>CM026556.1:34676552-35884052 GCA_015143295.1 Tetracentron sinense
AAACTAAAAGAATAGAAAAACGGGGGAAACAGTTGCAGGATTTTAACGAGGGTCAAGGACCTGTCACCTGGACATATAAGAATGACTAAATATCACAAACCAGCAAATGGCAAAATCAAGAACAGCGCTTAATGTCTTGCCTAATAACGCTTGCACTTTTAGCCGCTTTCGGGAAAGGACAGGAAGCCATACTTTGGCACCCCTTCATCCCCTTCAAATGTAAACCCGTTTTACAGATCAATGAATCCGATAGTTAGCCCATTGAGCCTACAGCCTTTCTTTCATAAAACCTCTTCAGGGACAAGCCCTCCCTTGCCAATCTGTGGTATTGCTTGAACTACGTCATGACCTGATCCTATAAAGGGTACGTAGGCAGCCTGACAAATCAGGTGCGGTCATAAAAAGGGATCATACCCCCCCCCCCCCCAATCTCCATTACGCAGAGTCAAACCATCCCCAGTGGAACCAAAGCCTCTTTGGAATGTCTCCCTGTGGAGATAGAGCAAAACAATCCTCTCAACTTCTCTAGTCAAGGGTAAAAAAAAAAAAAAAATTCCATTAAAGGAAAACCCAAAATAGAAGTTGAAACATTTTAAGAGTCAGAAACTCCCCACAAAGATAACCTCTCCGGACTCTGTCCCCAACAGATACCTTTCAAGGAAAATCTCTCCAAAAAAAATCCCCAAGCAGAGACAACCTTTTTCGAAACTCTCCCCAGCAGAGACAACCTCTCTCAAAATTAAAAAAAAAAACTCCGCTGGAAATCCAAAAATACAAATCTTCAGGAGAGCACAACAAGTACAACGGAAGAAATCCCCAAAAAGAGTAACTGCAAAAGAGAAATCTCAGGGTGTCCCAAACTTCGGTCCCCCAGCCTACATTTCATCCTATCACAAGTCTTCCTAGATCCCCTAGAGACTGAAAGTGCAAGCAGCTTATCACGCAAGTATCTGAAAGCGAGACACCGACATCCAAGGAATGGGAACAAAACTTCGTTCAAATCCATCGCGGGTCCAATGAAAACCAGAAATAGCATTGGTGCACAAAAATTACGCGAACCCCAGACCTGGTCTCGAGACCAGGGGCAAAAAAGGGAAGAAAACTTATCAGCTTCGCAGGCATGAGGAAAACCGGCAACGGCCTCATTGCGCAAAAATTATGCGAACCCCATGACTTGGTTATTCCAAGGGTAAAAAAGGAAGAAAAGCTGAAGAGCAGTTTAGCAAAAGAATCCGACAATAATCAGGCTCGCCGAATTCCCGACAATCCCCCATAGGTCACTAGCAGATGGCCCGGAAAAAAAAATCCCCCGACAGTAGCCTCTAGCAAAGCTTAATTCCCCAGATCATCAGTAGTGGTCTACAACAGGGGCACATTCCTCAGCGGATCTCTAGTAGAAGCCTCTAATTGCTCTCTATAAACATTCTCCCATACAAGAATCTGAAAGCATCCAGTTTTCTTTTCAGCAAGCGTCTCCCCAGCCGGAATACTCAATCAGCAGCGAGGCAGAGCAACTTTCATTGGCAAAGCTACCCCAAGTCCTCAGCAAAGCCCGACTCCGCAAGATGCAAATCATGACTTCAGTAATGTCACAACAGGACAAATCTGCTTAGCATCGTACTCTATCCCTAAGGACAAAATCCATTCACCTTGTGAAAGTGATTTCCTTGTTAAATCACATTAGCAAAGGAAACATTCAACTTCAAATTATGAGTCTCCTTCTGGTCACCATCAGAGTTCCCATACTCGTCGGATCAGCCATCCTCGAAGTCTGTCAAATCCCGTGACGTCTTCCAAGTCTGTCAAATCCTGTGACGTCTCTCAATCACCGCCAGAGTCCTAATACTCACCAAGTCAATCACATTCTAAGTGTCTTTCCACCAGCTTGGCTAGGTCAAACAGAACTCAGCAATCGCCCGAGATGCATCACGGTTTCAACAAGAAGCGAGAGCAAAATTGAATGCCTTCAGAATCTTCAAATAGCAAAGGACTGGTCTCCAAGAGCGCGTCATATACCCAACCCTCCTTCAACTTGCATGCCACACTAGGGAAACCAGGACTAGTCTAACCTCTCATGTATAAGTCAAGCCGTGTCAATCAAATCCAGCTGCAAACTAGTTGCACACACTCAATCGAGTCGAACACAATATAGCTGTAAACTAGTTGCACACACTCAATCGAGTCGCACATAATGCACTCTAGCTAATCAAATCCAGCTGCACACTAGTTGCACATACTCAATCGAGTCGCACATAATGCACTCCAGCTACTCAAATCCAGTTGCACACCAGTTGCACACACTTGCTTGAGTCGCAGATAATGCACTCCAGTTACTCAAATCCAGTTGCACACTAGTTGCACACACTCAATCGAGTCGCACATAATGCACTCTAGCTACTCAAATCTAACTGCACACTAGTTGCACACACTCGATCAAGCCTTTCACTGCACTCAAACTAACAGCATCCAAGTTTCACATTGCACTCTAACTGCACAAAATCAAGTTGTACTCAATACATCATAGCTACATATTAGCTGCATACAAGGTGAAAGCCTTATCCAATACATTCAAGTCGCACAACACATTACATGCACTTAATCATGTCGCGCACCTTAGCATCAATCATCTTGATCAAAATCCAGTGCCTTTCAGTCATATCAACATCAATCCGGCTAGTGCCTTCAGGCCATACCTCAAATCTTTGACCATTCTGTGGGTACCTTTATAGTGTACACCACCCGCATGTCCCCTTTGTGACACCCCCGTCTGTCCTGGGCATCCCAGGTGAGCGTCGACATAACGCACTTTGTCGACACCTCGCATGCCCGACATCCCGCGTGTACCTTGACAGTGTACACCACCCGCATGTCCCCTTTGTGACACCCCCGTGTGTCCTGGGCATCCCAGGTGAGCGTCGACATAACGCACTTTGTTGGCACCTCGCATGCCCGACATCCCGCATGTACCTTGACAGTGTACACCACCCGCATGTCCCCTTTGTGACACCCCCGTGTGTCCTGGGCATCCCAGGTGAGCGTCGACATAACGCACTTTGTCGACACCTTGCATGCCCGACATCCCGCGTGTACCTTGACAGTGTACACCACCCGCATGTCCCCTTTGTGACACCCCCGTGTGTCCTGGGCATCCCAGGTGAGCGTCGACATAACGCACTTTGTCGACACCTCGCATGCCCGACATCCCGCGTGTACCTTGACAGTGTACGCCACCCGCATGTCCCTTTTGTGACACCCCCGTGTGTCCTGGGCATCCTAGGTGAGCGTCGACATAACGCACTTTGTCGACACCTCGCATGCCCGACATCCCGCGTGTACCTGGACAGTGTACACCACCCGCATGTCTCATTTGTGACACCTCCGTGTATCCTGGGCATCCTAGGTAAGCGTCGACGTGACACACCTTGTCGACACCTCACATGTCCGACATCCCGCGTGTACCTTGACATTGTACACCACCCTCATGTTCCCTTTGTGACACTCCCGTGTGTCTTAGGCATCCTAGGAGAACGTCGACATAATACACTTTGCCGACACCTTGCATGCCCGAAATCTCGTGTGCACTTTTACAGTGTGCACCACCAGTATGTCCTCCTCTTCGACACCCCGTGTGTCTCTAGCATCCCAGGTGAGTGTCGACATAACACACTTTGTCGACACCTTGACTGTCCATCACCTTCTGTGTTCTCGACACCTGGTGTATCCTCCGATCGATCTGGCTAATATCCCCTGGGAAACGTTGTTTCGATTAATCCCCCTCGCTGCTACCGAGCGACGTTTTCTTCCGATAAGCGCCTTAGGGCCACGCTATCCGCCAGCAGTAGTATTCATCACTTCACCACACTCGTCATTTGCACATCATGCATCGTTCCTAATATTCTTCTCGGTATAAAAATAGGATGTTTCCAGTCTTTGCCGTTCAATCGCCATCCTGGCAATCTCCGGCAAAGAGGGGCAGCTGTAAGCACCCAATTTTTACACCCTGCTCATCTAAACCCTGGACCTAAACCTAGGTCTAACCCTAGCCTAGCCCTAGCCCAAGCCTTAGGCAAAGTCCCATGGGCTCAAGGCCCTTTTCAAGCCCAAAACTCTAAAAATGGATAAAACCCTGTTCTTGGGCCCAAGCATGGGCCCACTAAACCCAATCCAAGTGGGACCCATACCACCCTTTTCAAATTCAATTTTTTAAGGGCAAAACACTTTTGGCCTTTCCCACACATGTGGTGGTTTAGCCCAAAAAGGAAATAAAACAAAAGTTTGAAATTCAAAATAATAATAACAAAAAAGAAAAAAAAAAAAAAACAAAAAACCATGATTTTTTTAGGGTAGTAGGGGGTGGGACCCACCCTAAACCAAATAAAAGGTCACAAAAAAGAAAAAGGGAAGAATGGATTTTTTTTTTAAGGTGTTGGCCCATGTGTAAAAAAAAATCACAAAATAAATAAAAAATAAAAAATAATAATGACAAAAAAAAAAAAAAAAAAAAGATGTTGGTGCCAACTCAATGTGGCAAAGCCACACGAGTTGGCCCATGAGTCCAAGGGCTAAGGCCCAAACCATAAGAGTAACGATAAAAAAAAAAAAAAAAAAAAAGAAAAAATTCAAAAATGGGTACTGTTCATCATCCCTGTCAAAGGGACGACTGAACAGACCACATGGCCTGGCTGCCCCTGCGTTCACCTGCTCCCTCCAGCCGTTGTCCCCCACGCCTAGTGCCACCTCTTCTCATCCTTATCCATCCATCCTCCTCTCTCCTGCTCTCCTATTTGAACCCCACGGCAACCACGGTTTGGAGGAAAAAAAAAGATCAAAAAAAAAAAAATCTGTTGCAGCCTGAAAAACCGAATAGCCCTCTTCTCCTGCTCTACTCTCCCTTCTCTCAACTTATCTTCTCTGGTTCTTCGAGAGTAGTAGAGCAAGCTTTGCCCTCCAAGTTTTCTCAATCATCTCGATCTCACTCCTGCCTCTTAGAGAGATCTACTCGTTCACGCCCAACCGTTGTCCACTCACCATTGTTAGAACCGGTTCAGCACATCTCCTTCTCCATTTAGCTTGTCACCAATAGTGCTATCTAACTTCCACTTCTAGTTTTCCTTAATTTCTCATTTGGATTTTCCTCTTTACCTCCTGTTATACACGCCCCCTTGGATCTGGACAACAACTCCTCTCACCTTCACCATTGCTGGCGATACCAACTCCAGTCACCACTGTACACTAAGTCATGCTACCGGCGTTTGCAGTGATTCTCCATCTCAGAGCATTCAGTGATTTCAGATCAAATCTGAGTTAATTTGCAGTAAAAGAGCTACCTCTCATGGCCACACAGTTCAGTCCCCTCACCCTTGAAAGCATCAACCGATCCTCTTCATCCACCATCAAAAATAGAGGAAAAATATCCGGTTAAATCATCGCCAATTAGAGCAGCTCCAAACCTCCATAGCAGTCCCATCCTCCCACCGCACCAAGTCACCCTCTGTTAGCCCATGTTCAGTCCATCCGCATAGACTACCTTAGCCTCTTGCCTAGCCATTCTTCATACCCAACGAAACATTCGTTCAATCCACTTCTCCATCCAAGAAATCCCTCATTACAGCAGCTGACTCACCCTTTTTTAGTCCCCATTGCACTTCTTTCTAACCCCAAAACAGCCCCATGCACACCCAGGTTGGCACCAACAGCTGCTCCAGCTTCTCCAAGCTCGGCCAAGCTCGACCACTTATCATTGCAGCACAACAAGCCCTCATCTCTGCACCATAACAGCCGCACCCCCCTCCCTTTCTCCACTGTCGTGAGAGGTAAATCCATCTCCCTACTTGTGTATTTTTATGATTTAGATTCGTTTAGTATAACCTCTTATTAATTTTAGCTTACTCTTTAACTAATTATATTTTGATGTTAGCTTAATTCTCATTTTTAAGATGATAGGCTAGTTAGAAATTCTGATTTTCAAGTTAAAAGTAGGCTAGTTTGAAATCTGTTTTTTAGAATTAGTTATGTAAGTTAAACTTTGGATAGCTAATTCAGCCGTAGGTTAGTCCTTGAATTAATCTTTCAGTTTAGACTTTAAGTTAGTCAACCTTAAGTTAGTCTCGGGTAGCCCTCAAGTTAGTTCTAGGATTAGTCCCTAGTTAGTCTAGGGTTGTCCTAAAGTTAGTGGTAGGTTAACATCTTAGTTAGTCTTAGGATAGATCTCAACCTAGTTAAAAATCTGATTTTGGAGAATTTTAGATTAGTATGAATGCTTTTTTTAATTATTAGCTCTAATTTAGTCTAAATCTATTTTTGTAGGACTAACTTAGTCTATATCATTTGTGGTGAGTTTTTTTAGGTTACTCTTAACTTAGTTAAAATCTAGTAACCCCTAGCTTATTTATCATAGGTTCACAACATAATCATAAGATGATTCTTAGGTTAGTTAGTTGATCCCAATTCTTCTTTTAGGCTAGCCTTAGTTAGTTAAGCACTTTTTAGGACAACCCTTAGGATTAAATAACCAAAGTTAGTTTAAGCTCGTTGCTCCGCAACGAGCCTAAACTACTATCCAAAAAATCAGAAAAATTCAAAAAGACCAAAAAATTTGATATTGGACTTTTTAACCATGGGTTAATCACATTTCTTAACCCCGGTTAGCAATCCTAACCCTCGGTTAAGACACCCTGGGCCTACTGGGCCAAACCCTAGCCTACCGGGCCCAATCTCGGCCTACCGGGCCCAAACTAGCCTACCGGGCTTCACCCTCGGCCTACCGGGCCCAACCCTAGTCTATCGGACTTACCTTAGGCCTACCGGGCCCAATACCAAGCACTTGACCAACCCGGTCAACCACCCCTAGCCTCCCGGTTAGACCCTAAGCCACCCTTGGTGCACACACACACACACCCCTAGCCTTGGCACAGGCTCATGTGCCAGAACTACGCTCGGTCTGATCTCACCCCTATGTGAGTACGTAGGCAGCCCAACCCGGGTTCGACCCTAGTCTAGGATTTTCTCCTTCTTAGATTAGCATTATCTTAAATACTTAAGGCATTTGATTAAATCTGAGATTAATTTGGCTTAACCCTAGTAAGTAGGGAACCACTTAAAGTGGAAGTGCCGGGGTGCCTAACCCCTTCCCCGGACTTAACCGAACCTCTTACCCTGATCTCTGATCACAGACTAAGACCTTATCCAAATCCCGGGGACTTATCCATTCTGAATGAATAGGTGGCGACTCTTAACTCAACCCGTGAGATGCAAACCAGGGTTTCCCCGAAACCCGCGCTCACAGGCCTCATTGGATCTATCATATTTTTTATTAGACAAAATCCAAGGCCGTTGATCGTCAACTTATTAAACCTCGTAATAGCACGAATTCTATAGAATAGTGACTGGTTGGGATGTCGAACCACAGAAGATTGCATTGATTTCGTTGTCTTTTTCTTAAGATTATTTCTAAGTCAATGGGTAACAAAGGTTGATTTTTGGTTTGTTTTAAACTAAAACAAAATTTAATCTAATGATTTCTAATTAATGGAATCGACTAAGGAGTTTTTGATGATAATAAAGAGAAGATCTAGGGTGTTTGAATCCTGCACTAACCTCATAACTAAACCTAATGCAATTGTTCAAGTCTATCATAGTGTAAACAATTAAAGTGAGCGTGACTACAAGTCCCAACTCAACAAATTGAGAATGATGCAAGGGATCAAATCCTAGGTATGCCCTATTTGTGGTTAGCACGAATAATCCACACTAAACTAGGGTTGTGGAATCATCCGCTTTCCTAAGGATAGAACATCCCAGTATGCAATCTCTTGAATAATAAATACCCTTGTATAAAATCCATATCAATAATCATAGAAAATTAATGCTAATGCTTTCAATTTCATAAAACCTAAGACAAAGATAAAAATCTATTAAAATAAATATAATCAATAAAACTTGGTTGTTGAACAACCCTCTCATTATGCAATTATTGTTTACAATAAAAAAAACCTAAATAAAATACATCAAAATACAATTACTTGGCTAGAGTTTCATCTAAACCCTAGAAAAGATAATTTGTTCATAATGAGGGAAGAGAACACCGTCTTCAATGTAGAACACGAAAAGCACAACCTCTTCAAACCTTCATAGATCTCCAGAGCCTTTTTTCTTCGGTTTCCCAAAATTCAGAACCTTTCTCAAGGCCTATTGCTTTCTTATTTATAGAGCTACCTCTGGTTGCTAATTAAGGTTTTAGAAACCTCAAAAAGGGTTAATTTTCCAACTTTCATGCGTGCATCCCAAGGCTGAAACACAGATATGCGATCGATTGCAGCTACTTCGAAATCTGTGTACAACTACTATTTTCAGGCAATCGATCGTCATGTGTTCTGCGATCGATCGTAGATGCATTTAACAGAGTGCAATTTTCTTACTAATATGGAACTTAAAAGATCCAAAATTTTGGGTAGAACTTGAAAGTTCCATATTTGCAGAACTTTTGTACTTTGTGAAATAATAAAGTTCCAAACATTAAGCAAAAGAATGCATGAAACAATGGAAGTTCTAGACTTTAAAATTTCTACCAAAAGAACGGACCCTAAGGGATCTGATCTCCACCATCCTGTTTGATTTATTTCCTAAATCCATACATAAGTTAGACAAATAAACAATTGAACAACAAATAATATATAAGCATAGAGAGGCGCTTGAAAGAGAGTCGTTCTTGAAGATACTCGAAGCCTCCCGTGTGCAAGGGAAAAGCAGTCATATCTTCAGGATACAACTTAGCCCGGATTCAACCGATCAATTCCTACGAGTTTGTATTACTCGACGAATTGTGGTGCACCAAATCTCTTTTAGAGTATGCCCGGATAATTAATTTAAAATCCATTAAATTGATAAAACCCCACAATAGATTAATTGAATTTATGAAAATCCATTTCAACAAAGTAATTAATCTAAAACATTGAAACATGGTTTTTAATATAAAAAAAATCATTTTATAAATCAGTCCAATTAATTAAACACTTTGCTTAATTAAATCAACCATCATAAGTTAAATACATTTTATTTAACTTAATAAAAATCGATTAAAACATTAATCTGTTTATTCCTAGAGTCTAGGTCAACCATACAATTTTCTATTCTAATTTTGGCAGCATAACGGTATATGGACCAAAATGGTCCAAATGGTTGAGTCTATTTGAATCATCTCAAGTTGATCAGTGAAGTTGGTTTAGTTCGTAGACCAACCGGTTAGACTATCTGTTAGAGGGGTTCATTGAGACAACATTAGGCAATCTGATTTAGCCATCTCATGTCGATCTGTCAAATTTATTTATTTCAAGGACTAACCAGTTAGACTAATTTATTCGAGTGAGTCAACCCTATAGACTACCAAAGGCTAACCCATTTGGGCTTGCCACCATGATTGGGCTACAAGTAACACCAATCTGTGATTAACCATTTTTGGAATAAAAAACTGTTATGTTCAATGAGATCTAGTCCAACCTTGAACAACGAACATGCCTATAGTTCAACCTTCTCTGGTTGGACTGGGTATTAAAGTCTTCTTCCTCCTTGGACGGTTTGTCTTTTTTCTCTGGACGAACTGGATCTCTGGTTCTGGACTCTGTCTGCAATTCAACAGAGTTTTTGGGCTCTCTAATTTGTCTGGTGGGTTTAAGCCTTCTCAACCCCTCCTTATATAGAGCACAAGTGGTAAGACACATTTTCGTTGGACCCAATAACCACATGAACTACTCTCGATCTATATTCAATGAATCTAACCGCTCCAACTGCAACCGATGAGTTGCATGGAGAGCCCAGGTCCGCCAACCCACATAGGAGGGCCGAACCCACCCAGATCTGTGTGGGTCACACCCATATGGCCCGCCACGTGTCTCCCTGGGAGCACACGATCTTGGTCTACCTAATCGACGACTTTGATTAGATCAGACAAAAGAAGAAGCGATCAATCACGACTAGCGACGATACGCATGTGCAAAGTGCAAAGTGTACCTCACAGCGTCCAAAGCCCTTTGCACAGGCACACCGCTCATTGCGCGAGCGCAACTCGCACAATGAAGATATGGTCTAAAGTCAATGAAAATTGAAGTCTCCTACATATATAGGAATTTCCTACACCACAAGATTACACTGTAGTATAGTTTTAAAACATCTATAATGAATGAAACTTTCTTCTATTTTTCCGACGTGGGACTATGTTTTACAAATAAAAACACACAAGTGAAATAAGCTTTTCTCACAAGGAGACCAAACTTCAAGTCACCCCAAATACAAAAATACACTATTCTTGGATTTAAGTAGGGATCTATTTGAAATAAAATAAAACACTTTTAGGGATTAAAAACTAATATTAAAAACATTATGAACTAACTTTTAAATCAAATTAAAATTAGATTCAACAATCCCCCTCTTAATTTTAAAATTATTTAAAACATTATATTACTTGCATTCTATAAAATCTTGTACATAGATGAAGGTGCCTTTTGACTCGAACCCTCATTTAGTGCAAATAAGTTAAAACTAGTATAAGAACACAGTGTACAGAACATTGAACTACGAAGTCAGATTATTAATCGAACCTGTCGCACACACATTTCTTTTAGAGACTATTGTGCATATAGCTCAGTACTTTTACGTTTGTACTAGTCCTGACTTACTGAGAGATCTAGAGTTTAGCCTAAACTCATAGAAAGTGACGAACTTTCGGCTCTCAGAAAGGTGAGTCTATTTAGAGTGATCTTGTAACGCTCTCAGCCATTTAAGGCTTTATTTCCACTCATTAAAAGAAATTTCAAAATTCTCAACCCACTTCAACAAGATAATCTGTCGGTTGACAACCTACAGACAAACACACTATCCACACCACTTTAGGAAATGATTCATCTCAAAAGAGATACAAGAAATAATTCTTTACTGATAGTACTCAAAAAGTTAATTACAAAAGGTTTGTTATCCTATTGAACCTGAGAATCTCATCATGTTGGGTTTCTACCTAATAAAATATGTTACAAGGCTTTTAATTCCATTCCTCTTGATGTCTTTATCACAAGTTTTGTGTCAAGTCCCTTTGATAAATGATCTGCTAAGTTTTCCTTCGACTTAACATACTGAACAACGATCTTACCGTCAGTTTTCAGGCCTCACACATGATTGTGCTTTAGACGTATTTGTCTAGACTTGCCATTATAGTTGTCACTATATCATTCAGCATGGCCGTCTGATTATCACAATAAATTGTGATAGCTGGCACAAGTGTGCCCTATATCAGTACGTCTACCAATACACTCTTAAGCCATTCAGCCCCCTCTCCTGCCGATGAGAGAGCAATAAACTCCGATTCCATAGTGGAATGAGTTATACACTTCTATTTCTTTGATTTTCAGGAGATGACTCCTCCTATAGTAAAAATCTAGGCTGACACCGAAGTGGACTCGTTCGGACATAAGTTCCACGTCGCATCGTTGTACCCTTTAAGTAAAGCTGGAATCTTTCTATAATGTAATCTATATGACGCAGTACCCTTAAGGTATCCCACGACTCGCGTCAGTGCCTTCCAGTGCACATCACTTGGATTTCTAGTGTATCTATTCAAGATTCCCATTGTCTGGGCAATGTCTGGCCTTGTGCAGTGCATGACATATATGAGACTGGCAATCGCTTGAGAATATTTTAATAGAGAAATGCTTCTGCCTTGATTCTTAACCATTTTAAGGCTAGAGTCTACTGCAATAGGTGCAGGAGAGCTGTCGAAGTAGTTGAATCTTTTCAGAACTTTATCAATGTAGTTTTATTGTGAAAGTGCTAATTGTGATGGGATTTTCTGGGATGCTCCACGTGGCATTGTTTTGCTGGTCAACTTGACTGGTAGAAGGATGAAGGACGCAGATCAATCCGGATTTGTTGAGGAGAGACCTTCCGCCCAGTCAAGACACTTCGAAGCTCAAGTCAGTAATGGAAGAAGATGAGGGATCAAAGTAAGACCCAATGAAAGATTTAGGGAGTCTTGAGGTAGGGCCTTTGCTCTATACTTAGGGAAGAAAATGGAGTTTAGAGTTTTCAGAATTGCCAACCCCAATTACCAAGTCTCTTGGGGCATTTATAGGTTGATCCACCTTATGGTCATCCATGTTGGTGGATTGCCATACATCTCACCTAATCATTTCGTTAATTTCAGATAAATATCTTACCATAAATGCACATCCACTCCTTGCCAGATTGGTTCTGATAGTGGAGGTGATTCGAGGTGACCAACATTTAAGTTAAGTAAGGGATATTACCTAATTTATAAGTGCATCATTAATGGCCTGACAGAGGACCGCTTTCTAAGGTTTCATTCGTCGATGAGCTCAACTCTGTCCTCAGATGGACACGAATTCGTCCTTGACTGAGCATGAATTCGCCCTTGATCAGGCACGGGTTTGTCCTTGAGTGGGCACAATTCGTCCTTAAGTGGCTTGTCAGACTTACCAATTTTCCCATTACACTATTCTTTGACTGCTTCGAGTAATCTTGATCCCCGTGATAACATCAATTTTGTCTAAATCTTTCATATCAAAATTGGATGATAGGAACATTTTAGTGTTAATAACACAATCAAGATCCGTTCCAAAAATTAGTATATCATTCACATAAAGACATATGATAACTCCAAAGTCTCCATTGAATTTGCTATACACATAGATATCTCTACCATTAGTTTGGAAGTCTTCAACGAGGAAAATCCTCCTGAACTTGTCATGCCACTGCTTTGGAGCTTGCTTGAGGCCGTAAAGTGACTAACAATTTACAAAATTTCCAATCATTGTTTGCAAGAGTGAAATCTTTTAGCTGATCCATATAGATCTCCTCCTCAAGTTCTTCATTTAGAAAAATAGTCTTGACATTCATCTAATGGATAATAAGGCCCTTAATTACAGCCAAAGCAATTAGGAGTCTAATGGTGGTGTGCCTAGCTACACTGGCATATGCATCAAAGTAATTGAAGCCTATTCTCTGTCTGAAACCCTTAACTACAAGCCTTGCTTTGAATTTATCAACAATATCTAGTTTAAGCTTCTTCTTAAAGATCCACTTACAACCTATTGGTATGCTGCCTAGGGGTAGATCCGCAAGAGTCCAAGTGTTGTTAGAGAGGATAGAGTGCATTTCGCTGTCAACTGCTTCCTTTTAAAACACGGCGTCATTAGTTGACATTGCTTCAGCATAGCTGATTGAATCTTTCTCAATTAAGTAGACAAAGTCTGGACCGAAGTCCTTGAGAATTCTACTTCTTGAACTCCTCCTTGGCTCAATCTCTTCAGGAACTTCTGGTTTCTTCCGTTTGTTGCTTGACTCAGGCTAAATCCCCACTAAATCCAAACTTTTCTTCATCAGGAAGATATTGTCAAAGAAATTTGCATTAATTGATTCCACAATCAAATGCGGTGATGGTGTCTTAAGGTTGAGGAACTTATAAGCCTTGCTTGACAATGAATATCCAATAGGGACACAATCAGTATCTCGAGGTCCTACCTTTGGATTATTCAAATTTTGGAGTCTTACGAGTGCTAAACAACCCCAAACTCTAAAATACTTCAGATTAAGCTTCCTCCCTTTCCATATCTCATATGGAATATCTTAAGACTTTCTTTGAGGAACTCTGTTCAAATATGACATACCGAGAGCAATGCCTCTCCCCATAAGTTGTCTGGGAGACCAGAACTAGCTAAAATTATGTCGACCATTTCTGTTAGAGTTCTATTCTTCCGTTCTGCTATCTTCCGTTCTGCTATCCCATTATGCTGCGGTGTATACGAAGCAGAAGTCTCATGCTGGATTTCAGCGTCACAAAATTTAGTAAATTCAGCATCCACGTATTCTCCACCTCGATATAATTGAAGGATCTTGATCGTGTCTTTACATTGATTTTCAACCTCGGTTTTGAATACTTTGAATTTCTCAAATGCTTCATCCTTAGTACGAATAAGGTATACGTACGTGAATTGCGAAACATCATCAATGAATGTAATAAAGTATCACTTTCCTCCTCTCGAATGAACACCAGTCATTTCACAAATGTTTGAGTGAATGAGTTCTACAACTTCAGTTGATCTTTGAACTCCTTGAAAGGAAGATTTGGTGATCTTGCATTTACTGCAGGCGATACACTTTTCGTGTTTATTACTCATGATATTAGAAATTAATCCGAGATTAGTCATGGTTTTAATCTTCTTAAAATTTACATGACCCAACCTACCATGCCATAAGTTAAACGACTCAGTAATATATGCATAAACAAAATTTATTTAATTGATAACGTTCAATTTGGACATTCTAGATACAGAGTACCCTTTCCTAATAAAAATCTCATTCTTGGTGAGAATGCACTTGTCTGCTTCGAAGACTATCTTGAAACCGTACTTGCTCAGCAAAGAGCCTGATACAACATTCTTCTTGATCTCTGGGACATGCAGGACTTCTCTGAGAATCAGACTTCCCAGATGTGTACTCCAGTTTCACATTTCCTTTGTCAATAACCTTAGAGGATGAATGGTTACCCATAGACATGTTCATTCCATCCCCCACCAATTCATAAGATGTGAACATGTTTATGTCTTCACAAATGTGGCAGCTGGCGCCAATGTCAATCCACCACTCGACTTCATCACCAACCATCCAGACTTCAGTAATGATGGTGGCTACCGCATCATTCTTGTCCTCTTTACGGTCATTTCTCTTGTTCTTGTAGAACTTCAGTTTGGTCTACTTCTTTACTTTGCATTCTCTCGCTATGTGATCCATCTTGCCACAATTGTAGCACTCAACTGGTTTTGTGTTGGAGCTAGCGATGTTGGAGGGATTTTTCTTTCTTGAATTCTTTTTAAACTCCTTTTTATGAGCAACCTTCTTGTCCAACTTGCCCACAATCATATGAGCCTTGGCTGAACTCTCTTCACCCTCATCTCACTTCCGAGACTCTTCTTCCACTCTAAGATGGTACGTCAGAGTTTCAAGTGTCATGTTCTCCTTCTTGTGCATAAGCTTGACTTGGTACATCTTTTAGGATGGTGATAGCTTTGCCACAATAGCCCTGACATGTAATTTTTCATCTATAATCATTCTAGATGAAACAATGGCATTGACGATCTTTTGGAATTCCTAAACTTGATCAAGGATTGGCTTGCTGTCCACCATCTTTAATTCTAGATAATTAACAACTTGAAAATTCTTGGTGTCGGACTCATTGGAAATGTAGACAGCCCTGAGCGTCTCCTAAAGCTCTCTTGTTATTTTCACCTTCTTATAGAACTGGTTGTAAAGAGCATTGGAGAGAGTTGAGGAGATGATTGTGGCAAATCATACTTGTCGTCGTACCACTTCTGCAAATCCTTAGTTGCTTTCTCCACACCAGTCCCAGAAGGGATGACGGGACACAATTCTGTAAGCACATACAAAATGTTAAATTTTCTCAGAAAATACTATCTGCTGGACCCAACAGTTGTAATTCTGTCCTTCGAACTTGGGGACAACATTGACTGACATAATTGATGGAGTAGATGTTGCCATTTGCTATGATCTTAATATACAAAAGTGAGTAAATTATCTTCAAATTGTTGGATTTATTTCCCAAATCCTTGCACAAGTTAGACAAATAAACATTTGAATAACAAATAATATATATATAACTGAATCCCGCAAGTTGAGATATGCTCGAAAGAGAGTCTTCCTTGAAGATAGTCTGAAGCCTCCCATGTGCAAGGGAAAAGCAACCCTATCTCTGGGATACAACTCAACTCGGATTCAACCGATTAATCCCTACGAGTTTGCATTACTCGACGGATTGTGGTGCACCAAACCTCTTTTAGAGTATGTCAAAATAATTAATTTAAAATCGATTAAATTAATAAAATTCCGCAATAGATTAATTGAATTTATGAAAAATCCATTTCAATAAAATAATTAATCTAAAACATTGAAACATGATTTTTAATTAAAAAAAATCATTTTAGAAATCAGTCCAATTAATTAAACACTTTGTTTAATTAAAACAACCAACATAAGTTAAATACAATTTATTTAACTTAATAAAAACCGATTAAATCATTAATTTGTTTATTCTAGAGTCTCGGCCAACCATAGAGTTTTCTGCCATAATTTTGGCAGTATAACGGTATATGGACTGGAATGGTCCAAATTGTTGAGTCTGTTTGAACTATCTCAAGTCGATCAGTCAAGTTGGTTTAGTCCATAGACCAACCGTTTAGACTATTCGTTAGAGGGGTCCATTGGGACAACATTAGGTAGTCTGATTAAGCCATCTCATGTCGATCTGTTAAACTAGTTCAGTCCTAGGAGTAACCGGTTAGAATGATATGTTCTAGTGGGTCAATCGTATATACTACCAAAGGCTAATCCTTTTGGGCTTGCCACCATGATTGGATTACAAGTAGCACCAATCTGTGATTAACTATTTCTGGAATCACAAATTGTTCTGTTCAATTGAATCTAGTCAAACCTGAACAATGAACGGGCATATGGTTCGACTTTCTTCTCTGGTTGGACTGGGTATGGAGGTTTTCTTCCTCCTTAGATAGTCTGTCTTCTTTTTCTACATGGACTGAATCTCTGGTTCTGGGCTTTGCCTGCAATTCGGCAGAGTTTTTGAGCTTTCTAATTCGTCTGGTGGGTTTGAGCCTTCTCAACCCCTCCTTATATAGAGCTCCAAGTGGTAAGACACCTTTTCATTTGGCTTAATAACCACCCTAACTACCCACAATCCAGATTCAATGAATCTAACCTCTCCAACCCCAACCGATGAATTGCATGAAGAACTCAGGTCCGCCAACCTACATGGGCCGGCCGAACCCACTCAGATCTGTGTGGGTCATACCCACACGGCCCGCCACATGTCCACCTAATCGACGACCCCAATTATATCAAACAAAAGAAGAAGTGACCAATTGCGACGCCTCATAGCGCCCAAAGCCTATTGCACACCGCTCGCTGTGCAAGTGCATCAAAGATATGATCTAAAGTCAATGAAAATGGAAGCCTCCTAGGGTGTGTTTGGATTTGTGGAATTGACAATTTCATCTCACAATTCCAATTCCATCATTTGGACAATATTTTAAAAGGGTGTAAATGAAATTCTCTAATTCCACATGGAATTCAAGCAGTGATTTTACAATAGGGTGCGTTTGGATTTATGGAATTGGAATTGAGTCAAAGAATTGAATTCCATGGAATCAAAACTCACTAAATTAAATTCCACGAAATTTACAATTTTATCGTTGGATGCACTATTAAATTCCTAGAGAAATGAAACCATCATGCTTCTCATTTGTTTTTAAATTCCACAGCTGGGTGGATTTGTCAAATAAGACATTTTTACTATGGAATTGAGTCTCATAAATTTGCCTTTAAATCACTGATTGAATTCTCTATGAAAATTTTCTAATTCCATCCTATTTATAATGTGTCCCAAACAATGAAATTAGAATTGTGTGATGGAATTGACAATTCTGTTCATCAATTCCATAAATCCAAATGCACCCTAAAAGTGAAATTCAATTCCTTTCTAGATAGGTCTTAATTGACAAATCCAATATGCTGAGGAAATGGTAAAATGAGAGAATCAAGATCAAAACTCTTCATCTCCTCATCTCGTATAGTTCTCTTTCAACCATGCCAGAGAAACGCAACGACCCACCAACTATTCTCTCGTGCTCCCTGTTACAGTCTCTCTTCTCTCTTCCTCACGTTCATAGCCTCCTTATCCCTTTCTCCCCCAGCTCTTTGCTCTCTACTCTCTACGTGGTGCTTCATGCTCCACTCCCTATTTTCTGATTCCCTATTTTCTGATTAGGGAGTTTCATGATAGCATGTGAACGGAAGGAGTTTCAAATTTCATGGACTGCATGTGGTGTGCAGATGTTATCCTACGCAAGGAGTTTGAAAGTCCATCTAGTTATTCCCTAGATCTATCATACGCAAAGAGTTTGAATTTTTCTTCTTTTCTACTTGAAGACAATTTTAAATTGTGTAGTTTGACCCTATCGTAATCTATCAAGGAGTATTTATGTTCTGAACTTTCCTTGATTAACGAGAAATCAGAAAATTATTACTAAAAAGATAGAATCACCTGATTCATTGGTAACCAGAAATCTGAAAATAGTATCAACCTAATGCACAATTTTTGTTCTCTTTATTCTTTAAGTTTAGTGTGAACTCTATTAATTGTATGATCTTAACCTCCACCCGTCCAAAAAACAAAAGAAAAAATTTATTATTTTCTTCATAATTCGCCATTGTTTAAGCTAGTGTGGCCACTTAACGGTCATTTTAATTTGGTGATAAGCAGCTTCTTAGGCTCAAGAAGAGAAGAAACTTCCTATCCCTAGATAAATTAGATATTGTGTTTATTAATGCATAGTAATTCGAAGACATTTTTACATAATTTTTATTTATCCAAATAGTGGAATTTAAATTTCTGCAATCCAATTCCCTATATTTATTAATGCATCCAAATAAAAGAATTCTGCATTTTGTAGAATTTAATTCAGTAGTTTTCAATTTCATGAAATTCAATTCTAATTCCACAAATTCAAACACACCCCTACATTTATATGAGTTTCTTACACCACAAGATTACACTCTAGTAGAGTTTTAAAACAATTATGAAGAAGTAAACTTTCTTCTATTTTTTCGATGTTGGATTATGTTTTACAAAGGAAAACACACAAGTGAATTTATCTCACAAGGAGACCAAGTTTCAAGTCACCCCAAATATAAAAATATACTATTCTTGGATTTAAATAAGGATCTATTTGAAATAAAATAAAACACTTTTAGAGACTAAAAAAAAAAATTAAAATCATTATGAACTAACTTTTAAATAAAATTAAAATTAGATTCAACACATCCAATTATAATCTAAATGCCGCCAAAGTCAAGAAAAAAAAATACGCACACAAAAAATAAAAAGGTTAGGCATCCCGCAATAGGAAATGTTGATTCCTGTCTGTATCTTTATTGGAGATGATGGGTGACCCTTGGTGACTTTCATGGGACTAAGAAGAAAAAAACAACTCTCCTGGTTGCTTATGTGACGCATGAATCTAATAGCAGATTTGCATTAAAAAAAAATGTTAATAAGTATATATTATGGGACCCCAACTTGTTCTATGGAAATCTCTGTTTCTCCGTTTTACCATATGAATTAAACTAATTGCTCACACATGATTAGTGAGATCAATCATTATTGTCTCTATTTAACCACAATTATCACATTAAGAGTGATGTGCCGTGTTTTCGATCTCCCCAATGCAGCGAAAACATACAAAAAATTAATTACTATTATATAACTCAAAGAGTATCGCAATCATGGTCATCATTGACATGTGAGTGAGTATGGTTGTGTGTGTGTGAGAAAAATGTGTTATTTTTAGTGAAATTAATGCTTTTCTTTCCCTATACAGTCAATGATACTACAAAAAGAATAGCCCTGTATACAACCTATTGCATATAAATTCATCCATCCTTCCTCTATTATGGACTAAAAAATATAAAACTAATCACATGTCTAACAGAAAAAAAAAGCCATGCTTTTGTCGCGCCTGGGGTGGGGTATCTTTTGGTTGAGGGTTCAGAAACCACCTTCTGGGGCCCTCACTCCTATCTAGGAGATTTCTTCAGATTTAAAAAAAAAAGAGTAAATTAGCAGGTTTTTTTTTAAATTTTAATTTTTAGCAGGTGTTTTGGTGAGGACTACAAGGACATTAGTTTGGGCCCAATGCAAAAGCTACTGCAACTTCAAACTGGTGCAATAACACTTGACTTGAAGGGTTTGTTTATGTCAGTGGATTACTGAAGTTCATGCATGCATGCTTCTTTAATTACTTGATTATTTCCCTCCATGAATCCACTGTTTATCTCTTGCATGAACCTACTAACAAAACGTCAAAACCTGCTAACCTTGTTTACTGTCCTAAGCAGTATCTAGTCTCTCTCTAAACTATATGAATATCATTTATTGGTTGCTTTAATCCAAGAAACCCAAGCTATATCGCTTTTGCCCTGCATTGGGTGCTCATATTTGAAAAGAGCACTTACTCACAAGCGACCAATTCGACGAGGGGGAGGAGGGAGAGAGGATTTTAATTAAATGTGTTGTAAGATCTCATGTTGAATGCGAATGACATTATTATATTTCTTTGTTTATTCTATATAAAATGTTAAGAGTATATTCCTTTTAGTATTGTATTGTAAACATCTATTGTTCACCCTATAAGATTTTAAGCACGTATAATTAATCATAGTTTTGGTGAATATTGAGATGCATAGTATATCATTTATATAAATAGAAGTAAGATCATTTGCATGGATGGATGATTGGATTGACAATTTTTTTTTTTTACAATTATTATATATATATACTAGCCGGTGGCACGTGCGATGCACGTGAGAGCGAGGGGAAGGAGTTAACCACAGTTAAAAGGCGTTAAAAGGGACATGTGTAACCCGCGGGTGCGATTGAATTGAACTCTCCCCGAGTTCAATCGCGATTGGCAATAGATAGATGAGCAAGGGGTAGTTTGGGAATTAAAATAAAATATTAAATCAATTTTTTTATATGAGGGTAGTTTAGGAATTTTGGAAAAATCAGGCTACGCCTGGCTCTTGCATTGTAATAGGAAAGATACATATCTTTATTTGTAGAAAAAAAAATAATGATGAGAACGAAGGGCCGATTTTGGAAATTTGTTAAGGAACTAAATAAATGTTTTTCGAGCAGAATTTGTACAAAAGATTATCCTGAGGATAGCACGAGTAAAAACTTACTTGTTTGTAGTAACATGTTGTAGTATTTTAATTTGTACACAAGTGTTTGAAGATGTACAGGTCTTAGCATTTTTAGGCATGGTGGTTCCAATATTAAAAAAATTAAAATGAGATGAATTCCAACAAGGATAAAGCTTTTGAGACCCACTTAGGGCCGAGACCACCGAGACCGTGCTCTAAGAGCATGGGATTTCAAGTGGGGCCTATCATGTGAAATGGGTCCCACCTGAAATCTCATGCTCTTAGAGCACGGTCTCGGCCCTAAGGGGGTCTTAGTAGCAAAGTCCTTCCAACAAATATTGAGGGAAGTGTAGGGGACTCATCTTTCACTTCTACTAGTCCAACGTGTTCCAGTAAGCATCAGATTATCTTATTAAATCCGTCCACAAAGAAAGATAAAGAGTTGGTGAATAAGAAATTGGAAATGTCTTCATCATGAATAACATTGTATTTAATGATGTTCAATCACCACCATTCATTGAAATGATGCATGCTTCTACTGATTTTGGTGTTGGTTAGTCTCCACCAGTTTATTCAACTCTTCGTGCTAATTAACATGGTCTCAAATGCCAGGATGGAGGTTGAAGAATATATTTCGAGAGTTTAAAAATCTTGGACTAACATAGGATATACATTAATGTTAAATATTCAAGTATGAAAAATCAATCCACCATTAATGTCATTGCCTATTCTCTAAAAGATTGTAATCTTAAATTCTTTTGAAAGATCGACCGAGACAAAAATAAATTAATTTCTTAATTAGAGATATTTTTTTATCTGTTATTGATGAGATTGCAACACAAAATGTTCTACAAATTATAATAGATAATACTGTAAAATAATGAGTTTGCTTGTGATATGATTATAGGAGTATATATCATAATATGTGCAAGATATGTTATACTGCTCATGAAATTTAATTACTTTAAAAATATATTTATAAAAAATTGATGGTCACAGATGATAGAAAATAATAGTGGGTTACATGCACAAGGCACACTATTATTTAAAGTTAAATGAGTGATTATACAAGTAGGAGTTGAAACGGTTGTGTAAGAAAATATATGCATCTCAATTTTTAATGCTTCATTATCAAAAAAGTTGAGAATATTTTATGATTAGTGGTTGTATCATCTGACTGGAGAGACATGATTATAAACTCCAACGGCTGTAAAAGTAACTGCAATTATTTAAAATGTATAATTTTAAGAACGAGAGAAGGAAGTGATATCAATTTTAGGGTCACTTATTCGAGTTCTCTATTTAGTAGATGATATAAATCAACTGAGTTCTCTATTTAGTAGATGATATGGATCAACTGCACCATACTTATATGATGCAATGGTGAGGGCAAGAGAACACTCAAACAATGTTATAAGAGCAATCCTAGAAAGTATATCAATTTTAAGAATGAGAGAGAAGGAAGTGATATCAATTTTAGAGCCACTTATTCGAGTCCTCTATTTAGTAGATGATGATATGGATAGACTGCATTGTACTTATACTTATATGATGTAATGAAGAGGGCAAGGGAAACACTCAAACAATGTTGTAAGAACAATCCTAGAAAATACAAAAAAATTAGATTATATATAAGATACATCTAACATTTTTTTTATCTAATCAATATGCACAATAGGAAGTTTGTATATGATAGTCATTGATGTAAAAAATGACATAATTAATATTACAAATAACTTGATTGATGTAAGTGAAGTAGTAAATTTGTTAGCAATTGATTCTTGATCATAGAAAAGTATGAAATTGTTTACAATTGTTGTCGTTGGTCATGATGAAAAACTATCATGCGCGTAAGTAAATTAATTTTAATCAATTTACCTTCTTCTATTAGTTCACTATGTTTCTTGTAAATATGTGAGCTAACTTTTTTTATTAGGTGTAGGACTATAGTAGGAGCTAAAATGTAGTGAACTCCAAGATGACAAAAGATTGCAAATAGTATTTTCAGAGAATTGTTTTGTTCCTCATCGTGTGAAAAAAATTAGAGTACATGATTTTACAGGCAAAGTAGAGAAACAAATTCTCATTGAATATTTTAAAAGATTTGGTATATAAGAATAATACAAAGATGACGAATATAAATAAGGATATGTATGATACACACACTTAATGAAGATTTAGTTCATGAAAATATTGATAATTAACAAGAAGAGTATAAGACTGGAAAAAGTATTAGAGATGATATTGGTAATATCTCATGGCTCGACACCGTGCTTGGCCATCTTCACAAAATCCCAATGTCATTAATTTAGTTTCAAAACTTATTAAAATTTAAAATTACTTAATGTTGATTGCATAATCATTTATGTTTTGTTGAGATGAATGGCAATTACTTGCATATTTTAAGATTTTGATGTTTTTATGAATAATATTTTTTCAAAAATTTCTTAAAAAGTATCACATAGAGGAAAATGTTTAACTTACCGTTGCATTTCACTATGTGGTGGAAAGTGCGGTCCTCATTGATCCACGCCTACTTTTTAACACACATAAGTTGTGGTTAAGATTCACTCACTCCTAAGATCAATTTATGATTGGTTTTTAGAATGAAAAAAAATAGAAACATTAACCTTAATTTTCTTAAGTTTAACCATAGTTAAAGGGATGTTAAAAAGGACACATGGACACGACATTTGATTACGTAGTCAAATGTGTATTGGGCTAATAACTGCCCTTTTATATATATATATATATATATTATAGACCAGTAATTAGCAAATCCCGGGATCTATGGCTTATCTTACCCCGTGTCCTTGTGTCCCTTTTAACATCCCTTTAACCTTGGTTAAGCTTAACTAAATTAAAGTTAAGATTATGATTTTTTTTCATAAAAACTATGGTTGGATTAGTTAATCCTAGGGGTGAGTGGATCTTAACCACGATTGATGAGTGCTTAAAAATGAGGCGTGGAACAATGAAGATGGGCCATTTCGTTAGAAACGATGGGTACGTTAATCAGTTTCCTATATTTTATACCG
Organism: Tetracentron sinense; assembly: GCA_015143295.1. Taxonomy (NCBI): domain Eukaryota; kingdom Viridiplantae; phylum Streptophyta; class Magnoliopsida; order Trochodendrales; family Trochodendraceae; genus Tetracentron; species Tetracentron sinense. The sequence continues at coordinate 34,700,384 of CM026556.1, forward strand.
AACTTTTGATCTTGAAAACGTATGTGACGTTTCCGGGTTATTTATTTATTTTATTTTTGGTCCCAAACATTTGAGACCAAATTTACAAGTCTCGGAATTCTCTACGGTTATACCCGTACCTATTTTTTCGGTAGTCACTAATTATGGGTGTGGTTATACTACTAGTGATTACTTCACCACGAGGACCTATATATAAATAAAACTGTCCAATCGGCCCACTAGGTGGTCCCATGTGCAAGTGGATGGATTCCTCTACGAACAACTATAAAGGGAGCTGAGTGGTGATTTAGAAGAAGAAAGCTTGATTTTGCTTATAAGGTAAACCTCTTTCTTCTTCTCTTCTATTGCTGTTAATGACTTGAAAGCCGTCTAGACGGTAATCCTCACCTCCATTTAATACTTGTTTTATGTCCTTTTGCAGATTCTTGAGAGTTGCTCTTTTAATGGAGAAAGAAACTGCTTTAATGGAGATCACGTCACCCCAATGGTTATCCGAACTGGTAACGTTAAGCGCACGGTTAAGAAAATACCTTTTATATAGCGGTAACAGCCACTGAATGTTGTGTTATGGCATGCATAAAGGCTGTAAGCTTAACTCCATTATTAACTGTGATCCCTGTTTACTCGGTATTTCAATTATTATATAGTTTAAATACAAAGAGGGGCAAATTATGTGAACATCCGCAATATAGTTCCTGGGGGGCTAGCGCTTCGCGTTCTTTCTATTCCATCCCATTCGACGTCCCTCAACCTTAGAACGATCCCTACGAGCTCTGCTTCATGACGTTGAGCGGAGCTACCCTTTTTTACATTGATTGGGAGGGTGGCAAATGTTATAATTATGAGTGTTGGCGAATTGCTCCAGCCTCCCTTAGTAACTACAACCATGCCATTGCTAGTGTAAATAGAGAGCTCCGCTTAAACACCATGAAGCAGAGCTCCGGCTCAAAATTAATCTCATTATTATAATCCATGGTTTTAATTTGTTGATGAGATTAACTATGAGCACGTCAATCTTCTTTTTCTCTCTCTCTCTATCTCCCCCACAGTTTGTCAAATTAGTAGAGCATTATCTCAGCCACTGGTCCTCTAGATTACCTGGTTTATCAGGTAACTTGTCGATTGCACCGACATTGTTTGCGGCATCACTTCTCGATTTGTCAAATTTTTGACAGGAATTGTTAGATTCCAATGATCAGTATATATATTGAATGGAATGGGTGGAAAATACTTGTTGGATTTTATTTTTATTTTTTAGAAACGTCCAATAACCTAATTTGAAATATGGTTAATTTTAGAGTCGTGATCTAAAGAGTAATTACGTGTGTTTGGTTAAAGAGGAATCCAAATTAAAAACTCTCTATATATGTGTCAAATCTGGTAAGACCAAGCCTTATCCAATCATTCTCAAAGCAGCCTATACTAGTGCTGGTTAACTTGCGTCTCCCACTCTTTTTCAATATTTTATATAAAATCCAAGGGTTCATGAGAACAATATGAGGCTGGAGCGCATGATAGAGGAAACCCACTTTATATGGCGGGGAGAGTGGCGTGATTAAAAAAACTCTAAAAAACAGTTTTATTTTTTATTTTTAAAAATTAATATTTTTTTTCTAAAAACCAAGGATGGGTGAGTGAACCTTAAGATGGGTGAATCTTAACCATAGTTAAGGGATCTCAAAAAGGACACGTGGCGACCCCAAGGGGTGATAACCAGATTTGCCAAATCTGGTTATCACCCTAGAAGATTTGGTTTCTTTGACTAAACGTGGGGACAGAATGACGTACGTGAGAGATCGAGAGAGAGAGAGAGAGAGAGACAGAGAGGCTGGAATCAAATCCAAACAAGAGGAGTGCTAGCAAAATCCTTCAAAACAATTCAACCGGCTAATAAAGGACCAGTGGTTGGTACGATGCTGCAAATTTGACTACTGTGAGGACACAGGAAAGTGAGTGTAGCGTGAGAGAGACGGACTGAAATCAATGAAAATAATTTTTTATTGTATTTCTACGTCTCTTTGACCAATGGGTACGTGCCAAATAGTAGTGGAGTGCTACTGTGCTAGCTCTACTCTCAGCCTGAGCTTACCAGGTGTATGCCATAGAAAGAGAAGAGTTCAAATCGCCTGTGCTTATTAATGTTCTAGTAAGCACCTCCCTCTAGAACCTTGACATTGGCATATTTTTTGGGAAATTGACAATTGATTGTCAAGGTAGATCCTTTCGGGAATATGTTGCAAATTTTTTTGAGTAGTGATAGGTGGACCCATGAAATCCATTTCCAAACCTAAGCACCACCACCTCATTAGGTTTGGAAATAGATTTCATGGGTACGATAACTATTTCTCAAATATTTTTTGATTGAACACTTTTAAATGTATGATTGCATTCTAATTGATCAACATTAATTTCATAGGGTTCACTACACCCTCCTTAAGCTGATTTTTTGACCTTTAACTGGATGGTTTAGAAAGATTATTTTTTGCCATTTATCTCTTAAGAGATCCACATTGACATCCAATAGTTGGGATCAAAAACAACCTGCAACCTGTTGAGTTCTTAAGAGGTAGGTTCCAGTGAGTAAGTCCAACGTGACTCTATTCTAATAGGACTTTGCTATTGAGACCGCAAAGAGCCGAGACCACATCGAGACCGCATATGTGATGAACGGATCTCAAATTTCATAAATCTGATTTTATTTTTTTGAGATCCGCTCATCACATGCGCGGTCTTGGTGTGGTCTCGGCAGTCTCACTAGGATTTCCCATTCTGATATTGTACAGACCTCATTGGTCAAATGCCCCTTTTTACCACACATCATATGTAGTTAAAGATTCACTCATTCTTATAGTTAAACATTCTAAACTTGATTTTTAAAAAGCAAAAAAAATCAAAATATTTATTTTAATTTTTCTTAAGCTTAACCATAGAGTGTTAAAATTGGCCATGGCATTATATATATACTATTTTTGAAGTTAGATATTGCGTTGCCAATGAAAACATGTACGAAAGAGGAATTATTATTATTTTAGAAGCCTAAAGAATTTTGTAATTTTATATTTTACTTGTGCTTTATGGGGGGCAAATTTATAGGTAATGGAGGATACCATCTTCAGCCCCCAATACGAAATGAACTCGCTTGATGAGTTCACCACAGAACAAATGGCAGCCGTACTTGGAGAAGAATTCGAGCACATTTTCTATGAGAGCAACTCCTCTTACCCAACCTTGAACCCTACAAGCAATACCTCCATGGAAGCTTCTCAGACCTGCATCGACGAGAGACCCACGAAGCAGTCCAAGACCAACAGTTTGATTCCTTGCATTACCAAACATATAGCGACAGCAGAAGCTTCTCCTTCTTCCCCCATCCCTTTTCCTTTTGACATATTGAATTCGCTGACCGATCCTCAACAATTCAATGGAAATCTGGGGAGCAACCTGGAGGTGTTGAATCTAGAAAACATGGCCTTCCCTTTGGATGTTTTGAAGTTTCAAGATCCATACTTGGACAAGGATCATGGATCCAAGGCCGAGAAAGGGACTAAGAGGATTACCATGAAGACTAGGTCACCTTCTCAGTCTCAAGATCATATAATAGCAGAGAGACAGCGTCGAGAGAAGCTCAGTCAGAATTTCATAGCTCTATCAGCCATTATTCCTGGACTCAAGAAGGTATCATATTTTTTTCTAGAGTTTCTTTTCCTGGTGGTGCATACTTCTTGTGCAATATGGAGGCAAACTACAGGCAAATGAAGATACTAATAGCAGATGAAGAGAGATGAAGCAACAAACACAATTATATATATATATATATATATATATATATATATATATATATATATATATATATATATATGTATATCTGGTCTCTTTTTTCATCTAATTTGATCTTTATTGGTTAGCTATTTGTTAAATACTGATATTCTGCTCAAAGCACCTTGATTAATTGTTGCTACAGATAGACAAGGCTTCTGTTCTTGGAGAAGCTACCAAGTACATGAAACAACTGCAAGAGCGAGTAAAGACACTAGAGGAACAGACCGTGAAGAAAACTGTGGAATCAGTGGTCGTCCTGAAGAAATCACAGCTCTTGGTTGATGACAGCACCTCTCCCTTTGATGAGAACTTGGAAGGCTGCTCCGATGACCAGCTCCCTGAAATCGAAGCACGAGTCTCTGAAAAGAATATTCTCATAAGAATCCACTGTGAGAAGGGAAAAGGGATTCTAGTGAAAACACTGGCTGAAATAGAGAAGCTCCATCTAATGGTAGTCAATAGTAGTCTGGTGCTGTTCGGGAGTTCGGCTCTCGACATAACCATTGTCGCTCAGGTAATTCAAAGTTACTTATACGATCAGGATATCACAACCAAAATAATGATAAAACATAAGTAACAATCATGTTTCGGATTTTTGCCAAACAAAACATGACAACAAAAAATTCAATTCTGCAGTTAGATGAAATAGAGTTATTGAAGGCTTATATTTTTCATATTTTGGTTGGGAACCACATTTTAATACCCATATCTACATCTTGTAGATGGAAAATGAATTCTGCATGACACTGAAGGATCTTGTGAAAAATCTACGTTCAGCTTTTGGGAAATTCATGTGAAGAAGATCCAAGCTCAGTTGCTTTCGGATGTACGATTCATGTGACGAAGAAGATCCAAGCTCAGTTCACGTACAAGAAACCTGTTTGTCTTTCTTTTATCATAAACTAGAAATTTATGTTTATTTGATGTCGGAATATATTGGTAGATCAATCTGAGTCGGTCTTGTGTGTGCAAGTCGGCACACAGATCTCGTGTGACCCCAATGAAAGCTTTATTATCATAAGAACTTCACAATAATATGACAAAGTGAAATTCTACAAGGATCTTAGTTCACTCTTTATCTGTCAAAAAAAAAAAAAAAGCAGCAAAGAGGCAAGCATTGCAACCCATAACATTTTTGGACAAGGAACCCATGTTCATGGTGGGAGAACAGGCTTTGCCAGTTTCTATTTCCCAATAAAAGCTCTTTGAACTACAGAGAAATCACACGGCGAGAGGGTTCCATCCTAGGAAGAGATATGCATTAGTTGCTCAGCTTACTCTAATAAAGTAATCTCATAAGAGTTTTAGAGCATTAGGAATTCAAATTGGATAATTTTGAAGAGTTTTGAATTTTTTGAAATTCAAAGGGGCCCTAGGACATACTTGAGAAGAATTCATCCAAGGAAACTTGGTCCTTGTCGCTAGAGATGAAGATCACTTCAAATGCAAACCATGAACGAAGAGAAATGAATATTTTTTTAAATAGGTTTTATATGTTGGGAAAAAAAAATCTGTTTTGGAAAAATCTGGGTGTTTTTGGGAAAACAGTTTTTATAAACTTTGACCCAAAATATAAGTGAAACCCACAAGGATTTTGAGGCGGGTCCAAGTGGATCCCGTATTCTCCTCCATGAAGAGATTAACGTGGTATATTTACTTGTCCAAAACAGTGAAGTGGTGAATGAGAAATTCATCTCAAAGTAAACCACTTGAACTTGTGTTGTAAGTTGAAGAATGGTAGAGAAAATAGTCCCGCATCGGAAAACTATTGAAACTATAGTGTGGTTTATATACCATTACCTTGGAGTAAAGGGTGGGCCCTTAGGGCACCCAAATTATGAGAAGGAGTGAGCCCATGCTCCAAGGTGGAACCAACCTCTCACACGCGCGTGCTGCCCCGACCCGTGTCCCGGTCCAGCCGGCTGGCTTGGTTTGGTTCTTGTGGGCCTTAAAGGCTGACCCCTATATTTATTTTTTGCTTTATTATCCAATAGACATGACTTTTCTGGACAGTCTCCTTTTCAGATATTTAAGGTCTTCTTTTGCATTTTCTAAAGTATGAATTTTTTCAATCTTCTACTCCCTGGTCTTCAATCGTCTTCTGTATTCAGCCATTTGCATTTCAGTTAAGAGAGAGTACTAAACATCCAAGGTTCGCTGTGTCCTCGGGTTTCTAGTGGTAGTACCCTGGACGTGACTGTTGTATCTTGGGAGAGAAGTTGCTGTGGACCGTGACCACCTGTGCGGGCCAATATTGTCTTAAGGACTTGAATCTAAACATCCAAGGTTCGTTGTGTCCTCGGGTTTCTAGTGGTAGTACCCTGGACGTGACTGTTGTATCTTGGGAGACAAGTTACTGTGGGCCGTGACCACCTGTGCGGGGCAATATTGTCTTAAGGACATTGAATCCAATTCAAGTCTCAGTCGGTAAATTGCACTGCCCTTAATTTTCTGTTTTACTATCTTTTATTGTGTTATGTAATTATCTTCATCATTCTGTAATTTGCATGTGCTCATTATAACATACAATAAATCTATGCAATAAATCCAACATTATATGCTTAAAAAAATTAATTAAATCTATGTTTCTGGGTGCAATTTATAGTTAATGGAGGATTTCATCTTCAGCCTCCAATGTGAAATGAACTCACTTGATGAGTTCATCACAGAACAAATGGCAGCCGTATTTGGAGAGGACTTCCAACACATTTTTGGCTATCAGAGTAACTCCTCTTACCCAACCTTGAACCCTACAAGCAATACTTCCACCACCTTCAGTGGCTTATCCACAGAAGCTTCTCTGACCTGCCTTGACGAGAGACCCACGAAGCAGCCCAAGACCGACAGTTTGATTCCTTGCATTACCAAACACATTGTGACACCTGAAGCTTCTCCTTCTTCCCCCATCCCTTTTCCTTTTGACACGTTGAATTCGCTGACCGATCCTCAACAATTCCATGGAAATCTGGGGAGCACCATGGAGCCTGGGGATGAGGCGTTGAATCTATAAAACATGGCCTTCCCTTTGGATGTTTTGTAGTTTCAAGATCCATACTTGGACGAGGATAATGTATCCAAGGTCGATCAATGGACTAAGAGGATTACCATGAAGACTAGGACACCTTCTCAGTCTCAAGATTATATATTAGCAAGGAGACAACAACGAGAGAAGCTCAACCAGAATTTCATAGCTCTATCAGCCATGTTGCTCTTTGCATTGTATTGCTAGTCCCAAGCCCTAATAAAGAATGAGGGTTATAAGCACGTTAATTTAACAGTTAGTGTAGAAAAAAAATCACGAAACCATACGACTTGACTTAAAATTTTGAGGAAAATACGGATTTGGGCCCCGTATTATGAAAAAACCCGTATATGGGCTCCGGGTTTGAAAACTTATTTTTGTAGGCTCCCACGCGTGGGAGCCAAGTGCACGTGCTGCCCCTTCGCATTTTCTCCCCAAAATACCCCTGGCTTGCTGTCAAAGCTTTCTTCCCAAGCTGAAGCTCGGTTACGAACCCTCGGTTATCCTGAAGCCCTCGGTTATCCTGTGATCCGAAATCCTTCAAGGCGCAAATTTGAAACCTGCAAATCCTTCCCCAAAGTAGAACCCTTGGGTACCCAGTACATCCGGAACTCTACGGGCTTCGTAATAGCGTAAAGAAGAAGAAGAAGAAGAAGAAGAAGAAGAAGAAGAAGAAGAACCCCGAAGAAGAAGAACAACCCTGTAAGTTTTAGCGGTTTTTAATAAAATTTCAAACCTAAAAATGGGCCCCACAGTTAACGACTTCATTTTTGATGCTTTCAAGTAACCATTTTCGATGGTTATGATTAACCATTTTCGGTATTATTATTAATTTTTGCTCATTTTTCGTGATTTTCAATGGTGAATTAAAAGTGCATTTTCGACCATTTTGAGTTTATTTTCGGCAAAAATACATTGCAATTTCGATGGTTCTTACGACCATTTTCGGTGTTTTTTACTCATTTTCGGTATTTTCAGTTATCAATGCTTATTTTCGGTATATTTATGTTTTTGCTTATTTTCAGTATTATTCAATTATGACATTGTTTTTTCGGTATTATTGTTGATGTTGAGCCCAATTTCGGGATTTTCAATGGTTATGTTATAATGCATTTTCGATGGTTTTGTGCTTAATTTCGGCAAAAATACAGCAATTTCGATATTTCGGTATTTTTGTGTCCTGGCAGAGTAAATTTTCGGTATTTTGCTTTCATGACTGCCATTTTCGATGTTTTTGTGTCCTGGCAGTGCCTATTTTCAGTGTTTTTCTGCCTGGCAGTGCATATTTTCGGTATTTTTCTGTGATGACAGTGTCTATTTTCGGTATTTTTCTATTATCCCAGTGCCTATTTTCGGTATTTTTCTGTTATCCCAGTGCTTATTTTCGGTATTTTTTGCTATGACTGGTTATTGTCAGTACTTTTGATGGTTATTGTTATGATAGTGTTTATTGTTTTTCAATTTTGCAGCTACAAGATGCCTCGTACAAAGAGAAAAGCCGGTAGGGAAAAGAAAAAGAGAAAAGAGAAAGAAGATAAATATTTTCCTTCGATTAAATGCTCCCAAACGATATGGTTTGACGAGATAAAACCATTATTAGAGGCCAATCCGGAGAGAAAAAGAATTTGGATGGAGAGCTGCTTTGCCCACCTTTACAACATACCTAAAATACCATTGTGTGGCCAAGCAATCCACCATTTTCTACAGAGGCGTAAAGGAGGGTTACGCTTCGAAGTATGCGGGAAGAGTGTAGAGTTCACAGTGTTGGACTTTACTCTGATCATGGGCCTTAATGCCCAAGTGTCTAAGGCTCCGGTCCTTAAACATGAAGCGCCACCAACCTCTCTCAAGTATCGAAAGTTTCAAAAGTTGGCGGTGATTAAAAAGGCAAGGCTTCTTGAGGAGTTCAAGGGATGTGATGATCATATGGATGCGGTGAAGCTATCACTGGTCCTCTTTATTGAGTTGTTGCTCGTAGGCACCGGCACGCATGTGGGTGTTAACACAGGCCATTTGTGCCTAGTGGATGATTGGGAGGCCTTCAACAAATACCCATGGGGGACTTTGGGTTTTGAGTTGTGCAAGGTTGGCCTAGAAACTGCTCTTTATACGAAGAAGCAGTACAATATAAACGGATGTGCTCTTGCCTTCCAGGTAAACATATGACTACCTAAATTTTGTAAATTTTCCGTGTTAGCTAATTTGTGTTTACTTCTACTTGAACTAATAGTAAAATTTATGACTGATGTCAGATTTGGGCTTATGAGTGCATCCCAGCACTTGGGAGGCTGTGTTCTCGTAATGCACCCCTAGGTACGATGACATTCCCACGGGTTCTGCGGTGGGCGAATACATCCTATCTCAGCTACAAGTCACTTGCAAATGCCATATTCAATTTAAGTAAAGTATGTAATTGGAGTTGTTGTTTTACAATATTCAACTTGCAATATCCTTTGTTATTTTACAGATCATTTGTTATTTTATAACATATCCTTTGTTGTTTTACAGATCAAGCTGAGCAATATAAAGCCTACTCCTGCAGAGAAGGAGCAGCAGGTTGTGAAGGATGTGTTAGCACGATTGAGTGCTGAGGGTGATGATGATGAGAAGGGGGAGGAGGATGATGATGAGGAGGGGGAGGAGGAGGATGAGGAGGAGGTGGAGGATGATGAGGAGGGGGAGGGTGATAGTGATGGTGGTGATGGTGATGGGGGTGATGGTGGTGATAGTGACGGTGGTGGTAGCGATGGGGGTGATGGTGATGATGATGTAAGTCCAGCCCCATCTCCGGCGAAGAAGAGAAGGTTCGAGCAGAGGTCAAAAAGGGTACAAATATTGATTGTGATTATTTTTTATGATTTTCGACATTTTGACATATAAATTGTCTAATTTTCGGGATTTTTACTTACTAGTTGTTTGATGTTCAATATTTTCAGGTTCATGATATCAATTCCTCCGTTGAGCGGGCAATGGAGAGAGTTTTAGACCGTTATTTTGACCGAGTTGTTGATCGAGTTGTTGACCAAGTTGTCGACCGAGTTGTTGCGCAAGTATCCCCGCAAATAAAAAGCTTGTTTGAGCAATGGGCAGCGCAACAAAAAAAAGATGAAAAAACTTCTGGTGATAAAAAATCTTTCAGTGATAAGATGTCTCCCATATTGAGTCCCGAAGCAGCGCCGACACAGGGACATTCTTTCGTTGATGAGAAGATGGATCCCATCTTTACTCCCGAAGCAGCGCCGACACAGAGACATTCTTTCATTGATGAGAAGATGGATCCCATCATTGAGTTGACTCCCGTAGATTCGAAGGGGGGTGCAGATTCGAAGGGGCTTGAAGACCTTCTAGAGGTGTGTGTTTACATTCCTAAGACGTGTAATGAGAGTCTGTGAAATGGGTTTTCATCAAGCCGGAACTTATATTGGCAATATATGCAGGTGTCAAAGAGACCGGTAGTGAAGTCTCAATATCTGCGATCCCCTTTCATTCAAATGAAAGGAAGGAAAATGACAATTGGAGCTGCTAACCCCAAAAATCCTTTATCAAAAGAGGAGTCGAAGCAACTGCGCGATTTCATAAAGTCGGGAGCAACTTCAATTTTGATTGACAAGGTGATGGTGACAGCGGATATTGTGGGAGGGATTTCTAGCTCAACTACGTGGATTGATTCATTGGTAAACCCAGTACTTTTATTGATGAATCCAGTAGCCATTTTCGGTATTTCAGTTTCATTATCGGTATTTCAGTTTCATTTTCTGTATTTCAGTGGTTTTAATGATGAATCCAGTAGCCATTTTCGGTATTTCTGTATAATTTTCGGTATTTCAGTGGTTTTAATGCTGAATCCAGTAGCCATTTTCGGTATTTCTGTATAATTTTCGGTATTTCAGTGGTTTTAATGATGAATCCAGTAGCCATTTTCTGTATTTCTGTATAATTTTCGGTATTTAAGTGGTTTTAATGCTGAATCTAGTAGCCATTTTCGGTATTTCTGTATAATTTTCGGTATTTCACTGGTTTTAATGATGAATCCAGTAGCCATTTTCGGTATTTCTGTATAATTTTCGGTATTTCAGTGGTTTTAATGATGAATCCAGTAGCCATTTTCGGTATTTCAGTGTAATTTTCGGTATTTCTGTGGTTTAATTGATGAATCCAGTAGCCATTTTCGGTATTTCAGAGCCATTTTCGGTATTTGTCTGTGTAATTTTCGGTACTTCAGTGGTTTTAATAATGAATCCAGTACCCATTTTCGCCATTACAACACCCATTTTCGGTATTTAATTCTCATTTGTACATCCATTTTCAGTAGTTGAGGACCATTTTCGGTAGTACTATCACTATCCATTATCGTTATTTTCGGTATTCTTTTGTGAGATTATCTAACATTGGATAAATATGACAGCAAATTGACATGTATACGGAGTTATTGGCTCAAAGAAAGGAGCAATACTCCTCGAAATACAATCAAGTCTACACTTTTGGCAAAACTTGGTTCACGGTAACTCATAATACTTTTGTTATGTTTTAGTTTATCCAATATATACATTTATCCAATGTATATCCGCAATTTCTAAGTAACAATAATGTTCGTTATGTTTCAGTATTCGTTATTCAAGGAGTGTCACTTTTTGGACACCTACCATTCAACTTTGAATTCCAAGAACCTGACTGAGGACATGACTAGTCGGGTGGGGCCAGATATGAAGGCCGCTATCATGGGGGTTCGAGGAGGGACCCCCATGTGGGAATGTGAAAGGATATACTTCCCTGTGAACCCCGCTAGTCACTGGCTATTGGTTGTGCTTGAACCCCCCACAAGGCGTATCCTCCTCTTCGACTCATTTTTCCCACACCCGGCATTACAACATGGAGATCATATCTCAGCTATCACAGTGAGGATGCCTGCACTGTTTCACATGTGTGGTGACAACTCAGCCTTCATAGGTCAAAAATGGGAGGTCATAGAAGTCAAAAATATACCAAAACAGAAGAATACGTAAGTCTTTCTAAAACATTTAATCTTATATTTACCAATACACTAACATGACTCATCCTAAGCAACTGTAACTGTTTGTTTTGCATATCCAATCGGGACTGTGGAGTATTCGTTATGAAATATATTGACTTCTTATGCGCTGACTTACCCATTACGTTCACTCAGGTATTTGTACATCCATTGGTAAATATCATCAATCATTTGTAGCATACTGACTTTTTCTAACTATTTTTGTAGGACGATATATCTTCAATGCGGAAGCGAATAGCTTTCGATGTTATGACGGGGTCAGTGAAGGCGTGATGGGCTGTGATAATGTCCCAATGTTGGATGCTGAGGTCCCATGATGAAGAAGAGGGAGAAGATAGGCCGGGGTGCAGTTTCTTCATAGACTATTATGGATGGGTTGTGATGTACTATTATGGATTGTTGTGATGATGTTGTAATGTTGTAATATTGACTTCTTGTGGACTATTTGTGTACAGTCCTGTAATATTGTGTATTTAGAGATGATTTTCGTCATTTATTACAATATCCAGTGCAGAATTTTGGTTTTTTCGTCATATTACAGATTATTTTCAGTTTTATAGGGCTCCATTTCGGCATTTTAGAGTGTCCCAGTAGCCATTTTCGGCATAACAGGGCTCAATTTCGGCATTTTGTGCCATTTCTAGTAGCCATTTTCGGCTTAACATGGCTGATTTTCGGCATTTTACACTGTCTAGTAGGCATTTTCGGCATAACAGGATCAATTTTCGGTATTACAGTCCCATTTTCGGTATTCTGCAGTACTGTATTTTCGGCATTTTTGCCATTTTCAGTACCCATTTTCGCCATTTTTCTGTCAAATTCGGCAATTTTGCCATTTTCAGTACCCATTTTCGGCATTTTTAGCCAATTTCGGTATTTTTCTGTCAATTTCGACATTTTTCTGTTGAATTTTAGCAGTCATTTTCAGCATTTTTGCCATTTCCAGTAGCCATTTTCGGCATTTTTCGGTTTTCCCCTGTCAATTTCGGTATTTTTCTGTTCCAATCCAGTAGCCATTTTCGTAATTTTATTGCCATTTTCAGTATTTTCCTGTCACTTTCGGCATTTTATTCCCATTTTCTGTCTTTTTCCATCTTTTTTGAGATTCTATAATATTGGATAAATAATAAAGAACCTTCAAACCAACCATTCATTAAGCATTACATGTTTTTCATTACATTCAACATTAGACACTACACTCAACCACCATGGGGAACAAGATTATTACATGTTTGCCTATTGTGCCAAGTTTGTTTACATCTTCCACATCTTACAGTGGACCTTTCCTCACCCTGTGAGAGAATTCTATTCTTCTTCGGCCTTCCTGAACGTCTTCTTCCCACCGGTGGTTTAATCCTCTCCATCTCTACCATGATTTCAGGTGGGAGGTCCCATGATTTTTTGTCAAGCAGTGGATATATTGACTCTTGGTAGGTGGCTTGGTACGTTAGTGATGTGTAGAATGGCGAACAATAGTTGTATGGATCTACCCGATACTTTCTACATCCAGCCAAGGCATGTTCACAAGGCAACCCTATTTTATAGAATTTCCCACAAGTGTAATTCCCATCCAGAAGCTTCACAGTATCTCGATTGTTTTTCCCAACCACATAATACTGATACATAGCAATTCCATGAGAATCTAAATAACGTGCCTGTGATTGTCCCTTTTGTATTTGCTCTTCGGCCCATGTTGTTAGCCTGCCATTCATTTGCATAGCACTGATTTTTCGGTTGTAGAACATATTTTGTACCTTCAGTCGCACATTCTCCAAAAGCATAGTGACTGGATATTCTCTTGCTTCTTTCAGCAAACTATTCAAACTCTCGGTTATGTTCGTAGTCAGCACATTATACCTCTTCGCACTATAAAAGGCTCGGGCCCATTTCTCTTTTGGTATTGCATCCAACCATTGCACAACGAGAGGGTTTGCAGTTGCGAGTTCTGCCATTATCTCATGAAACTTGCTTTCTCTACATGTCTTCACGGCTTTCCAGAAATACGGAAACAATTGCTTATCCTTGAATGTTGCATACATATTTTGGCTAATGTGGAATGCGCAGTAGCCATGAATTGCATGTGGGAATACAACAGGGACTTGGCTTATCAAACTAACATGTCGATCTGTTACAATCACTAGATCATCTATGTGTCCAAGTGCTCTTGATAATTGAGTTAAGAAAAAATTGTAAGTAACATTATTCTCCGATTCCGCTATCCCAAGGGCAACTGGAAATATGTGATTGTCTCCGTCTAGAGCTGTTGCGGCAATTAGTATTCCTTTGTACTTTCCCTTTAAATGTGTCCCATCAATGGCTACCACTTTCCGTAAAGTCCTCTGAAAACTTCGAATACACGGTCCAAGAGCCATAAAACATCTTTCAAATGCCCCATTTTCAGGGTCAGCCACTATTGCTGTTACTGTGCCTGGATTTGTCCTTTTAAGTTCATGAAAATAGGCAGGGAGTTCAGCATAAGAGTGGTCGTATGAACCTCTAACTGTTTCAATGGCAATCTCCTTAGCTTTCCAAGCTTTCTTATAACTCATTCTAACCCCATATTCTTCCCACACATCATGAATAATCTCTTTGGGCTTATACGAGACATTTGCCTCAATACGTCCCACAACCATGTCACTCACAACTAAACTAGTTGCTTGTCGATGATCGGTACCACCTAAGGGATATCCACAAGAGTGATGTGAATTATAAGTCTTTATTTTGAAAACACCAACCTCATTCACTTTCGATGCACGCAACCTCCAGGTGCAATTATCTATAAGACATCTAACTGTGTACTTTTGTTGATTTGAATCCATAACCTTGAATTGAAAATTGTTTCGCATCGCATATCTAGACAGTACATTTTGTAGACGTCTTTTGTCCTTAAATAATTTCCCAAGCGATATTTCACCAGCTTCCACTCCAGTTTCAAACTCTGATGTTTCCCAATTTACATAGTCATCTACACCATCATTTAGTTGCATCACATTTGCCAGTGATTGTACGGGAGCTTGTGGTGATGCTTCTGGATGAGCTTGTGGTGATGCTTCTGGATGAGCTTCTGTATCTACTTGTCTTACTCGACGAAAAGCAGACGCTGAGGAACTAGGAATATCAGCATGCGGGGTATAAGAGTGTATAGTCCTTGTGTCCCACTCTGCTGTTGCCTCCCTATGTAAAAAGTCTTCAAGCTTATCACAGACACCGTATGTTGCTACATCTTCATCTTGATTAAAATCACTATAAAAATCATGTTCATCTTCATTACTTGAGCTTGAGTCTATACTTTTTAAACATTCATCACCGTTATCATTTTCAGCCTCCTGAATATGAGTCCCCTTATAGAAAGGAATGACAGTCTCCTGAATATGAGGATCAACAACCTCCTGAACACGCTGATATTCACAACTCGCATCATTCAAACCAAACTGTGGTTCTGGTACAGATTTCCTCACCTTCGATATATATAATGGCGGCAAGTATTTTTTTTCTACTTTCCTGACATGTGAAAGAAATGCCCGCAACTCTTCATCGTCTGTAATATCAATGGGAGGGATTGGCGCTGGTGTAGGAATCAAACACCTCACTATAATCTCATACTCTTCCAGTCGAGTGTTAGTCAATTGATAAACTTTATCCAATAGTTTGTCATATGTCATTTTCGAAGATAATTGCAACAACTTTGATTTTCCACCACTGTACACGTACCCTCGAACACGGTCGTCAATGTTCCACTCACCGTCATAACAACAAACTACTGATATCGGCATTATCTGCAATATCTGGAAAACACTCAATCCGTTAAAGTAATCTGAAAATTTTCGAAAATGAGCGCTGTAACCATTGAAAATGCACTGTAATAACCAGAACCGCCGAAGATCACAAAATCATCGAAATAGCACTGTCATATCAAAATTGCAATAACAGAAAACCCCCGAAAATGGGCATTGTATCCATCGAAAAGGCAGTGTCAGAACAGAAAACCACCGAAAATGAGCATCAAAGCATCGAAACACAACTGTAATAACAGAAAACCACCGAACAGGAGCATAAAATCATCGAAAATACACTGTAATATCGAAAATGCAATAACAGAAAACCACCGAAAATGACCACAAAACCGCCGAAATAGCACTGTAATAACAGAAAACCACCGAAAATCTGCATAAAATCATCGAAAATGCACTGTTATACTGGAAAACCACTGAAAATCATCGAAAAAGCACTGTTATACTGGAAAACCACCGAAAATTGGCATAAAATCATCGAAAAGCCCTGTAAAAGAGAAAATGCAATAACATCAAACCCCCGAAAATGACCACAAAACCGCCGAAAATAAGCTCAAAACCACCGAAAATGAGAACTGTAACATTGAAAATGCACTGTAATCACAGATTACCACCGAAAATGAGCAAAAAAAATCAAACTTTATCACTACAACCATCGAAAATGAACTCTAATAACAGAAAATGAGGAAAATGAGCACATTACCCTAGCAAATACCGAATATGATCACTGTAACCATCGCAAAATGGATCAAAAACATATAAACACTTACCCTATGTTCTTGTTCTTCTACTTCTTCTTCACAAGGGTTTAGCTCAGTTGCAATGAAGGAGAAAGCTTCAACGAAGGGGAAAACTTAAGTCTACCTCGTTGCAACGAAGGGGAAAGCTTGGGTTTCGGATGAACGCTTCGTTGAAGGGGAAAGCTTGAGCTCAGTCGCACGGTGTTTAAGGGTTCTCTAACAGGGATGGGGGGCATTTTGGAGAAATTTTTTTAGAGGAAACCACGTGCTCCACTAAAATCACTGTAGAAGCCTACAGAAATAAATATTTCAAACCGGAGCCCATATAGGGGTTTTTTCATAATACGGGGCCCAAATCCGTATTTTTCTCTAAAATTTTCCTTTGCCCCTCTTTAGGCTCCGACCCTTGAGGGTAGAGCTTGAGGCTTAGATAGTTCAAGCCCTCTAAGCGTTGGGGCCTCTTTTTTATAAATGAGGGCCGAACTTGGTAAGACCTAGGCGTTGCCCTTTGACAGCCCTCCCTATAGACTATAGTGATAAACCATCATGATCTAATATAATGAGTCCATTCTCTGTGTGCAAAGTGGACATATGAAATTGTATGTGCCTGCTGATAGTGGACCACGTGCACCAATTATGGGTATTAGTAAAAACACTCGTAATAAATTGAAACAAATATTAGCCGAATCCAAAGAGAATAGCAAGGAATCCCATCTTGTTCCTCCTAAATCTCAATAAGATTTTACTAACTTAATATGAGCTGTATTCTCAGTTGTATTCTTACTCCAATCTCTCCTCATTCAAAAGGCATTGTATCATTGTAAGGATTCTCCCAAGAGAGATCGATCTAATATAAATACAAATGAATACAAAACGGCATCTCATGTTAAGTGTGAGAAAACAATCTCATCTCAATTCTCTCCAATCGTTTAACAAATCTGACCATTTGTACTTTTACTAACATACCCAGGGTAGTGTTGGGGGCATACAAAATTTGTAATATGACCTGCACACACAAAACCTACTAATATAATCGTAATTGATATTATTATAAGAAGAATGATGGCCTCCATATTGTGAACCATTAACTGCCCCCATAAAAGTTATTGGTTAAATAACTTTTTGGTGGAGCCCACTACTAAAGTGTTTGACTATTGTCTTTTATGGGGTGATTAATGATTGACGCAATTAGGGCTTACTCTCCTTTAATATAATAGTAGAGATATTCATCTAATTGGGTATAATATATCTCATTGATATTATTTTATTAATCCTTTAATTTCCCTAATTTTTTTTTGTGTGTGTTAAATGATAAGAGTTTTATCCACAGATATTATGTAGAACATGTTGGAGGTGTGACTCAAACTGGGGAAAATCGGTAGGGCTGCATAAAGCCTGATCGACCCGTTGGTGCGGCTCAGCTCGAATATTATTAAAAAATAAAAATATTATTTATATATATCATTATTATATATATAAATAATATAAAATATTATTATTAAAAAAAAAAAAGGATTCAAGCTGAGCTTGAGCCAAGCCAAGCCCGGCTTAAGCTTGAATCAATTCGGGCCAAGCCTCAGGCTGAGCCAGGCTTTTGAATTCAGGCCAAGCTTTGGGCTGATTTTTCGAGCTTGATTTCGGGCCGAGCCGGGCTTCAAGCCTAGGAAAAATTCTTTCAAGCCGAGCTGGGCTTGGCCAAGCCCGGTCATGCTCGGCCCGAATACAACCCTAGAAATTGGTTGACCGCAAGTGTAAACCGGCCGGCAGCTATCGGTCAAATCACACAGGTTGCAAATTTAGTAGCCAAAGCAGCCAAGTTGGTTGACCGTTTTGTTAGGTTCTGTCGATCGGTTTTTGCGGAACAGAGTTGTTTAACTGATGTGAGCATGGAAAATTTTCTACTCACTTTCACATTTATGGTTTGACTAAGAGTCGCCACCTATTCATTTTAAGGGATAGGTCTCGGATTATTTTGGATAAGGAGTTATGGTCTATTAGATTTAGGATAAGTGGTTCGATTAAGTCCCGGGGAAGGTGTTAGGCACTCCAGGACCCCCATTTTACAATGGTTACCTACTTCCTAAATTTAAGCTAATTTAAAATCAAAATTAATTAAAATGCCTAAGTGTTTAAATAAATGCTAATCCAAGAAAAAAAAGAAAGCTAAACAGGCTAGGGTCGAGCCCGGGTGGGGTTGCCTACGTACTCACATTGGGGTAAGATCAGACCGAGCGTAGTTCTGACACATGAGCCCGTGCCAAGGTTAGGGGTGTGTGTGTGAGTACATAGGATGGTCAAGGGTCTAGCCTGGAGGGTAGGGTTTAATTGACCGGGTTGGTCAAAGGAAGAGAGTTAGTGAAGAACTCTAGGCTTTTAGTCGTAGAATTTTCTACACACTCTAAACCTTAACTTCTTCTAACTTTCTTCAAGGCTAAAAAGAAATACAAGGGGTGAGATGAGGAAGAGCGAGGGTTTCCACTTAGGATTTTGAAGGTGAAAGAAATGGCTTGTGGGGGTCTTGTATTTATAGAGTTGTAAAGGGGTTGTGGTAATTTAGTAATTAATAGAGGGTTGGGTGAGAAGAAGGGAGGTGATTGGTTAGTCAAAATGGATGTGGTTGGTGATTGGGTAGTAAAAAAGATATGTACTTGATGAGAGGTGATTGGGTGGTCAAAAGGAGTGTAAGATAATTAATTGTTTTGTAAGAGGTGTAAGAGAGTAAGGGATGTGCTTGGTTAGTCAAAAAGGTGTGTATTTGGTGAGAGATGATTGAGTGGTCAAAAAGGTGTGTAAACACAAAAATGGGGCTATTTGAGGTTTGAAGAGAAAATAAAAGGTCTTTTGTAGGAAAGTGGAAAGTGGGCTTGGGTTGGTTTTGGATATGGGTTGAATGGATGTGGGTATGTGGACTAGATCTTATGGATCATGGGTTGTTAGTAGATGGGTCATAAGTTATGGTTATTGGACTTTATCTATGACAATTGAGCTTGGGCTATGGTAATTAGGCTTTCACTAAAGCAATTGAGCTTTGGATAAAACAATTGGGTAATTAGGCTTGGCTACTTGGGCTTGAAATTAAGTAATTGGGCTTGATTAAGTTGTTTGGGTATAAGTTTGACTAAATGAGCTTAAGCCTTGGGTAAACCTTGAAACATTTGAAGAAGCGGGAAGAGGAATAGGGGGTGCAAAAACAGGGTGCTTACAACTCAGATTTGGTAAGTTGCACGAATTAGAAACTTTCTAATTATTTAGGACTCTGATGTAGACTTATAAATATGTGCTAATAGGTCTAGGATTTCAGTGTGAAGATCATAGAAAAGGATTAAGCATACTACGGCTTAGGAAAAGGTTTAAGGGAAGGAGATAGAGATTCTTCTTCGGGTTCATTGAAAATGTGCCTTGAGTGGGGTGTACAAGAGTCTTTGGGCTTGAGTTGAGAATTAATCAGGGAGGAGAGTGAACTTGTACTAGTTTATCAAGATTTCTCTGAATAAGGAAGAAGTAATCAGATCTTGGCCCGTGGACGTAAGCAGGTTATTACTGAACCACGTAAATTCTCTTGTATTTTCTCCTTGTGTGTGTGTTTTTTTATCTATTATTCCCAACAACCGGTATCAAAGCTCCGGACCAGTTTTTCTTCAATGACTTTGAAAAATTCTAGGCAACTTTCTATAAAGAAGTTTGACAGAAATTGGAGTTTCAATATGTGGTAAAGGAGGTACATGACATCCTAGTTCAACAGGGCCTCGCAGGTATGGTGAAAGAGGAATTCGATTAGTTGAAAAAGATGCTTAAAGCAAATTGGAAAGAAATTGAGGCAAAGACAGTTAACACTATATGACTATGTCTTGCGGATAACGTGATGTATAGTGTTATGGATGAGAAGTTTGCATCAAACTTTGGAAGAAGTTAGAAAAGCTCTACATCGAAAAGAGCCTAACCAATAGGTTATATCTGAAAAGACAGTTACATGCTTTGAAGATGGCGGAGAGTGCATATCTCATTGAACATATGAATGTGTTCAACGAGATCTTGAATCAACTGCAAAAAATTGATGGCAAGGTGGAGGAAGAAGATTAGACCATGATGCTTCTTTCCTCACTTCTGGATTCATATGAGTACTTGGTGACAACCCTCCTATATGGAAATGATACACTGCGGTTGGTAGAGATCATGGTGGTGCTATTCTCTAACGAGATTAAGTGAAAGTCAAGTCATGATGGGAATCATAATCATGTTTTGGTTGCTCGGGAAGATGAAGGGACTTGGAGAGAGGATCTGGAAAAGGCAAGACAAGATCCAAATCTTAAAGAAAAAGGCGGGGTTCAGTGCTATCATTATAAGAAATTATGATACTTTGAAAGAGAGTGCCCGCTTGTGGCTAGTGAAATTTCACCATTCATTGTCCATGTGTATGTGAATAGGCACACACCTAATCACTGTCTCCTAAAAAGACGATTTAGAGTCGTGCGTGCCAATGGCACGCGTGGTCCTTTAAACTGTCAGCATTAAATGCTGATGGCTGGCCTCTATTGCACTCAATAAGGCAACGTGAGGTTTGATCCGTGAGGATAAACTTCACAGATCTAACCCTAAGTGTCAACCTCCGAGAGGCTGACACCTGTCTAATCCGTGAGGAGCAAAACCCCACGGATAACCTTTGAGTTCCAACCTCCGAGAGGCTGACACCTGTCCAATCCTTGAGGACCAAAACCTCACGGATGAATCTTTAATGCCAGCCTCTAAGAGGTTGACACGTGTCTAAACCGTGAGGACCAAAACCTCATGGATGACTCTTTAGTACCAGTCTCTGAGAGGCTGACACATGTCTAATCCGTGAGGGCCAAAACCTCATGGATCTAACCTTAAGTGCTAGTCTTCGAGAGCCTGACACGTATCCCATCCGAGAGGATTAAAACCCACAGATAACTTTTGTATGCCAACCTCTATGAGACTGACACGTGTATGATCCGTGAAGACTAAAACCTCACGGATGAATCTTTAGTGTTAGTCTTCGACAGACTGACACGTATCCTATTCGTGAGGATTAAAACCCCACAGATAACCTCTGAGTGTCAGTCTCTGGGAGACTAACACGTGTCAAATCCGTGAGGACCAAAACCTCACGGATGACTCTCTAGTGCCAGCCTCTAAGAGACTAACACGTATTCCATTCGTGAGGATAAACCTCACGGATTAAACTTAAGTGCTAACCTCTTAGAGACTGACACGTGTCCAATCCATGAGGGTTAAGACTTCACGGATCAACCATTACCACGCGTGGTCCTGGACCTAACCTAGACCACGGGAGAGACCTATGGTCTTACCCTTTGGTCCGTGGGCGAGACCTATGGTCTCACTCTGTGGTCCGTGGGCAAGACCTATGGTCTTACTTTCTGGTCTTTGGGCGAGACATATGGTCTCACCCTGTGGTTCGTGGGTAAGACCTATGGTCTTACCCTCTGGTCCGTGGGTGAGATCTATGGTCTCACCCCTAGTCCGTGGATTGACTGAGGTCAGTCTGTCCCCAGCTAACAGTCAGTATCCGACTGTCATAGGACAAAGAATCCTTAGTAAAAAAGATTCGCTGTCAAGTTGTGGGGATCCCAATATAAGGATTGCATCTTTTAAAATCTCATAGGATGCCACATGACACTCCATAATCATGATAGGATTAGGACTATGTCCTATATCCTAGGAAAGGATGTGATTAAACATGCTCATTTTCGAAAGGTATTAGGATTCTCCCCAAAAAGGGGAAACCTAGTACAAAAGTCCTCAAAAAAAGAGGATTCTCTTCAGCTTGAGGAGTCTCCCAAATAAGAGAAATCCGTGAGTTGGCATCCTCTAAGAAGAGAGCCCATTGTTGACTTTCCTAAAATAAGGGAGTCAAAGAGAGACCAAAAGAGGACTCTCTCAAACCTATAAAAGGAAGGTTTCTCACAAGAAACACAGAGGAAGCAATACACGAAAAAAGAAGAGAAAACTCTCTCCTCCCCTTTAAGCAACAACAAGTACAACAACAAGCAGCAAGGAAGAAGATCTCCCATGCCATGGAGAATATCAGGTGAGTCTCATACAATGGTCACCACAATTCTCCTTTATTTTCTACAAATATAAAGACCTTAATGAGGCACTTGTAACGCCTACATGGGATATGAGCAACCCCATTGAATAAATACAAATACATTATTCAATATCTTGTTCTTCTTTAATTTTTCTTCTTAGTTAGAGGTTCTTCCCCAAATAAGGAAGGTAATTTAACAATCTGAGTTTATTCAGATTGGAAGGATAGTCTCCCATAACAAATAATAAACTCCATACAACAATGGAGGAAATTTGATAAACAAAGATAAATTTTACGCTTACACCACTACGTGCTGATGAGAAGAGAGATTCTTCTGGAGGAGATTATTCGGCGGCAATAATACATGACAAAGATGAATACATTGGAGATGCTCTCACAATATCCAAAGGAATGGAAAATTCTTCTAGTGAGTGGGTGTTAGATTCAGGGGCTTCATTTCATATTTGCTCAAATATGAATCTCTTTGATACTTTCCAAAGAAGGGCAAGAGACGTGTCATTAGGTAATGGATCCCAGTGTGAAATCACAAGGGATAAAATAGTAAGGATAAAGATGTTTGACAGAGTGGTTCGAACTTTGAGAGGAGTAGGTTATGTCCCTAAGTTGCAAATGAGTCTAATTTCTCTTATCCAGTTAGACTCCAAGAGTTGTTGCTACACAATTGGAGGTGGAGTTATCAAAATTAAGCGGGGATGCTTAGTTTTGGTGAAGGTCAAAAAGTGTGATAATTTGTATCTCTTGGATTTGAATACAATTGTAGGTGGAGCTATTACAAGGTCTTCAGGAAACAAGAAACTAGAAGTTGTGTAGAGGATAGAAAACTTACATAGGGTCTCTTTTGCAGCCGGTGTAGAGACGACTATTCCAATGGGTTTTCGAAAGGAAGGAGATAGTAGGGTGCCTTCAGCGGAGAGTACATGTCTATGTCCTCTTCCGCGGTTCTTTTAGATGGAGGATGGTTGTCGGGCTACACATGCATTTGGTCGTATTTGATCGAATCAAGTGGAAGACGTTTCGATGTGATTCGAGGGTTTGTGTACCTAGTGGGTTTTAAGGCCAAATGGTTGTTTACGGTATTTGCAAATAAGTTTGCGGTATTTACATATGGGGTTACATAATCGTGAGAGAGAGTTTGGTTCGAGGTGGAGGTGCGTCCCGGATATGGGTGATGCAATGTCCTGTCTTGGAGATTTGCTTGATGTTTAATAAGTTGGTTCCCTCAGTTTTGATCGTGGCATTCGGTATAAGGTGGAGGTCGCTGCTGCATGGCTCGAAGTTTTCGCCAAGGTGGAGTTTGTTGGAGGTGTGGCTCAAACTGGGGAAATCAGTCGACTGGAAGTGCAAACCAGTCGATCGCTGTCAGCCAAATCACACAAGTTGCAAATCCAATAGCCAAAGTAGCCAAGTCGGTCGACCGATTTGTAAGGTCGATCGATTGATTTTCGCGGAACAGAACTGTTTATCCCAAATTTGGTAAGTTGTGCGAATTGGAGACTTTCTAATTACTTAGAACTCTGATGCACTCTCTCTCCAATACTCATCTTCTGGATATATACAACTTACCTAAAGAAGAATCCTCCTTGATTCTTCTTTCCTTATGAAATGATATTCTCTTGGTCTCTTGGTTGTATTTCTAAACTAGTACTCTGTAAGATGTATATAAATACAATGAGAAAGAGTAGCTAAAGCAAGCAACTCATTTACCCATCTTACGTTTTTATATGGTATCAGACACCAAGTTCTAATCCTTGGTTCTCTTCCCTTCTCCGCTTCTCATAATGGCCTTCATTCCCGAAGAGACACCCCTTCCACTCAAATCTTCTTCCTCCCAGGACTCCACACCCCTCATTCCCACCAGCAAGATTCTTCACGTTTTGAGGACAACAACTAATCAAGATCATGTTCTCCTAACTCATTTGGATTATAAACAAACCTCGTCCGAGTCCGAATCTTTTGTGGAAGCCTCTACAATGTTTCTTTGTCAAATTTTGGTAAAAACTGTTGGGATTTCAACCACGCATTTAATCCCTAAATCATTTGTATCTTGGAAATTATGAATAACATAAATCATACACCAAATAGAAAGATTACAGAGAATAAAATAGAGACAAAACACAAAGATATACAAGGTTCGGCAACGTGCCTACTATTAGAGAATATAGAAGAGTATTGTAATAAGATGAATGAGATACACTATATCATCAAGTGTATGTGTATCTCATCACAATATTAGACTAGCATCAATCAAGGGTAGATGAGATTTGATTAGGTATGATTAGATTAGGTTGATTTACTTTCATAAAAGTTTATCTTGTTAAATCTATATAAACCCTATTTAGGGTCAATGTAAATCATCCAAGTTTATCAAGAAATATCTTTTCTATCATGGTATCAGAGCGGGTCGATCGGACCTTGATTTGATTTCAATCCTATTGATTTTCCTTTGCCGGCGGGTAGCACCGCTTGCCGCCCGCCGGGCCTAAACCTCTCTACTCGTCAATCCTTGTTTTTTTATTTTTCTCGCTTTTGCAATCAAAAGCTTTTGATGTTGCTACAAGATCTTTGCTGTTGTTAGGCTGTTTCTGAAAAAAAAAAGTTTGGCGCGTAATCTCAGCATGTCCCTTTGGATGTGAGCACAAGGCCTTCATCAACATGAGCATCAAGGCCATCAACATGGGTTACAAGTTCTACATCCTTGTGAAGGAGAGAACCCCAAACAAGGCTTCAATGCCATTGTCTCAATGCACTTATGTGCCTCATCCCATGGATCTGCACAGTTCAGAAGACGGATCATGCACGGTTACCTCCTAGTGCTCAATCCTTGACATGTCGAGCTTGATTCATGCACCTTAAATAGTGAAGACCCTTGTCAAGGCACCCATTTTGGTTGCAGGCACACATAGCATGTGCTCATCCTCTACCTCCCACCACATGTGTAGGAAAGAAGATGGTTGGGTGCTTGGTCTCTCTGCCTACGTCTTTTACTTGGAGATTGCTTAGTCATCGCCTACTTGCAAAGAAGAAGAAGAAGAGTTGCTATCGTTGCTTACATTGTTGTGGCCTCTTATCACTTATCTACTATTTTTCATACGTTCAACCAAGATGCCCCCCTACCCAAAAAAAAAAAAACAAAGAAGAGAAAAGTTGAGTGAACCAACTCAGGCCATGGAGACCCTTTTCAGCCTAATTTCAGGTTCAAGCCCGTTAGAGGCACATTTTTCTCCCCCATAGAGGCTCATCTTCATTGATCCATGTAGATCAATTAATCAAGCCCAAGAGGCTTGTATCTTTGGCCCATAGAGGCCCATTCCAAGTCTTTTTAAATGCCGATTTTCTTGGCCCATAGGCCCATTTTTTAGGCCCGTTAGAGGCCCCTTCTTCACGACATGGCAACAAATCCAGGGTACTCAAATGTGGACGCATTATAGCACACAATTTAAAGCAACAAACATCATGGCATGTAGATCAACCAAGCACACAATGAAGATCCAATAGTGTCAAGTGGAGATCAAGATGTGTCAAACGGATTTCTACTAGAAACAAACATGTGGAGATTTTTCAATCCCCATATGTTTGAGGGGGAATATTAGAGAATATAGAAGAGTATTGTAATAAGATGAATGAGATACACTATATCTTCAAGTGTATGTGTATCTCATCACAATATTAGACTAGCATCAATCAAGGGTAGATGAGATTTGATTAGGTATGATTAGATTAGGTTGATTTACTTTCCATAAAAGTTCATCTTGTTAAATCTATATAAACCCTATTTAGGGTCAATGTAAATCATCCAAGTTTATCAAGAAATATCTTTTCTATCACCTACGTCCTCGGGAGCCACACCAATTCACTATATTGAAGATACAGAGTACACAGAGTTCTTACCCAGAATGACGACCACTTCTCACGAATCGTTAACCTAAAAAATACGCACACTGTTATATGTTTAGGGTTAAAACTGTAAGTCGAAAATACCCCTGTAGGAACGGACACTTCGAGCGTCGCAGGGGGGCCGAGCCCCCCTGCCAACCTCTGGACAATCTACTGAAGGTTGTCTACATTCCCAACAAAAACACCATTCTTAGTTAGTGTTATTCCAAAAATGCCCTGCACCAGTCGATATATGGCAGACTCTCATGGATTCTACAAGGAATCCTTGTAGAGGCCTTTGTACAAAAGATCCATCTGGTACTAAGTTGGATAAAGATTCCAACCCAATGTTCGTACATAGAAAATACTTCTTTATACCCTCTAATCTGTGTTGGAGGTATAGGTAATTAGTTGGGGTAGAGGAATCTTATTGGCTTGTTCGTGCGGATTAAATAGCAATATAATCCTTCTAAGTTCTAGCAGCTTAGCTGTTTGAGATCAGTTTAAGATATGCATTTGACATCTCAATCTAAGATAAAATCCAACGGTTCATGTCCATGACTTTGTCAATGAAACCTTTGTTACTCCCTCTTCATCAGATGAAACAAAATGCTTGCACATGAATGTAGAAATATAAAATCACTTTTAATAACCCATTTGACCACGTTGATCACATTAACAGTCTGAATTCACATGTACCTGATCTATTTATACATTGGAGAGAGTAACATGTTATTTTCGAGTAATATATCACGATTCGATCCACTGATCTCAAGGAATCTTAGTTAGAACTTCGACGTAATTTGTAAAATGGAGGTAAAACTAAGCTTAATCAAAGATGTAAAATTTCAGACCCTTTGATTGTTCTTCGGAGTGGATCTCGAGGAGTCTTAGTTAGAACTTCGACGTAATTAGTAAAATGTAAGTAAAACTAATCTTAATTTTCAAAGATGTAAAATTTTCAATCCTTTGACCGTTCTTCGAGGAAATGGGTGAAGCTGGACAATTCAACTAGCAGGATTATTATATCATAATAAAAAAGGAAGCGGAGATCGTGGAGGATCGATCCATGGTCATTTGTCGTATTAGTGAAACTCTGAGGAAATCTTGGATGGTTCTCATTGATTAAATTTCTAATATTCTATACTAAATAAGGTGGTTGTAAGATAATTTTTTTAATCTATTTGGTGACAAGAGCTAACGCAGTAGATTACAAATAGCAAAGATCACGTGAATAATGTGAGTTTGGGGTATTGTGAAAACCAAAGATTGGAGACTCGCCGTGTGAAGAGAGTGATATACATATAGTAGCCGAAATTATTAACCACTTTTACTTTGATTGGTTCAATCTTTTTCCTTCTAATCAATGATTAACTTGATTTTATTTTATTTTCTGCCACGGAGAAATTTAGAAATTACATTTACAGCACATTATGTGGTCAGCGATATTCCAATTATATATATGGGTGTCCACCAATTTGCACATTTATATTAATTTAATTTGTTTAATCGGCGGATACTATCTCGAAGATTTGCTAGACCAAAATTAACTTATTGAAATAATAATATATACTGATCATTTGTTTAAAGCTATCCCCTCAAGCTGATTTTTCCTTTTTGTTTTCTTTTTTTTTTTTGTGTGTAAAAAGGTATCTTACATCTAGTGTGCTGGTTATACAGCAGATGTTAAAAAGAAAATGTACACTATGATATTAACATCTAATAAAATAACCTTAGTTAGAGGATTATTTTTATTTATTTATTTATTGCAATTTAGCAAATTATTGGTGCAAATTTCTTTTTGATGCATTTTTTAAAATAGAAATTAATCAACTCACACAGACCAAGCCAACCACTCACACATCCTAGACCATAGGATCCAACACATCTTATCCAAAACCTGACTTTTGGTGAGAAGGAGGGGCCTTAAGTAGCTACCATGCTAGCCATATATAGCCGATGTGGGACTAATTAAGTTGGGCAACTCCAACCGTCTACACACCAAGGGAAAGTATAACCCTAATTGTTTTGGGTAGAAGAATATTGAAAAATGGAAAATGAGTGAAGTACAAAAGGTCAGAATAGTCATTTAATTTAAGAATTTAAATATGAAGGAGGGATCCAGATTTTCAAAGCTTCCAAAATGTGCATCGTTTTGGTTTTTTTCTTGGTAAATATTTATGTAATTTAAAGACATTTTGTCAATAAATTTTATATTTGTTCTTGTTCTGGGAGTCGGAAATTCAAAGCTCATATCAATATATATTTAAACTCTTAAATTAATGTTACTAGTTTTTTGTTTTTCAAGGTAGCTGCACTCTTTCTTTTGCAAATGTTTGCCTCGGGAGAAAGAAGACAAAATCTTTTGTGCCAGGTAATATGGGTCCACAATTTTCTTTCCCCTCTTTTGGGGGGAGTAAAACTTGGCGACAATGGTATTTAAAGTCGAGGGTACAAAGTATCATTGAGATGGTGACACATTATTATTAATATTATTATTATTATTTGTCAATACCATATTTTAAAATAGACATGGAATCATCTTCAATAATTGCTTGCGAGGAGATCGCCCACCACATACTTCTACACATACTTCTGTGTATGTCAATCGATGTTCGGTTTGTGTGTATAACATCTCACTGACATGCACAAGAGTCAGTGGAGCCTCCGGAGTATTGTTGATGGTTTTCTTGCCATCAACGAATAGAGAGGATCCCAAGTCTTTAAAATAATAAACGAGATATGAACATCTCATTTGTTCTTACCAAGTTTTTTTTTTAATGTATGAACATCTTCAGACCACAAAAAAAAAATTTATGAACACCTCATTTGTTCATTTAGCTTGGGGCTACAGAGATCAATGTTGCTAAATTTCACTCCATTTTAAGTGGGGAGAGAGAGCAACAAGCTAAATCCCTGAAATGAGGATTTTATGAGTACAAGTAATTATTGGGTTATGCCTCAGATTGTACCGGTCTTTTTTTTTTTGATACATGACAAGCCGCCGCAACATGGTTGGTAATGTTTGTATCTGATTATGGGTTAATTTGAACCTAACATTGAAAGCTAAGGCTAAATGGTAGGTAGGGGCGGAGCCAAATGGGGGGCCAGGGGGTTTCACTTCAGCTACCTCCTCTCAACTTTCGAAAAAAAGAAGATTTGTTGGGGGCATAGAGTAAGGGTGGAGCCGGGTGCGGAGCTGCTAAAGCCCCGACACTTTTGAGGAAAAAAGAAAAATTTAAATTTATTCGTATAAATTTAATTTAAGAGGGAATAAGCGGCAAACTTGACCCCAAAAAAAATTGGGGGCTACACCCCCGAATCCCCACACCCACATTGTTAACCCCCTACAAGAAAATCCTGGCTCCGTCTCTGATGGCACTACAACTCATGGGAAAGACCACCCCATATGGAAACACACACAGACACACTGCCAGTGGCACAAGCATGCAGGTGTGTTAACACTTATAAGTTGTACGTCTCCTGTTGTGGTGTAATTGACAGTAGGCATTTAGGTCTCTACCGCTTTGTAAAACCTCTAATTAAACATACACGAGTCGCATTTGAATGCCCGTGCCATTTTACTTGGATAGAATCATAGAAAGGAGAGAGACAGCTCTAATTATATTATACGGCCGGTTAAATCCAATGATTTGAATGTGGTGTGTGTGTGTTTACTTAGATAGAAAGGATTGATTCGCCTCGTGTGAAGGGATTGAGATTCACATTGTAGCCGAAATTACTTAGTTCTATTTTATTAATTAGACAGTGCTTTCTTGTGTAAGTAAGGTTCCAAGTCCAAACTTAATGATAGACTTCTTTCTTTTCGGAGCGATATCAGGAGAAATTTGAGCTCCAACTTGGATTATATTAATTGGGAATTACATTAAGAGTACTCCTTAGGTGGTTAGTGAGCACCATTCAAAAGATTTGTAAGGGCCAAAATCAGCCTACTGGAATAATCCTATTTACTTAATTGATACTATTACAACCTATAATATATATAGAAGAGCTGACAGGATAGCCCATTTGATCATGTCGTTTAAATGTGGGACACGCGATGTGTTTTTTTGAGTCTGACCATTCATTCTAAGGTGAATCCTTTAATAGACATGTGACAAAAAATTAGGTCGATTCGATATTTTAAGTTCAATTGGACACGCCCTAAAAAAACTACAAATAGTTGATTTTCTGACGCTAATCAAACGATCAAGAGATCTATAATCAGCCTAATTGTTGTCACATTTTCCTCAAAAAATTTACTTTTAACATCTAACGATTAAATTCGAAAAACACATGTCACATGTTCCTCAATCAACACATATGTTCCTTAATCAATGCAAAACTGATTAACCACTAGACAGTTATGTAGCACGGTCGCCTATGCCATTGAGAAAGGGGACTCGTATATTGAGGTGACACATAGCACTCCTTTAGGCCCATAGAAAAAAACTCATCGTATGAGTTTCCTTTCTCTAACGCATGGTAAAAAATCAGCCAATTGGAAATATCTAAACCTTGCGTTTGAATGTCGAAAAGGGTAGTGATAGGCGTACCCATGAATTCTATTTCCAAACCTAAGGCACCACCTCATTAGTGGATGCCCCCATCTTAAATACTCACCACTCAGGATGTCCCCTCTTAAATACTCATCAGTCACCACCTCATTGGTGGATGCCCCTCTTTTAAATACTCATCACTCACCACCTCATTGGTGGATGCCCTTCTTTTAAATACTCACTACTCATCAACTGTGGGGAGTATTTAAGGGGGGGTCATTCACTAATGAGGTGATGCCTTAGGTTTGAAAATGGAATTCATGGGTACGTTAACTATTTCCCAATCGAAAACTTAACTATTTCCTAGTCGAAAACGACTGTCATTAATCTTAATTGATCTACATTGACCCTTACAATTGATACAACTTAAGTTATAGATTTCACATCTTATGGAAATGGGGGGGGGGGGGGGGGGGGGGGTGTGTGTGTGTGTGTGTGTGTGTGTGTGTGTGTGTGGGCTGAAAGAATTAATTATGCTGAACTAGGTAAATTAGGAAACACGCCTCATATTTAATATTGGTGTATATGGCCCCTATACCATTAGGGGTGTATTTTGCATTTTGCACGACTGTAGGGGGGCCATACAGCCCTGGTGAGAGTGCGAGCCAGTGTTCAATACAATTGTTTTTTTTAATTTTCTTGGCTTTCCCGCTTGTGTATAAAACTATAGTTTCTTTTTTCTTGGCTTTCCCACTTGAAAGGAAGGAGATTTGTAAATTCAAAGACACTCCCCAATGGCTTAAAATAAGGAGATTGGTTCACAGTCAATTGTGATTGAACTCGAGTGCTCAATTGCATGTGTCGTGAACGGATTGGAGGAGAAAAAAAATTGGATTAAATTTTTTAACTTTTCTTTTTTCCTCCAATCCATACGTGACACATATGCGATTGAACTCTCCCAAGTTCAATCACAATTGAGTGTTATCCGATCTCCACAGTAAGATAGAGCAATGTTAATGAGATCACGCCAGATCGGCGACCCTAGGGTTTTATTAAGATTTTAGTTCGTCACCTGCGTAAATGCAATTAAAAATGATACCATTTGGCCGAAATGGTATCGTTTTTAATTGCTATTTCGGTCACACCATCCGGATCGCTCTCTCTCTCTCTATATAGGGTCATACAATGGTGACGAGAGTGCCCGCCAAACATACAAACGGTTGTTTTTATTTTTCTAAGCTTTCCCACTGGGAGGAAGGGGATTTGTCAACTTGAAGATGGTCGTCCCATGCGCCTCAAGAGTAATAGAGCAACATTGCTGCGACAAGGCCCAGTCAAGGACCCGGCCCAAATAGAGTTGTTACTATTGTATCTGTGCTCTTCCACCCCGCCTCTTGCTCCAAATGGTGGGGTGTGGCCTCTCTTAAGTGGGAGGTCTTTGGAGCTAATCCCAGGAGCGATGAGTTGCAAGAGCTCCAATCCTGAATCTAACCATTGACCACTAACCGCTGAAGCAAAACAAAAAAAATTGTATCTGTGCTCTTTGAAGGAAACCCTAGCACTTAATTAAGACTCATAAATAATCCAATGATTCGTGTTGCTGGTTTTGATTTTTGGCTGAGAATAGGATATGCCTAAGAGAAAGGTTAGAGCTCTCCTAATTCTAATAGGCTAAACTATACTAAATGTGGAGCCATTTGGGCGGGGTGACAGGTGGATAGCAATTTTCATTATTATATCATTTTGGAAGAACGAGAATTCTAACCTTATATCAGGATCTACATGTAATCAATAAGACAAAGTAAAATTCTTCTGTGTTCCACTGACAATAAAAATCTTATCTTGCTCTGGGAAGATTGGCTCTTGTGCTCAACGGGGGGCTGTACAACGGGGCTAACAAGAGACTGGGTGACCTTAGGTTGAAAGCCGTGACCCAAAAGGCTCAAAACATTCAGATCCTTTTGGGTTGAACCCCATGACCTCAAAGGCTCAAACCGTTCAGACCCTAACAGGTATGAACCCATGACCAGTGTTGTTATCCTAAATTCCTAGCCTGTAACAACTTGAATCCCATGACCTCAAACGTCAATAACCGGCTAGTTGGGTTCGAGTTCGACCCCACAACCTCAAAATCACAAGTTTAGATTTCAACGGCTAGTTCACTAGACTTGAACAACCAACTAATAAAAATTAAAAAATAGATATATTATCTTGAAGTTATCCACTGAAGATTTTTAGTCCTTAATCCGAATAAGTATATTTTAAGATTAATTAGTGGTGAGTTTAATCTAAATACCAGCTTAGAGCATTCCTAGCAGCGCCAAAAGACTAAAAAGGTGCTAAAATGACTCCCAACAACCTCAACAGAATGAAGAAATCCCTTTGGTGAGTCTACAGTAATCACCAAACTTGGTGAGTACTGTAGACTCACCAAAGTTAAATCTTCTCACCCTTGGGCCCACACAAATAATAAAATAAAGTTTCTCTCTCTCCCTTTCTTTTTGTGGTCCCACACAACCAATAAAATAATATTTTTTTCTTTCTTCCTTTTTCGTTTTCCCACACAAATGATAAAATATTGCTTCTCTCTCCTTTTGTTTTGGTTAAAATGGTGAGACTATTAGGAGTGTTTTAAAAAAGTGGCTCACCAAAACCACTTTTTGTGGGTTTTGACAATTTTGGTGAGTGAAATTTGGTGAGGCTGTTAGGAAAGCTCTTAGTGTTTAGGTTTGGAACTTGGAAGATTACGAAATCAGATAATCTTGTATTTATTTATTTATAATTTTGATGTCTCCCCCCCCCTACCAATGATTTCATCTAACGTCAGCAATCTTCCTGTTCTAAAGAAAGAAAATGAAAGGGATTGAGACTGAGAGAGACCTTCATTTGAGCAGTAGAGAGGAATACTATTCACACGTGTGAGAAATGGAGCCAAATCATCTCAGCCAAATCATCTCCGGTGATAACCGGATTTGCCCAATCCGGTTATCACCCCTAGAGGTCACCACGTGTCTCCTTTGACACCTCTTAACAGTGGGTAAGGTTCACCCACCCATTTTTAGTTTTTTTTTTTTTAATATTAATTCTTTTTTTAATATTAAAAAACTGTTTTTAATATTAAAAAAAACTCTAAAACCAGTTTTTTAATTTAAAAAAAAATTAATATTAAAAAAAAAACCAAAAATGGGTGGGTGAACCCTAGGGGTAAGTGAACCTTACCATATTAAAAAAAAAACCAAAAATGGGTGGGTGAACCCTAGGGGTAAGTGAACATTACCCGTAGAGGATTTGCCAAATCCGGTTATCACCGTAGAGGATTTGCTTCCGTGAGATATAGGGTACGTACAACTATAAAAGAAGGAGAAGTCTTCGGCTACAGAGAAAAAGAACGCTTGAAACTCCTTTGAAGGTGAGCATTCTCCTCCCAGTCCTCTCCTCCTTCCCTTGTAAAAACCTTGGGTTTCTGGTTCTGTCTTTTTTTTCCCTTTGAAATCCAGTAATCTGAATAATTTCCTGGTTTGGATGTATGAAAATGATCAAATGGGTCTTGAAAATTTTGAGTTTTCTTCCCACTTGAGAAATATTTACTGTTTTGGGTATTGAAATCTTGTCATTTTATTAGATTTATGCGATATTTTTCTATTGCTTTGGATCTCAAAATGAAATGGATGTAGTTTCTCATTTCGTTTGGATTTATAGGTAGTGTTGAATCTTTTTTCCTTTGTCTAAACAGCGGAAGATTTTGAATTTCTACATTAAATCTTCCATTTCAGGTCTGAATTTTTTCTATAATTTTCCTTTCATTTGTACGAAGGAAAGGGTACTTGGGATTCTTCAAATTAATTGCTACAATTTGTTTTTTTTCCCAGTAACAAATCCGAAAGCTCTATATTTACCTTTTTTTTTTTTGGCTTTTCCAGGATCCTCCATCTTGTTCTTGAAAGAACCTTGATTGATGGAGTTCTCCTCGGCGAGATGGTTGTCTGAACTGGTATGATAAATTTACAATTGTAATTATCGTTAGAGCAAAAAGTTGATAATATGGTTATTTTTCATATAAAAAAAAAATTGGCGTTCAATCTTTCTTATTTGTCATGAAAAATTGCTTTATTTTGGGGTGTTGCTATTTACAGGCAATGGAGGATCCCAGCTCCATCCATCCATGGCAGATCATGAACTCTTTCGATCATGATCAGTTCGCCACACAACAAATGGTAGCTGCACTTGGAGAGAATTTCCAACACTCTTACTCTTCCGACAGCTACTCCTCTTACCCATCCTTCAACCCAGAAACCAACACTACCTTCAGTGCCACGTCCATGGAAAATTCTCAGAGACCCACCAAACAGCTCAAGACTACAAGCTGGAATTCTTGCACCACTGATCACATCCCAACCCCTAAAGCTTCCTCTTCTCCCCAGTTTTACTCTTTTGGCAATTCAAATTCTCCAACGGATCCTCAGAAATTCTATGGGAATTTAATCGGCAGCGTGAAGCCTAAGGACGAGGCGTTGTCTCCGGGAAACATAACCTTCTCTTCAGATATACTGACTCATCATCCAGGTTCCCTTGTGAACAAAAACTATGTATCTAAAGCCGGTCAGGGGGCTAAGAAGGTAATTAGCACTGCAACTAGGTCTTCTTCTCACCTAAATGACCACATACTAGCGGAGAGGAAGCGGCGAGAGAAGCTTAGTCAGCGATTCATAGCTCTATCAGCCATTGTTCCAGGCCTGAAGAAGGTATGTGTATCAAAAGATATCATGATATAGTAAATCACTGAGAAACTGCCTCATCTGTAAAAGACAGACAGAAATCTCCTAGGGTGTGTTTGGTTGTCCACTAAAATGAAATGGGTTAATGATCTAAGTTTTAGTACATAAGCATTTGAAAGAAAAATGGAAATAAAAATAGAAAAAGAGGTCACTTTAGATATTTCAATAAATTACCTCTGCTATTTGTTGAGGCGACTCCATTTTAGATTATGGGTATTAAAAAACTTAAATGAACTCACTTCATTTTAACGGCAAGTTACTGCATTAACGTCTTCAAATTGTTGCCTAGAAAAGAGACTAGAATATTTATAAGTTATAACAGTGTTGCTTGAACATTTTCATGGGTTTTACAGATGGACAAGGCTTCTGTTCTTGGAGACGCTATCAAGTACATGAAACAACTACAAGAACGAGTGAAGACACTCGAGGAAGAGACAGCGAAGAAAACCATGGAATCAGTGATCTTCGTCAGGAAATCTCAGCTCTCGGCCGATGAAGACACCTCTATCTCTGGTGATAATTCAGACGGCCACTACCACGAGTCCCTCCCCGAAATCGAAGCAAGAGTTACCGAAAAGGCGGTCCTCGTAAGAGTCCACTGCGAAAAACGTAAAGGAAATATTGTGAAAGTGCTTGAAGAAATTGAGAAACTCCATCTAACAGTAGTCAATAGCAGTGTCATGCCATTTGGGAGTTCAGCTCTCGATATCACCATTATTGCTCAGGTAATTTCATCCTTTGTATCTTTAAAAAGTGATTACTGTTATTTTTACTTGAAACCCATTGAAACTCATCTCAATTTCTTGCAGATGGGAGTTGAATTCAGCATGACAGTGAAGGATCTTGTGAGGAATTTACGATCTGCTTTTGAACAGTTCATGTGAAAAGAAGAAGATCCAAGTTTAGTCCGTGTATAGAAGAATCTCTTTTTTGGCTTCTTCATCAATGGAAGCTTTGAAAGACTAGGAATAATCGTTGATTTACAGTTTTTTTTTTTTTATATATAGAATTTCTGCGAGAAAACAAAGGCCTGTAAGGCTCCTCTTTTCACTAGACCATCTGCCATCGTCGCTTGTCTGCTGTAAGGTTCGTTTTTGAAAGAGGGTTTTTTCGTCAATTTGATTTTTGCATGGTTGACTTATTGACCATGTTAATTACCCTCATGCTGTAAAGAAACCTTATGGTTTATTCGGGCATCCTTTTTTCGTGGTAGAGGTTGACTTTTCAAAAGAAACCTCTTCCATGTCTCTTTCTTTAGCCCGATGCACTTGCAAGCGGGAAAAATAGTCTTTTTCGGTTTTTTAATGTGGAGTAACAAACAGGCCTTTGTTTTAGAAGTTTGGTCAGGGTTTTTCAGGTCCCATTGAAATATTTCTTGGGCCTTTGTTTCTTTGTAATGTCGTTTGTGTGTTGTAATAGCTTTGTTGACAATGATGAAATAAAAAAGGATTTTCTTGTCTTCTCATAAACCACATCAAAATATATATATATATATATATATATATATATATATATGATAAAAGAGACATTAGTTGGTGTCAACCAACATTTCTCTTCCTTATTTTATCATCATACTTTTGTTAATGTATCACTGCAACCAAGCCCAGATTAATACCCTGTGTTGTGTTGTGTTGTGTTCTTGCCAATAATACTATTCTTCCATGTTGTATGCCAATTGTACTAGACAATACTTGAAGAACATAACCACAAAAAGATTAAAAAAAGTTCAATCAAGAATTAGATACCAAAAACACGTCTTATAATTACTTTTATCTCAAACATGCCCCTAGCAAAAATTTGATACCGGAAATCTGCATGTTTTTTTTATTCCTAACTTCTCCTGTGACAAGAGTTTGATATCCAAAACATCTCTCACAGCAAGAATTTGATACTGAGAATAACCTTCATATCTTTTTTATTCCCAACATGTCTCGTAACAAGAATTTGATATCTAAAATACTCCTTATAATTTTATTATTTCTAATTTGATACCGAAAATATCCCTCTTAATTTTTATTTTCTCAAGAATTAGATACTCAATAATACCCCTTATGATTTTGTTTGATACCAAAAATATCCTAAAGATTATTTTCTTCTCAACACATCCTGTATCAAAATTTTAATGCAAAAATTAACCTCATAATCAATAAGCTTGAATGTGCATTGCACGTGCACAACCAATTAGATTCCCTTCATAATTTTTTTTTATTCCCAACACTTCCCTAACAAGAATTTGATACCGAAAATACCCTACGTGATTACATGATTTTTTTTTATTCATAACATGTACCATAGCAAGAATTTGATACCTGATTCTTTATTCCCAACATGTCCCGTAACAAAAACTTGATACCCAATATACCGCTAATGATTTTATTATTCCCAATTTAATACCAAAAATACCCCTCATAATTTATTTTTATTCGCAACATGTTCTGTAACAATAATTTGATACCCAAAAATACCCCACATGATTTTGTTTGATACCGAAAATACCCTCATGATATTTTTGTTCCCAACTCATCTCGTAACAAAATTTTAATACCAAAAATACCCTTAATCAATAAGCTTGCACGTGCACAACCAATTTGATACTGAGAATACCTTTCATATTTTTTTTTTATTCCCAACACGTCCATGACAAGTATTTGATACTGAAAATACCCTGCATGAATTTCTTATTCCCAACATGTCCCATAACAAGAATTTGATACTCAAAACAACCCTCGTAATTTTTATTATTCCCAATTTGATTTTAAAAATACCCCTCATGATTTATCGTTATTCCCAATATGTCCCATAACAAGAATTTGATACCCAAAAATACCCCTCATGATTTTGTTTGATACCAAAAATACTCTCATTTCTTTTTTTTTTTAAATTCCCAACACATCAAGTAACAAAAATTTAATACCAAAAATACCTTTTTAATCAATAAACTTGCACGTGCACAACCAACTAGTATATCTATATGAGTTGGCTAATCTGTCCAACTGATTATAATTTACAGTCAGATGCACGTTAGTTGAGGCATACATGGCATATATTATTTGAATCAAATCGTTGGATGTCAACGTATATACTTTGGGAGATATATGATAAAACCTTAGCCTGATCGGAGATATCTAAACCATCTAATTAGATGTTGAAAAATTAGCAATTTACATATTTTTTTTTTTGGAACTCGGAGTGTCCCCAAGCCTTTGGGTCAGGACTAATCCCCGAGGGTGCGACGTGAACCCGCAACCTGCCACACCAGGTAAGTTCGGGTAAACCCGTGCGGGCTGGCCCCAAAGGGGGAGTGAGAAATGGAACCGAGGACCTCCTACTTGGGGAAGGACCTAGGAACCACTTGTCCACCCTTTTGGGGTAAATTTTACATAAGTTAAGTGGGGTCTAGTGAATCCAAGGGGATTAATATTAATCCATTACAGTCTAATAGGATGGTCTAGAAATATTCAATCAGGTTAATTTTTTTTGTTACAGATCAATCAAATGACCTACCTTAGTACCAGACGGTCGAATTCAAAAATCATATGCCATGTGTCCCTTAATTGTTGGTAGAGTTGACTATAACTGAAACTTAATGCGGACCAGTTAAAGTTATTGGGGGTGTGCTACCTAAGAGATTCTCGTAAGCATATGCTTGAAAGGAATATATATATATATATATATATATATATATATATATATATTTTTTTTTTTTTGTATGTGTATGCAAATATGTGCTGGAATGATTGTTATAGTTGGAGGGCTAATCTATAATTCTGTGTTATTAGTTTATAAGGAATTATTACTAGGATTTTAGACAATCTTAGTGCCCAAATATTGTGATACCGGGAAGACAATCTCTTTCTCTCTCCATGGTAAGATAATTAGGTGCTTACATTATTTAAAATTATATTTAATAAGTAGAAATCATTAAATTAGTAATTAACAAAGACTATATATGTTTGTACGTCAGATAGCAATATAATGCTTAAGGAAACAAGATTTCTTGTCCTAATATGAATTGTATTCTTTCTATTGTCTAATCCTTAGAATTCATGTCCAAGTTGTCCATAGTTAATATAGCGACGTACCAAAAACAGGAAAATTTAGAAATGAGAGATAATGTAACTAATGAGCATAAGTACAGCGCCTACTCGATCGAGTGAGTAAGGGCTTTTATTATTCTTTTTTATTGCCACATGGAACATATATATATATATATATATATATATATTTTTTTTTTTTTGCTTCAGATATCATTTATCTATGTTAGCCGGTAAGTTGTTAACGGGTGTGGTTCACTAGTCCAGTCTAGTCACGTTTTGTGAGAAAAATTACTATCAATCTATTAAGGGCTTCCCAACTTATTTGCATCATTGAGTGGCGAATCTTGTTAGAAACAAGCTTACCAAACATTTATGAATTGAGGATTGAATTTCCATAGGGGTTGTCTTATAACCAAAACTATCTTTCAAGGTTTTTGTTTAACCCTAAAAGTACTAAGGTCAGGGTCTACATGTCTGTGAGTGATCACTTTAGTTAATGTCCACGGCAGCAAGTGTTTGTTTGTGTAAAACACAAAACAGAATAAGGCAGAAACCATTGAAGAATAAATGCCTTCTTTGTCGTGTCATTTTGCATATAATACATGTGTAGCCAATTTAATTATATATATATATATATATAAAAAAGGCGTCATTTACTATTAATAAGTGGACTTCCGGTTTTGTTATATCACCAATGAAAAGTTTTACTGGACTTATCCTAAACCAACCTCATTAGAGGGACATATCTCGCTAGGAGTAGCTAGGGGTGGCAATAGGCTGGGCATATATGGCCTTGAATTTTAATGATTTTTGAATAGGCCTAGTCCGAAGCTCGACACATTTATAAAGGCTTTGAAATCCAAACTCGATCCTTTAAGTCTCCTTATCAAAAATGAAGGCCTACATTGTCATTTTACAATTCCCCCCTCCCCTTGTTTTAGACTCCAGTCCATAGTCTTGCTATTCTTAAACGTAGGTCAGGACCCGGTGTCCTTAATCACCATTCAATGAGGGTGTAGGGTCCACTACATATTGGTTTATAAAGGCCCCTTTATACCGAAAAGAATTATTGCAACCTACAAGATAACACATGCCTGCTTGTGCCAGAGGCAGTGTATTCCCATGTAGGGTTGGGTTGGGAATTGGGATCCATTTCATGAATTGTTGAGTCATTATCCTTATCCATCGCGTTTTGCGGGAAAAACAAAAACCTTCCAAAATAATTCCCAGCCTAAGCATCTCGTGTGCCCTGGTCAGAGGGGCACACATTGCCATCTGAGCTACGGTGTACGAGCTTGAATATGTCTTTGATGTACCAAAACCGACATAAAGAACGGCAATGGACGTAATACCTACTACGCTGTCTTAGTGGCCAACTTACGTTCGCATAATTAATTTCAAAGTCAAAGTCAAACTTACACGTGTAAAGCGGAGAATGGAGGCTTGAAATTAATCAAACTTTCACCGATTTCTTAGACTTATTTGGACCAAAATGGTCGTATTTGTGGTCGGTGATCCGCTTCTTTAGGGAAGGCTGTCGCCTGATAAGTCTTCTTGATCTGATCGTACCATAAATAAATTCAAAAAGATGGGAGGGTTAGGTTTTGTGATTGGGAAGGAAGCGCGTCTTTGTTCCCCACATTCACACCCTCCTTAGTACGGATGGACTGCACCTTGATGATGCAGCTGCTGTTGCATCCTAACCGTCCACTTGTTAGACCCATTAGTTGATCGAAGTACGATCAAGATTATTAGACTCTATAATGGAAAACCCCAGACCTTATTTTCCAGGGTAGAGTACAATACATGAACTTTTCAGCACTATATGGAATTTAAGACATTCCAACTTTCTTCATTTAATTTGAGTTTGGAGACAATGTTGGTAGTGTAGGTAGATTTTGCTTTCCCAATAAATGGTGAGTACATAGTGTTGAAGACTAACTTGCACCATTGGATTTGATGATCCGGTGGTCGAGGTTAGTTTTCGGCTTCTCTGTTCTTTGAATTGTGGTATTGATTATCAAAAGGGTACTTTAAAAGAGAACAGTCTTAGATGCCTTTTCTTTCCCTTTTCATTTATGAGTAACCAGTTCAGCAGTGCTTCTGACCTCGATCTTTCCCTTTCTCCTATAATCTTGGCCTTCT
This sequence comes from Tetracentron sinense, assembly GCA_015143295.1. NCBI lineage: Eukaryota > Viridiplantae > Streptophyta > Magnoliopsida > Trochodendrales > Trochodendraceae > Tetracentron > Tetracentron sinense. The sequence goes on from CM026556.1 coordinate 34,742,202, forward strand.
TAACGGGTAAGCCCCAAGTATAACCAGAGAGGGAAAAGGTGTACGGCAAATTTCAATTTAGGATATATAAACTTTATGGTTCTTTAATTTTTTTTGTAAAAGTACATATAACTTTTTCACTATCTAAACTATAAGAGTATTGATAAAATCATTCATCATTTAAATTTATAGTCGTACTAAACAAGAAAACTATTGATATTAAATGTCCCATTCTAAATTCACTTAAAGAAAAACAATAAAATACACCCTACATAACATGAAAATGGGGAGAAAATAAATTTTTACACAAAAACCATACTCTCTAAGCAAGTGATCTCTATAAACCATAAACCTAAGGTCAGAGTGAGGTTTGAGAGCGAGAGCGATAGTAGGTTGAGAGGTTTGAGTTACTAAGAGTAAGTCTCATCTCTTTCGAAATCAACATCACCTCAATCAAAAGCCGAATAGCTCATGGGCTTAGCATACTATGGCCCACCATTTATTGTGCTGGCCCATTCAATAGGCGAGCCGCCTCTACGGTGGAGGAATGGACGAGCACAATCTTAAAAATCATATTGCCTAGGATATCTTAATAGACTGGTGATCTTCTCCAGTTGTACCCGGTTTTGGGCCAAACTGGTTACAACCCTGTGGTCACCACATGTCCTTTTTTACACCTTTTAACTGTGGATAAGACTTACCTACCCCTAGGGTTCACCCACCTTTCTTTGGTTTTTAGAAAAAATATTTTAAAAAATTAATCCTAGGAGTTGGTAAATTTTAAACACAGTTAACAAAAAAATTTATTATTTTTTTCTAAAAACTAAGAATAGGTAGATAAACCTTAGGGGTGATTGAATCTTAACATAGTTAAGAGGTGTCAAAAGAGACATGTGGCCACCTCATCGGCATAACCGGTTACAACTGGAGAAGAATACGTCTTATCTTAATAATCTATTTTGGTCGAGAAAAAGGATTACATGTTCAATGATACAGTGGGGTGCCAATGGGATGGGCTCTAACGGCCCGACACATCTTTGACCCGCCCTGATTAAATTTTGGAAAGACTTGAGCTTAGAGTCTTAGGCCCGGACTGTTAGACTATACTTTTAAACGAATTTGGTCCGACTAGCCCGGCTCAATTAATAAACAGGTTGGCTCCGCCACCACATTTATTAATTGGGCTTGGTTGGGCCTGAGGGAACCAGGCCCACTGACACTCTTTCATATCTGTGTGTAGAGTAGCACTCCATTGATTGATTGAGAACTAAGAGGAAGCGAGAATACATGATCACTAACTAGAAGCATGTTCAATGCATCCCCCAAATAAGATAGGTTTATTTGTGATCGCTTGATTATATTGATTTTGTAGGTGACAATTCATAGACATATGTTACTTGGGAGCTACAAGTTTTTGGCTCTTTGCAATCCCATTTTGCTTTCAGGCTCAGCTTATTGTTACACCAGGAGAAAAAAAGAGTTGGTGGTCAAATATTGGTAGAAGGTCGAACATGTTGTGCTGCTGTGGGTGATACAGTATTTTGTAGGGATTGCATCAGTGATGGATTGGCCTCGCATTTTGAAAACGTAGCATTGTATCTGTGATGAAGAATTTGAACAGAAAACCCATTGATTTCAACCTTTGGTTAGCGCCTAAAAGAAGACTCGGCGCTAAACAAACTAAACTGATAATTGATATATGCCAATGTATCGTCTTCACACATCGCAGACATGGAGGCTACCTCTGTCCATTCATTCATCTCCTCTTCAGTCATCGCTAGATTGTCACATTGGTATAGAGACCTCGGGCCGGTCCCTTGGGCTGGGCTTGAGTTCAGTGGACTTATTTAGGCACTGGGTTCAATTTTTGAGCTCAAAGTCGAATTGGGCTAATTTTAGCCCAGCCCTGATACTTGAACTTCCATAGTATATGGTATGGTTGTTGAGCATTGGGGTAGTGGATCTTGTTTTATTTTGGGAAATCTTGGGTTTGATCTTAGTGGTGGACGAAAGAGAATCCAAATTTAGTGATTACATAGAGAACTAGATTCATAACATCCTGAGTTTGTTTCAGAAATTTCAATGACTGACCTATTCAGTAAAGTTGAAGGCAACTGGTTTATTGTCACTAGTAACTAGAGCCAACATTTGCCAGGATCATGGCTAAAGTCCTAAACGAATCCTGTTCTGTTGTGTTGTGTTGTGTTCCAACATGGGAATGCAGAGAGGTGGCAAGGCCCAGTCACTATTACGAGCTAGACACAATGAAAAGGACTTGAGCTGAAAGGTAAGAGACATTAAATCTGTCAAAACAGCAGCATTTTTCATCATCTCCTGCCACAAAATTCGGTGTTGCCCGACATGTAGATACAGCAGAAGCGATTCACTAGGTTCCACCATTTACCATAGAAACTTCTGTAAATGAAGACGTACATACAGACAAAGCCTCTCAATGCTAGTTGACCACAGAGACACAACTGTGCCTTTGCTCTAATGGTTCCAAGTCAAGTTCAGGTTCTCTTGGCATCTTCTTCAATAACAGATGAAGGGTACCATATCACGCCCCTTAAGCCAACAGTGATAAGGAATGGTTCAGTCTCCCACCCATCTCTTTATGGACCACCAGCCTCACTCTCGTGCACCACAGTCGTTGGAGCTGAGTTCTCCCTTTTGAATATTGTGGTGTACTGTGAGCCTGCACGACTGGCACGTTCCCCCCCCCCCCCCCCCAACACACACACACACACACACACATTTAGCAAGGGATATGGCGTGCCTGCAAAAAAATGGGAAAAAGTCAAGCATGCGTAGAGGGTAGTTCTGGAATGTGATTTACTGAAATACTAGCCACTCGTAATCTTCTCCAGTTGTAACCGGTTACGCCGCCATTGAGGTAGCCACATGTCCCTTTTGACACCTCTTAACTGTGTTTGAGATTTACTCACCCCTAGGGTTCACCCACCAATCATTGGTTTTTAGAAAAGAGTAGTGATAGGCGTACCCTAATTAATCAGAGCGTAGAGCGGGAGCGAGAGCGTCAAATTTCAATTTAGGATAGGGTTGGGAGCGCCGATATATATATACATAAAATATATATTGATGTTCTTGAAAATTACTTGTAGATGTAAATATATATTTTTTAATTTTTTAAACTCTAAGAGAAAATTGATAAAATCATTTATAATTCAAAATTTTCATCACAATAAACAAGATGACTATTGAATTATTAAATGTATCATTCTAAATTCAATAACAAGATCACTAATAATTAACAAATCTTAAATGAATCTTGTACCCTACAAACAAAAATGACAAAATACACTTTATTTCACATGAAAAATTAGGATAAAAATAAAATTTTACACAAAAACCACACCTATAGGTAAGAGCGAGGTTTACAAAAGTTGAAATCGAGCTCCCGAGGTGAAAGCGAGGTTTGAGAGCGGGAGCGGGTAACAGGTTAGGAGGTTTGAGTTACTAAGGGCATACCCATGAATTCTATTTTCAAACCTAAGGCACCACACCTCATTGGTGGATCCCCCCCCCCCTCCCCCCCACTCCTAAATGCTCACCATACTAATGAGGTGATGCATTAGGTTTGAAAATGGAATTTCTGGATGCGTTAACTATTCCCTTTTAGAAAAAAAAAAATAATTTTTTTGTTAACCGTGATTAAAATTCACTAACTCCTAGGTTTAATTTTTTAAAAATATTTTTTTCTAAAACTAAGAATAGGTGGGTGAATCTTAACCATAGTTAAGAGATGTAAAAAAGGGACACATGGGGACCTCGGGGTAACCGGTTTTGACAAAACCGGTTACTAACAGAATGTAGGGGTGTCTATGGGCCCTTGGGCCTTAATTCTGTGATTTTTCAATAGGCCCGGGCCTGACACATGTATAAGATGGTTTTGGGGCCCAATACGGCCCATTGACACCTGGCTAACAGAATGTAGATGGGAACCAACCATGTACTTCCTATCCCTGGCTCGACCTACCAACAATTGCATTAAGGTTTCAGGCCAACCTAATTAGGGTTTCGGTGAGGTTCGTTCTTGGTCAAGATGGAGCATTTCATGGAAAGTACATTTGCTATCATTCCATCGTCTAATCAATGATGAGAATGGTACTGTTGGTTAGGAAGTCAAGATATAGGCTGGAGTGCATGTTACTCAAAAGCTAACGTAATGAGTGAAAAATAGGATAATTCACTTCAAGTCCTTTCTACATGAATGGTTCTTGTTAAACGGGAGGTATGATAATCATTGAAAGAGTGACCTCGCCATGAGAAATATCTGTGGGATCTATCACATAGGCAAAGGATTACCTCTGGCGGCAAGTGGATGCCCGAAAATTAATCTCGGGCGTCGTCTCTTTGAATGACGTGGGGAAGCTCTTAACTAAATAGATGATATCATGTATGCACCTGTATCATCCACACGGTACATGCACACCTCCCGGATCACCACGTGTATTATTTGACACTCATTAACTGTGATTAAGACTCACTCATCCTTAGGGTTAAATAATATAAACTTGATTTTGAGAAAAAAAAAATTAACCATATGAGTTTGTAAATCATATGGAAAATTTTTAAAAATATTTTTTTTAAAAATCAAGGTTATATTATTTAATCTTAGGGATAAGTGAACCTTAATCATAGTTAATGAGTGTCAAATAGTACACGTGATGATTTGGGAGGTGTCCATATACCAAATGGCGATACATGCATGTGCATTGTATTACCTCTTTAGTTAATTCAAATAGGCTATGCCTGAGAGTGATTTTCGGGTATTTGCTAAAGGTAATCTGCCTATCACATAATAAAGAGATTATTTGATTGATCAACGAGCCTTAATAGTGTACACTAGTCGTTGAGAGTGATTTTCGGGTATTTACTAGAGGTAATCCTGCCTATCACATAATAAAGAGATTATTTGATTGATCAACGAGCCTTAATAGTGTACAGTAGTCGTGGATCGCCACCTTTTCGATTCCTTAAGTTAAGAATTGTCTTGCTTCTTATTAAATTGTATGATATATATATATATATATATGGGGAGGAGGGGATGTCATGGGTTCTATTGGCAATAGAATGGATGCTTACGATAAATTGGGAATAATATTTATTATTCTGAGAAACACCATATATAATTACAGGGTGATTTCATTCATGTAATTTGAGAAAATTCATACAAACATGAAAAATTGTTTAAAAACACTCGAAATTGCATTGGTTTTTCCCATACATTTATTTTAATTTAGATATTTTATTCATAAAAAAGCATTTAAGAAAAACTAATTATTCTTGGAAAAATTAAAATTTCAATTAAATTTATTATTATGATATAATAATGAGAAATGTTTTATAATTTATGAGAGACATGTGTCTAATTCCACATGTGTTAAATAGAAAGTATTATTGAGTATATTTATTTCTGTTATAGAAGTAGAAAGGTTCTTTTTTCTTTGATTTTCTATTTGAAGGGGTTGAGTTAGAACTTAGAAGTTTGCTCCAAATAGGAAACTAGAACACCAAATAAGAAGCTTACATGAGTCGGGTTGTCAAGGAGTCATTTCAAGGGACCGGGCTCGATCGGGCCAAGTCTATTAAAATATCACAAAAATTTAGTGCCAAGCCTGGCCCATTAACATCCTATAGGCTGTACATGAACCTAACCAAAGACATTTGTCTTTTTAATTAGTTATATCATGTTTTAACTACACAATTGTTACCCAACCTTTTTAGTATGTTTAACCTCTTTGAAATCTGCGATTTGTTTTTAGCATTCTTTAATAAATAACTCAATGTCATGCACATACACTATGGTCGTATCACTCATCCTACTGTAATTGTTAAAGGTTTCTAGAAGAAGAAGAAACAAAAGGACAGAAGAATCCAATGAGAGAGAGAGAGATTAGGATCATTATACTGCACATATACTATATTCATATTAATTAACATAATTAAGGGTAAATAGAGACAAATTAGGATCATTATCATAAAGGTTTCTAGAAGAAGAGAAAACAAATAATAGAAGAAGCCAATGAGCGAGAGATATTTAAGAAGGGATGGTGAGAGGGGAAGTGGAGTCAAAGGTGAAGGGACAAGAGGGACACTCTTCGAGACCTAAAAATGATGAGACGTTCAATGGATAAGCTTTGTGCTTAGGGCCTCACTTCAGCCCTAGACACTCGGCCCGGTTTTTACTTCCAAGAGAGAAGATTTGAAAACTCCCATAACCATCCCTCGTTTCATTTAGGAAAATGCTTAGTGCACGTACCATGGTTTCCATTATGTATCCGAATGGCTGGTCCTCATTGGTCCACGTCATGTTGCACCCACATAGCGCCTGTGGAAAAAAATTGCTTAAGTGTGTTTGGGTCTAGCACTCCTCATCCCAGTTTGTTTCTTTTTCACTTTCTCTATAGACAATGGATCAACAAGTGTCCTCACTTTTATAGCACTTTTATAGCTGGTTAAAGCTTTTGATCAACAAGTGTCTTTACTTTTCTAATTGCCTTTGCAGTTAGTTAAAACTTCAACTTTCAAACGTCTCTCTTTCTTAGTTTTAATCAGTGTTACCTAAGCACGAAGTACGTGTACCAAGTGTCCAAGTGTCTGAGGAAATTTGACACGATAAGCTCTAAAAATTTCAATACGGCGCTACGGAAGTATAAAATTTTAAGATGATTATATATATATATATATATATATATATTATAACTCAAAATTTTTAAATAACAATAATAATAAAAAGAAGATGATCATTAGTCCCCAATTTTTTAAAAGTATATACCTAAGTTATAAAAAGTACTCAAATATGGAGTATAAATGAGCAACAAGAGACAGAAGAAGAGAGAGGCGTACATATTGAATCTTGTTGTTGCCGCTGGTCACCTAGTAAAATTTCGTTGTATATTTCCCAAAAAGCAACATAATTTGACAAAAAATTCTCTGCAATTGTATTTTAAAAATAATACGACATATTTGAAGCACCATTTGTCTAATCATAATGTTGATATCACCATGACATGACATAGACATGTACCAAGGAGTGTCATGACCTGTCATGGAGTGTCGTGTCCAAGTGTCGGCACAACAAAATTAAAAGAAAACTGAAATATCTAGGTAACTGATTTTAGTCAGATGCATAAGTAGCCTAAAAAGGTAAGGACACTTATTGGTCCCATAGAGAGAGTTAAGAAGAGAGAAACTGTGGCTACACACCTAATCCCTTTATATTGGCCTAGCTTCTCCTAATTTTCTAATTTCTCCCTAAGTGCTTCTCACCTAATCCCTTTATATTGGATAGTCTCATTCCAATCCTACTTAGGATAAATAGGAGGCTTATAAATTGTGCTTAGGGGATGACATAGTTTTTTTTTGTTTTTGTTTTTGGTGAAGATTTTTTAAACACACAGACCAAGTCTCAACTTAAGCCACAACCACACACATCTCTCAAAAAGAGAGGCATGGTGGAAGTACTTAAGGAGACAACCCTATCATCGGTAGGTAAGCGATGTGGGACTAAAGGGATGACCTAGTTATCCCATATCAAAAGTAGTTTCTAATAACTGGCCTTCTAAATAAGTCTGGATGGTTAAAATCTTCAGATCAAGCTCATTTGCATCCTATGATAATCGGCATGGACTCATTCTACATCATTTTTATATGATATGAAACATGTACTATTTTATTAGGTAGCGTTTGTTAACACTAGTTTAAAAAGAAGTGCTTATTTGAAAATTATGCTTAGTTGGACTTTAGATTTTTAAGTTGAAGGTTAATTGCATGTCTACATTTTAGGGATTTTGGGGGTAAAAACTTCTACTTTAAAAAGTAGTTCCATAGCTACTTTTTATAGTAGAGGTTTTACCCTTAAAATCCCTAAAATGTAGCATATAATTAACATTCAACTTAAAAATCTAAAGTTCAACCAAGCATAATTTCAAATAAGCACTTTTTTTTTGTAGATTAGTGTTAACAAATGCCACCTTAGTAAGCTGGGCTGGGCTTGTTTGCAACCAGGCCTAGCCTGGTTATATAATTGGGTGAGATTGAAGTCTTAAGCCTGAGGCTCATTTTAGTACTCCTCTAATTGGATTTGGCTCCACATGACAAGACTCGTTTAATTAAAATCTCCAAGACATGTCATTATTTTATCTTAATTACTTAAGTGGCCTGGCCTGACCCAATTAGTAAGCGGGCCGGTCAGGTCAGGCCAGCCCGCCCGTTGACACACCTACTGAATGCTTGATGGATCACATTTCCACAGGGGATTGCTAGTCCTCATTGCTCCACGCCTCCCATTTTTAATAACCACGGTTATCATTCATTCAACCTTGATTTTTAGAAAAACATGATAAAAATATTTCAATCTTAATTTAGTTGAGTTTAACCATGATTAAAAGAGACATGAACATATGGCATTCCGGAATGTGGGGTCCCATAATCACTGCTCTTAAGTAAATTAGGTGGAAGGATGGTTTCTCCGGTCACTCCATGGCAGTCAACTTCATTTGACTGGCTTTCTTCCCCAATAGAAAAATTACAACTGTCTTTTGCTTTTCATTTGTTCAGTTGGGATCATATTCAATTGTGATTGAACTCTCCTAAGTCATCACGTCACTTTTAAAACTCATGAACTATAGTTAAGATTTACTAACCTTTATGCTCATTTTGATTTGTGGAATTTTTTTTTTTTTTTTTGGTTGAAGGATTTGTGGAATTTGAATTGGCCCAAAGAACTGAAATCTATGAAATTAAAATCCATTTAATTGAATTCTAAAAAATTTATAATTATAATTTGAATGCTTTCTGATCAAATATAATTAAATAGCAAAAAAATTCAATTTCATTGTTTGGATGAATAACATTATGTAAAAATAATTTGAATATAGTAATAAAGATATATAATTATGTTAGTAATATTTTTATTAAATTTAGATAAGTTTAAAATTTTAATTTAAATATATTAATAAAGATATATAATTATTTCAGCAATATATTTACTAAAATTCGAATACTATCATTATTTACAATAACATATTTTTTTATGTATTAATATATAATAATAATTATTATATGTTTTAAATTAAAATTTTATTATTTTATGTAACAATTTTATAATAATTTTTATTATATCTGTTAAATTTTTATTTACATGAAAAAATAATTATTATTTATAATAATATTCAATTATATCAAATTCCTAGTTATTAAAAATAAATATTATAATAATTTATGTTCTTAATTCTTATTCATATTTATTTATAATAATAATTATTTAATTTAATAAATTATTATTTTATATATTAAATTATTATTTATTAAATTAAAATATTATTATCTTAAGTATTAAATTATTATTTTCTTCAATTATTTATTAAATATTAGATATAGGTTTAAAATTATATTTGTGTATAACATATATAATTATGTAAGTAATATATTTATTAAATTTAAATATTATTATAAATTATAAATTTTTTATCTTATGTATTGATTTAATTACATGTTAGGCGGTTAGACGGTTGAAGAATATTTTTCACAAAACTCATGTCTTTCCCCTAATTTCACAACATGGAATTGTTGAATACACATTTTGGTAAAGATTTGAAAACAACTCATTTAGATTATGAAATCACTACTTCAATTCTACGGAATTGATAATTCCAATTCTAATTTTTATTTTATTTTATAGAGCAATGCTTTGGCAAGAAGACAACAAATTGGTGGGTTCCACAAAAGACATCATATATATATATATATATATATATATATATATATATATATATTTTTGCATTTTTATCCAAAAGAGGGGAAAGTGAACCTAGTATTGCTCTTTTTTATAATACAAGCTAAACGACATAATTGGAATACAAGAATAAAATTGACAATTTCGTCCACCCATTACACAATCAAATGCACTATTAGAGTTTAACGGTTTAACCTTAGTTTTTAGGAAAAAAGAATACTAATCTTAAAGTTAAAACTTATTAACCATAGTTAAAAAGGATAATAAAAAGGCTTTGTGATTGCACGAGTTAAATCACAATTGGACAAGATCCAAACCTCCTGAACCACTGGACTTTGACAGCTTTTTACTATTTTCTAAAGGAAAATGTTTCATGGTCCATGCATTTTGCAAAGTGGCAAAATGGCAGAATGCACACTCCTCATTGGTCCATGCCCTCATTTTAACACCTATTAATTGTGATTAATATTCACTTGCCTTAGGGTTCATCCATGCAAGCTTGATTTTTAGAAGGAAAAAAAATATGAATCTTAATTTTAATTTACTCAAGCGTAACCATATCTAAAAAGGGGTTAAAAGGCTTCTTTTTTAAAAGGAAAATAATCACGAGTGAAAGAAGAATTCTCGTCCCCGTTTATTGCCACGTGTCCCATCTTTAATTCCGTTTAATTGTGTTAAAACATCTAGCCTAGGATTTTAGAAGGGAAAAAAATTCTTAACCACAGGGGTTAAAAGTTGTGCGTGGGAGGAGTAATAGAGGATAAGAGGAGAGGATTATTTTAAAATGGAAATTACAGACGCTTTTCCCTCCAATCTCTATGAATCACTTACCTGATAGGAATGTGGCTATCGGGTAGGGTCTATCTTGAGATTCGAAGTAAGGTTCATTCGCAGATTACGATCTCTCATTTTGAAAAAACTTTGGGCTAGCCATCTTCCACACCTAAAAACTAAGGAATTTACAAAAATGCTGCCCCAATCACAAATCTTCCAAAGACTCAGTTTGGTGGTTACAAAAGTCAACATTTCCTGATTATTAGTTTTTTAATATGTTACAATATCAAACAAATCCAGGTGTCCGTGAAAAAATTTGGAGTAAATGAGACTGGGATAACATTCCTTTGAAATTTATATGGAGGCAGGGGCCGAGCCAGGTGGGGGCCTATTCGGGGCACGTGCCCCTACTGAAATTGTGTAAAAAATGATTATTTTTTTATATTTTAAAACCATGGAAAATAGAGATCCAATCGCAATTGAACGGAATTTAATCGCAACCCTTTGAATATCTTGTGGTTAAGATTTACAAGGGTTCAATAATATAACTTTAGTTTTGAAAAAAATATTAACTTTAAGAGTTAAAATTTTTAAACTAGAGTTAAGTATTTGTTTTCTAAAACCAAAGTTATATTGTTGAACCTAAGGGTTAGTAAATCTTAACCACACTTAATAGAAGTTAAAAGGGACACGTGTTGGGTTGTTGGTGCAATTAAACTCCCACTGAGTTCAATTGCAATGGGTTATGATTTGAGCTCATTGGGAATGGAGCTGATTCACCTAGGGCTGTCAACGGGTCAAATTCGGACCGGATCTGCCTAGATTCGAATCCGATCGGAGATCCGTCGGATCATGAATTTGATTATATTTGTAAGATTTAATTCCGATCCGATTAAGGTTAAGGTTAATTTAAAAAAAAAACTCTATTTTAATAATATAAAAATCTAATAGTACCTTAATTAATTCTAATTAATGTTAATTTTTTAAAAATTAATACTTTATGCATAGGAAATCAATGCAATATATTTAAAATGATTTTAAAAAGTTATTATAATCAAATTGGATTTTAATCGGATCCGATCATCCTATATCCGGATCCGATCCGATTATAATTGGATTCCACCGATCCGATCTGAATCCAATCCGACGGATCACATATAGGGTCCGAAGTTCGACTAATCGGATCCGGATCTTGAATTGATCCATTGACAACCCGTAGGTTCACCTTGAGCTTTGAGTATGAATCATTTTAGTTGCAATTGAACTTGAAATTTCACTCACAATAGGGCAAGAATCAAAGTAGGAGGGTTCATATCTAAAAACTAAGGTTAGATTATTGAACCCTAAATGTTAGTGAATCTTATTTATAGTTAATTAAGGTTAAAAAGGACACATGTTGACTTATGAGTGCGAATGAATTCTCCCAAGTTTAATCACATTTGACTATGATCCCTACTCCTAAACTTTTTTTTAAAAATATATATTTTATAATAAGTTGATTAATTATTTAATTGGGCATAATCATGGACAAGGGACAATTGCCATAAAAAATTATATTATAATATTTAATTATCTAATATGGCATAGCAATGAGGTTCCTAAACTTTTGAAAACAAAATATATCTTTTATATCATGTCATTTAATAGGGCATAACTATATAGCAAGGGGAGAGTTGTCTCGTAAACAAAGAGAAATATTACCCATAAAATATGTACGAAATATATGGATGAAATGACCCAAGAATTTAGTCATTAAAAAAAAAAAATTCATGTGCTACGCCCCGAACCCATACCCAAAATAGTCCACACCCACCAAATAATTATCCACAAATCTATTCATAATTATTGTCATTTCAATTAACCACTCTGTCCCAACTACAAGAAAATCCTGGCTCCGCCCTTGTACGGAGGTGTATGAGAAATTCGTTACCTGTCCGCACAAACTTGGTGGGCTGCCCCATCTGTGACCAAGCTGAAGAATCTTAATTGATGCCATTTATTCTTGCATTGTGAGTCCTTGCAACGAGTTTTGTTTGCATCGGAAGCGCCACAGAGAAGAAAGGATTATATGGTGGATCCTAATTCCTAAACCTAGTTGGAACCAAAGTGCGGATGGTCGCGTCATCAAGGAATCTTCGGCAGTGATCTACTGGGCATTGCTAGCTCTTGCTCGGAATAATATAGTTTTTAGTCAAAAGGAAAATTTAATGTAGGTTCTATTATTGACCATACTTCACGCCGGTTTGGTGAATTAATGTGGATTGCAGGTCAATCGCGAGCTCTGGGAAGCCAACCAACCAAAGGACCTAATGGATGGGTCAGATCATATCCATCATTCCAAGGAAAATTCGAATGCAATGCAACTACGTTTTCATTCTGGTTTATAGTGCTGCTTACAAAAACGCGGGCTGTCTTGCAATGACTTGTTAGTTTTGGCAACCGAATTTTTTTTTGTTTTGTTTTGGAAACAGGTAATCAGGCCTCTTTAGAGCACCTGACTATTCCATCGAGCATGTGCAACACCCCTCAAAGCCACACGCATAAGGTAAGACGGGATTACTTCTTGAGGGTGGCCGAACAGAGAGAGGGGATCTGAACTCAGGACCTCCACCTATTCCTTATTATTTCGTAGTCTGGATGCTAAGGAAGTGATGCAATGCATCTTCCAGGAGGAGACGGCTCCCTGGAACTTATATCATTTCCCTGTCAGATATAGAGATTCATATTTAACCCGTTTTTACCAGGTCTTTTTCCATGTAAATATAGTTCTTCAATATAGGTAAGGACTTTGCAAATGAGACCCTCTTAGGGCCGAGACCATGCTCTAAGAGAGCATGATTTCAGTGGGGGCCATTTTACATGGTGAGCTTCACCTGAAATCCTGCACTCTTAAAACATGGTCTCGGCCTATGAAGATCTCATAAGCTTTATTCTATAGGGAAATGATATCCAAAGCCAAAAAAATGTTCCTAAATGCAAATCCGCTTATTGGTCGCAATCAAATAGAGTATACTTTTTTTTTTTTTTTTGAGTAAAATATATTGTAGATATGCTTTGAAATCCCAAGTCGGCCGATTGCCACCTCCTAACTAAATCATTTTAGGGTTTTAGTAAAAAAAAAATGAAGGTAATTTTTTTTCTTTTTAATATCAAAACCCTAAAATCCCCATTAAGAGGTTTCCGATAAGCTTGGACCGTGCGGTCTCAAAAGCTTTTTCATTCTTTTATAATTTATTAAATGGAAAATGTTTATAGTATCATTTGGTACGCCGGGTAGATAGTGTTGTGCGGTCCCCCTTGGTTCATACTTCATTTTTAAATACAGTAAATTACACTCACCTCCCCTCTCCTGAGTTTGGTGAAATTTTAGAAACCTCTCCTCTAGTTTCTATAATAACACTGCCTTCTCCTCAATTTTGGTTGTGTATAACAAATACCCCATTCTCTTAAGTTTACTGTTATTATCTGGATGAACTTCGATGATAGTCATCTTTTAAACGTTTTAAAATGTCTATATTACCCTTTTTAAACACAAGGTTAGCTAATAAAATAAAATAAATGTAATTATTTTTCGTAACTAAGGTTAAACATAATTAACCTACGGTTAATAGTTTTATTCTTTTCTTAAAAGCAAGTTCAGATAGACTAATCCTAGAGGTGAGTGAATCTTAACCACAGTTAGTAGGTGTAAGGGGACACGTGATGGCTTGTAGAGCCTCCTTTAATTGTGGTTAAGCAATCCACCTAAGGTTTTTTTTCTTCTAAAAATCAATGTTACATGGATGAATCAAATGGGTGAGTGAATCTTAGCCACAATTAGTGGTTGGGTATTAATGGGTACACATGGCGGCTTATAGAGCCCCCTTTAATTGTGGTTAAACATAATCAAACTTAAGATTTTTTTCCTTTTAAAAATTAATGTTAGATGAATGAATCCTAGGGGTGAGTGAATTTTAACCATAATTAGTGGGCGTTAAAAGAGAAACGTGGCGGCTTGTAGAGCTCCCTTTAATTGTGGTTAAACATAAGCAACCTAAGTTTTTTTTTTTCCAAAAAGCCAAGGTTTTATGGATGAACCCTAGGGGTGAATGAATCTTAACCATAGTTAGTGAGTGTTAAAAGTGACACGTGACGACTTATAAAGATCCCTTATATGTGGTTAAATATAATTAACTTAAGATTAATAATTTTTATTTTATTTTCTTAAAACCAAGGTTAGATTAATGAATCCTAGGGATGAGTGAATCTTAACCATAGTTAGTGGGTGTTAAAAGGGATACGTGGCGGCTTGTAAAGCCCTCTTTACTTGCTTTTAAGCATAACCAACCTAAGATTATTTTTTCTCTAAAACTAAGGTTAGATGGATAAACCCTAGGAGTGAGTGAATCTTAATCATAATTAATGAGTGTTAAAAGGGACAAGTGGCGGCTTAGGAGTTTATGTTTTTCTTTGGTTGAGACCGTTTTTCTCAATCAAGTAATAGAGATAAATAGGAAAATGGTAATACTAGTTAACGGTGTTAAGATGATGAACCTAACAAGGGAGGTCAGTGTAATTTCAGAAACTAGAGGGGTGGTTTCTGAAATTTCACCAAACCTCTGGAAGGTGAGTATAATATACCCTTTTAAATAATTATTAACTGTGGTTAAGATTCACGGTTCATCACTTCATCCACCCAACCATGATTTAAAAAAAAATAAAAATTAAGCTTAATCATGGTTAAAATCCAAAGGGAAAAGGACACTGCGGTCCCCTAATCAGACCCCATTGAGAAGAATACGTCCCCATTTAAAATCTCACCTCATCTTCAAAATCTGCGTCAAAAGCAACTGAAATTTGTAGCCTCATCTCTAAATTCAAACCTTCTGGTTCAACTCACTCACTGAACTTTCACTCTACCCTCTGCCTACCCCTCCCCACTTCTTTCTATCTTCTCCGTCTCTCGAAAACAAAATGAGATTTCTTCTTCTCTTCTTCCTCGTTATCTCCCAATCCGTCCTCGGTAAACCGCCTCGTATACCCGAATACCGTGCTTTGCTCTCCCTGAAAACCACCATTTTCGACGACCCTCAATCCCATCTGGAAAGCTGGAACGTCTCCACAAGTCACTGCTCATGGACAGGCGTGTCCTGCGACGCTTACCGCCGTGTCGTCTCTCTTGACCTCTCCAGCATGAACCTCTCTGGCACTTTCTCACCTGACATTGGCCAACTCCGTAATCTCCATAACCTCACCGTCGCCGATAACATATTTACCGGTCCTATCCCGTCGGAGATTTCTCACATATCCGGTCTCCGGCAGTTAAACCTCTCGAACAACTTCTTTAACGGTACATTCCCTTCTCAGCTTTCGCGTCTCAAGTACTTGGAAGTTCTTGATTTGTATAACAATAACATGACCGGAGGTTTACCCATTGTGGTGTCGGAGATGTGGAATCTCCGGCATCTCCACCTCGGCGGGAACTTCTTTTCTGGAAGTATCCCACTGGAGTACGGCCGGTGGGGGTTTCTTGAGTATTTGGCGGTTTCCGGTAACGAGCTTAGTGGTAAGATACCGCCAGAGATTGGAAACTTAACGAAGCTTAAGCAACTCTATGTTGGCTACTTCAATGGCTACGAAGGCGGTATACCGGCTGAGATTGGGAATCTGACGGATTTGGTTCGATTGGATATGGCCTACTGCGGATTATCGGGTGGGATTCCGGCTGAGCTGGGAAAGCTTCAGAATTTGGATTCTTTGTTTCTTCAGGTGAATGGGCTTTCCGGGCCGATTACGCCGGAGCTGGGGATGTTGAAGAGCTTGAAATCGATGGATATCTCGAACAATATGTTTTCCGGTGAGATTCCGGGATCTTTTGCAGAGCTGAAGAACGTGACGCTGTTGAATCTGTTCAGGAACAAGTTGCACGGTCCCATTCCGGAATTTATTGGCGATTTGCCGGAACTAGAGGTTTTGCAGCTTTGGGAGAACAATATTACTGGAAGTATTCCTCAAGGGCTCGGGATGAACGGGAAGCTTCTGCTTCTCGATCTCTCATCGAACAAGCTTACCGGAAATCTCCCTCCTAATCTATGTTTTGGACATCGCCTTCAGACGCTGATCGCTTTGGAGAACTTCTTGTTTGGTTCGATTCCGGAATCACTTGGGAGTTGCGAGTCTCTGAGTCGGATTAGAATGGGAGATAACTTTCTCAACGGTTCGATTCCAAAGGGCCTTTTTGGTCTCCCCAATCTCGCTCAGGTTGAGCTTCAGGAGAACGATCTTACCGGGCAATTTCCGGTGACTGATTCCATCTCTGTGAATATCGGACAGATTAGTTTGTCCAACAATCAGCTTACAGGATCCCTACCCCCAACAATCGGGAACTTCTCCGGTGTACAGAAGCTCCTCCTTGATGGGAATTTGTTCTCCGGCCCCATTCCGCCGGAGATTGGAAGGTTGCAGCAGCTTTCAAAGATGGATTTCAGCAACAACAAGTTCTCCGGCGCAATTGCGTCGGAGATCAGCCAATGCAAGCTGCTGACATATGTTGATCTCAGCAGGAATGAGCTTTCGGGTGAGATTCCAGCAGAGATCACAGATATGCGGATGTTGAACTACCTGAATCTATCAAGAAATCATCTTGTGGGGAGCATTCCATCCTCCATTTCCACTATGCAGAGCTTGACTTCTGTTGATTTCTCATACAATAACCTCTCTGGTTTGGTTCCCGGCACTGGTCAGTTCAGTTACTTCAACTCGACCTCATTCATGGGCAATCCTGAACTCTGTGGTCCATATCTGGGGGCTTGCAAGAATGAGGTTTCCAATGGTGTTCACCAAGATCATGCTAAAGGGCCATTCTCTGCTTCATTAAAGCTCCTCCTTGTAATTGGATTGCTGGTTTTCTCAATTGCATTCGCCATTGCAGCAATTATCAAAGCTCGTTCCATGAAGAAGGCAAGCAAGTCTCGTTCTTGGAAACTAACAGCATTCCAGCGCTTGGACTTCACTTGTGATGATATCTTGGATTGCTTAAAGGAGGACAATATCATTGGTAAAGGAGGTGCTGGTATTGTTTACAAGGGGGTGATGCCGAACGGAGACCAGGTTGCCGTTAAGAGGCTTCCGTCAATGAGCCGGGGATCTTCTCATGACCATGGATTCAATGCAGAGATACAGACACTTGGGAGAATCCGGCACCGCCACATTGTGAGATTATTGGGGTTCTGTTCAAACCATGAAACAAACCTTCTGGTTTACGAGTACATGCCTAATGGGAGCTTGGGTGAAGTTCTCCATGGCAAGAAAGGTGGTCATTTACTCTGGGACACACGGTATAAGATTGCGGTGGAGTCCGCCAAGGGGCTGTGTTACCTCCACCATGACTGTTCTCCATTGATCCTCCACCGTGATGTGAAGTCTAACAACATCCTTCTTGACTCCAACTTTGAAGCTCATGTAGCGGATTTCGGCCTAGCTAAATTCCTGCAAGATTCAGGCGCCTCGGAGTGCATGTCGGCCATTGCTGGTTCTTATGGATATATAGCCCCAGGTATAATACAATTTCAAAAGGACTTTTGGGTTAACTTGCATTTTAGTTTAGATTGACATAGTGGATCAGATTCTTAGGATTTCTTTTACTAAATTCTATTCTGACTCAAGGTTCTCGTTCACATGATATGAGCTTTGTATCTTATTTGAAGGATGTGGGTTCTCCATTTCAATCTCTTTTTTGAGATTCAGCGAGAACAGCATCTTGGTTATTGTTGATTAGCTTGTACTCTGTATTTTCTTGTTATTGCTTGAACTGGTTTTTTTCACAATCTTTTTCCTTAAATATGAAAAATTGAAATAAAATCTTGATACTTTGAATTTCCAATTTAAGCTCTTTGATCTTTCATTCTACTCGAATATGGTCTGCAGAGTATGCATACACACTGAAGGTGGACGAGAAGAGCGATGTCTACAGCTTCGGAGTAGTTCTCTTAGAACTAGTATGTGGGAAAAAACCAGTAGGGGAATTTGGCGATGGGGTCGACATAGTCCAATGGGTCCGAAACATGACCAACTCAAACAAGGAAGGAGTACAAAAGATCTTAGACCCAAGACTCTCCTCAGTTCCCTTGCACGAGGTGATGCACGTCTTCTACGTTGCGATGCTGTGTGTAGAAGAACAGGCTATTGAGCGCCCCACAACGCGGGAAGTTGTTCAGATCCTAACTGAGCTCCCTATGCCACCTAATTCAAAACTGGGAGACTCAATAATTAGCGGATCTTCCCCACCATCGCCTGCGGAGACTCCGGTCACAGCCATTAAAGAAGCCCAAGAACAGCAACAGTCACCAACATCCAATCTACTTAGCATCTGAGATAATGGGGGTGGTGTTCTAATTTCTATGAATTAGGTAGGCTTTGTTTTATTGTGTTATATGGGGTTTTCTGTAAGTTAAAGGCAGTAATGTTTTGAAGTATTTCTGTAGAGTAGAATTGGTGGGAGATTTTCTTGTCATTTTCACTCATCAGTTGCTACTGCAGCAGCTGGTGCTGTATCTGGAAGACTGGAACTAATGTTACAGTTCCAGCTCTGCTGGAGCTCTAGTGTAAACATTAATGGAGTCCCTTTCTTTCTTGAAGGAGTGATTATGAGATATCTAGAGAGGGAGAGCAGAGAAGTTTTTTTTTGGTGTGTGATAGGCACTAATCATTTAACTAGGGTTAGGGGTTAGTACTCAGGGTCGGCGTCAACAGCCCCAACAAGACTCGAGTCACACCTCCCCCAAAGGGAGATACACAACCACTAGGCATCAACAGCCACCCTAGGACTCGAACAGCATCGGATCACCTCTGTTGCATGCCAGAGGCCCAGCCTCGGCCGTCCATTCATTGTGTACCATGTGAAATAAAAGGTGATAAAAACGGGGAGAGATGTTAACTGTGGAGAAGTCAAAAAAACAAGGGAGAAAATGAAATGACTTCTTCCTTTTTTAGCACCAAATGCTACACGATGAATGGACACTTAAGATTGGGCCTCAGTCGTGCACCGGAGGTAATCCGATGCCGAACACAACCCCTGGGATAAGTCTATGGTGTGTGAGCAGAGATGAGTTGGCCATGGAAATTTGTGGAATGTTTAATGAAGGGTAGCATTGATAGATAGAGTGGGGAGGAGCTTTCAATTACCGAGACTGGTTTTGGTAGATGAGAGTGAGAGATACTTGAGCTTTCAGATCTGAATTTGAATTGAATTGAAGGAAGTCAACAACTGCAGCTAATTAAATAGCCCCTCATTGTTAGAAGATGACATTTAGAATTCAGGGTCCCCTTGTTGACCTAAGTACAGTCTACTGCCTACCGTTTTAACCAACTAAATGCACATGGAGAGAGCAGCACACCATAGGATTATCATCTTTTAAGTCTGTACCGTCGGTCATACTTGTGTCTATCAGACCTATTAAAATCAAATGAATTTATAGTGTACATTCATCTATCCCAGAGAGTGGGATGATTTTTTTATTTTCGGTTATGATATAGAGTGTGAATTGAGTATCTATATTGACTAAAATTAAAATCCTGAACCCTAAGTTTGGTTGCTGAGAAAATAAGTAAAAATATGAAAATAATAATAATAATAATAATTTGGACAAAACACAACTAAAGTTTGTATTAGAAATTTAAAATTTTCTTTTATCTTCTCCCAGGAGCTAACAGAATTAATAGTCGATCCGATGGTATATCCCATCTTGTACCCCGGAAGCTAAGAGGATTAGTAGTCCATTGGATGATATCTCCCTAAGGAATGGATTTTGCATTTTCGTATTTCTATTTAGGGCAAGACCAAGGTTCAACTCACGGGAGGGGCATGCCACATGATGGCATTGATATCCTGAGACAGCGCAATGTAAGTCTGTAACAGCGGTCTAATGGTATCATGCTAATGGGTTGCGGTCCAACCAAACCGCTTTGCCTAAAAGAAAAAGAATAAAATAAATAAATAAAATCACATACCTTTCGTAGCTTCCTATATAGGAACAGGGCATGTAGGTCATCTCGGTCTACTATGTTTTGCACTCTGAAACTTAGGTTGGTCATATGTTTTCCCCTCTGTAACTTGAAGTCTTAAAATCGTTGGGTGAGTAATTGGCATAGGAACAATTCTCTATTCCGTGGACTTGAGTTTCTATTTCCACTAAATAGAGAATTGTTCTTGGGAGTGATGCCAAACATGCCCTAAGCACTGGCAAAGCCACATGGGTCAGCGGGGTTTCAGCCCCCTAAAATTTTGATTTTTTTTTTACTATAGCAATAATAAGTGTGTAGCCTAGGAAAGGAGGGAGTTGGAGGACAGGAGTTCTAGCTCCTCCATGAATTTTTAAGAAAAAAAGATTTTCTTTACAAAACCGACACAAACAAATGCAATGTCCCATGAACTTAGCCACAAACCGAACCCCATTGATAGCCCACCCTACAAGAGAATCCTGGCTCTACCCCTAGCCCTTTCCGCAAAAAAAAATTCCAAACCCCATTGATAGCCCCCCTACAAGAGAATCCTGGCTCTGCCCCTAGCCCTAAGGGTGTCAACCGAAATGAATATTATTCCTATTCCAATCATATAAAATGTTTGCTTGGATAGTTATTCCAATAGGTATTGGGTAAAGTGAATTCGAATAATATTTTTACTATTTGTTTATTTATCTATGATTAAATATGAATTCAAATATTAATATATCTTATTTGATAAAATACAACCAAAAATAGTATATATATATATATATATATATATAAAATACATTTTAAGTTTATAAGACTAAAATATTTTTATCAAAATGATTTTTACATAAATTTAAGGAATATTAACATTTTAATATAAATTAGGATTAAATAGTAATATTTCATTTTTTAAAATATATTTTTACATTTTTTTCCTTTCTTTTAAAATTTTATTGAAGAACCACATAATTCGGATATTGTTAAAACTAATATATTTTAATCGAAATCAGAACAAATACTTATTTCGCTATAATCAGATATTTAATCGAATTTGGATAATCAAATATATAATTAGATAAAAATTCAGATATACTAACATCCCCTTCCAATTCGCTCAGTATACAACTTCCATGCCTAATATGAGTATATGATTTTTTTTTCCTTATTATGATTGAGAGGTAATGGTATATCACATATCAAAGATAACAATGAAAAAATTATGACCCCGTTTGGTTGCACTTTTCTTTTTTTGTTTTTAAAGCAAAATTTTGAAAAATTTTACCCAACATGTTTGGTAAACATGTTTCTGATTTTTGTTTTTAAAAATTAGTAACAAAATTTTTATTAAGTAACAAAATTTTTGAAAATCAAGGTAACAAAAATTTTCTGCTACCTCTATTTTTGAAAACAAAAAACAAAAATAAAAAACACGGACTCACCATCAACACCCCACCAACAACAACCACCGCATCACCACAATACTACTACCATCACACCCATCACCCACCTCCACCTCCACTTCCACTTCCACCGCCACTGCCACTGCCACCGCCACCATAATACTACCACCATCCACCACTACCACCACACCACCACTACTCACCACCCACCACCACCACTACTACTTACCACCACCACAACCCACCACCCACCTCCACCTCCACCCACCACCACCATAATACTACCACCATTCACCACCCCCCACCACTCCACCACTACTCACCACCCCCCACCACCCACCACCACCGCCACCGCCACCGCCACCGCCACCACAATACAAACACCACCACCACCCACCACCACAATACCACCACTACCACACCGCCACCGCCACCACAATACAAACACCACCACCACCCACCACCACAATACCACCACTACCACACCACCACCACTACCACACCACCACCACAATACAACCACTACCAAACCACCACCACCACCACCATCACCATCACCATCACCACCACACTACACTCACCACTACCACCACTATGAATTGAAATTATTTAATCGTATTTACCAAACTTGTTTTTTTGTTTTTTAAATAAGTAACGGTTAGTAATACCAGACATGTTTCATACTTAAAAAAAATTGAATACAAAAAGTTGTTTTCAATTTTTTTTCTTAAAAAATAAAAATAGAAAAACGGAAGTGTATCCAAACGGCTCCTAACTTAAATTTCAACATTATTGCATGATTATGGCTCGGATGCATTCAACCATTACAACACCCAAACAGGATGTGTTTTGATTGGTCTTTTACGCATGCTAGTATCACATTAATAGGAGATATCCACAATCTGTGATCATTATAAAGTTACCCATATGGAAAACTCTTACAATGTGGACCTCCAGGGTCATCAAATATGGTTGGTTTTGGTTAGGGTTGTCAATGGATCCGATCTTGATTCAGATCCAAATCCGATTTAGATTAGATGGATCTGAGATTTTAAATCTGTTTATAATCTTATAATCGGATTGAATTTGGATCTACAGTGACCTGATCCAATTAAAATCCGCTCTGATTAGATTATATATAACAATAATAATATTTAGGAGAAAATACATTTACACATCCTGAGGTTTGACGAAAATACACATAGACCTCTCAGGTTTCAGAAAATACATTAGGTACCCCTACTTTTCAAAATATTACCACTTCCATTAGTTGACTGTTAGTGAACTGATAGAATGATGATATCATGTGATAAAATGGTATGAACTATCAAAATGTCATTTTCATTAAAGTTGTCATATTCCACTTTTCTCATATATGAAATTGTCTCCTCATTTTTCATTTTCAAAATGAAATCAAATCCTCTAGGGTGGCCACGTGTCCTTTTTGACACTCCTTGAGGTGGTCATGTGTCCTTTTTGACACCTCTTAAATGGAGTTTGATTCACCCACCCCTATGATTCACATGCCCATCTTTGGTTTTTTTTCTTCTAAATATTAATTTTTTTTTAAAATTAAAAAATTGTTTTTAAGGCTTTTTTAATATTACAATATTTTGAAAAAAGAATTAATATTTTTTTTAAAAAAAAGCAAGGATGGACGGGTGAACCCTAGGGGTGGCCACATGTCCTTTTTAACACCCCTTGAAGTAGCCATGTGGCCCTTTTGATAACCCTTAACTGTTGTTAAGATTCACCCACTTAGGGTTCAGTCACCCATCCTTAGTTTTTTTTTTAAAAAAATATTAATTCTTTTTTTTTTAAATTTAAAAAGTGTTTTTAAGGCTTTTTTAATATTAAAATATTTTTAAGAAGAATTAATATTAAAAAAAAAAAACCAAGGATGGGCGGGTGAACCCTTAAGGTGGCCACGTGTCCTTTTTGACACCCTTTGAGGTAGCCACGTGTCCTTTTTGACACCCCTTAAATGGGGTTAAATTCACCCACCTCTAGGGTTCACCTACCCATCCTTGGTTTTTTTTAAAATATTAATTCTTCTTTTTTAATATTTTCATATTAAAAAAACCTTAAAATCAATTTTTAAATTTTTAAAAAAGAATGAATATTTAGAAAGAAAAAAAAACCAAGGATGGGGCGGGTGAACCCTAGGGGTGAGTGAATCTAACCCCATTTAAGTGGTGTCAAGAAGGACACACGACCACCTCATTGGGTGTTAAAAAGGACACGTGGCCACCCTAGAGGATTTAGCTTCATTTAAAAATAAGAGAGGAATTTCGAATATGAGAAAAGTGGAAAATGATAACTTTAGTAGAACACATTTTTGGTAGTTCATAATACTTTATTACATGATATCAGCATTCTGTCACTTGACTAACGGTCAACTAATGGAAATGATGTAAGTGTCACTATTTTGAAAAGTAAGGGTATCTAATATATTTTATGAAACATAAGGGGGGTTTATGTGTATTTTAATCAAACCTCGGGGGTGTAAATGTATTTTCTCCTAATATTTATATTAATTTACAAATATACTACAATACTAATCATAATTTTTAATTAAAATATTAATTTTAAGGTATATAAATGTTAATTGAACGAATTCGGATCTTGAATAAGTAATCGAAATTGGAATTAGATTGAGTAATTCATTGTCCGTCGAATCTTGGATCGGATCCAGACAGATCTAATCCAATTAGTTTACAACCCTAGGTTTGGCTTCCGATTACATTGGCATCATTGGTCTTTTGGGTGGGACCCGTCTGGATGGATGGTGCAATTATCATGCACATGTAAAGATGTGACTGGACAGAGTAATTAGACGGTCCTTACTTTTCAGTTGCTTGGAATGTCCATAATAGTCCTAAGATTAGAAACTTTGTTTTTTTTTTTTTTTTTTTTTGGGGGGGTAACTCGGGTGTCCCCAACCCTGCAACGGGAGCCCGCAAATCAACACACTGGAAAGTGAGAAAATCCTATACGGGGTTAGTCCTAAAGGGGAGTGAGAAGTTGAACCCGCTTCATCTTAAGAACCGCTGGTCCAATCCTTCAGGATTCCTAAGATTAGAAAGTGCCTATAGGATCAATGAAGGCTGATTTGGTCATTTGCGTAGGGTTATGGT
Source organism: Tetracentron sinense (assembly GCA_015143295.1). Classification (NCBI taxonomy): domain Eukaryota; kingdom Viridiplantae; phylum Streptophyta; class Magnoliopsida; order Trochodendrales; family Trochodendraceae; genus Tetracentron; species Tetracentron sinense. The sequence continues at coordinate 34,767,221 of CM026556.1, forward strand.
AGGGGATGGTTATACCTACTTGTGTCAATAGTAGTGTGTATGCCTTATGTGGATGATTTCATACTTATTCCTTTGAGTTGTGTCGCAGTTAATATGAACACAGTTTAACCCAACTTTAAATATCAGGCTTTCAAACCTACTAATCACTGAACGTATACTACCACCACACCTAACCAGCCTAAGCCTATGTGTGGAAAAAAAACAATGGCGGGGATGGTTTTGGGTAATGGAATTGCAAACGAGGATAATTCCTAAAATTCCCGCGTTTTTCGGCTTCCATTTGTCTCCGCTTTAGGAGTCATGCTTTTTGGAGAGAGTGTGACAAGCCAGAGATGAGGTTCTGTGCTGTAGACTGTAGTTGTTGTTGATGTTTGGTTCAATTCGCTGCCGGTGGTCTTTTCTTTAGCTTTTTGACAAAAGCCAGGAAATTAGTATTCCTGTGAGTGTTTTGGTCTTTCTTCGAGCCTTTTGGCAGAGAAGAAAAACGAGTGTTCAATCCATGTTATTTTCTCGGAACGTAGAAACTTAAAGATAATGCAAGCAACACTATCTTGAACAGCCTTTCCAAAGTCGAGAGGCATGGGATGCCACTACCCACTACCATGCCAGTGCAGTGAAGACTCTGTACAAAAGGCATTTTATGTTTGGCAATGTGTTTCGTAAATATGCGACTCATTAAAAAAAAAAATGCTAAGTTTACTTTCCGGTTGTTCATACTCTAATAGATTTTATTATTTTTGTGTAAAAAGACAAAATACCGGTCGTTCATACTCTAATAAATTTTATTATTTTTATACAAGAAGACAAAATAAATATAATAAAACCCATCAAAAAGTGACACTATTTTATCTTCTTATATGAAAATAAGAGAGAGTTGACCACCTGAAAGTGAACTCATTTTTTTTTTCAAGTTAAAGCATACATCGGGCTTTTCATGTGGGCAACTAATTTAGTCTGGTTGAAGCCCGAGTATGTTACGCCGGACTAGTCTCTTTGTCCGGTGTCTACTTTAGCTGAGGTTAGGGCTCATGAATCCAAACTTGCGTTAGAAAAAAATAACCAAATTATAAAAAATAAATCTTAACCATCGTTAAACGTGGACACGCATTGGGCAAAGAGATTAGGCTCCAATATGTTACTGGGTTTCAGCTAGAGGAAATCCGTTGCCTTTTTTGTGACACCAACAAAATTTAATATTTACTTTGGTTGGGGCTATAGTAAAATACTTTGGCCTAGCCTCTTTAACTCACCACGTGTCCCTCTTAACTCTCTATAACTGTTGTTAAGATTCATGCCTTTAGGGTTAAAGAATTTAACTTTAATTTTTAGGAAAAAAATTTAAACAAAATGGTTTAAATGTCTTAACTAGAGTTAAAGGTTGTTAGAGCCTAGGCCAAAGTAATTCCTCAACCAGAGTAAATCCGGATCGCTTGGCCATGTTGTTCTGCATTACTTATAAGCAACATTTCTTATGCATTAAGCATATAAGATATACAGTGACCAAAAAAAAAAAGCATATAAGATATATAACTCCTTAAGAATCAACCTGATTATGTCCTTGAGGAGGTTGGTCTTTGTAATATCATTGATGTTGGCGGAGGGGCTACGGCCTGTCCCATGTTCTGGTTGGTTCTTGAATAAAATTATGGTTGGATTTTCAAAAAAAAAGAAAAAAAAAACTTATTCTGTCACCCAAAAAAAAAAAAAAAACCTGTTTCATTTGTTGAATTACCATATTTATCATTGGGTGTCAAGTCCAGGACCTGAGTTCGAACTCTACATGCTAACTTAGAGGTCGTTTGGTATCATTTCACGAGAATAATTTTTTATATTCCAGGAACAAAAACAATGTGTACATGTTTTTGCAACTCATTTCTAGAGAGTAAGAGTCGTCGTTGTTGTTGTTTATTTTTTTAAAGAAAAAAAATGTCTCTCATAATTAAGCTTAAAATAAACGAGATAAGGATAAAAACGGATGAGAAAAACAAAACACAATTAAATTGTGAATATTTTATGAGACTTATAAATGGTTAATGAATATAAAGTTATTAATGCTTATATTAATCTTGGTTTTTTTTCTTAACATAATTATGTTGTTTCTTTTTTGACTAGTCATCACGCTTGCCTATAAAAATAAATAAAATGTTACAAAATAGGGCAGTATGCTGTAATATCCTATATTTGAAAGACACCAAAAGCACGAAAAAATATGTAGAATGAACATTAAGGATAAGTTATTTATGATCTTCCCGAGCATATAGATAAAAAAAAAATAGCATATGCTAGTTGTAAGTAACAATTTGTATTGTAATCTGTGTTAGTAAACAGGTCTCTTATTTTATGGTATATGTAAAAGGTCTCAATTGTAGTCATGATTTATATTATTAGAACTCATAAAGGACAAAGAAGCTACTTCCGATGCAAATGGGGGCTCTAGATTTACTTGGGAGCATAATGTGGGTTTATTTAGTCTTAATCCAAGATAATTTAACACCAAAAAGCTAGCAAAATTGTGCTTTTAAATGACTTTTTTTCTTCTTTTTTTTTTTTTTTCATTTTTTGCAAAAAAAAAGGTGTAAGAGGATCTAGCCCTTGTAGAAGTTAATAAAAAAAAGATTAACTCTCACTATAGAAATGACATATGTTGTTGATTACTTTTATAAAATTAAAACTTTCATATTTTTAAATTTGTTGTTTAAATGAATTCCAAATATAATCAATTACATCAACAATGCATATCACTTTTAGATGAGGAAAAAACTCTGGGTTTGAGTTAGCATTCTTTTAAGTTTAATTAAAAGTTTGGGGTCTTCTCCATTTGGTGCGGGTGCTGGTGAGGAGACTGCCAGTACCACTCAAAAAGAAGCCACCTGCCTTTTGTACACGCCACTCAAATTTGTGCATGCAAATCCAAACCTCAATTGACGTGTAATGGATTATGTGGCACCTTCTAAGTGGGTGTTGGTGGTCTCCTCGCCAGCACCAACCGGAGAAGATCCCAAGTCATTATTAAACCTACTCAAAAGGCATCACAGAGTCATTCATGGCATCTTAAAAGCTGTCTTCCATTTGTATCTAGATATGGTGGTAATCGCTTCTCAAATATGCATTAAAATGCTCTCTTGCATTTTATATTTTAGAGAGGGAATCCTTTCTCTACTATGTATCCTGACAGTGCAGTCTTTGGAGGAGGGGACAATGGTCAACCAGACCTTCCCATCTGGATTTAACGTTTGTTTGCTTGCTGTAAAGCAAAGATAGAGAGAGAAAGGTTCCTAAAAATGACAAACAACTTTAGAGAAGAAAGGGCCAAATCCAAAGCAAAAGTTAGTTTTAGTAAAACAAGATCTTACTCGAAATATAAATATATAAATAGTAAACAAAGATGTTAAGTCAACATTGTCTTTTGTAATCTCCCCATTTTTCTCATTCCCAACCACTCCTCTACTTTTAAACTTCACATCCCATTAGCCCATATAATTAAAGTATTCCTATTATTATTAGGGGAGTGCTAAATTGTGTTATGTGCTTATCTAATGGGTTTAGTGGGTGTTGTAAATGGGTAGCTATTAGAAGTGGTTTATTGTAATGCATAGTTTTATAACTTATTTTTGTGTCTATTTAAGAAGTATAATCATTTATTTTTTGAGAATGGATGAATTAAGATGAGTTTCTATTGAAAGAGAGATCTGTGAGATGTTGGACTCTCTCGAATGAACACAAAAGGTATAGATCTCCTTTTAATAAGATGTATTCTATCATCTTCTCATTTAATTTCTCTTTTTTATTTAAGAAGAGGGAATCACATAACAAATTGACTCGCTTTTAATGCATGATCTCAGAGACTTGCCCTTGTTATGGCATGATTCTCAGGGGTGATACTGTGGGATCAAACATATGACGTGGGTCGTTGTAGCATTCCCCCTTTAATGGTGGTGGTACCTCTTTGAAGAAAGATCATTGAAAACGTTGTGTTAATTTAATTTTAAAGGAAAAAAGTGTGAGGAGAAAGATTTGGCCCTTTGGAAGGAGGAGGAATCTCATCCAACATAGTCAATGGGGGTGGGCGGGTGGGGGGTTTTGGGATGGAGACAAGCTCGTGTTCATAGCACTTCTAGGGCTTTTAAGAAATAATGCATAAGGCGCCACGTAGTGATCGAGATCCAGACAGTTCAATCGCACCCACAACGAATCACTACTAAACACGTCTCTTCAATTGTGGTTAAGAAGCTTTAATTTAATTTTTAGGATTAATTTGTCTAACCTTAGTTTTTGAAATAAAAAATTCAAAAAAAAATTAACCTTAAATAAGGATTAAAACTTCCTAACCACAGTTAAAGGGACATCTGTTGCGTTGTGGGTGGGATTGAACTTGGGAGAGTTCCATCGCAAATGACCTGAACTCGTGTCATACACACAGACCTAGGCTTGCGCTTAATTAAACTTGGTTGGAATGATTGTTGTAACCGATAAATGGGCTATTGACACAAAAAAAAGTTAGATATGTACTCTTTAAAAGAAAAAAAAAAAAAACTATGATTATGAGCTCCAGTTGAAGAGATAATCATAACATTTCAAAATATGCCTTCTGGCAGAGGTAAATGGATAAATAGAAATATAGGAGAATGATATTTTTGTCAATTAAATTATTAGGCTACATAGTCTAATACGTGGTGTGCTAATCACGGCCCTTCCTAAAATACTTTTGTATGAGGCATTTTTTGGGTTGCTCCATGTATCTTCCAACCAGAGCTCCTATTCATAATTAATCTCTAGGGGAAAAAAAGTGTGCCATGTCTGTTTTTTATTATGGGGGCTTCCCAAGTTTATCTGTTCCCCACTTTCTGTAAGGGAAGAAGAATGAGTGAGTTCACTTTTTAGCTGCTTTTACAGCCAGTTAAACTAAGGAAGAGAGATGCAACTGAGAAGATTTTACACATGTTCCTCCCCTAGAGAAAGCAAGAAAAGAGAAATTGAAGCTAGCATTATCCTATTAAAATTAAGGAATAAATTGTTATTTTAATGTGTCAACATGTCATTAGTCCATTATTGCACTCATTTCACAACCGTAGTGAAAGCAATCCCCTCAGGCCAGTACCATTTTTCATGAAAAATATGGGGAGTCCATGAGCATGAACATCTCAAACTGTCTAGGGCTTATAGGACGTGTGGATCTAGTTCATGAAGCAGAACATCAAATTTTACATGGCAATCTTTCAGTCCAAGAGATCTCGTACGTGGGACTATCAAACAAGGAGGTGTGCTAACCATACTCTCAAGCATTCCTTACTCTCAATCAAAAACCAACATATGTTTAAAAAAAATGTTGGCTTTTGGATGAAAAGTAGGACATGTGTTAGTTTTTGGCTAAGTAGAGAATGCCTAAAGTAGGGCTTCCTCTAGTGATTTCTTGGGCACAAGGATGAGTAGTTCCAATGAAGAATGATGGCATGTCCTATTATCCACGACCAACTCTTTTTCTTGTGTTGCTTAAGTGAACAAGAGATTATCTCCAACTCATTGATTTAGAAAAGACTGGGATCTTCTCCGTTGGTGTTGGCGAGGAAATCGCCAGCATCCAATCCAAAAGTGTCAACACCGTTTGGCATGCCAATCAAAGTGTAAGTTTGCATGCACAACCTTGGAAGACGTGTAAAATGGTTGTGACGCCTTCATGTTGGTGCTGGCCGTCTCCTACGATCCCAAATCTTTAGAAAAATGAATGAAATATTTCTTTTTGTTTCTGAGTAGCCAACTGCACCAACCCTTGGTGGTGCCAAAGGTCCGTCTTTCTAATTTTCGACTTCAGCCAATTTGGGAAGTCCAAATTTTAGCACCTTCAATTTGTTTTAGGCTTTACTTTTCTCGGTCTTCTACTGGTCATCTCCCTCAAGCAGTCTCTGCCTCTCCGAGTGATCGAGTTTTCGGCCCTTGTTTCAATGCAGTGAACGGTATAGATAATGGCCAAACAATAATAACACACACGGTTGGGTTTTTTAAAAGCCCAACCAACGGTAAGGCCGTGATACATTTCCTAGCATGAGCTCAAAGCTGCACTACTACATATACATACACACACACATATATATATATATATATATATATATATATGAAAAAAAACCGTGTAAATGCACGGGTGTTGAAAGAAAATAAATAAACAAAAAATATGATGAAAAAATTAATAACAAATAGTAAGAAAAGAATAAAAATAAAATAGAAGAAAAATGATGATAGTTTAATAATCTTGTTAGATTTTTTTGTATGTATTCTATTAAAAATAGCCAATATAATCATTTAAAAGTCATAATTTTATTGTTATATATAAATTTTTATCTCATTATTATATAACTTCAAGAAAATAAGTTTGCATCATTATAAAAAAAAATTATCTCATTTCACCAAAAAATGAAATGTGTCAAAATTATTTAAAAGTTTAAGAGATAATGATATTTTTGTAAATAAATAATTTCTTTAAATAATTCTATTTAAATAATTAGTTATTAGAAAGAAAAGTTTACATATAAGTCTCTTCATATTCTTCAACCTGAAACAACATCTAATTAAAAAAAATTCTTGTAAGACCCACTTTAACACTACCACTGGTTTGCATAATATAACAAAATATTAAATAAAAATCAAATAGAGATATTATGTCAAGAAACTCATTTTCTTATAGAATATTTACTAATTAGAGAGTTAATATAATTAATTATAACCTAAATAAATCAAAATAATATATATATATATATATATATATATATATATATAAAAGGAGAGATTAAGGGTAGGCCATTATTTTAGGAAAGTTCTCTTTCCTTCGTTTATTATTGTAATTTTTTTTTTGTATAATTAATTAAGAGATGAAAAACTCCAGAGGAAACCACTTGATACTTTAACACCAATGAATATCAAGAATAATTTGAATTTTATTTTATTACTTTTGATATCAATGATAGCGTGAATCTCATTAATTTTAGTGAGAATAATCTATGCTATTTCAAATCACTACTGTAAGATCAAAATAGAAGATCCAAATAGTGCCCAAAATGCACTAATACCCAACCAAAGCTCCATGTAGAGACTCATATATATAAAGGTAAGTAATGCCAGAACCTAACAACTTCCAATACCCATGCACAGGTGTCACGCATACGACCTAGGGGAGAAGCCACTAGACCAGCGAGTTCAGTAAAGAGAAGAGTCAAGCAGGAAGATCCTTCTTTGCTATCCCAGCATACGAGGAGAGATCCTTGAAAGCTCTACCAGGAAGTGAAAAGATTGTCAACTTGAATCATTGTTGATAGCTTCGTCAGTTGGTCTAAAATGGTATTCTCCCGAATACGCTGAACAAAGTGCCAGCGAACTGGAGGCCCTTGACGAATGTCGTACCCAGGTAGAAGGCTAGCAACCTACCAAGCGTGTCACGCTCGAGCTTATTATAAGTCGTCTTTCTTACAATTAAACTAGTGGGGGGCCTCGAACCTAGCCAGCCGACTGTAACCTTCACTTGGAACTAGCTTACTACACTAGCTTACTATGTGACCGAGTGGAGTAATTCAAAAAGAAAAATAAGAATTATGATAGTGGTGATTCAATACTACTCCCGGCCAGTTCCGCTGGGTAGGGCCAGGAGCTGGTTTGGGTAACGGGGGCCTTACTTATTCGGGGGGACTCTATTCTGAAATGGAATGATTGATAGAATTGATATTTCATAGAATAATGACCGAAACAAAAAGATCCTTTAATTACCCAAAATATAGTACCTAAAAATGCACTTATGCCATAATGCATCCTGACTCAAGAACTTTCCAATAGCTGCTGTGAAAACAAATCTCTTAAGGTTTCCACTTTAGATGCTCTAATGTTTAGGAAAAACCTCATTGGTGAACCATATTAACTAAAATACACAACATACCAAATCCTTACATGTTTGAGAATGAAAGGGTCTTGTGAATTTGTCTACTATGATTAGGGAGAAGGCAGACCAAGAGTTAGAAAATTTGAGAATGGTAGATGTTACAATTTTACTAAATTGCAATTAAAAAATAAGAATGTGGAGGGAAGAAAGAAGAGACCCTTAGGCTTCATATTTTTAATAATTTAAATGTTACAACTTAATTAGTTGTAATTAAATAATAGGATTAGAATAAAGAATAAATATTTAATGTCACAATTTAATTAATGATAATTAAAAAAATAGAAGGTGAGTGAGTGAAGGTAAGCATTTAACCCTTCACTTAATTAGGAAGAAAGAACAATAATTAAAAAGGTGATGTGATGTCTCTTTATTGGATCAAGTAGAAGATATATGGCATGAATCAGAATAGAGAACAGAGGCCAATGAAAAATGCCACGTGAAACCAACCAACATATAGTATATATATATATATATATATTTTGGAGTACATGCATATCCTTCTCATGCTCTTGAACATAACCACCCTATTGATATGCTGAAAATCCCCTTATTTTAATTGGAATGAAAACAGTTCAATTCATTGGATTATGTCTTAGAATTTAGAGGGAAAATAAGAGAAGAAAATGAATGAAATTAAATTGAAATCAATTCCTGGTTTCCAGATCTCCAACTATCCGTTTATTTAGTTGATTTTCACCTCAACCCCACAAACATAATCACCTCAATTTTATTTGCTAGATTAGCTAAAACACAGACGTGGGAATGATTCACTTCCATCTGGTTCTGGGTACAACAATATACCACTATTTATTTAAATCAACAAAAGCAAAAAGGCATACAGAGAGCCATATGAGAGGAGATATCTCCAAGATAGTAGTATTATTTGTCATTTATCTATTTCCTGATAAAGGAGATCCCCTTCTCGATGCTCACCACCAACTCTTTCTTCGCCTTCTCCAAACCAATCCTGTTCAGAATCATAGGGTAACAAAAGACTCAAAAATCTCATATAAATTTTCCCTAACAACAATGATAGTACCAAATATATAGATTATCATATTTAGGTGATTACAACAGACCTCTCATACTCATTCAGTGGCCCCAGTGGTAAGATCTCCTCTGCTCCCCTACGACCAAGCCGTACCTTGGATGCGAAGAAAGGGAGTTCCGTTACCTATAACAGAAAGACATTAATACTTTTACAAACTTGTGAATTTATTAAAAGTAGAAATGAGAAAGATCAAGAAGATGTTCATGTAAAATGGGACTTGAATAAATTACCTGAGAAGACACAAAAGCACATTCTACAATGGCAGCATCTCCTCTCAAGCCACGCAGGCACGCGTCTGCAAATTTAACAGCAGCATATGCCTGTAATTTTTTAATGACCCCATTCACTTAGAAGCTGTGCTTTTCATCTGGAAATGAAGTATGCAAAGAGAACAAAAGATAGAACCATAGAAACGACTAACCATGGATAGCGTTGCAGAGCCAGCCCCAGCTTTTGCCTGCAAAAGACAAGAATAATTCTGATTCAAATATGGTTTAAATATGCAAAAATGATAAAACAGAACAGCACTCAATTAAGAGCTAACCAACTCGAGTAGGAATAGATCAATATTATAAATTAGAACTGTACACTTAAGGGTCTTTATTATCAAAGCTGTCCAATAATGCAATACCTCTTTTTGACCTTACCTTGGAGGTTTCTTATTGAAGATCAAGTCAAGTCTCAGGGGATATCTTCCTCATCTGGAAGATGCAACTACTGGAGTTCTTGCAAAAGCCAGATAGTTGGAAGCCACAGCTTTTACTCACCCTCCAAATGATTCTATGATGCTACTTTATTTGGGTCACAAAATCCAAGGCATGCAAAATGGTATAATGTTTTCCCAGTGCAACAAGCAGCTTGTTGTGATAATTGCAAACAAAGTTATTGTGATATTATACAGTAAGAAAAGACTTTTCATGGAAGGATGTGGGATCTGCAGGAGCTATCCATATAAAAGTTTTTCCCACATGGCACATACGTCATCCATTGCTACTGGATCAGATATTGCAGCTAGTTTACACTACTTACAACAGCTACTAGTTCAGTTTTCGCGTAATCGCACCTAATATTGGAACAAAACTTGCTCTTTGATTTAACAGGGTTTTTAGGTCATTGGATCTCTTCATTGACCTTGTCTGATGCAACTAATCATATACTAGGTGCCTCTTCATTTCTTTGTCATGTTCTTCCATATCAGGTTAATGGTAGAAGCTTACTGCAAATGGAAACCAGCACAAAGATTGCTGGCCGCAGTATTCACTAATCTAAATACCCCATTACTTTAGCTTGATGAATGTCTCTCATGGGCATTGGTAGGCTACATATCCTGTTTCTATTGATCAAGCTGCTGCAAAGAAATTGGTATTTCATCTTATAAAGATCAGTTTATTATATAGGATCTGAAAAACCTGGAAGGTACTTCTCTCCTATTACTAAAGAAATAAGAGAAGACAGTATTTGCTGAATGCCTTTGTATCACTCTACCTGTCAACCTTGAGAAACTTTTATTTGTTTTAAATTAGAGAGTAACTATGAACACAAGCTCCGATTGAAGAGATATCCGGAACAGCCCAAAATTTGCCTTATGGCAGGGGTAGTTTGGAAATTAAAAATACAAATGAAGGGTATTTCTGTCAACAAAAACGTTTTCCCATAATTCCCAAAATACCCTGTCAAAGGCAAATTTTGGGTTGCTCCCGTTATCTCTTCAACTAGAGCTCCTGTTCATAGTTATTATCTTTAAATTATTGCGTTACCTTCTTACTCTGTAGTCAGTACTCAGTAATAGAGGGCAATATGTCTCTGTGAGAGCTACAAGTTGGCAAATCTTTTGGCATGTCTATTTCCTTTTAGCTTCAAATAAAGCTTTACTCCTCGTGATATCATTCACTCTTAAATGTGGGACCATCTCCTGTTCTATGCCTAGGTCGTCTTATCTTGTGCTTCTATTAATGATTTTTCTAGACATATTCAGGTTTACTTTCTTCGATAAGATATTTTAAAGTCCTTTCTACTATTATTGAAACTCAATTTCAAAAGAAATTAAAGGCTGAAATGGTGAAGGCAATTCCATCAAGGAACTATCCGTCTTTTATCATTTTACTGAAATTTAGGGTTTCAGTAAAAAAGAAAAAGGATAGATCCTCGAGGGAATTGCCTTCATCATCTTTGACATCAGTTCGGGTGCTTACACTATAGCCTATTATGCTTCCGCAAGAGGAAAAACATTACTGTCACTTTCTAATGGGAAGTCCAGACTAATTTAAGACTGTTTTTCTGAAATAAATAAAGACCTGCTAATGTTCTTGGAGGTAAAGCACTTGAAAGTTGAAACATTTATTCTTCAGCTATATGCAACTAAAAAATTATCTGATTTTGCTAATTTGTATATTGCTGAAGTTATGCGCTTGTAAACTCATTTGTATGCTCATTGATCTTCTGAATCAATTTATCGATGATATGATATGAGATTTAGCGATCAAAAAAAATTATGTATATGTGAGCCTTTGGAACAGAGGACTACATTATAACTTCTGTATGGGTACACCATAAGGTCTTTGTATTCTTTTGTAGAAATGAAGATCCAGGAGAATATGAAGAAAGCCGTCCTAACAAAGTAACGGTGATATAAGTATAGCTATAAATAAATTTTATGAGTTCTGAAAAGAAACTTCATCACTGCTGAACCACAAGACAAGTAGGTGAGCCAGTATCATAGAACCTCATAATAATCTGATGTAGGACTATGCAATGGCCTAAAATCTAGTGTGCTGACATCAAGATTGGATTAACAATAATAATGAAAATTATAAAATAACAATCTGATTACAAATAATTATTCCAAAAAATTCAAGAAAGCAATTCTATGATGATTCGAGGTTATGTCACAAACCTACAAATTCGGCCATTAGTTCTATCACGAGGGTTGTATGGAATTGGTTAGCTCTCAATTCGATGTAGGTTATCTAACCTTTTCTAGGATTTGGAATTGATTAAAGGGTTCGGGACTAATTTAGGTTCAGAGTATGGCTGTCTTTAGGGTTTAGGAAAACGTTGTGAGAACAATAGGGAAGAGGTAATAGGTCTGTAACCGTAAAAGGGGCTGTATATGGCGGCGGCTAACAAGGATGTGGCTAGAGGTGGTGCGGAAGTCAATAAAAGGCTGGGGAATGATGGAGCAGCAATTGTAGGGACTGTAGGAAAATGGGGCCACAATTGTAGAGCCTGTAGGAAGACTGGCAGCAAGGAAAGGGCATGTAGAAACTTGCGGCAGCAAGGGGGGAACCTGTAAAGGCGCGGCAGTAAGGGTTTAACGCAGATGGGGTGCGGCTGAGTGTAGGGAGGGAAAACAGGGGCTGCAGCAGTGCAGAGACTGTGCAGGGGGGCTGCGGCAGTAAAGGAAGGCTAGGGTTTCATTGGATTGAAAGGAAAAGAGATCTGGGGGATAAATTAGGGTTCAATGAGAAAACAGAAAATCAAAGAGAATCAATTGAAAAGAAGATCAATACCATACCTTAGATCATTGAGATGGCATCACACCAAATCAAATCCCAGGAGGATACTCAAAATTTTTCTTTCATTCATAAAATCATTAACTAAAAATTTACAGCAGAAAATAAGTTTAAATAGATGTAAACCCTACTTGTTTAAAGACTAAATACTCAAATTAATAAAAAGGTTAAATAATCCAATACTAATAAATTTTTTCCTCTCTAGCAAAAAGTCCAACCTATTGGGCTTTTAAAATCATGCTCAATCAGCCCATATGTAGTTATGTACACCTTTCTAATGTGGGAAGACCTAATGATCCATGTATGCATATGAGGTCTTCAATACCCAAAATCATCTACCCAAAGTGACACGTGGGCCTTCTTCTTCTTCCTCCACCTATGATAAACTTTAAACTCCTTTTGATATTGGATGTCCGCTTCATTATCTCTCCATTTTTTTTTTGATTGGTAAAAGCAATTAAATTAATAGAAAAGGAGATTCACAAATTGTGAATCCCCAAGGCACAAAGCTGAAACTACACTAAGAATAAAACATATACAATAAAACCCTCCCCTTGCACTATTATGAGATGACCTCATCAAACCCTATCTCATCCAAATCGAACTTTACGAAGACCCACTCTCGCAACATCGCTCGTGTGCGAGAACTCACTCTCTCCCAAGACAAAGCAGAGTTTTCGAACACTCTCCGGTTCCGCTCTTTCCACAAGGACCAAGAAACTACCCTTGGAATAAATGTCCAAACTAGGTCCACTGGGCTATCTAGCGAGACTGAGAGCCAACCGGACAGTAGCGCCTGATAGGATGCGGGGAACACCCAAGCGACCCCAAGTTGAGACAGAAAATACCCCCAAAGCCTCTTCACAAAAGGACAATGAATAAGCAAATGATCAACCGATTCCTCCTCCCCCAGACACAAACAACAACAATTAGGCAGACTCCATCCTCTTTTCCTCAGATTGTCCAAGGTCATAATCTTGCCTAGATAAGCCAACCAAAGGAAGATCGAGACTTTGGAAGGCAACCTATTGAACCAAACCAACTGAGTCGGAAACGCCACTATACCTCCCGGATTGGCTTCCTTCAAATAAGCTTTCACAGAAAAGCGCCCACTGGAGTTGGAAGCCCAGACCCAGCCTGACAGACTCCGTCACAACCACCAACTCGAGCAAGGTTAACAATAAAGCAAAGTCCCCCACTTCCCAATCATTAAGCAGATGGCTAAAAGAGAAGTTCCAAACCACTGCCCCCGCTCTCCTAGAGTACATATCCGCGACTGACGTTGACTGAGCTAAAGAAATAAGGAAGAACGACTTGAATCCTTGCACCAGAGGACCAGACCCGTATCAAAGATCGAACCAAAAGTTAATGTCCACCCCATCACCAATCGCCAGACGAGTGCGCTTAGCGAACTCGGACCAACCCGCCACAATTCCTTTCCAAAGACAGATCCCATGCGGGCCTCGACAAAGCCGAGGCTCCCATCGATTTCTAAAGCCATACCGCACCACTATCACCCCTCTCCACAGACTTTCTTCTTTAACCCCAAAGCGCCAAAGCCACTTCCCCAATAACGCCTCATTAACTGCCTTTAAAGGCCAAATACTGAGCCCCCCTCTCTCTTTAGGCCTACAGACCCACTTTCACCTTACTAAATGAAGCTTCTTCATTACCACCTTCTCATTTCACAGGAAAGTCCATTGCAACCTTTCCAACTGAGATGCAACCGAAGCAGGGATTCTGAAAAGAGAGAAAATATGTTGGAAAACTGCAAAGAACACTCTTCAATAAGATGAGTCTGCCACCTTTAGAAAGCAACAACAATTTCCACCCTGACAGCCTCCTCTGAAAACGTTCCACCACCGGCTCCCAAACCGATTTAGCTTTGAATGATGCCCCCAAAGGAAGACCCAAATATTTAGTAAGGAGTGAGCCGATTTTACAGCCCAGACAATTGGCCAACAACTCCAAATTAGGCACCTCCCCCACTACAAAAATCAAACTTTTATACATATTGATTCGTAAACTTGAAACAGCTTCAAAGCAACGAAAAAGGTAGCCGATGTAGATAAGGTGCCTTTCTGATGCGCCACAAAAAAACAAGATATCATCCGCGAACTGGAGATGTGAGATCAGGACCTCCAGCCTACTCACCACAAAGCCACCCCACACCACCTCAGAAGCCTTCCGAATCATCCTGCTTAGAGCCTCCGTTACAATAATAAAGAGCAGGGGAGAGAGAGGGTCGCCTTGACGCAGTCCCCTTGAACTTTTAAACAAACCATGAAGAGATCCATTTATCAGCACTAAAAATGAAGAGGAATAGTAACACCTTGTGAACACCAAAATTTACCGCCTTTCCTCCCCTCTCAACTCTAAGCGTCGAGATAAGGTCCGAGAGTAGAGGAATAACGCTAAATTTATTCTAAGAGTCGCCACCTACTTAGGGGAAGTAGGATCCCGAGATAATCCAAATAAGGGGGTCTACGGTCCAGAATAGTCTAGGTAAGAGATCCCTTTAGGTCCTGGGGAAGGGGTTAGGCACCCCAGGACCTCCATCCAATGATGGTAACCTACTCATTAGGTCCAAGTTAAACATTCAAAAATTACTTAACATTTCCTAAAACAATCATTAATTTTGCTAATAGAGTACAAATCAAAATGGGGTGTAAAAAGTTTATTTTTGGTTGGGGTCGAACCCTGATTGGGCTGCCTATTTATCCGGTTAGTCGGAATCAGACCCTCATAGTAGTTCGGGTCCGTGACTGTTTTTATACTCGTTTCGGAGTGTGGTCACTTCCAACTCGTGTTTGAGTTGGGGAGGGGAAGTGGAATGAGATTTATGAATCTCACTCCGGGAGATGGCAGCGCAGCTAGGTGCTCGTGGGGGAGCTCTAGGGGGCGTTCATTTATTAGGGTAAGACTTTTTTGCATTTTGTGGGTTTTTAAATGTTTTTGTTATTTTGTATTTTTTGATTTTTTTTTTTTTTTGTATTTTAATTTTGGCAAGTTTTAACTAGTCAAGGCTATCCTAAGTGCCCAAGGTAGGTAAAAGGAAAATAAAGTCTAAATGATTTTAATTATCTTAAAGGCAAAGAGCAGGGCGGATCGAGCGGCCTTAAACCAAAAGAGGCTATGGTTTAAATACGGACCCTGCTCTAGGTCCCAAGGGAGGATAGACCAGTACCTTTAGTTTATTTTAATCTTTTTTATATTTTTTGATTTTTTGTAAGACTAAGCTAACAGGGTAGGCCGTTATTTAGGGTGGAAAGTCATACCTAACTAAGTGCCCAATGTAGGCAAAATGGGAAAAGAAACGGCCTAAACCTATTGCACACACATGGATAAAGCACAATAAATAGATGGGTCCCAAGGGAAAGTTAATGGGCCAAGGCCCATTGACCACTAATGGTCAATTGGCTTTGGTCCGCTATCTTTCTAAGGTCTCGAGAAATAGGCCCTATCTAAGGGTCCAAAAGATTCAAATCTCCTACTCAAATTATGAACTATCAAAACATTATACTACAATAAAATAAAATAAAGAGGGAAAAGATATACCTGCGAGGGTTGTTAGGAGAGTTGATGACGATTGAGAAGTAGAAGGACCGCTCTATCTCTCAAAAAAAGAAAAAAACAAAAAATCCACAGAACAATGGATAACAAAATAATATTTAAAATAAACAAAAAAATGAGAGATAAGACCACTGGAATGGAATTTTTTTCTCCTGCACAGATCAAGAACATAAGCAATTAATAATAATAATAATAAAATAATTAAAATCACTAGAATTTCCAAATGTATAAATCTAGATCTAGAAAAGTTGGGATGAGAGAGGGAGAGGGACGAATGGAATTCTGGAGGTGGAACCTGCAAGGAGTGAGGTGGAGGGGAGATAAATCTGTAACTGGGAAAAAAAGGAGTTGCAGACCAAATTATGAACCAAAAATGAAGGTGAACAGACAACAGAGTAATTACATAGGTAAGAATGGAATCTCAACATATGCAAGGGCAACAATATCCGAAACATATACAGGAACACAGAGTTTCGGTACATACTAGAACAAAGAAAGGTGGCGATTGAAGCTACTGGTAATGTGAAAATAAAATAAAAATAAACATAAAATAAAAATAAAATAAAAAAATAATAATAAAAAAAGTAAAACACTAACAACAGTGAGGAAGAAGAAACGAACCAGAGAAAGAACCTAGATCTAAATCTAAAGATCCAGATCATGTGATCTGGATCTGTAGATACAATGGACGAACAGTGATGAAATTCTGGGTATGAGGGCAGTACCTGAGAAGGGAGAGACACCCTGTAAATTCGTTGGAATTGAAGCTCCAGACAGCTGTAATGTGAGATGGGAGTGAAGAGCCGCTGTATTCAAGGATTCCGACGAACACGGACGAATTCACAAATCTAGAATATCAAAAATGAGATGAATATGGAATGAAACCACAAAGATCACAAAAACTAAAAGAAAGAATTCCAAATCCAAAAGATCTAGATCAAGAAATCTAGAAATTTCAGATCAAGAACAGATCGACAGTAAAAAAAAACACTAAAAAAATAAATGAAATAAGAAGTGAAATATAGGACCACGAACAAAGAAGCTCACCTCAGATGTGAAACGATGCTCGCCGGGGAAGCTGGTTCGCCGGAGAAGACGGTTGGAGATCTAAATCTCCTTGGTTTTGAAGAAACCGTAGAGATGGTGGTTCGATTTTCCGGCGAAGATGACCGGAAATCAGTTGCAATGGGATTAGGATCGAACTCAACCCGGACTGAGATCTTTACGGACTGTGAAATGAGTATGCCGGAGTGAAAACACTGTGAGGAAGATGGGGACTGCAACCCGCCGGAGAGATCGGGGTTCAGGCGTGATGGTGAGCCTGCCGCCGGACTGAGGTTGCCTTGGAGCAGAGATGTGCTTGGTGATCTACCGTTTTTGCTAAAGAAGGAGAAAAGAGAGGAGAGAAATCGGGAAGAGATGGGGCTACTAACCGACTGAGGTTAGGGTTTGAAAACCCTCCCCTTGGTTTATATAGTAGTGGGTTTTTGGGCTTGGACGTTGTAGGCTTGGGTTTTGGGCTTTAGAAGACCATTGAACTTGGGGTTTGGTTTGTAGGAGTTGAATGGGGTTTGGTCTTGGTCTTGGACTTGGACTTGGACCTCTCTCCAACTCTCCCGATCTCTCTCCCAACAAATAATCAAAACAAAATGAAAAATAAATTAAAGAAATATATAAACATAATTAATTAAATTAAATTAGAAAAAGGATTTTAGAGGTGTAAAAATGGGGTGTTCACACACCTCATCCAAGCACGCCACTTTGGCCCAAACCCCATCCGACTAAGGGAATACTCCAAGAATCCCCAATTCACATGATCATGTATGCCTTCTCCATGTCGATCTTACAAATAACCCCTGGGTCCCTCCTCTTCAACCACTCATCCACCACTTCATTGGCTATAAGAATCTTATCCAAAATTTGTCTTCCTCCTACAAACGCGCTTTGCCCCGGCGAGATCAATAACCCCATCACCCAACTAAACCTGACAGTCAAAACCTTCGCTAAAATCTTATAAGCGCTACTAATAAGACTAATAGGCCGATAATCCCCAATCCCCAATCTCCACTGCCCCAGCCACCTTCGGAAGGAGAGCAATGAAGGAACAATTAAGCGCTGGATCAAACGAATTTGAATGAAATAACTCATGAAAAACTTTCATCAAGTTCTGGCCAATAATTGGCCAGCATATCTTATAGAACTCAATGGAAAAACCATCTGGCCCTGGGCTTTGTCCCTTGCCATGCCTGCCAGAACCGACTGCACCTCCACTTCTGAAAAAGGTCTTTCCAACTGGCTACTCATCTCCTCTGATAAGCTCACAAAAGAGAGGCCATCAAGCTGAGACCTACACTTGAATTTTTCTTTATATAACGAGCCAAAATACTCCACTGCTGCCCCTCCATCTCCATATCATCATCCCAGATTGTATCCCCTATCTTGAGACTGACAATTTTGTTAACTTTACGGCGCACTGAAGCCATACGATGGAAGAAACTCATATTCTTATCTCCCTCTTTCAACCACCTAACACGCGATTTCTGTCTCCAACTTACTTCCTCCCGCCTTATAAGAAGCTGGAATTCCTGCCTCAAAGCGTCTCTCTCCTTCGTTCAATATCTGACAAACCGACCTGCTCCTCCTTCAAATTTAGCGCTGAAATGCTTTCCAAGATGCCTGATTTCTTTTCATGAAGAATCCCAAACTCGAGCTTATTCCAGCTTTTAAGCTTGGCTTTGACCGCCTTCAGCTTAAGCCCAAAAATGGTACTCGCGGAACCCCATGCCACCGAAGAGTCCCATGCTTCTTTGACAACAACCATGAAACCCGGATGCTGTAACCACATATTCTTGAATTTGAATGGCTTGTGTAACGACCCGGAATTTTAATATAATAAAATTATGTGTTTATGGGTCCTTAATGAAGGTTAATTAGTTAATTATTTGTTAAATTAATAAAAATTGGATTTTGCTCAGGATTGAAGTGTACCGAGGAAATATCAGTATCTTTTAGCGAAAATCGCACACAGTGTGCCGGTCGACTGCCAGGACACACCCCTACCGTATCGGTTCCGTCAGGTACCATTTCGCGGGACCGTGGGGTCATTATGTGTGATAAAATTGAGAAAAACGGGAAATTTCCATATTTCCATAAATTAAGTGGGACCCAATATCTGTTGGAGATCCTAATAGAAATCCGTGCGGTTGGCACTAATGCGTGTCGGTCGGCCGTGGGGACTAATGTCTGTCGTCTCGGCAGTTAGTTGTCTCAAACGAAGAAACGGCGGCCTGTTTTGTGTTCGAAATCAGGAAATTAGTGGATTTTACAGTTTTTGTCCAGACTTACTTTTGACTGTCAAAACTCAGTATTTTTCCCTGAAATTTTTACAGTAGGTGTCGGACTATCCCAAGTTCCGTCACTTGAAGTTTCGTCATAAGTGGGCATCATGAAGTAGGGTTTCAAAGGCCGTATACGCGAGAAAATACGGAAGAATAGTCAAATGGTCAACTCGTTGACTTGGTCAACAGGACCATTAATGGTGGTCATGTGCATGGCACATGACCCTTGAATTATAAATAGGGGGCAGCCCCTTTTATTCTCACGGTTTTGCAACAGTGGGGGAGGTTCTGCCACAGCATGTTTTAGAGAGAGAAAGTGAGGAGAGAGAAAGGAAGAGAGAGAAAGAGGAGAGAGAAAGGAAGAGAGAGAAAGGGAAAGGGAGGTCCCCTTGGGGTTTTTCGACGTCCCCGATGCGTTGGCGGCGTCTGATTTTCTCTCCGACATCTCGTTTTGCGTGTAAAGAGAAAAAAAAGGTAGAGAGAGAAAGTGGAGAGAGAAAGTTGCATGCGCTCTACCTTGAGGTTGATCATCCTTCCGAGCGCGTTAGCGGTATCCGTTTCGACTCTAGACGCCTCGAAATGTGTGAAGTAAGTAAAACCCTTCTCTTTTCTTCTCTTTTTCCCCTTATTTTGCTATATTTTTTTATAAGTATATGCATGTCTTTTGGCGTGAATGGAAAAGGGTCAGAGACCCCTATGTGATATTATGATTTTATGTGGTCCATCGGGGAGCCCAGATTGGGTCCCGGGTAAATTGTATCGCCACTTTAGGGTGACGAAAAGTTATTTTGAAAGTCGTATAAGACTATAGAGACATCCATTAGCCTGGAAACGTTCCCTAACGAGACAGTGTGTTACCGAAGTTGGTTCAAAGGCGCGAGGCCCAAGTATTTCAGTTAATCAAGCGAGGCTTGGGTTAACTGGGGTTAACCTGTGGTTAGAAAATCTAACCAGGGTTAAATATAGTCCGTGGTTCCTCTTTAACTAGGTCAGGAGAGACGGTGTCCAGTAAGGCCCGGGGTTCCTCCGTGACTGATAGTCGGGAGATGTCGGTCTGTTTGTCTAGGTCGTCCGTGGTACCTCTTGGACTAGGTCAGGAGTGGCGGTGTCTTGCATGGCCCGTGGTTCCTCCGTGACTGATAGTCAGGAGATGTCGGGTCCTAGGGAGTTTAAAGTGGCTGAACATCAGATAGTGTATAGTCCGGGGTTCCTCTCTAGGTGGGTCAGAAGATGTTGGCACCGTGTCTATCGGGGTCCCTTCTTGGTGGAACGTCAGGAAATGTCGGCATTGGTATAGATGTCGGGGTTCCTCCGTAGACTAGCCAGAAGATGACGATAGGCAGGTTGGTCGGGGTTCCTTCTTGACTGATACCCAGGGCGATGACGGCGAATACACGGTAGATGTTGTCAGTCAGTTGAATGGAAAAGTATTGTCCTTATTGGGTGAATGCCCATGTTGTGTGTGTAAGCTTCGGATACGAAGTGGTCTGAGTTGGTATACTTAGGATTAGTGTATTTGTTTGAGTTGGTGGACTCATGGTTCGGTATGGAATTGTCGGATTTCAGGTGAGTTGGGTTGGTATACCCAAGGTTTGGTCGTGTTCGGGTGAAAGCCGGAACAGCGTGTGTGAGTCTAAATGACTCAATGTATTATGATTATGATTTAAAGCCTTTAAGCTGAACATTTGTGGGCGGGCTGTGGCCAATTAATAGAGTCTCAGGACTCGAAATGAAACATGATTGATGATTGAAATGAAAACTTGGTAATATACTACATTTATAACTGAACCCCATAATTGGAAAGTAATGTGAGGTCGAGAACCTCGGTTAGGGTGACGTAACCCTAAGTGACCTTGGGTCACAGTTTAATATATAATGTTCTATTTTACTGTAACATGCAAATTGAACTATTTATTATATTATTATTGATGCGTGTTATTATGTGGAAAATAGTTTAGAAGGATTATGGTTTTATTGGGCTTCATAGCTCACTGACTTTTTGTGTCAACAGATCTTGGAGTTGCTGACCAGTAAGTGAAAAGTCCAACTGGACATTTTGGAAGCTTGTACAAGTTGTACCTGGCGTGATAGAGGTGCCTACTGTTGTAAAACAAACTTGGTGTAAATAATACAGGTATATGGTTTGTATGATGGCTATTGTGATGACAAGTGTTATTTGCTTTTTGGAAGCATCTGATGAATGTTTAAATTTCCCGCATTTTCGCGGGTAAAGTCTTCCGCTTGCATGATTTGACGAACGGACGCCCGTCTCGGAACTTGATTCCCTAGACGCGGGTTCAGGGCGTCACAGCTTGGGCCCACCCCTACATCCCTCGAGCTCCAATAAAAGGGGGATATGATCGGAAACCGGCCTTGGAAGGGCTATTAAGGAGGCTTCTGGAAATCTAACCTCCCAATCCGGACTTGCAAGGAATCTATCTATCCTGCTAAAGGAGGGAGGATTCTGAAAATTAGACCAAGTAAAGGAGGCCCCCTTGAGGGGGAATTCCAGCAATTTCTGCTTGAAGACAAATTCCCCGAACCACCTCATATTTCGGGATACAGCCCCCCCATTAGATTTTTCACCGCGGAACCGCACACAATTAAAATCTCCCCCAATGCACCACGGTGCTCCCCACCAGACACTGATGTTATCTAATTCCCTCCAGAAATCTCTCCGCTCCTCCGGGCTCACAGGACCATACACCCCTGAGAACACCCACTAGAAGCCTGATTTAACAAAACGACAGAGAATCGATAAAGAGAAAGCCCCAAGCTCTTCTTCCAACACTTCAATCTCCCCCTTGTCCCAAAGAATGATAATCCCCCTACATGACCCAAAGTTGGGATCGCACGCCAACATGGGTCGGCTCCCCAACAATCACGAGCAATAGCATCCGACATCGTCGCAATTTTTGATTCATGAAGACACACCACTGCTGGCTTGTATTTGGAGACCACACACTTAACCGCACAACGCTTCTCCATAGACCCTAATCCTCGAATATTCCAAGATAAAAGGCATAGAGACATCATCGACCAACTGCCCCCCCTCTCCCTCCACAATCCCGAGCCCAACTCCTTCCCCTTACATGATTATCATAATTGATCCCGCTAAACAACCTTTTAACCTCCCTCAGCATCTTCTTCTTCCCACCCCCCAAATCAGCTACCTCTGCAACATTATCAGCCTTGCCGGACTCCAAAATGAGCGAACGATAGATCTCACGCACTTCCAACTCCCTTCCCTCATAGGATAAGCCCAAGACTTTGCCGAACTCCTCCAACCTGCCCACGACCCACTCCGGATCAGACCACCCTTCTTCAAGCCGAGATAAAAAATCCACCTTAAATGAATCGTCCCCTGAATGGGCCGGAGCCCTTTGCCCACTGCTATCCCTGAGCCCACTGTCCTCACACTCGAGAACCTCAGCAGAGCAAGCTAGCCTATCCACCTCCTCTGGCAAGCCACGAGCCTCAGAATCCGCCCACACCTCCTCTAACATACGGCCCGATGTTGCACCACTATTGCCCAAGTCAACAGCGAAGCTCTCCCTCTTCCCACTAGATTGGGCAGAGCCTATAAAATCGCAACAACCTACCTCCACCCCCACCTCAGCCAAGCCAAAGTGCAAAACGCTCCAATGCTCGCAACCCGACAGACTCCTTGAAGCATCTAGAGAGCCAGGATCTTCTACATACTTCCCCAGAGATTGCAAGCACTCGGCCCAGGCTGAAGAATATTAACCACTCCAAAAACCCCAGCCTCTGCCGTTGCCCCTGGATGAAGCATCCTCAGCTTCTCAGAAAATCCACAGGACTCAGGCGAATAGCCAGAAGCCGAAATTGGACCCTTCCCACCCCCATCGCCTTCTACTGAAACCACCGGCGAGAGACCCAAAGAGTGAGCATCTGCCATCGTCGGCCCCCCATCCTCGAGAGATCCACGCGAACCCGAGCTGACCACCTCCATTTCGCATACTAGTTACGAGAATAGAATAATGGAAATCAAATCCTTTTATATTTTTTTCAGTCGGTAAAATCAGAATATATATATATATATATATATATATATATATATATATGAGTCAATCTAGGGTACTCCCTGTTAATAGTTAATATACCCTATCTAAGTAATTGGTTTAACTAAAGCAATGGTTCTAAATTTTGATGAGGTGACACCATTTATTAAAAAATCTAATGTCATAATACCCTTTTATTTAAATAAAAAACCAAAAGACTCATTCGTCTCTCTCTCTCTCTCCTTTAGATAGAGTTTGTTAGAGTGGCTGCAGATTCTTCAAAGGAGTACAGCCTGTGAGGAAGGAAGATTCAATTAAAAAGGAAGGCTAGGGAGACTAGGCCAGGCTCTCTCACGTTCTTCAATCAAATGCTAGCTTAAGGATTGCACCCTGATAGCGTCACTTTCGTAGGGGTTCTTTCTGCATTGTCATGTTGGGCTGCTCGATGAAGGATGGAGATATTTCAATAGCATGGATTTGGAGTACAGGATTACTCCTAGTGGGAAGCATTATGTGTGCATGGTTTATCTCCTTGGGCGTGGAGGCCACTTTGAGGATGTTAGAAATTTCATTGTTCAGATGTCATTACAGTACAAAATTTCAGCCTGAGTTTGAATGGGTTGTTCAGTTTGAAGATCAAAGCTGCAGAACTTTTTGGTTCAAACATAGCAGTGTGAAAAGTTGTGAAGCAATAAACAATTTTGAGGAAGTCCAACTACAGAAAAAGTATATGTACAAATTCAAGAAGCAGAGAGAGAGAGAGAGAGAGAGAGATTGACGAGGAAGAGAGAGAGTCGTGTGAGTCTTTTGGCCTTTTTCTTTAAATAAAAGGATAATTATGGCACTAAATTTTTTAGTAAAGGGTGTCACCTCATCAAGATTTAGAACCATTGATTTAGTTAAACTAATGGCTTAGATAGAGTGTATTAATGGGATGTAAAAATAGGGAGTACCCTTAGACTCTCTCTCTCTCTCTCTATATATATATATATATATATATAATGATGATGATAGACAAGGGCCACGACCCACATAAACAAACAAGCATACAGGTTCACAAGAGGGTCAACCGGAAAAGAGC
The DNA here is from genome assembly GCA_015143295.1 of Tetracentron sinense. Classification (NCBI taxonomy): domain Eukaryota; kingdom Viridiplantae; phylum Streptophyta; class Magnoliopsida; order Trochodendrales; family Trochodendraceae; genus Tetracentron; species Tetracentron sinense. Next base: position 34,791,716 of record CM026556.1, read on the forward strand.
AAGAAGAATGAAAAATACTCATAATACATCCAATGGACTATGAAAATAAGCAATATAGCACATACATCAACCAAAAATGCTAGGAGTGTTATTCCTAAAATCAAGAGCTAGACTCCTAGAACCTCAAAATCACTCCTATGGAACCCGACAATGCCTTGTGACCTGCTCAAAAGAAAGAGAGGTCTTAAAAAACACGCTTGTTTCCCAGTCACTGAGATCCTGTCTTAACCTATGAAGCCAAACATGTGGGTCTGCCGCCCAATCTAGATTGGATGCAATAGAGATTCGACTATCAAGGGCAAGGGAAAATAAATTCCTAAAGTCCTCCTCAAGAAAGGATCGCCATGGTTCAAAATATCGGTATCGGGTGCCATATCAGTAAGTCCGAAACAGGATATGTGTCGGCATATCGGACCGTATCGGATAGACACGATAGAAAAAATCAGAATACGCTAAGAAACGATTGGATACGTAAGGAAAAATTTAGATTTCTTACATAAAGCTTCTTTTAATACAAATATAAGCTAAAAACAAACTAAATGAAAGTCTCTAACTACATTTATAACCATTCATATGAGAGTTAAGAATTTCATAAGTTAAAAAATGTATGTGCGCTGATAAACATGTATGAAAATACAAAGCACAGTAACTTAGTCAAGTACAGGAAACACAACCTAGATATTAAAACCTTACATTCAATGAGTTAAATAAGAATGTATCGAATTACAACCGTTAATTGTTAGCTTGAATGTAAATCTTTTAAAGTTGAATTGTTACACTATTCTGTAGATATATTTTTCACTAATAAAATATGACTTTTTTTGTCTTTCGAGTTTTGGTAATATTTTGAGCTAGTAGAATTTATAAAATTTTAATATTAGAGAAATACCTTACCATTTAAAAGTTAAAATTTTGACCTAATCTTAAAAGGCGCTAAAAATAAGATTTTGTCTTAGAACTGAAAATTTGACTTTTTATTCTTTAGAAATTTGGATCTAGGATCATTTTTATTGAATTCAAACAGGGTAATAACCTTATTTAATTATAAACATCTTAAGTAAATATATTAATCTTCTTTCATTTACTTAAGATATTTATATGTTAAATAAGTTGCATTTATCGGGTCTGTGTTGTGAATCCCAGACTCCTAGTGTAAAGGGAACGAGAGAAAACAAATGTAACTGAAAAATCCCTTGTATCGAATGTATCAAACCGATACGCATACAATATGTGGGAATTTTTTTTCCTATCGTACCAGTATGTCGGGTAGCACCAAACCCAGTATGTATCCATATTGGCCAATACATACCGAAATTTTAAACCATGAGGACCACTCATATCATGAATCCTTCTAGAACAAGACATCCTGACCATTTCCTACTTTGAATCTAGTTTCTATCGAGAACTCCGTTAGGAATTTCATGATAGCCTTCCAAAGCCCACAATAATGCGAACCTTTGACTGCTTTTGATTCCCACGTCAATTTTTCCTCATGCCTATACAAAACTAGTAGCCTCCTCCATAGACTATTTCCTCAACAAACCGCTATAACCATTTACCAAGTAAGGGGTAAGGCCTTAGTGACTACCCTCAAGGGTTTCATGTTCAGTCCACCCCACTGTAATGGACGATAGATTTGCTTCCAATCCACTAAATAGTATTGTCAGCACCCTATTTTTACACCCCCTTAACCGTGGTTAATTAATTTAGCTATGGTCCAAACCCTAGGTAGTCCTAAACCCAAACCCTAGGTAGCCTTAGCCTAACCTTAGTAAGCCCTAGGTATACCCAAGGCCCAAGCCCATTTGACCAAACTTATACCTAGACAACTCAATCAAACCCAATTACCTAATTTTATTACCCAACCCAAGTAGTCAAGCCCAAATACCCAATCACCCAATTGCCTAAGCCAAAGCCTATTTCCATAGCCCAAGCCCAAATGTCATAGTCAAAGTCCAATAATCATAACTCATGACCCATCTACTAATAACCCATGATCCATAAGACCTAATCCACATATCCATATCCATCTACCCTATATCCTACAACCCATACCCATATAACCCATAGTTCACTCAACCCACCAACTCTCTTACACCTTCTCTTACATCAAGCCATACCTATATAACTCATAGTTCACTCAACCCACCAACTCTCTTACACCCTATATCCTACAACTCATACTCATATAACTCATAGTTCACTCAACCCACCAACTCTCTTACACTCCTTACAACACTCAATCTATCAACTCACCTTACAACACTCAAGTCTTTACCCATTAGCTCCTTTTATCCCCCATGTAAAAGACACAACCCAACCTCTTAGTTTTCCTATAATACCAATCCCTTAGCCCCTTAGATCCATCCCTCAAGACCCCTAGAAGGTTTTCACCCACTTGTATTTATCTTGAGTTTGAAGAAGGGAGAAGAAACTAAGGTTTAGAGTTTGGAAAGAATTGTAAGATTAAAAGCTTAGAGTTCTTTGCTAACTCTCTTCCTTTGTGGATTCTAAAACCCTACCCCTTGGAGCATTGAAGGAGAATTCTTGGAAGAGTAGGCACTCCTTATTTCATCTTCTCTTCTTTTTTATCTTTTTTTTTTATTTGGTTCTCTCTTCTTGATCTCTCATTTCTCAAGCATAGTTGGGCCTCTCTACATCAATCTAATGGTGTAGAGGGACCCCATATCAAAAACAAAGAGATGATCCTTTTTTTCTTGTACATATTTTTTCTTTTTTATATACCCACAAATGTGGATATGGGTAGGCCCATAGAGAGTGAAAGCTAAAGCTATACCTCTCTTTTTCATTTTGTTTCTTTTTTGAGATTCTAGTCCTCTTTCTAGAATTTTTTTTGAAAGCTCATCCCCTCCCTAACATTCTTTAGAGCAACATTACATCATTAATAATGGTGTAAATGAACCACCTTAAAAGGGAGAGGATGAGTTTTCATTTTCTTTCATTTCTTCATTTTTCCTTCATGTTCTATGTTGAATGGGTAGGTGATGGTTTAAGGACTTAAAATAAATGATAGTTTAAGGACTTAAAGAGGACATTCTTAAAAATGTCTCATACCAAAGACAATGATATTTGATCTATTATCAACACAAATTCAACAAAATAGGTGTTGGCAATAGACCATTTACATTCATAAGGCACATCCCTCTTTATGTCTTAAAATATAATCTTTTAGCCAAACTCTTGGATTAAATGTGACTTTAGCTAAGTTTTTCAAAACCCTACCTATATGAAAATCCAAAAAAACATGATAAAAGCTCAAAATACCAAAAACATAATAAAATCTCAAAATACCAAAAAACATTCAAATATAATCAAAATACCAAAAACATGCAAATATAACCAAAATACTAAAAACATTCAAATATCTCCAAAATCCCAAAAAAATATAAAAATACAAAAAACCAAAAAGAGACTTGTAGGATCTCTTTAGCTTTGGTTAGCTCACCTAACCATAGTTAAATCTCCTCTAACCGCGGTTAGACTTACCCCTTGTGCACTTGACCTCCCCGGTCAACTAAACCATAGCCTTTTAGGCTAGACCCTTTGACCACCCTATGCACACACACTACCCCCTAGCCTCGGCACGGGCTCATGTGCCAGAACTACGCTCGGTCTGATCTCACCATGTGAGTACGTAGGCAACCCAACTCGGGTTCGACCCTAGCCATCTAGCTTTCTATTTTTCTTGGATTAGCACTCACTTAAAAACTTTGGACATTCTAATTAAACTTTGAGATTATAATTGGCTTAAGTTTAGGGAGTAGGTAACCGTTATAAAACGGGGGTCTTGGGGTGCCTAACACCTTCCTCAGGGCTTAATCGAACCACTTACCCTAACTCTGATTAGACCATTTGCCTTATCCAAACAAACAAATACCCGGGACCTATCCCTAAGAATGAATAGGTGGCGACTCAAGTCAAAACATATAATTGTGAAATTGGGTAGGAAGATCCCATGCTCACAGCTCTGGCGACTCTGCTGGGGATGAGGTTTAAGCCGAAACTTAAATTTAAGCCAAATGATCTCAAAATTAATTAAAATACCTAAGTATTTAATTAAGTGCCGATTCTTTATACTTTTTGGGATGTTCCTTGTACAGTGCATTTCATGCATAGCATACTAGTGTAACAACCTAATACCCATTAGACAGGCTTATTACGCTCACGGCTGTTGGATGACTATCCTCAGTGACAGGGGCTTAACAGTCTTGGAGGTCCGCGGAATTACTCCTGCTGGGTGACTACTCTCAGGGAAGAATTCTGAACGCTCCCGCTTACACCAATCGTCCCAGGTATGTTCTATACCGGGGAGTCGCATATACGGTGTTACGTGATCCCCCATCCTTTAGGAACACCCTGCATTACCCCAGCATGCATACATATAGAATAGGCTGAGGTATAGTCTACAAGCAGCCCACCCTGGAGGGATATTCTAAACCCTAACCTGCTTGTACCCTATACCTGCCCCCCAATCATGGCTGAACTTCAGGACATTTTGTCCAGATAAACACTCATCCAGGAGGCATGTACTGAGCCTTTATTTTGTGCTTGTAATAAAATACCTCCTACCCTGTCTTCAGACTTACAGGTGAGATTCACATGGGTAAGCTCATTAACCCACTCCAACTTTGGCCCAGTAGGCCCTGGTTACCAACAACCCAGGTTAGTAGAACGGAGTTCTCTCCACCTACCCTATCGGGCTACACCTGTCATGTCAAACCCTGTCCAAAATAAAAATCAAAAAGCAAAAAAAAATTAGAAAATGGAAAAAATCAAAAAAGTGTCATTCCTGCATGACATTCCAACTCCAGACTAGGGGCATTGCCCCTGTGTCAATTAGACGGTTAGGTCCTTTGCATGCCCTCCGACTTCCTTCCCTTCTCCTACATGTCACTCCAATCTCCCCATCAGGGGCATCGCCCCTGTGTCAACTAGACAGATTGGTCATTTGCATGCATTCTATTTCTTCTCGGCTTTCCTATCTACTTCAACTTACTCCATACCTCCATCTTTTCAGGGAGCATACCCTGAGCCAAGCACGGATCTAAAAAGAAGAATACCTGATACGATATGGACCCCCGAGACGGACAAGAGACTGACCCTGACACCCCGAGATCGCAACCTCAGGTCCCGGATTTTGAGACAAGACTAGCAGAAAATGCCCTGAGCATTGAGAATCTAACAAATATCGTCCAGGATTTTATGCGGGCAGTGACTCATGCCCTCTCTTCCTCCAACCTTCAACCGGTCGAGACAATAAGGCCGTCACAACCAAACCCACCATCTACAACCAACATTACCCCTTCTCTACCCACCATCAACATCGCATCACAACCTGTTCAACCTACCCAACCATCACTTACCTCCAACATTCCTCCTCCGTCAATTCAGCCACAACCTACTCACCATATCTCCCCACCACTCGTAGACCATTACGAGGAAGAAGAGGCCAGAGCCAGCGGTGAACCTCATACAGGGTCCGCTCATGTATCCTCAAGCACTGCCCAAATCCCAAATGTATACCAGAAAAGGATTGAGAAATTAGAAGAGCTGATAAAGCAAAATCAGGGATCCCGTAAGTCCACTAACTTCAGGGACATGTGTATACACCCTAGAATCCAAATGCCCAAGGACTTCAAGGTTCCTGACTTTGAAAAATATAATGGGAAGGGTTGTCCTGAGACACACTTGAGGGCATACCGCGGAGAATTATTTAAGCTTGAACATGGAGACAAATTGTTGGTACAGTTGTTTCAGAAAAGCCTAAAAGGGCCTGCACTGCAATGGTTCACCAAGCTGGACCCTAGCAAGGTACGAACTTGGGAAGATCTCTGCGAAACATTCATTGCCCAGTACTCTTACAATGTTGATCTGGTCCCCCAAAGGGCAGACCTGGAGAGAATGTCCCAGAGGGACAATGAAACCTTCATCGAGTATTCAGTTCGGTGGAGAGAAATGGCTGGCAAGATGAGCACCCCTCTGCCGGAAGAAGAATTGGTAACAACTTTTCTCCGCACCCTTAAACACCCACTCAAGACTCTCCTAGCGGCATAGCCCATCTCTGACTTTAACACCATGGCCAAGTGTGGTGCCAGAATTGAAACGACATTGGGTGACAGTGGGTCAGTCGACATTTTTCAAGGAACGAAGGGCGCATCTTCCTCTCGACCTCTCATCCATCCGAAGAGAGACAACAAAAAGAGAGAGGATGATGGACACACGGTATCAGCCATACCAGTCCGGGTGCCCAACTTGCCCCGCCAACAAGCTCAACGACCACGGCAAGTTCAGCAACCCCAGGGGAAGCTACTCTCTCACCAGATGACTCTTGAACAGAAGAGAAACCGGGCATTCACTCCGCTACCGTATTCTCCGACGACACTCCTATCCTTCTTGTTGGACAAGAAACTGATCACCCAGAAAGATCCACAGCCTACCGGCAAATCTTCCAAAGAACTACAGGGCGGATCAACACTGCGTGTACCACCAGTCGCCAGGACATCCTACTGATAGGTGCTATGATCTGAAACACGCAATCCAAGACTTGCTGGAAACCGACAGAATTTGCTTTGCACCGGGAAATACGGACATCAATCAAGCTCCTTTCCCAGATCATACTCCTCCTGCAAACTAAGGTGTGTCAGCCGGAATAGTTTTGTAGTTGACTTTTGAACAATCCCACTTTTGTTATGTCTATCTTGTACCTCTTTTCTTAGTACCTCAGTCGGCCATGTTGGTCCATGTCTATCCCTATCATCAGTCCAGTCCGAGCAAGTGACTAGTGGTCCTTGCTATGTCTTTTTGTCAAGTCTGTCCATTTTGACATTTTAATGAAAATTGCTATTTTTAAGTCTAAGTCAAGTTTTATTGTGTTCTGAGATGCTTAATTTGGGAGCTAGACTAGTTCCTAATGCCTGTAAGGGACAACTTGATCATTCAATGGGAAGTTCAACAACTATCTAAACAAATGCAGAAACAGTGAAGACCTCTCTGAGCATCAAAGGACAATCAACTGAAACGAGGCAACGCAATGACCATACATGCTCTCGACCAATCAAGGATATGATAGGAGGCCATCTTTGGATAAACCTTCACAACACCTCGCTCACCCGTGTTACGTATAACATCTAGTTAGACCTTTGAGCCAAATAACCTTTCTTTCAAAACCCACACAGGGGCACCTCTTGAATGTCAAAATGACAAAGAGGAACAATCAGCAAAGAGCAACTAACAAATGCGGCCTTTCGGTCGAACTACGTCTTGACCTGATCCCTATTTGGGTACGTAGGCAGCCTGAAATCAGGTGCGGTCATAGCACAGCAAATGTGCCACAATACAAGACAACCATGTACCAAAAAAAAAAACAAAAAAAAAAGAAAAGAAAGAAAACTCAAAAAAAAGAAAAAGAAATAAAGAAAAAGATATTTGGTTACACAACAAAGCTATACCAAAAGATCAAGAATGCATAAGCTGGTTCTATCCCGACACCGAACAAAATTATAGGGTGCCCTGCCCTTGACTGAAATTTTGAGCTTTATCTCGTTTCTAGCCAACCCACGTTTCGTCCCAAACACTAAGCCCTCCTTGATCTTTGAGAAGACTTGTGCATCAATGGTCAAAAGCATTCACCTTCATTACCAACAGGCAATGATGAGAGTAGACTGGAGAATTATCAGAGAAAAGAGTAGACAATGAGAAAATGCGAAGCTTGTATACCCAGTCCTGGTGAAAACCCGAAAAGACCCAGGGGCAAACAAGGGATAAATCAAATTTCACGGGCATAGTAAGGAATATCCAATCTTGCTATTGCGCAAAACTTACGTGAACCTAGTCCTGGTGAAAACCTGAAAAGGCCCAGGGGCAAAAAAGGGACAAAGATCAAAACATACAACCCAGTCCTGGTGAAAACCTGAAAAGGCCTGTGAGCATGGGATTTTCCAACCCACTTTCACAATTATATGTTTTGACTTGAGTCGCCACCTATTCATTCTTAGGGATAGATCCCGGGTATTTGTTTGTTTGGATAAGGCAAATGGTCTAATCAGAGTTAGGGTAAGTGGTTCGATTAAGCCCTGAGGAAGGTGTTAGGCACCCCAAGACCCCCGTTTTATAACGGTTACCTACTCCCTAAACTTAAGCCAATTATAATCTCAAAGTTTAATTAAAATGTCCAAAGTTTTTAAGTGAGTGCTAATCCAAGAAAAATAGAAAGCTAGATGGCTAGGGTCGAACCCGAGTTGAGTTGCCTACGTACTCACATGGTGAGATCAGACCGAGCGTAGTTCTGGCACATGAGCCCGTGCCGAGGCTAGGGGGGAGTGTGTGTGTGCATAGGATGGTCAAAGGGTCTAGCCTAGAAGGCTATAGTTTAGTTGACCGGGGAGGTCAAGTGCACAAGTGTTAAGTCTAACCGCGGTTAGAGAGTATTTATCCATGGTTAGATGAGCTAACCAAAGCTAAGGAGGTCCTACAAGTCTCTTTTTGGTCTTTTTGTATTTTTTATATTTTTTGAGATTTTTGGGGATATTTGAATGTTTTTTATATTTTGGTTATATTTGAATGTTTTTGGTGTTTTGAGATTTTATCATGTTTTTGGTATTTTGAGATTTTATCATGTTTTTGAATTTTCATATAGGTAAGGTTTTGACAAACTTAACTAAAGTCAAATTTAGTCCAAGAGTTTGGCTAAAAGACTATAGTTTAAGACATAAAGAGGGATGTGCCTTATGAATAGTAAATGGTCTATTACCAACACCTATTTTGTTGGATTGATGTTGATAATAGATCAAATACCATTGTCTTTAGTATGAAACATTTTTAAGAATGTCCTCTTTAAGACCTTACACCATCATTTATCTTAAGTCCTTAAACCATCACCTACCCATTCAACATAGAACATGAAGGAAAAATAAAGAAATGAAAGAAAATGAAAACTCATCGTCTCCCTTTTAAGGTGGTTCATTTACACCATTATTAATGATGTAATGTTGCTCTAAAGAATGTTAGGGAGGGGATGAGCTTTCACAAAAAAATCTAGAAAGAGGATTAGAATCTCAAAAGAAAACAAAATGAAAAAGAGAGGTATAGCTTTAGCTTCCACTCTCTATGGGCCTACCCATATCCACACTTGTGGGTACATAAAAAAGAAGAAAATATGTACATGGAAAGGAAAAGAAAAAAGAAGCATCTCCTTGCATTTGATATGGGGTCCCTCTACACCATTAGATTGGTGTAGAGAGGCCCAACTATGCTTGAGAAATGAGAGATCAAGAAGAGAGAACCAAATTAAAAAAAAGATAAAAAAGAAGAGAAGATGAAAGAAGGAGTGCCTACTCCTCCAAGAATTCTCCTTCAATGCTCCAAGGGGTAGGGTTTTAGAATCCACAAAGGAAGAGAGTTAGCAAAGAACTCTAAGCTTTTAATCTTACAAATCTTTCCAAACTCTAAACCTTAGTTTCTTCTCCCTTCTTCAAACTCAAGAGAAACACAAGTGGGTGGGAACCTTCTAGGGGTCTTGAGGGATGGATCTAAGGGGCTAAGAGATTGGTATTTATAGGAAAACTAAGAGGTTGGGTTGTGTCTTTTACATAAGGGATAAAATGAGCTAGTGGGTAAAGACTTGAGTGTTGTAAGGTGAGTTGATAGATTGAGTGTTGTAAGGAGTGTAAGAGAGTTGGTGGGTTGAGTGAACTATGAGTTATATGAGTATGGGTTGTAGGATATAGGGTGTAAGAGAGGTGTAAGAGAGTTGGTGGGTTGAGTGAACTATGAGTTATATAGGTATGGGTTGATGTAAGAGAGGTGTAAGAGAGTTGGTGGGTTGAGTGAACTATGGGTTATACGGGTATGGGTTGTAGGATATAGGGTAGGTGGATATGGATATGTGGATTAGGTCTTATGGATCATGGGTTATTAGTAGATGGGTTATGGGTTATGATTATTGGACTTTGACTATGACATTTGGGCTTGGGCTATGGAAATAGGCTTTGGCTTAGGCAATTGGGTGATTGGGTATTTGGGCTTGACTACTTGGGTTGGGTAATAAAATTAGGTAATTGGGTTTGATTGAGTTGTCTAGGTATAAGTTTGGTCAAATGGGCTTGGGCCTTGGGTATACCTAGGGCTTACTAAGGTTAGGCTAGGGCTACCTAGGGTTTGGGTTTAGGACTACCTAGGGTTAAGCTTAGGGTTAACTAGGGTCTTAACTAGGGTTTAGTCCTATGGTTAAGGGTTTACCTAGGGTTTGGAACTAGGGTTGATCTAGGGTTTGGACCATAGCTAAATTAATTAACCACGGTTAAGGGGGTGTAAAAATAGGGTGCTGACAGCTGCCCCTCTTTGTCGGAGAATGCCAAGTTGGAAATTGAACAACAAAGACTAGAATCACCGTATTTTTACACCGGAGCACGCAAGGTAGAGTGAGGTGATGGTCTATCTCACAACCGCTTCACCGAAGATAGAATAAGGTGACGGTCAAACTCATAACTGCCTCACCAAAAATAGAGTTAGGTGATGGTCAAACTCATAACCGCCTCACCGGAGATAGAGCCGGGTGATGATCAAACTCACAACCGCCTCACCGAAGATAAGAGTAGGGTGATGGTCAAACTCATAACCGCCTCACCGAAGATAGAGTTGGGTGATGGTCAAACTCATAACCGCCTCACCGGAGATAGAGTAGGGTGATGGTTAAACTCATAACCGCCTCACCGGAGATAGAGTAAGGTGATGGTTAAACTCATAACCGCCTCACCGGAGATAGAGTAAGGTGATGGTCAAACTCACAACCGCCTCACCGAAGATAAGAGTAGGGTGATGGTCAAACTCATAACCGCCTCACTGAAGATAGAGTTGGGTAATGGTCAAACTCATAACCGCCTCACCGGAGATAGAGAATGCAAAATGGAAGGTGACGGGTGCAAGACTAACATCACCGAGGCCGTAACTGATGTCCGGTCACATGATCGGGACAGTACTCCTTTAACAGTGAGTTAGTCGAGCAGAGATAGACTGATGGAGTGACTGACAGGTGATGGTAGTAGCCTGACAATTGGCAGGTGGACTGACTGTGTCTGAGATTGCCTACATTGGAAAACTTATTTAGGTTCCTTCTGCCTTCAGGTGAACGATTATACTATGTGTGATCATCCTTGTGGTAGATCTGCAATTGCTGGGGAGGGATGTCTGCAAAGCCTGTATTAGCTTATTTTCCCTCTTTTGCCCCTGGGCCTTTTCAGGTTTTCACCAGGACTGGGTTGTATGTTTTGATCTTTGTCCCTTTTTTGCCCCTGGGCATTTTCAGGTTTTCACCAGGACTGGGTTCACGTAATTTTTGCGCAATAGCAAGATTGAATATTCCTTACTATACCCGTGAAATTTGATTTATCCCTTTTTTGCCCCTGGGTCCTTTCGGATTTTCACCAGGACTGGGTATACAAGCCTCGCATTTTCTCATTGTCTACTCTTTTCTCTGATAATTCTCCAGTCTACTCTCATCATTGCCTGTTGGTAATGGAGGTGAATGCTTTTGACCATTGATGCACAAGTCTTCTCAAAGATCAAGGAGGGCTTAGTGTTTGGGACGAAACGTGGGTTGGCTAGAAACGAGATAAGGCTCAAAATTTCAGTTCTAGCAAGGGCAGGGCACCCTATGATTTTGTTCGATGTCGGGATAGAAACAACTTATGCATTCTTGATCTTTTGGTATAGCTTTGTTGTGTAACCAAATACCTTTTTCTTTATTTCTTTTTCTTTTTTTTGAGTTTTCTTTCTTTTCTCTTTTTTTTGTTTTTTTTTTGTACATGGTTGTCTTGTATTGTGGCACATTTGCTGTGCTATGACCGCACCTGATTTCAGGCTGCCTACATACCCAAATAGGGATCAGGTCAAGACGTAGTTCGACCCAAAGGCCGCATTTGTTAGTTGCTCTTTGCTGATTATTCCTCTCTGTCATTTTGACATTCAAGAGGTGCCCCTGTGTGGGTTTTGAAAGAAAGGCTATTAGGCTCAAAGGTCTAACTAGAGGATATACGTAGCACGGGTGAGCGAGGTGTTGTGAAGGTTTATCCAAAGATGGCCTCCTATCATATCATTGATTGGTCGAGAGCATGTATGGTCATTGCGTTGCCTCGTTTCAGTTGATTGTCCTTTGATGCTCAAAGAGGTCTTCACTGTTTCTGCATTTGTTTAGATAGTTGTTGAACTTCCCATTGAATGATCAAGTTGTCCCTTACAGGCATTAGGAACTAGTCTAGCTCCCAAATTAAGCATCTCAGAACACAATAAAACTTGACTTAGACTTAAAAATGACAATTTTCATTAAAATGTCAAAATGGACAGACTTGACAAAAAGACATAGCAAGGACCACTAGTCACTTGCTCGGACTGGACTGATTATAGGGATAGACATGGACCAACATGGCCGACTGAGGTATTAAGAAAAGAGGTACAAGATAGACATAACAAAAGTGGGATTGTTCAAAAGTCAGCTACAGAACTATTCCGGCTGACACACCTTAATTTGCAGGAGGAGTATGATCTTGGAGAGGAGCTTGATTGATGTCCGTATTTCCCGGTGCAAAGCAAATTCTGTCGATTTCCAGCAAGTCTTGGATTGCGTGTTTCAGATCATAGCACCTATCAGTAGGATGTCCTGGCGACTGGTGGTACACGCAGTGTTGATCCGCCCTGTAGTTCTTTGGAAGATTTGCCGGTGGAGGCTGTGGATCTTTCTGGGTGATCAGTTTCTTGTCCAACAAGAAGGATAGGAGTGTCGTCGGAGAATACGGTAGCAGAGTGAATGCCCGGTTTCTCTTCTGTTCAAGAGTCATCTGGTGAGAGAGTAGCTTCCCCTGGGGTTGCTGAACTTGCCGTGGTCGTTGAGCTTGTTGGCGGGGCAAGTTGGGCACCCGGACTGGTATGGCTGATACCGTGTGTCCATCATCCTCTCTCTTTTTGTTGTCTCTCTTCGGATGGATGAGAGGTCGAGAGGAAGATGCGCCATTCGTTCCTTGAAAAATGTCGACTGACCCACTGTCACCCAATGTCGTTTCAATTCTGGCACCACACTTGACCATGGTGCTAAAGTCAAAGATGGGCTATGCCGCTAGGAGAGTCTTGAGTGGGTGTTTAAGGGTGCGGAGAAAAGTTGTTACCAATTCTTCTTCCGGCAGAGGGGTGCTCATCTTTCCAGCCATTTCTCTCCACCGAACTGAATACTCGATGAAGGTTTCATTGTCCCTCTGGGACATTCTCTCCAGGTCTGCCCTTTGGGGGACCAGATCAACATTGTAAAAGTACTGGGCAATGAATGTTTCGCAGAGATCTTCCCAAGTTCGTACCTTGCTAGGGTCCAGCTTGGTGAACCATTGCAGTGCAGGCCCTTTTAGGCTTTTCTGAAACAACTGTACCAACAATTTGTCTCCATGTTCAAGCTGAAATAATTCTCCGCGGTATGCCCTCAAGTGTGTCTCAGGACAACCCTTCCCATTATATTTTTCAAAGTCAGGAACCTTGAAGTACTTGGGCATTTGGATTCTAGGGTGTATACACATGTCCCTGAAGTTAGTGGACTTACGGGATCCCTGATTTTGCTTTATCAGCTCTTCTAATTTCTCAATCCTTTTCTGGTATACATCTGGGATTTGGGCAGTGCTTGAGGATACATGAGCGGACCCTGTATGAGGTTCACCGCTGGCTCTGGCCTCTTCTTCCTCGTAATGGTCTACGAGTGGTGGGGAGATATGGTGAGTAGGTTGTGGCTGAATTGACGGAGGAGGAATGTTGGAGGTAAGTGATGGTTGGGTAGGTTGAACAAGTTGTGATGCGATGTTGATGGTGGGTAGAGAAGGGGTAATGTTGGTTGTAGATGGTGGGTTTGGTTGTGACGGCCTTATTGTCTCGACCGGTTGAAGGTTGGAGGAAGAGAGGGCATGAGTCACTGCCCACATAAAATCCTGGACGATATTTGTTAGATTCTCAATGCTCAGGGCATTTTCTGCTAGTCTTGTCTCAAAATCCGGGACCTGAGGTTGCGATCTCGGGGTGTCAGGGTCAGTCTCTTGTCCGTCTCGAGGGTCCATGTCGTGTCAGGTATCTTGCTTTTCAGATCCGTGCTTGGCTCAGCGTATGCTCCCTGAAAAGATGGGTAATATGGAGTGAGAGTTGGAATAGAATGGAAGAAATAAAGGAAGCATACAGGTGACCTAATAGTCTCGCTGACCTAGGGATAATGCCCATAGTCTGGAAATTGGAATGACATGCAAGAGAAGGGGAGGAAGTCGGAATGCATGCAAATGACCTAACTGTCTAATTGACATAGGGGCAATGCCCCTGATCTGGAGTTGGAAAGTCATGCAGGAATAACACTTTTTTGATTTTTGATTTTTTTTTCTTTTTTGATTTTTTTTTAAGGTAGGACATAACAGGTGTGACTCGATAGGGTAGGCGGAGAGAACTCCGTTCTACTAACCTGGGTTGTTGGTAACCAGGGCCTACTGGGGCAAAGTTGGAGTGGATTAATGGGTTTACCCATTGCAACTTAGGGTGTGAATCTCACATGTATGTCTGGAGATAGGGTAGGAGGTCTTTTATTACAAGCACAAAAAAAAAGGCTCAGTACATGCCCCCAGGATGAGTGTTTATCTGGATAGAGTGTCCTAATGTTCAGCCATGATTGGGGGACAGGTATAGGGTACAAGCAAGTTAGGGTTTAGAATATCCCTCCAGGGTGGGCTGCTTGTAGACTATACCTCAGCCTATTCTATATGTATGCATGTTGGGGTAATGCAGGGTGTTCCTAAGGATGGGGGGATCACTTAACACCGTATATGCGACTCCCTGGTATAGAACATACCTGGGACGATTGGTGTAAGCTGGAGTGTTCAGAATCCTTCCCTGAGAGTAGTCACCCAGCAGGAGTAATTCCGCGGACCTCCAAGACTGTTAAGCCCCTGTCACTGAGGATAGTCATCCAACAGCCGTGAGCGTAATAAGCCTGTCTAATGGGTATTGGGTTATTACACTAGTATGCTATGCATGAAATGCACTGTACAAGAAACATCCCAAAAAGTATAAAGAATCAACACTTAATTAAATACTTAGGTATTTTAATTAATTTTGAGATTATTTGGCTTAAATTTAAGTTCCGGCTTGAACCTTATCCCCAGCAGAGTCGCCAGAGCTGTGAGCATGGGATTTTCCAACCCACTTTCACAATTATATGTTTTGACTTGAGTCGTCACCTATTCATTCTTAGGGATAGGTCCCGGGTATTTGTTTGTTTGGATAAGGCAAACGGTCTAATCAGAGTTAGGGTAAGTGGTTCGATTAAGCCCTGAGGAAGGTGTTAGGCACCCCAAGACCCCCATTTTATAACGGTTACTTACTCCCAAAACTTAAGCCAATTATAATCTCAAAGTTTAATTAAAATGTCCAAAGTTTTTAAGTGAGTGCTAATCCAAGAAAAATAGAAAGCTAGATGGCTAGGGTCGAACCCGAGTTGAGTTGCTTACGTACTCACATGGTGAGATCAGACCAAGCGTAGTTCTGACATATGAGCCCGTGCCGAGGCTAGGGGGAGTGTGTGTGTGCATAGGATGGTCAAAGGGTCTAGCCTAGAAGGCTATGGTTTAGTTGACCGGGGAGGTCAAGTGCACAAGTGTTAAGTCTAACCGCGGTTAGAGAGTATTTATCCATGGTTAGATGAGCTAACCAAAGCTAAGGAGGTCCTACAAGTCTCTTTTTGGTCTTTTTGTATTTTTTATATTTTTGAGATTTTTGGGGATATTTGAATGTTTTTTATATTTTGGTTATATTTGAATGTTTTTGGTGTTTTGAGATTTTATCATGTTTTTGGTATTTTGAGATTTTATCATGTTTTTGAATTTTCATATAGGTAAAGTTTTGACAAACTTAACTAAAGTCAAATTTAGTCCAAGAGTTTGGCTAAAAGATTATAGTTTAAGACATAAAGAGGGATGTGCCTTATGAATAGTAAATGGTCTATTACCAACACCTATTTTGTTGGATTGATGTTGATAATAGATCAAATACCATTGTCTTTAGTATGAAACATTTTTAAGAATGTCCTCTTTAAGACCTTACACCATCATTTATCTCAAGTCCTTAAACCATCATCTACCCATTCAACATAGAACATGAAGGAAAAATAAAGAAATGAAAGAAAATGAAAACTCATCCTCTCCCTTTTAAGGTGGTTCATTTACACCATTATTAATGATGTAATGTTGCTCTAAAGAATGTTAGGGAGGGGATGAGCTTTCACAAAAAATTCTAGAAAGAGGACTAGAATCTCAAAAGGAAACAAAATGAAAAAGAGAGGTATAGCTTTAGCTTCCACTCTCTATGGGCCTACCCATATCCACACTTGTGGGTACATAAAAAAGAAGAAAATATGTACATGGAAAGGAAAAGAAAAAAAGAGCATCTCCTTGCCTTTGATATAGGGTCCCTCTACACCATTAGATTGGTGTAGAGAGGCCCAACTAT
Source organism: Tetracentron sinense (assembly GCA_015143295.1). Taxonomy (NCBI): domain Eukaryota; kingdom Viridiplantae; phylum Streptophyta; class Magnoliopsida; order Trochodendrales; family Trochodendraceae; genus Tetracentron; species Tetracentron sinense. Next base: position 34,808,246 of record CM026556.1, read on the forward strand.
GCTTGAGAAATGAGAGATCAAGAAGAGAGAACCAAATAAAAAAAAAGATAAAAAAGAAGAGAAGATGAAAGAAGGAGTGCCTACTCCTCCAAGAATTCTCCTTCAATGCTCCAGGGGTAGAGTTTTAGAATCCACAAAGGAAGAGAGTTAGCAAAGAACTCTAAGCTTTTAATCTTACAATTCTTTCCAAACTCTAAACCTTAGTTTCTTCTCCCTTCTTCAAACTCAAGATAAATACAAGTGGGTGAAAACCTTCTAGGGGTCTTGAGGGATGGATCTAAGGGGCTAAGGGATTGGTATTTATAGGAAAACTAAGAGGTTGGGTTGTGTCTTTTACATGGGGGATAAAAGGAGCTAGTGGGTAAAGACTTGAGTGTTGTAAGGTGAGTTGATAGATTGAGTGTTGTAAGGAGTGTAAGAGAGTTGGTGGGTTGAGTGAACTATGAGTTATATGAGTATGAGTTGTAGGATATAGGGTGTAAGAGAGTTGGTGGGTTGAGTGAACTATGAGTTATATAGGTATGGGTTGATGTAAGAGAGGTGTAAGAGAGTTGGTGGGTTGAGTGAACTATGGGTTATATTGGTATGGGTTGTAGGATATAGGGTAGGTGGATATGGATATGTGGATTATGTCTTATGGATCATGGGTTATTAGTAGATGGGTCATGGGTTATGATTATTGGACTTTGACTATGACATTTGGGCTTGGGCTATGGAAATAGGCTTTGGCTTAGGCAATTGGGTGATTGGGTATTTAGGCTTGACTGCTTGGGTTGGGTAATAAAATTAGGTAATTGGGTTTGATTGAGTTGTTTAGGTATAAGTTTGGTCAAATGGGCTTGGGCTTACTAAGGTTAGGCTAGGGCTACCTAGGGTTTGGGTTTAGGACTACCTAGGGTTAAGCTTAGGGTTAACTAGGTTCTTAACTAGGGTTTAGTCCTATGGTTAAGGGTTTACCTAGGGTTTGGAGCTAGGTTGATCTAGGGTTTGAACCATAGCTAAATTAATTAACCACGGTTAAGGGGGTATAAAAATAGGGTGCTGACAAGGCCCAGGGGCAAAAGAGGGAAAATAAGCTAATACAGGCTTTGCAGACATCCCTCCCCAGCAAATGCAGATCTACCACAAGGATGATCATACATAGCATAATCGTTCACCTGAAGGCAGAAGGAACCTAAATAAGTTTTCCAATGTAGGCAATCTCAGACACAGTCAGTCTACCTGCCAATTGTCAGGCTACTACCATCACCTGTCAGTCACTCCATCAGTCTCCTCAATAGGTTTGTTACATCTCTTGTCTGTTAGTCCATCTGTCTTTTTATCAAGTCATCATCAGTCGGTCCAAATTCACTCCCTATTAGAGTCAGCTACTCATTCCCGCTAGCGCAAGAGGAGCAGGGAAACCAAGGCGGAGTAAAGTCGGCAAACTATTCTGGGTGATACAAATGTTTGAAGATCAGTATATCCCAAGGGGTACGCACATACAGTCGAATCATCCAGGCCAAGGGACATGTCAGATCCATCAGGCTTTATATATGCACAGAGACATGAGATTCGTGCAATGGCTCAGGGCTACGGCTCTCACTCTCATATATGATCTATCTTGCTTCTCAAATTCTTACTCATACCTATCAACTACCACATTAAATTCACCCCAGCGAGGCAATCGGGCGGTTGCCCACAACATTGCATCCTATCTCGGTAAAGCAGTCGGGCGGCTGTCTTTACCCTCATTATCCCTGCCAATCTTTTGGGCGGATGCTTATAGCATTGCGCTCCCTTCACTATTAAAGGAGCACTGGAACAGTCGATTTCAGTTGCGGCCTCTTGTGAAGTCTATCTCTGCTCGACTAGCTCAGTGTTAAAGGAGTACTGTCCCGATCATGTGACCGGACGTCAGTTACGGCCTCGGTGATGTTAGTCTTGCACCCGTCACCTTCCATTTTGCATTCTCTATCTCTGGTGAGGCGGTTATGAGTTTGACCATCACCCAACTCTATCTTCGGTGAGGCGGTTGTGAGTTTGACCATCACCCTACTCTTATCTTCGGTGAGGCGGTTGTGAGTTTGACCATCACCTTACTCTATCTCCGGTGAGGCGGTTATGAGTTTAACCATCACCTTACTCTATCTCCGGTGAGGCGGTTATGAGTTTGACCATCACCCTACTCAATCTTCGGTGAGGCGGTTGTGAGTTTGACCATCACCCTACTCTATCTCCGGTGAGGCGGTTATGAGTTTGACCATCACCTAACTCTATCTTCGGTGAAACGGTTATGAGTTTGATCATCACCCGGCTCTATCTCCGGTGAAGCGGTTATGAGTTTGACCATCACCTAACTCTATTTTTGGTGAGGCGGTTATGAGTTTGACCGTCACCTTATTCTATCTTCGGTAAAGCGGTTGTGAGATCGACCATCACCTCACTCTACCTTACGTGCTCCGGTGTAAAAATACGGTGATTCTAGTCTTTGTCGTTCAATTTCCAACCTGGCATTCTCCGACAAAGAGGGGCAGCTGTCAGCACCCTATTTTTACACCCCCTTAACCGTGGTTAATTAATTTAGCTATGGTCCAAACCCTAGGTAGTCCTAAACCCAAACCCTAGGTAGCCTTAGCCTAACCTTAGTAAGCCCTAGGTATACCCAAGGCCCAAGCCCATTTGACCAAACTTATACCTAGACAACTCAATCAAACCCAATTACCTAATTTTATTACCCAACCCAAGTAGTCAAGCCGAAATACCCAATCACCCAATTGCCTAAGCCAAAGCCTATTTCCATAGCCCAAGCCCAAATGTCATAGTCAAAGTCCAATAATCATAACCCATGACCCATCTACTAATAACCCATGATCCATAAGACCTAATCCACATATCCATATCCACCTACCCTATATCCTACAACCCATACCCATATAACCCATAGTTCACTCAACCCACCAACTCTCTTACACCTCTCTTACATCAACCCATACCTATATAACTCATAGTTCACTCAACCCACCAACTCTCTTACACCCTATATCCTACAACCCATACTCATATAACTCATAGTTCACTCAACCCACTAACTCTCTTACACTCCTTACAACACTCAATCTATCAACTCACCTTACAACACTCAAGTCTTTACCCACTAGCTCCTTTTATCCCCCATGTAAAAGACACAACCCAACCTCTTAGTTTTCCTATAAATACCAATCCCTTAGCCCCTTAGATCCATCCCTCAAGACCCCTAGAAGGTTCTCACCCACTTGTATTTATCTTGAGTTTGAAGAAGGGAGAAGAAACTAAGGTTTAGAGTTTGGAAAGAATTGTAAGATTAAAAGCTTAGAGTTCTTTGCTAACTCTCTTCCTTTGTGGATTCTAAAACCCTACCCCTTGGAGCATTGAAGGAGAATTCTTGGAGGAGTAGGCACTCCTTCTTTCATCTTCTCTTCTTTTTTATCTTTTTTTTTATTTGGTTCTCTCTTCTTGATCTCTCATTTCTCAAGCATAGTTGGGCCTCTCTACATCAATCTAATGGTGTAGAGGGACCCCATATCAAAAACAAAGAGATGTTCCTTTTTTTCTTGTACATATTTTTTCTTTTTTATATACCCACAAATGTGGATATGGGTAGGCCCATAGAGAGTGAAAGCTAAAGCTATACCTCTCTTTTTCATTTTGTTTCTTTTTTGAGATTCTAGTCCTCTTTCTAGAATTTTTTTTGAAAGCTCATCCCCTCCCTAACATTCTTTAGAGCAACATTACATCATTAATAATGGTGTAAATGAACCACCTTAAAAGGGAGAGGATGAGTTTTCATTTTCTTTCATTTCTTCATTTTTCCTTCATGTTCTATGTTGAATGGGTAGGTGATGGTTTAAGGACTTAAAATAAATGATAGTTTAAGGACTTAAAGAGGACATTCTTAAAAATGTCTCATACCAAAGACAATGATATTTGATCTATTATCAACACCAATTCAACAAAATAGGTGTTGGCAATAGACCATTTACATTCATAAGGCACATCCCTCTTTATGTCTTAAAATATAATCTTTTAGCCAAACTCTTGGATTAAATGTGACTTTAGCTAAGTTTTTCAAGACCCTACCTATATGAAAATCCAAAAAAACATGATAAAAGCTCAAAATACCAAAAACATAATAAAATCTCAAAATACCAAAAAACATTCAAATATAATCAAAATACCAAAAACATGCAAATATAACCAAAATACTAAAAACATTCAAATATCTCCAAAATCCCAAAAAAATATAAAAATACAAAAAACCAAAAAGAGATTTGTAGGATCTCTTTAGCTTTGGTTAGCTCACCTAACCATAGTTAAATCTCCTCTAACCGCGGTTAGACTTACCCTTTGTGCACTTGACCTCCCCGATCAACTAAACCATAGCCTTTTAGGCTAGACCCTTTGACCACCCTATGCACACACACTACCCCCTAGCCTCGGCACGGGCTCATGTGCCAGAACTACGCTCGGTCTGATCTCACCATGTGAGTACGTAGGCAACCCAACTCGGGTTCGACCCTAGCCATCTAGCTTTCTATTTTTCTTGGATTAGCACTCACTTAAAAACTTTGGACATTCTAATTAAACTTTGAGATTATAATTGGCTTAAGTTTAGGGAGTAGGTAACCGTTATAAAACGGGGGTCTTGGGGTGCCTAACACCTTCCTCAGGGCTTAATCGAACCACTTACCCTAACTCTGATTAGACCATTTGCCTTATCAAAACAAACAAATACCCGGGACCTATCCCTAAGAATGAATAGGTGGTGACTCAAGTCAAAACATATAATTGTGAAATTGGGTAGGAAGATCCCATGCTCACAAGTATTTCCTGACCCGATCATTCCAAAGAAATCGCATTGCAAACGCTCCAACTTGTCGGCGATGGAAGTTGGGATAGTGAATAGTGAGAGGAAGTATACTTGAAGATACTTTTGATCAATGTGAGCCTGCCACGGTGCCACCTTTCAAAAGATGAGAGGATTTCCAATCCGCTAGTCTCCTAGAAGAACAATTGACGACCAGATTCCAAACCGATTTGGCTTTAAAACTAGATCTAATTGGTAACCTCAAATAGGACGTAGGTAAGGAACCCATTTTACAGCCTAAAAAATCCGCTAAAATTGGAAAATTTTGGGATGTCACCCACCCCATATATCACGCACTTTTGTAAATTAACCTCCAACATGAGACCGATTGAAAACATCTAAAGAGACATCTCAGATATCGAAGCTGTCTAGAGGAAGCCCCGCATAGAACCAAAGTATAATCTACAAATTGAAGGTGAGAAATCGGCAATCCCTCCATGCCCACCAAAAAAACTTTGAGAACATGTTCAATTGCTCTACTAAACATTCTACTAAGGGCTTCAATGATCAAGATAAACAAAAAAAAATGCAATAGAGGGTCTCCTTGCCACAGACCCCTTGAATTGGGAAGAAACCGATTGGGCAACCATTAACTAGAATGGAGAATGATACTGTTGAAACTTGCTATATTTGAAACTTGCTAATGCATGAATTCCTTAACAACACATGAATAATGCACCTAACTTATTTTGCTCAACATTCTAAAATACCTATTTCTCCCCCTAACCATTTATGAGAATGGTGGATATAGCATCACAATATGTTAAGCTCTGAAGCAAGACAAACCGCTAGTCCAATGGAAATATGAATGAAGAGAAATGAATATCAAACAAAAGATAAGATTCTATCATGAAGTCATACAGTCACATGGTCTCTGTCATATCATGCATGTTGAGGCCAAAAAAACATGTGCCTAAGCCTATAGGTAGGGTATTGATGGAATCAAGCGCTAGGTGTGTTCATTGTCCAAGTCAGTTATTATCATCCAAGTTTATTTGAGCGAGACCAATGATTTTCAGTCCAATACAAGTCAGGTAAGTGCTGGACTGGTATGGAATTTGGGGCTGGCAGACTTTCCACCAAACCCCAGGTACTACCCGCTGATAAGTTTACATGCATTCCAATAAATAAATTAATTGCTTTTACCTCAATAACTTCTGTTCCACCATTCTGAATTCGATCTGTCAAGTAGTCAATTTCTTGTGGAGTGAAAGAGCATGGAGGTTTAACCTGCATATATTGATACAATGTTGACCGCTTATTTGAGAAGAACAAGTCTTTTACATTAGAACACAACAAATCTTCAGAAGACACTGCACGAAAAACATAGGAACATGTAATAATTTGGAAATAATTGTCTCAAACCTGCGAAAGAAGAGGTAAAATTGTAACTCCTGCATGACCCCCAACGACTGGAACATTAATTTCCCTGGGATCAAGTCCCAAAACTTCTGCCTATAAGAAAACCAAAAAAGCAGAACATAGAACAAGTTAACATAACAAATGTGGAAGCTAGAAGACACTGAAGCATATTTAATAATGAGGCCTGATTTGTAGCTTTCATCTCTACAATCACACATGGTCTTGCAGGTCCCAACACTATTTATCGTGCAATCCATGTTGTTCAAAACCGTGTGATTAATGAAATACACTTTTTGGTTCATCATCACAGTTCAAAAAATGCACTGAGTGATCTGCAGCGCTTGAATCAGCATGATCATCCAGTTTGGTAGTTCACAAACTACATGATGGTTGCCTTTCAGTTTATAAGCCCCAAGAATATAATACTTTCGGGAGTTGTGCTATAGATGGGACAATAAATTAAGCAGACCTAGCAATCCTATTATCATCTTCAATGAAGATAAAGGAAACTCAAACCTCCCAACTCTCAACACTAAGAACATAAACCAATGGCATACAGTTAGTAATACATACCACAAAAGTATTGGCTCTCACAACATCAAGCATTGTAACTCCCAGCAGTCGTTTTGGATCAAAGGTGCCAGCTTTCTTGAAAACCTCTGCGGCAATTGGAACTGTAGAGTTCACAGGATTACTGATCAAGTTGACAATAGCATTAGGACAGCACTTAGTGATCCCTTCACAAAGGTTCTTAACAATTCCAGCATTTATGTTGAAAAGATCATCCCTTGTCATTCCTGGTTTCCTAGGAACACCGGCAGGAATTATTACAAGGTCCATGCCTGTAAGAGCGTTCCCCAGTTGCGGCTGCCCTAAAAAACCACGTACCTAGAAACCCAAATATAATATTCAAGACTGAAAACCAAAATTAGATAAGTACCTTAAAAAATTTGGAGCTTTAGATAAGAACTAGGGGTGTTATCGAGTCAAGCCGAGTAGTGGGATGTTCAAGCTTGTTTATTTAGTAAAATAGCTCAAAAATCAAGCTTGAGCTTGGCTTGTTTATTAAATAAACGAGCTTGAGCTTTAACACACAAGCCCGAGTAGTTCGCGAGTAGCTTGATTCATTAGATATAGCTATTTATTAGGTTTAACTTTTACTTGATTATCTTCGTATAGGTAAAAAATTACAGTGTTACCTAAAACTTTAGGAAATTTTATAATTGCATAAAGGATATTCTTATTATGTAAAATACATTATACATTATTAATCTTTACTAGTATATAATAAATATACTTAATTTTAAAATTTAAATGAAGTATATTTAGATATTTTAGTAGGTTAATTATATATATAATCGAGCCGAGCTTTTAACAAGCCGAGTAGGGGTGTGTTCAAGCTTGGCTCACTAAACGAGCTCAAAAATCAAGCTTGAGCTTGGCTTGTTTACAAAATAAACGAGCCGAGCTCGAGCTGTACGTGAGCACCTTTGTTTGATAACCACCCCTAATAAGAACTATGGCAACATGGCTAATACCTGAACTGAAGACCTAAATTTAAAATAAAATAAAAATTGAACCAGGCTTCAATCCAAATGCCAGAGAATAATCAGACCCAAAATTACCCTCACACTATTGTTAGAATGCCAAGTTTCGAAAGCAATGAATCCCAATATTAAACAACTGTGCAGTTCATATATAAAAGCCATCAAACGCATCCAAGCTTTCAGTGGGAAAACGATTGAAAGAAGAAAAATACCACAGCACCAGTGTCCATGTGACTGATATCTGCTGTCACACCAGGAGAATTGACGACATCATAGAGATGAAGAACTGAAACCAGTGGATTCATCTTCATCAACATTGCAAGAGGTTGGCCTATGCCTCCAGAAGCACCCAATATAGCGACCTTAAATCCAGGCGCTCCGCCTTTGGCTCGGCAATCCGCTCGCCTCAAAACGGAATTCTCCTCCATCTTTCAGTCCATAATCCACACAACAATTCCAATTGCATCAAACCCCAAGAAACAAAAATTCAATTTTTTTCTAAAAAATGGTAAAAATAGAGAACACCACCTTCTATTCTCGCACAAACAACAAAACTATCAGTACAATGAAAATCCCGGGGGGAAAAAAAAAAGCTGGAATGAAAATTTAGCTTCTAATCCATGACTCAAAGTCCATAGAGAGCGAAGAATATCATCTCTGAATACCTAATTACTGCCATCATCACCACCCAAGAAAAACCCCAAATGAGAATGGAAGAATGCAATGAGCGATTCATCTATGAAGACATGCTAATAGACGACCATTACCAGATAGAAGAATACATCAACACAAAGTATACGAACGAAGTCACCCAGCTTTAGTCGAAAACAGAGAAAGCCCAGAAGAGAAAACAAAAGCCCAAAAAAAACACATTTTTCTAGAGAAATTGAACAGAGAAAGACGAAAAGGGGAGAGAGGAACCATACTTGGAGATTTGAAGAGCGGAGATGAGCTGAGATTCTTGCAATACGTTGATTAACCTCTGCATTCGACTGCATCTTTCTTGGTTTCTCAAGAACAAGAGACAAGGGAGAGAGAGAGAGACTGTATCAAATCAAATCAAAATAACAGAAATGCAAAGAAAAGAGTGAGACGACTGACGAGGAGCTGACGCGAATGCTTCTAAAATTGGGATGTGTGGAAACTGATTTTCTGTATCCTTATCGTAACGCTTTCAATTTTTGAGGATTTCGATGTTCACGTTCGGTGGGCGGTTTGGGATGTTAGGACTTAGGTCAGATCATGTCTGGTCTAGTCGGGTCGGGTCATGCGGGTCGAATCGGGTCAAGTCAAAGTGGATAAGAGTGAAAAAACACATTCAAGACCACGCCTCCAAAAGTGGAGGTCTTGAGTTTGAGTCCCTTTCCCTTGTTGGCCACCTTTGGAATTTATCTCGGCTTTTTTAGTTGTATAGTATTAGGGGATTTGCATGGCCGAGGGACTTAGTCAGGTGCTCTAAGAGCCCCCAATACCGTTGTTCCAAAAAAAAAAATATTTTGAAGAAAACAATTATTGTTTTGTTATGTTTTTATGTGGGTGTAGAGGATGAGATTTTATTTTTTCTTGGTAATTTGATTCTAATTTTCTTTTTTCAATTTTTTTGGTAACTTGGTAATTTAGATGGATTAGGTGAAAATACCCTTCCCTAATCACCTAAGCAGGGGAACTGGGTCCAGGCCTAGGCCCAGCCCGGTCTGTAACAGACTGGAGTCTTTGGACCGATATAGAGGCCTGGTTGCTAGCCTGGTCGAGAATTATAGGCGACCAACGGAAGTCGGTATGTGCTAGGGGTTGTCTATATTTTCAAATTGGCTACACGCTTGCTAGATATTTTCTTGTACAACCACCAATGTAAGCACAGGTTTTAACCCAAAAAATTATGACAGTAGGTTGGTTGTTGGGCCAGATCAAGCCTGGCCGTTGGCTCGAAAAACTTATTTTATTGCTGGACTGGGCTAGCACATATTAGCTCAAAATCAAGTAGGGCAGGAGTGGACTTCAGGCAGTTATAGTATCACAATTGGATCGTCACCACTCACAAAGCCCCTTTAACTGTTTTTTTTTTGCCCAGTCTATGAAAAATTAACTCTTGTAATTAATTTTTAAAAAATATTTTTTTCTAGAAACCATGGTTACATGATAGGGGTTAGTGAATCTTAAGCACAACTAATGAGTGTCTAGACTCAAGAGGGACACACGTTGACATGTGGGAAGGAGGCAAGATGGAGTTCGTCTAGCAAGGGCCAGACGAAATCTATTCCCTATTGCAATGGCCCTTTGCCACCCCTCCCTCTCTTTTTGAGAGTGTGTGTGGGTGCAATGGCCTTGTGGCCGGGCGTGTGAATGTGTTAGGCTAGGTGTTGGGTATAGTGTGTTTTCTTATGGTTACAAAAACAAAATCGTCATAACACGACTTTGCTTTTATTTTAATACTAGTTAAAGATGCACGTGTAAGGCACGTGCAGTACATTTAAAATAATATAAAAAATAAATATATGCAGGATAAAAAATATTTTAATTATAATATTAGAAAATATTTATATACTACTTATCATCAATGTATTGACGTAGACATTAACAAATTGGGGACCTCATACCTCATTTCTGCTGGATAGGATCAAATTCAATGGGGAGAGTTCAATCAGCCACATGTCAACAAGAGTCCCTTTTAACCCCTACTAACCATAGTTAAGATTCACTAACCCTTATTTAATAAAATAACTTTAGTTTTACAAGAAAAAAAATATTAACCCCAAGGCATTTTTTTTATATAAAAACCAAGATTATATTGTTGAAACCCAAGGGTTAATGAATCTTAACTATAGTTAAGAAGAATTTAACTATGATTCATAACAATTAAAGGGACACGTGTGATTGTGATGACACGGTGGGTGCGATTGAATTCGGGATAATTCAATGGCAATTGACTGATCCTATTTCCATTTCTACAAGTGAAAAAGAAAGTTCACATACTCAACGACTGCTGCATGCACTCATCCTTTGGCACACGTGGTTAAACCACGTCCACTAAAGGAAAGGAGTGTAGGTCATGTGGGAACACGTGGAGGACGTGGAAGGCAAGAGTGTTTAGTTAGGCGGAATAATTTTCAGAGGAAGAAGAGATTGTGAAAGGAAAGGGAAGGAAGATGGAATTGTAACGCTGGCAGGCTGTGGAGACACATATTCATTAGGGTTTCTTTCACTCTTCAATCTCTGTTGTCTATTGTATCTTATTTTTTATGAGGATTTGCTTTTTATTTCAGACGATGAGATAATGAGAGGAGTGGTTTTGGTATTGGATTTTGTGAAGGCAGTGGGGTTTGGAGGTTTCTGAGAGGCTGTGAATCGAAATTCCATCAATAGTGGTTTTCAGGGTGGGTGAGTGGTTTGCGATTTGATATCCGAAGTTTTAGGGTTCCGTTGATGATTGCAGAGAGGAGATAAGGTTTTTAGCCATGAACAGCAATGGATTTAGTAGGATGGAGTCTTGAGTATATACGGAGATACCACAAGCACGAGCAACAGCTGTATAGACATAAGGAGAAATGTTTTCACGTAGAAAAGTTTAAGGGAGGGTATTTTTGAAAGATAAAGTTCAACGAAAACTTTTGGCATACAGTGATGTTATTATAGGCTTCGGATTCTCTTTGGCCGTGCGAGAGAGCATCTCTCGGGCCACCAAAGTGATAAGTGAAGGGAGAAGTCATTTCATTTCTCCCCTCATTTTTAACTTCTCTCCATTTGATATATCCCTCCCTTTATCTCACCATGTGTCAAATAAAGGGGGAGAAGTCAAAATCATGGGCCCCATAAAATGACTTCTCCCTCCACTTTTTGCTTCATTTGTAGTGGCCCGAGAGATGCTCTCAGGCATGGGCCAGAGAGAATCCAAAGCCTTTTTTATAAGGGTACAGATATAGACATAGATTTACCAGATTAGATTTACAAAATCAAGTTCAATGTGGGCCTGGTTTGGCAAGACCTAAAATTTTCTCAATGACTAAACATGATGCGGCCTTATAGTTGCATGGGCATGAAGATCCAGGCAAAGGGCCCGGCCCAGACCTTAAGTTTGCTGTGCAAGACCGACTCTTAGCAGCCCTATGCGACGTCCCATACATGTCCAACAATAAATTAAGTAATTTTGTTTGAGAGAGGAAGCAAAAACCTATGACTGATCATTTGATATATCAATATTAGAATGGAATTTGTTAGCTCCGCTCTCTCAATTTCACTTTCCCCTTTCGAAGACAAATAAACAAGGATTTTGTGTTAATATTTGTCAAATATAGGAGACTGGGGCTAACACTCCCCAATTAGAATTAGCAGGAACAAAAAAAAAGAGTGGAGAGAGCCAGCAAGAGAGAAAGGGGAGAAAAAACTGATTATTCTCCACAGCTAACATTAACAGGTATCACAAAAGAAATGGCATATTCATTTACAAAATGCATAGACCTTCAAACTGAAAGGCCTATAGAGGAGTGCTATCCCGAGCTGCACTATGTCAAATATTTTCATAGATACCGTGTGGGTGCAACACGTGGTGTTGTTATCCTATAACACAGAGAGATGGGCTGACACTTGTTGTCACCACCTTGCGTTTGGGGAAGACTTTGGCTGGGGCTAGCATCCCTCAAGACCTATATTTAAGTACATTGCTTTTACAAAAGATAATACCTATCCATCTAACTAAGATGGCGATATGTGCTCCTCCAATGAAATTAGTCTTGCAATCAAGTTATAGGAAGGGAAGCTTTCTCGTAAGAATTTGACTGTGGTCAATTACTTAACAGCACAACACACAACAACAAAACAAATATCATGTATTGCATAACAAAAAATGTTCCAAGACACTATGCATTACAAGAACACATGGGGAGCATGTGACAAAAGATGGTTTAATACAGGTTTACTTAAGCAATCTACCACCTCCTTTACAAGGTAGATGCTAAAATTTTTTTTTTAATAGAATTTCATAAAGAAACATCACTCCTACTAGTACAATTATATTGGATTATTACAAAAGTATCCCTAACAATATGTGGACGAAATTACCAACTAAGAAAGAGAAAAAAGACAAGAACAGTGCCACAATCATGGTCATGCAAATATTACTAGACGAATGGTTATGACAAACTCTCTTACTTTTCAGGTTGATACCCTCACAACTTGTTTACTAAGTAGTCTTTAATCTTGTTCGTGAACGAGAGAAGAGTGATGTCTAATTCTCAATTGACTTTGACATAGTCATTTCTATACTACCAAACACTCCATATGCACGAGTCCATTTGATGAGGCTTGAACATGACAACTCGCAACAATAAAGAATGGCAATCAACCTCTATGTGGGACATGTTGTGACATTAGTGCTTAATGCTTCGATATAAACAGTCATTTCCATTCCCTTGAGCAAAAATCATCCAATCGTCTAACTATATTAAACTATAAACAGAAAGTAATGCCAAAACCAATAATGGAAGAGTCCATTTTGTATGTGCGAATACTTTGGTGATTTAACAAGTTTTATTCCAAAGTTTGATTATGAATTGACATTCTAAAGCTCCTCTCCATTTTCTTAAAGAGAATTTAGTGCTCAACCCAAATGAAGGGAATATATGTTGCTATAATGCGCTGGATGCGGCCTGCCGCGATGCGAAATCAGCTGGTCGGTGAGTATGTTCCATTTCAGCCCTTTATTTGGCCCAAACATCCAATCCCATCAAGGGACTGTTAAGTCATTTTGAGCTCTGCACTTTGATATTGTGCACTCGTGAATAAGGTGCTCATTAGCCCAAAGGAAAAGGAAAAAAAGAAAGCTGTGGAGGAAAAGAAAAGCAAACCTATGGGGAATGAACATATGTCATTTACAACTTCCAACTCCTGAAGATCATCACTGATATTTAACATTCCCACCCCACCCCAAAAAGATCTTAAGGGCATCTTTGCTTTACACTTCCTGTTCCATCATTGAGAACCCTTTATCCAATATAGATTCGTGTCGATTGGCTCAAGCACCATTGTGGGCTTTTGTTTGGGGCCCAAGTTATCGCCTCTTATTGGGCTTAATTACGAAATAGCCAATGTTCAAGCGTTTGCATATATCATCCCTGGATCACACCTAGGGATGTCAACATATACGAATAATATCCTTATCTAAATTCATTTATTCGGATAACTTTTTGAAGATGTATTTAGTAGAGCAAATTCGAATAATAATTTTATCATCCATTTATAATCAAATATGAATTTAGATATTGATATTCCGATTCGATAAATATCTGACATACACTTTATTATAATAAAGTATATATTATAAGGTATTAGAAATTATAAGATTAAAATAATTTTACTTATTAACATATACTTTTTCATAATTTAAGACATTATTTTATAATTTTAATATAAAAGAATATAAATTATTATTTGTCTTTTTTTTTTTGGATTTCTTTTGTTAATTTTTTTAAATTAATCATATAATTTAAATATTATCCAAATTTAAATATATTAATCCAAGTCAGATACAATTTAGATATATCATTAATTCAGTCTGTTTATAACTCACCCAAGGTGGTTTTTAGCATGTGTTGTTATCCATAGAACTATAAAGGGATCCTATTCAAAGTTGATAATGATGTATCCGAATCTGAATCCAAATGCGATTAAATATCTGACAGATAGTGAATAATGTATCTGATTTTGATTAAAATGTTTGAATTCCAAATTACCTGATTACTTTTAAAATCTATATAAATACAAAAATTTAGTTATAATTATATATTGGCTCAGATATTTATTGAATCAAATTTATTAATATCTGAATTCGTATCCAATAATAAATGGATAGGAAAGGTATTATTCGAATTCGTTACACTAGATACATATTTGATAATTATCCGAGCAAACAAAATCGGATTACAATAATAGCCCCAGTTATGCATAGCATCTAAACTAAGAAAAATGATAACCTGGTGAAACATTTGGCTGCATTCCATCACAGACCTATGTTTAAAGTTGCTCAAGATGAACAGCTTCGCTTGGATACACCCATCAAGCTTATTTTTGGGGATTGTGACCATTAAAAGCTGAGTGGGGCCCTAATGGGTGCTCTAATGCATGCAAAATTGCAAATCACGACCTTTGGGGAAATCCTCCTGGCTTACCAAAAAAAAAAAAGAAGGAATGTCTTGTTAAGGTACTCAAGACACAGCATCGATTCTTCTATAATTAAAAATGGCAAGTGATACATGTAGTGGGATAAGAACTTGAAATAGCGTAAATCATCTGGGCGAACCTGCTGAGAAATTTTCAAGTTGGTCCTATACTATTTTATTATAATGTTATTAATACTTATTGTTAAGTACGAACCTTGAAAAAATTATACAGTTAATTTGATGATATGACAGAGAATTTGCACAAGGGATATATGCTTAACTTAAGGTGCTCGCAATCAGAAGATTATCTCGGCTACCCTTTATTCCCTCTCACGTAAGTCATGTATGTATTGTGTTGGGTTATGCCTTTTGTTAGTTGTTAGTTTCATGTATGTATTGTTGGCCTGGTTGTGAGTGTGTTGTTTATATCTTTTACGGAAAAAAAAAAACAGTTAACATGTTATATTTACCCCTGCTTTTGACGGTTGGTGTTACTATCCAACTTAATCTCATATGGCTGACGATGTCTATCAAGTCTTGTGATTACTCAAGGGTCCTCCCTTTCACCTTAAACTAAGCCATTTTAATGAGATGTGTTGGAGTTATGCCTTTTGTTGATCCATGTGTGACCCAGCTTTTGATGGTTGGTGTTACTATCCAACTTAGTCTCGTATCCGCTAGTAATGTTTGGCTAGCCTTGTCATTACTTAAAGGCTCCTCACTTTCACCTTAAGCTAAGCCATTTTAATGAGATGTGTTGAGTTATACCGTTTTGTTGATCCATGTGTGAGTGTGTTGTGTATTATCTTCTAAAAAAAATCATACTCTTTATGGGAATTTTATTTTATACTTTTTATTGTCAACAAATAATGTAAGAGCATTCCTTTTGATTATTTTGGTGAGCCAGATAGTTAAAAATTGCTAAATAACACCCCCAACAACCTCACCAATTTGACATTTTCGGTTTGGTGAGTGTACAATACTCACCAACTTTGGTGAGTTACTGAACACTCACCAAAGTTAGATATCTCTCTTTCCCTCCTTTGTGGGCCTACACAAATAAAATAAAGGTTTCTCTTTCCCTTTTTTTTTTTTTCGTGGAAGTGAGACAAATGATAAAATAATAAGAGTTTTGACTATTTTAGTGAGACTACTGGGAGTGTTTTAAAAAAGTAGCTCACCAAAATGACTTTTTGTGAGTTTTAGCTATTTTAGTGAGTAAATTTTGGTGAGACTACTGGGAGTGCTTTGAGGATTTCTATCAAATTCTCACCGTAAATGCTGTTAGTGTAACCCTTCATAAGTATAAAGCATTGTTTTTTCTGGTAGGAGAAACGAGAAAGCTACACCAATGGCTACCAGAGTTTGAATGTTTGCTCTAGCCTACCATTTCTCAACAATGTAACATCTGTGTGGGACCATTACATGTATGGTTTCAGTCCTTGCATGCCACCTCCGCACCCACAATATCTTATATAAGGACAACTTAGGATACAAAAATATAACAAAGGACACTTAAGTGTACTTTTCTTGTTGTTAAAAAACCTTATTCTTGTTTGTGATTAATTTATAAAAAATTAGTGACCAAAAAAAAATTTTTAATTTATATATAAAAGAAACCTTGTTTATAATTAATTATTTATTATTTCTCAAAAGATACCTCCCAAGTCCCAATAAATTACAAGTTCCCCAACACGAATAAACTTTACCATTTGTACCCAACGTATCCACGTCCTCGGAAGGCTCTAACACGTTTCCACAACCACATGAGGTTCAGGGATTTTCTGTGTTCTTTACATCCTTGGTCACTTATTAATTATTATGGCTCTCAAAAGAGGTAGGGTTAGGGCATAAAAGATGAGATTTTTTTTATACACCATTACCAGATGCCACCAACCTGAAATCAATCTTACCCTTTATTTTTCGGACCGACGATGCAAAACAAAAGAACAGCACAATATTGCTCAGCTATAGAATAAAATGTTTTTCTTAAGTGAAAAAATATAACATTTTAGAAATTATTGTGTTTATTATTCCTTTATAATAAAATTACATATAATTTACTACATTAATTTAGTGTCTAGTTATATGCATTTTCTTTCCATATTTATGTCAAATTTTGACAACTCGGGATTCTCTACAATTGTGTATGTCAAGTTGTATCCGGTTGTATGTCATGCCAACACATGCCCTTTAACAGTGGTTTAAGAGATATTAATCCCTAGGGTGAAAGCTAAATCCTTCAACTTTTAGAAAAAAACTATGTTTAATTTGTATGTATGATAAGTCATTTACTGTATTTTACAAATAGTAACCGGACTTAACTAGCCAAAAAATAACTAGAGGATATAGAGTCAATTTCGACATAATATATATATATATATATATATATATATAGAGAGAGAGAGAGAGAGAGAGAGAGATCTTATATGTATAATATTCTTCTTATTAAAGTATTTATATAAGCTATAATACTAATTTTGAGATACTGACATATAAGGCATTTTGAAACACGACTCACATAAGGTATAGTACTAATATGTATTTAACAGTACCAACATGAAGACATTTTTTTTGTACGCTAGTAATTAGGTGAATAAATTAAGACAATGTTAACTTAAGGTATAATATTAAAGTGTTACTATGTACTAACTAATATATGTAAAATAAATATTACTTATATTATTTTACATGTACATAATGGTGTAAGTGTAAGTGAGCATTTAGATGTTTGGACCAGGCAAGGCCCTAGCCCAATCCATAAGTTAGATGATTTTTTAAAATTTTGGCCATATCTACCTTTGAAGAAGTGGTAAAAAGTCATCCAATTTACGGGCTTAGAAGTGTCGAGTCAAATACCCTCTTTGGGTCAAACTGCGACTCCTAAGTATTCCTTAGGGTTAAAAAATATATATATTCCTAAGGGATAATGGCAAATAAAAAAACTACTTATTCGTGTAACAATGCAGCCGTGATATCAAATCATTTTCTAAAGGAAAAGGACTTTGCTAAATTCAAACCTTAAATTGCTTTTAGGATAAGTATTTTCTATACTCGAAAGTATTTTTTAAAATTGAAGAAGGGGATGCATTAATTTTAGGGAGTTAAAGTTAACCCATAAGAGAAAAAAAAAAACAGTTTTAGGGTTAACAGCAAAAGGAGCAAGAAATTCTAGCCCTAGTCTCATACTTCCAAAGTCTCACAATAGTAACAAAAATGTGGCTACATCTCTATGTTATCTTGGGAATCGATGCAAACTATAAATTTCTCTTATTTGAAAATTTTGTTTTTCAACCTATTGAAGGGGTTGCAATGACCCATGTTGCATCAGCATGAGAGTTAAGAGGAAAAAAATTAAAATTTGAAACCGGGGATAGCACTCCTCAATAGGATTAAATGAAAATCCTAACTATAATTGACTCTAATATTATAATCACCTTTCTCCTCTAGCATGTCAGTGTTGAGATTGATGCTCTTCTTAAGAAGTGCTAGTCGGGTTTCTCCGCTCATTGCTGATTCACACGGGATTCCTTGTGCCCCTTGCTACTCGGGTCAGAGTGTAAGTTAGTGATGCTTTTGGCTACTGGACTCTCGCCATCTAGGGTCACTTGGTGGAGCGACAAATAGAGTTGTCAATGAGTCAAGCTAATTCGATTTATCTCAAAATGAGTCGAGCTTGAATTGAGTATTTGAGCTCATTGAGCTGAGGTGAGCCTGTTTGTTAACCAAGCCGAGCATAAGCAACGAGTGACTCAGCTCGGCTCGGCTCGGCTCAACTCAACTCAACTCGATTATTTTGCTGTACTACTCATAATACACTACTAATATTAGTCTTCACATAGAAGTTAAAGAAACATAAATATGAATTTGTCATGTTATGGTAAAACTTAAGAGGTAACTTCACCTTATTATAATTTATAGATTCTCTATATCGTGTTTTCCCATTAGTCTCACGAGAATAAATATGTTCAGTTCTTAAGTTTTTCTTTTAGAGAGAATCTGATAGACATGTTCAACTCTTATGAATTTTGATTTAAATTATTTTTTTGTCAAAATTAGGGGTAAACGAGTCAAAAATAATTGGGCAAACATATGAGCTGACTCATGCTCGATTATCTATAGACGAGTCTAGTCCATGCTAGTATTGGAGAGCTCGAATTGAGCTCGAGACGAGCTTGAGCAAGCATATATATGTCACTAAGCCAATTTTGAGCAGCGCTCAGCTGGGCTCAACTCGTCTTGTCTCGTTTACACCCTTAGTGAGGAGCAACGTCTCGCCTCCTATTCATGACAACTCCCTTTACCTATGGTTAAGATTCTCTAACCCTTAGGATTAATATTTTAAATCTTGTTTTTTCTTAAAAATCATGATTAAAAATATTAATCACAAATAAAGGGAGTTAACCACAATTAAAAGAGACACGTGTCGGGTGAGGGGTGAGTTGCCACTCCTCGCACCACGACGTGACATCCTAAAAGTATGTTAGGGTCACGGTTTGGGGCTCCTTGCAGCAAATTCTGTAGCAAACCTCTTGCAGTGGATCTTGTTCCACCCTAATAGCAAGGGCCTTTATTATGCAAAGAGATGCACCTCTTCAAGCTCTCTCTCTCTCAGAAGTCAGAACTCTACTGCATCGCACCTCCTTTTCATCATCACTGCGTAGTATTACTGCCACCATTGATCCCCTTGCCATTTATATACTTCCTCCTCTTCCTCTGCAAAATCCACCATTATCTTCACACCTTCTCAAATGGCTCTCCTTCAATCCCTTCTCTTCCTTCTCTCTCTCTCTCTCCTCAACCTCTCCTCTCAATCCACCGCCAAGAACCAGTCTCAGTTCTTCACTCTCATGAAAAAGTCACTCTCAGGCGAATCCTTTTCTCGTTGGGACGTCGTCGTCGCCGGTGAAAATCCCTACTGTTATTACCCCGGAATCGCCTGTGATAATCGCGGGTATGTTGTAAAAATCGACGTCTCTGCATGGTCGCTCACCGGTCATTTCCCGGCCGACGTATGCTCTTACCTACCGGAGTTGCGGATTCTCCGTCTCAGCAACAACAATCTCCATGGAAATTTTCCTGACAGCATCATCAACTGTTCTCTCCTAGAAGAGCTTAGTATGGCCTGGACGTCTCTGTCTGGGACACTTCCCGATTTCTCACCCATGAAATCTCTCCGAGTTCTTGACCTCTCGTATAACTTGTTCTCCGGCGAGTTTCCGGTGTCTGTTACTAGTCTCGTTAATCTTGAGGTACTGAATTTCAATGAAAATGGGGCTTTCAACTTATGGGAACTGCCGGAGGATATTTCTGGGCTGACAAAGCTCAAGCTTATGGTGTTGTCGACGTGCATGATGCATGGTCAGATTCCAGCGTCGATTGGGAACTTGACGTCCCTCGTCGACCTCGAATTGAGCGGGAATTTCCTTGTGGGTCAGATTCCCGTTGAGATGGGGAATCTGAAGAACTTGCAACAGCTTGAGCTTTACTATAACCAACTTTCTGGAGAAATACCTGATGAGCTTGGAAATCTCACAAAGCTAGTTGATTTAGACATGTCTGTTAATCGATTCACTGGAAGGATACCGGAGTCTCTCTGTAAGCTTCCGAATCTCCGGGTCCTGCAGCTGTACAACAACAGCCTCACCGGAGAAATTCCAGGCGCGATGGCGAATTCGACTTTGAAAATCTTGTCTCTTTACGACAATATCCTGACGGGTGAAGTCCCACGAAATCTCGGGTATTCATCGGAGCTAATTGCCTTGGACTTGTCGGAGAACCGTTTATCCGGGGAATTGCCGCCGGAGATTTGCAAGGGAGGTAAACTGTTGTATTTTCTTGTGCTGGAAAATCGGTTTTCTGGAGAGTTGTCTGAGAATTATGCAAACTGCGTGTCTCTTGTACGATTCAGAGTAAATAATAACCATTTGCAAGGTTCAATTCCTGAAGGGATTCTGGGTCTTCCCCATATTTCGATCCTTGATTTGAGTTTCAATCGTTTCACTGGTCCGATTGCAAAAACGATTGGAAATGCTAAGAACTTGTCAGAGCTGTTCATACAGAGCAACAGGATTTCGGGTGTTCTACCACCTGAAATCTCTAAAGCTAGTAATTTGGTCAAGATCGATCTTAGCAACAATCTCCTATCAGGTCCGATTCCTCCCGAAATTGAAATCCTAAGGAAGCTGAATTTATTGATGTTGCAAGGTAACAAGCTAAATTCTTCCATCCCCAAATCTCTTTCTTCACTTAAATCTCTCAATGTTCTCGATCTCTCCAACAATCTCTTGACTGGAAAAATCCCAGAAAGCCTCTGTGAATTGCTACCCAACTCGATCAACTTTTCAAATAATCGGCTATCGGGTCCTGTTCCTCTTTCATTGATACGAGGAGGACTGATAGAAAGCCTGTCGGGCAATCCGGGTCTCTGCGTTTCAGTCTATCTGAATTCCTCGGCTCAAAATTTCTCTGCCTGTCCACAAATTTACAGCCGAAAGAGGCTAAATTGCATCTGGGTGATCGGGATTTCCGGTGTAGTCGTGTTTGTTGGAGTTGTACTGTTTCTAAAACGTTGGTTTAGTAGAGAGAGAGCAGTGATGGAACATGATGAGACCCTTTCTTCTTCATTCATCCATTGTGATGTCAAGAGCTTCCATAAGATCAATTTGGACCAGCACGAGATCATCGAGGCCCTGGTCGATAAGAACATTGTGGGGCATGGAGGATCTGGGACTGTATACAAGATTGAGTTGAGTAATGGAGAGATAGTTGCAGTGAAGAAGCTGTGGAGTCGAAAGACAAAGGATCCTGCATCTGAGGATCAGTTGTTACTAGATAAGGAGCTGAAGACTGAGGTCGATACTCTGGGGAATATCAGGCACAAAAACATCATCAAATTGTACTGCTACTTCTCCAATTTGGACTGGAATCTGTTGGTTTACGAATACATGCCAAATGGAAACCTCTGGGATGCCCTTCACAGAGGAAGTATCCTTTTGGATTGGGTCACCCGCCATCGGATTGCGCTTGGGATTGCACAAGGCCTAGCTTACCTTCACCATGATCTGTTACCGCCGATCATTCACCGAGATATCAAGTCAACTAACATCCTGCTAAATGCAGATTACTATCCTAAGGTCGCAGATTTCGGCATAGCCAAGGTTTTACAAGCAAGAGGAGGAAAAGATTCCACCTCTACGTCTATCGCGGGAACTTACGGATACTTGGCCCCAGGTAATTAAGCTCTGATCCAATTCAAATCAAATTCAGTTATGTATTTGCAGGTACAGTTCGAATTAGTCCTTCCTTGTTCTACCCGGCTCTTAATTGAATTAATACTTTTATTCAATTTGATTCTTTGTAAAGATTTTTGTTAAAGTGGTTAATCTGTCACAACTCATCCTGGTTGATGCTCTTGACAGAATATGCATATTCACACAAGGCAACAACCAAGTGCGACGTTTACAGCTTTGGTGTGGTGCTTATGGAACTGATAACTGGAAAGAAGCCAGTAGAGGAAGAGTTTGGAGAGAACAAGAACATTATCTATTGGGTATCATCCAAGGTAGACACCAAAGAAGGGGCTATGGAGGTCTTAGATAAACGATTATTGGGGACATTCAGGGATGAGATGATTCAAGTGCTCCGGATAGCCATTCGTTGCACCTGTAGTGTTCCTGCCATTCGCCCTACCATGAACGAGGTCGTTCAGTTACTTATTGAAGCAGATCCGTGCTTGTTCGATACTTGCAAGTCATCCAACAATATCAAAGAACTATCAAATTCTATTAAGACAGAACCCATCTGAATTATGATCATAGAAGGAATTTTAGCAGGGGATTAAGGTGAAGTGACATAGTATTTTTAGCAGGGGATTAAGGTGAAGTGACATAGTATCTGTGTTACAGTAATGTCTCTCTAGAACTATTGGGAGACTCTTCATGAAGAACTACTTACCCTCCTTTTCTTCTTTCTAAGAAAAGTAGTTGAGAGATTCTGTATTCCTTTTCTTTTTTTGTTTTGTTTTTTGTTCTTGTAAGGATTTGATAGAATTTAAGTACTACAACTGCTTTATAGTAACGCACAGCATCTGTATTTCATAGACCCACAGAGGAAATCATTCTCTTGCTTTGAAGAATTCTGTTTTTGATCTTTATTTCATTGAGAGTAATCCAAAGGAAAGGAGGCTCCAAAAGGCAGAGATGTTGGAAGGTTGTGATTCGCAATAGGTTTCTTTTGCACGGAAGTGGGTTCTTTTTTGAATTTAAAAGTTAGGTAGATTCGTTATGGAAGACCCACTTCAAATGACATATCCGTTGGAAAGAGATGGAGGGCCATGATTCATTTATGAGCATCTATCTTTGTCTCCATCCAAGTCAGGAAAACAGGAGAAAGTTTCAAGTTTTTTTTTTTTTTTCCCCTCTATGAGACTGATTGTTTTGTAGAAAGGGGAGGGGAATTCAAGGAGCAAAAAAGCAGTAAGCTTGTTTCACCGTACATAGTGTGCCATTTAACCTCCACTTGCAAGCAGAAAAGCCTTTATTTATTGCAAGTGTTATCACTGAAACATGTAAGCTTCCTCCATTGTTGAAATGCATTTATGTCTATTCACAAAAATAAATAAATATAGGCTATAACATCAACAACATTTTATACTAGAGGGGCTAATCTAGAAATTGATCAAGTGAGATCATAGGGCAAATCAGGATAAGCATGACAGCATTTCACACGTGCTCGTGTTTGTATCCGTATTATCGAATGCGTGTAGGAGCCTGTTCGTGGGTCAGTCTTTGTGGGTGGTTCATGGTTGGTGGGTCCTCTCAGAAGAATGAGATTCATGAATGATTGAGATAATGGATTTATAATTATTTTGGCAAGGTGGAAAGGCCATTAAAGAAACAGACGAGAGGATCTGGTATGAGAAAACAGTTCTTCAATGAAAAGCTAGCAAAGAAGGCTTGAATGTGATAAGTTTATTCAAAACAATCATAAATTATCTAAAACTTTAAAGAGGAACAACTTAATTTTGCTAAAGTGCTTGTGGTTTATGAGCCTAACTCTCTGCTCCTCAAATCACCTTAAAGCTTTTTCGAGTATTAGTTAGATTCATAACATTTGGTATACACAGCGTTTCGAGTTCGAGTCTCGAAGGGAGCAACCAAGGAAAAGGCTACTTGGACACCACGGGCCAGAGTGAGAGTTGTCATAGAGTAAGGGTTAATTGAATGCCACTAGCTATTAATAGAAAAAAGAGGCTAGAGTGGAAAGCTGCAATAGAATGGGCTGCTATGGATGTCTGGTACGAAGCGTGGTGGTATGTTACCATCCCTGATGATTTACAGGCTTATTTTTCCGCTCCTGAATCACCCTAGGGCCTTTTGGAGTATTATTAGGTTCATAACAATTGGTCTCTACTAAATAACAAGATGCGATGAGGCAAGAGAGTTGATTGGGGTAAGGCTGTGGTTGAGTGCGTTTCATCCTAGCCAAAAAGGGGGATGCATGGGTTACGAGGCCTAGGGTTGGGTTGGGTTGGGTTGGGCTGGCCCTGTCATGGCCTTTAACAACTAAGCCCTAAAAAAGCATCTATTTCTTTCACCATGTATAGCATGCCTGCAATCTATAGTGGGGATGGCCTACTTGCATGGAATATGTTGGTTAGAGCCATTAATGAAAACTTGAACAGCCATCCTTTGATCCCAAGTTCTTGAATTAGTAAAAGAAAAGAATGAATATCCACACAAATGGTTGTGAGCTTGAATTGCACCTTCAAAGCCAAATTGATTTAGTCAAGGACATTGTCTGCTAATGACGAGTGTGCACATTGGTGGGGTTTGGAGTATAGTTAGCAAATACTCATATAATAAATGAATTGATTGAATGATTAGAAAAAAAACATTCAACAAATTTTCCCAAACGCAAGAAAAATATGCAATCTTTTAATTTCACACGAATATTACACGGATTATTCGTTTATTCGAATGATACACCTTGAAAAAATTTAATAAATTTTTAGTCATGCTTTCATTTATTTTTTCATCTTGATTTCTCTATTCTTCTTCCTCAAATACAACTGCGTGAGCCTTGACTCTCGTTACCTTTCTGTATATTTCCCACTTATCACCCGAGTGATTGCGACATTTTGCTATGGTTTTGAATTTACCCCAGGTAAGCCCTAAATTAGTCATTTTTATAATTACAATTTTGCCTTGGAGGATTGTCATTAGTCATTTGATATACAAAAAGAAGGCACACCTCAAATAGCTAAGCAAGAGATTGGCAAGAGATATAATTCCAATATTTAATGTACTCACACTTGATGAAGATGTGTGTGCATATCTGAATTTTCGGACCTTATTTTTAACCTGGCCCATCCGATTGTTTGTCGTCTCCATTTTTAATGACCAGATTTTTTAAAATCATTTTCTAATGTATGACCCGCTATCAATGGGCCGGGCTGGCCTATAGTCCAATATATAGTTGGGAGTGCTTGGGCTTAGACCATAGATCTGGGGGCCCACTAAACTATACTCCTAATCGGGTTGGCAAGCCCCTATAAGGCCCGTTAATTTTTTAGAAAAATATAACCTATTTTCTTCTTCTTCATCCTTAGGTGGGCCTGGCCCGACCCAATTAATATGTAGACCGGCCAGTTTCTTAATACGGCCTAGTTGGAGCTGGGCTAGCCCGAACCTGGACCGTTGACACCACTATCGAATAATTCCCATGGCATATTTTTCACCTCCCCCTATTTTCTGTGGTTTGGACCTGATGGGATCGGCACAACCAGCTTTATTAGGAGCTAGATACACGCCCAGCCAAGGTCTATAATGGGCTATGATTAAGGCCCAAAATACTAGCATAGATTTGGGATTTGATTCAAAACCTGGAGGAACAGAAGAAATTACTTCTTTTATTTTTAACCATGGAGGCCCACCTGGAAGCCTCAGCCCTTCTATTAATATTGAACCCTTACTAAGAAAAAACGAAAGACCAGTCTTGTTCAAACTCGGTTGCTTGCCTACATGACTCAGTAGTATGTTGACGTGCCTTAGATGGCCAGCGTTGCGCCACCTAAGCATTGAGATGATAAGCATAAATGTATTAAAAATGTGAAAAAAAATATACTTACTCTTCTCCTATAATAGTAAGGCAAAAATATTTCTTAAAAGTGAACAAAAAAAACTTCACATAGACAAAATACCAATCACAATAAAAGATAGGTAGAGAATCAACAATCCGACAAATAAGTATGAATAATGTTTTAACAAATAACACAATTTTGCCCATAATTGATCAATGAGGAAATTGTGTTAGCCCCACTCTCTTCCTCCCCTTTTGGGGGCAAGATATCATGAATTTTATGTGAGGTCCTTTGGGGGGTCTCACCCAAAATCCTCGTCATGTTGTCATGAAAAGGGGAGAGTGAAACAGGAGGAGAGGGAGGATAGCAGAATCCTTTCAAGGATTGTTCCTACTATTCTGATGTGGTGGCCGTTTGGTGAGAGGTACGTGAGATATGCCAAGTGATCCCATGCCAAAATTGGAAAGGGTCTTTTTTAGGTCCATGATGGAGGTCATGATATTAGGGTGCCCTTGAAATTAAATAAGGAAGGTCTGTAGAAAGCCCCTTTGTCGGGCATTCTGTTCCTATTCATATGAATCTTATACCGTTTTGAGGTTCTAGAATAGGAGCTGTCGCTTTTGAGTTGATGAGGGAAATGCCTTTAAATGTAGCGAATCAGTGACGTTTAAGGCACACCAACATTGCTTCCTAGGGTGGCTGTCTCATTAACCAATTCCTTATGATTTAAATAATAATAATATTAATTCAATAATACAAATCCAGCTATCCCTAAAATCCCCATCTATATATATATATAGCTGTCACATTAAAAAACATATATATATCTAACAACACAGCCGTATTGGGACTCATTTTCTATATAAAACAAATGTGGATAATGGGGTGTCTAAATTATCAGATTTGGAACAACATTTTTGTACGCTGAAATGGACATGGGTCATGGGCCAATGGGACCTTATTCTACTTGTATTCGTCAGCAAGACGCTTTTTGCTATTACATTACATAAAGTAGGATGAAATTTGTTTGCTTTCGATTGATAATTTGTCGAAGCATTAGTGTTTTTTTTTCTATTTTCTTTTTAATATTTTATACTTTTTTCGTAAAACATGTGAACCAATTGAACATAGATTGAGAAATTCAATTTTGTAAAAATATTAGCTCACCTAAAATAAAATTAATGTTCTTCTGGAGGTAAGAATCTTGGAGCTATTTTCTTTACCCACAACATGTCAGTTGAAGGGTTTTAACCCAAGTCTAGTGTTAGTCCACAATTAGATCTCATGAATCGAACAAGCACCACAAGTGCTCCCCTATTTTAGATGACGTGATGTGTTCTCTCTGGGGGTGGTCATTGGATCAAGTCTCGAAGAATAAATTTCCGTTCATTAATGTGACAAAAAGGAGGTCCACTCACTAGTTACTAACCCATTAATTCATTTTTTTTAGAAACAAGGATACCCAAGCCTCTTAGAGCACCTGACTATTCCCTCAAGTATATGCAACACCCCCTCATACCACACGCACCAAGTCAAGATTACTCCCGGAGGCTAGCCAACAAAGGAGGGGATTCGAACTCGGGGCCCAGTAATATAGAGAAATGATGACATATACCAAAATAAATAAACTGTACAAACACAAATTGATTAAACTTTGTCCCTATAATGAAGTCAGTTGGCTACGTTTCAAACTTCTTCGATATTATTGAACCAAGTTTAACTGCTTAACCATATCTTATAAGTAGTGAAAATGCTGGTGAAGGAAATTCAGTTGTAATCTGTGTAAGCCTTAATGCCTGGAATCTCCTATATTGGGAGTCACATCACTTTGAACTTTATTTCAGTCAGTCTAAGAATTGGTTTTGTTAAACAATATATGATGAAGTTATTAGAAACAATCCATAACTATATAGGAGATATGAATTACAAAATTAGATTTTCCATATAGCCTATACTTGATATGATTAAAATGTACATTCGATTATATAAAACAAATAATAATTATATAGGGTTTGAGACAACATATGAAATCATGTGTTTCACGATTACCATAAGTCTGATTGAGTGTGTTTTTAGAGTACTTAAATGATAACCTTAAACCAAAAAAGATAAGTATAGTTTAAATCTACAGCTCCAAGCTTGGGATGTTTTAAAATTTTGTGCTCTTGTTTCTTACTATCGGTTCTGGATACTTAGGGAAAGACCCTCCTAGGGCACGCATCCAAAATTTTCGAGTAATATTGTATATTTTAGATTATTTTTCATTTTCGTAGAGGTACTCACTAAATAGCATAGATTTCACAAAATCTTTATAGATAGAAGAAACAAGTTACCATTTATATATAAACGGTTGTCGTGTTAGCACAATTGCGACCTTATCTTATGGTTAATGATTCGTGCACAATTGCAATCTTGTCTTATGGTTAATGATTCGCGCTGGCACAATCACGACCTTATCTTATGGTTAATGAATATGGAACAGTACAAAGCATCATTGCATATAACATTTTGTTTTTGGGTAAGCTATGGTACAAAAATGTTATAATAATATATTGCAATGGTTAATTCTATATCAAAATCTGTGTTATCCCAAAATGACATTAAAAAAATCATTTCTCAAACCTCCATTTTAAAGAATTTGACAAATAGAGACCCACTATTTAGTGCCTCTATTGGTAGTTATGATTCTTATTTAAAATAATAATAATATTGCCTTAACAATTGTTAGAAATTTAAATCTTACCCAAAAAAACACACTAAGTTATTGAATTAAGTTGGCTTAATGGGAAACATGTAAGGTGAATGGACAAAGGGAGAGAGAGTGTGTGTCTTACCAGAAAACGGTACACAGAGAAAGTCGAAAAGGGCTTTTCACCGGCCAGCCCAAAGCCAAAACCTCAAAGCGTGTGCGTGCCAAAACAACCGCACAAAAGAAAACGCTTCCCTCCCCTTCCCCTTCTTTAAATAAAACTAAAACCCCCCTCTCTACTTCTCTCTC
Organism: Tetracentron sinense; assembly: GCA_015143295.1. Lineage (NCBI taxonomy): Eukaryota > Viridiplantae > Streptophyta > Magnoliopsida > Trochodendrales > Trochodendraceae > Tetracentron > Tetracentron sinense. The sequence goes on from CM026556.1 coordinate 34,837,272, forward strand.
TCTCTCTCTGGGTTTCGTTTGGTTTCTTGGGGTCAGAGAGAGAGAGAGAAGGAAAAGCAGAAGAGAAGAGGTGGAATGGTGGGCTTGGCTATCCATTCTGTAATGGGGGAAGAGGACAATCTGTCATCCTCTTCCTCCTCCGTTCTCTCTATTATATGCATTGACCAAACTGCCCTTGTTCCCAAAGAGGTACCCTCTGAACATTCCTTTGTAGATCAGAGGTCATTTTCGTGCATTTTCTGTTGAGGCGTTCAAATGTAGCTCTCTTCTTAGCGTAGTAAAGGCAGACAGGATGGAGCCAGGCAGTATAGTTTTCTTAGTTTCCTATATACCCTTTTGTTATTTCCCTTTTTTTTTTTTTTTTTTCCTGAGATTCTAAAGAAGCAGAAGGAGGAGAAGCAGAAGAGACGTCATGGATCAAAATTTTTATTGGGAATGGGTCATCGTCTTCGTCGGTCGAAATGAGTATATTTGATGTGTATGCATATGGGATGGTGTTCCATTTATATGGTTTTGGTGATGATGATGGCAATGATTTATGTTTTCCCCAATTTTCTGTAGATTGAGTTCCATATATGAATATATACAGAGATTATCTATTCTGAGATTTTGCCCATGTTTTGATTCTCTTTTATTTTTATGTTAATGTTGAATCTCTTAAAATCCAAAGAAGGGGTGGTTCTTGGAATCATGAGTAAAAGTTTGATGGCAAATGTGTGGGTGTTTTCTTTCTGTTGTTTTTCTTACCTATTGAAGCAAATCTAGTTGATGAATTGGGATTTACTGATCATGGTGTGATGTTATTTTATTTAATTTCCTTTGGGATGTATGGTTTAAATTTGGTTTTGGATGGGCCATTTTGTTTTAGATTGAGATGAAACAACAATTGTTTGACCAATTAAAAATTCTTGTTTGAGACTAGTTACTTCTGTCTTTTTGGGTGTTTCTATCTTCTTTGCTACAGTACAGGTTCCATTGGATCAAAGAAGAGTATGTTATGTCTCATTTTGTTTTATGGAATCTAATTTGATCTCTTATGACAAGCAGTGGAGATTTGCATGTTTTTTATTTTTTTAATCTCTTATTCAAAGTGAGAGCTGCTTCCAACCTCAAGCTTTAGCAAGGTCCTGTTTTTTTTTCTTCTCATTCTCATATTCATTGGGAATATTTATTTTTTCTTTTCTTTTCCACAAAATTCATACTGGATATGTATAAATGCTTGCAAAAGATATACTGACCTAAAAAATTCTAGTTCTTGAAAATCTGGGATATTTAAATCACATTGGAATCTGGTTTTAAATCTTGTTGATCTCTGAAAGGTCATAATTGGACCCCTTTCAGTATCCTCAATTGATTTTCTCTTTTTCTTATTTATTTCCTTGTATTTACCCCTTTGCACACCACATTCTGTTATGAATCAGGTTTGTTCGCTTGATCTTGTGACAAATTGCCCCTTATTTCATGGTTGTTTTGTAGAGATAAGAAATCTTTCAAATTTGACTCAGGTATCACCATGCACAGTTGTTACTTGATAGTCTTGATGTCCTTGACAAGATTTATAAAGATTTGAGTCCTTTGCCAAGTCTTAGTCCTAACCAGTGTAAGGCGTATGAGGCTTACACCTTTAGGCGAGGCTCAAAAAAAACCCCTTGAGGCTTAAATAATTTGAGGCTCACACATCATGCCTTGAGGCTCGCTTCTTGTATGAAGCGTGCGATTCATACATTAACCAAAAATAAGGCTCTAACCAGATAATTGAGAGTTAAAAGTTGTTCTTTTTATATATTCATTTTGCTATTTGTTTAAATAACACTTAATTTATTAGTTTTTAATGTCTTTAGGGTTTCAAAACTCTTTCAAGTTCTTATTTCAATCTAAGGATTTCTCTAGTAGACGTTGCAAGCATTGTTACCAAGTACGGGTACGGGTATAATACGACAATGATCCATTCGGGAAGTATGGGTGTTATACGCAAGGTTTAAAAAAAGGGTTTCGGACACCGTAACGGATACAACCGAAACCTTTACGTAACGCCGTTACGTAACGGTTTCGGCCTTTACTTATTTTTTTTTCTTTTTTGCTTAAAAAATTCCAATAAATAGAAAAAAAAAAAAAAAAAAAAACATATAATACATGAGTAACAAGATAATTTTAAAGTCATTATGAAGCTCAAAATTTAGAAATAAGGAAATTAGATGGGTCGAGAATTGAAATATACCCGAAATAAAGAACATGCCTTAGATTCCTTCAAATCTATGAATTAAACTCCAAATCAAGTTATTAATTAATAAAAAACAAAAAGATTTTAGGAAAAAAAGGTACTAAGAATAGGTAGAGAAGAAGAGAGGAAGCAAAGATGAGGTTTTAGAATGAGTTTAGGGATTTTTGGAACCCAATCCTACGACCGAAACATTTACGTATCGGGCGTAACTTCCATTACGTAACGGTTTCGGGCATTACAGTTTTGTTTCGGGATAAACGGGTAAAGATACGGTATCGGAGGTCACCGAAACCTTTACGTAACGGGCTTTACGTAACGGTTTCGGCGTTTTTTTAAACCATGGTTATACGGAAAAAACACTGTAAAAGTATGGGAAAATAAAAAAATTAATAATTTTAAATAAATAAAGAAATATGATATTAAATAATAACAATCATTTAATGCAGAATATGCGTTTAACACGGTAATTCACATATTAAATGGGTGTAATACGACAATACGCGTATAATACGTAATACGGCAAAATTACACAATTTTGAACGGCGGCCCCCTCTAAAAGTATTATACGGGTATTATACAGGTGTTTGGTAACTATGGTTGCAAGGCTTTGGTGTCAATCTTTTCGCAGCTTCTTTGCAATTGTTTGTTGGAATTCAAAATGGCAAAATCCATCACATGAATTGATGACTACAAATCATTTGTCTTTCAATAAGTTTGAAAATAAAAGTAAATCGAGATAACAGCTTCCGCATGCCTCTTAAAATTATTTATTTTTATATGATGCTTGAATAATTTATAGATTTTTTCCTATATAAAAGTTTTTATTGAACCTTTTTGCAACTTTTCCATTTTCTAATTTAATTTTTTTATTTAAAAGCGAGGAAGCGTGAAGCTTACGCTTCACACATCTGGAGGTCCTAATGCCCCACTTCACGCATTTGCCTTTTAAAACACTGCTCCAATCCTGATCTTCATCACTGTGAGGCGTTCTCATGTTAGTATGTGTCTGAAGCTAGGATGACATATTTCTATTCAAGATCTAGTACCCAGATAGGCTAAATAGGAATGCATGGAAATTGGAGCAACATTGCTCAGTGCCTCTTGATATTCTTTTCTAGTTGACAAAGGCAGTAGAACCATGCATACAGGTAGAGATCTTCGAAGTTTTGTTCAGACCCCACATCGAGAAGTTGAAACATTTCCTGCTATATTTGCTTGCAAAGTTTGGTCTCTTACATGTCAAACCATACACCAACTAGAAAATCAGGCAAGGCTGATGCGATGTGGTCATGACTCATGATGGTTGCAATTTGATAGTTGGATGAAACATATTTTATTATGTCATTTGAAAAGTGGTAGTTAATTACCATTTGATTTTGATTATTCTATTATTGAAGGATACCCACAATGGAAGAATATTCTTAGGGAACTTCTGCTCTCTTAAAGCAATGCCACTCTGTTGGTGTTTTTATGGGTTCCTCAAGTTTGTTTTAAGTTAGACCCTTCTGCAGGTGACTAAGCATTTGGCTTTCAATCAAGCTCACAGTTCTGTATCATGCTGCTCCATCAGACATTTCTCTTTCATCTGCCGTCACTTTATTGTGCATCTTAGGTAAAGAAAACAAAAACATGAATCAATTAGAAATTTCATTTCGCCATGTAATGCATAGGGAGATAAATCCCAGATTTAGTAGATCATTTGTGTATATTGCTTCTCTCTGTGATACCAGAGAGCATCTAGATATGTTTATATGTGGATTTTCCATGTGAGGATCTTGATTACTGTCCCTTTTTTGCTCCTCTACCACTTCCATGATTATACCAAGACCATCCTCAATTCAGTCAATTGTGTAATATATGTAGGTTTGCTACCATTAAATAGTTTCTATTCTCATTACATTAGTACATGTTCTGAATTCTTAATATATTATATTTGTACAAGAATTTCTCTTTGTTAAACCCTTCCAAGTAGGTCTGCCTTCCGATCCTGCAACTAATAATAGCTCCAATGCTTACTGCATAATTATGTTATTGACAAGTAAATCTGTGTTGCCATATAAACTGAATGTGGTATTTTGCCCGTTAATTATCTATGTGCCCGTCTATTATGTTTTGTTTATTTAATTTATTTTGTTCGATTCTCTTTTTCATCCTTTTTACTTTAACTAAGGCTTATAGATTTGGTGTCTGGACTTTTTGCTTCAACTACAGGAGAAAGTACGAGTCTAATGTTTTCCCAGATCTTATTATAAAATAAGGTTGATTTGATTGAAACAAAACAAAAAAACACATCTGGAAAGATGGGGCTTAGCACCTATCCTGGATGATGGTCAACAATTACACACTTGGATGCTAACTTTCAATCATATACAGAGAAAGTAGTAGCATAATTGCAGGTAGAAAAGACACAAACAACTGCAAACCAGTGACATGTCAAATAAAGTGCTCAATAAGAGATTTTCTTGAGGACGATCATGGCATGAATCAATGAAATGTCATACGCAAAACATCTATCTTGAACATGTAAACAAAAATTGCCGAAACCGTTACGAAATAGACGATATGTATAGGTTTCGATAGTCCTCTATATGATATTTATACTGATACGAAACGAGTGATACGCATTGTTTATTGGTTATTTATGTTTTCATTAATTGTGTAATTGTAATTGTGTTTGCTACTGTCTTTGAGTCACTTCCCATGACTTTATATTTGGTAAATTTGGTTCCTATAACTCATTTGATTTAAAAAAAATTTAATTTGACTATTTTTAAAAGAAAATTTTATATGTATCGTCTGAAACCGATACCAAAACAGATACATATAGGTTTCGGTTGGGACCGATACATCCCCAAGACCGTATTGTTAATCCTTGATCTTGAAAGGGCCTAAAAAAATTGCAGAATATAGAAAAGAGAACAAGCAATTTTGAATAACATTGTATGCTCTGCATGCACCTCTTATTGATCTCTAATCTTGATATTCAGATAAAGTAGCAACTAGCACGGGTACTTACCAAGAGTTTAGTATTGATTACCGTGTGATATTTGCACAAATCACAAAGATTATCGGTATTTGCACCCATAATGTTATCACAGGTCATATTTACCTTTATGCTAGAAGTGAAGAACAATTTTCTTGGTGGTGATTTTCTTGAGCTATTTACTATCTAGCTGATTCATCATGAGTAGTGTAGTTGGTTTTTTGTTTAGATGGTCCAAATGGTTTCTTCTTACTTGGCACTGCACAGCCAGCAGCTGTCCTCTCTTGCTTGTCTAGGGCTAATGATATTACTCACTGACCTTGATAATTCCATTTGGAGAGTTCAGGATCATTTTCACCAGTGGTTTGACAAAAGATTGGGGGATTCATCTATATTTTATTGGCACTGCAGTTGCTATGGTTAAGCATGGATGTGCTTTCTCAATGTGAATATTCTCAATACTTAAAAAGGGTGAAACCTCACATCCTAGAGGATAGGAGTTGTTTGATCTCTAGAATGCAATGTTAAATATGACAGAACCCAAGCTTATCAACCTTCCCTTGCAAGCAGAGTATCATCAGCTCACCAGAAACTTTTTTCTCTGAGGTAAGCATCTAACAGATTCATACTTGTTTTACAATAGATTAATCATCTTCTCCTATTCATGAATTGTTCTTGAGATTTCTTAAAACAGCTTTCTAGCATCTTGAATTAGTACTGATATGGTTATGACAGTCTTTAGATATTTGCGAAAGTTGCCTTCAGTAATCCGACATGTATTGGTTGTATCTTCATAATTTCCCAGATTATCATATTAAAGTGCATTAGTATTGTTAAATTTCTTGTACAATAGTTTCCATATAAGAGGAACCTAAGGTCCTTTGGATGCAGGACCCCATGACCTTGGTGTGTTATGGTAGTAATCTCAAGCACATGAGTATTTTTTGAAATATGCACACCCACACTTTTTTATTTTTGGTGAGAGATGTACAGTTAGGTGGCAACCCCGATTAGTAGGTTAGTATACATTCTAAGTCATGGATGGGTGGAGATGACAACATTCACCACCCTCTCGGGAGTGGAACCCAGATCAATGGAGCGGTGACTAGCACACACTACCGATGGGGCAAGCGATGCTTCCCACCCTACACTTCACCCATTGCTAATTTGTATATGCATATGCTATTCTGATATTTGTGTAGTTGGGTGTGGACTGGAAATGGGTTGGGCTTACCCAGAGACTGAGTTATGGGCCAAGTTGAATTAAGCCTTTTTGGCCCATGTTTAGCCTCAGCCTCATTAGGGCCTGTTCTTATAGGCCGTGGTTGGTATTAGGTTGCAGGAAAGTTCTATTTGGCTGCAGGGTGATAAACCATATTTTTTTTTCTCTGCACAAATTTCTCGAAGTGAACAAACTGATCAGCCGGATTATAAAGGTCAATTTAGGTCTGCCAGACTTGAACACGTGGCAATTCAATATGGGGCAGGATGTTTATTTGTACTAAACATAGCTTAAAAACCACCAACCCATTAAAAATGATATAAAAAATTGCTTGGCTTGGGCCCCCCTCTTGAATTAGATAAAGTAACACGTGAAATCTATCTCCCGTTTTCTTTTCCCCTTTCTATGTTCCTATCCCATTACCCAAGTTATAGGGAAGGCCATTCTCTTTGGGGTTTCGGCTCAAGTAGGATTCGAGCTTAGGACCAGTCAGCAGACCACTCTACCACCTAGGGTCACGGCTTACGAACATTGATCAATTGTTTTTTTGGGAAATGTTAAACTTAACGCTGTATTCCACTACGTAGTGGAATGTGTTGTGGGGGCGGAGCCAAGATTCTCTTGTAGGGGGGTTAACAATGGGGTTTGGGGAATAGCCCTGATTTTTTTTTTTTTTTGAGAGTCAAGTTCATGGGTTATCTGTCCGTTTTTTAAAAATATATATTTTTTCTCAAAAATTTATGTGGGGGGGGGGGGGACTAGAGCACCGCGTCCCAACCAACCCAAGCTACACTCCTATTAGGACAATATAAAAAAAAAAGTTCCCCCAAAATTTCAGGGGGACTTCAACTCTCCTTGGGCCCATGTGGCTTTGTGTGGCTTTGCCTCCGTGTGTCGTCCTCATCGTCCATGTCTCCCTTTTTAACACCTATTAACTGTGGTTAAGATTCACTCACTAATAATATAATATTGATTTTTATAAAAATAAATATATTATAAAGGGATGTTAAAAGGGACATGTCGATGGCCTCGAATTGTCTCCGGCGAAGCCAGAAAATTGTCTCAGGCAACCATAGAATATGGGACATGCGGCAATAAAAAGAGGAAAAGTCATTTTATTTTCTCCTTATGATTTTGACTTCTCCCCCACTTGATATCTCTCCCTCTCTATCTCACTATCTATCTTATCATCTTGTGTCATTTAGTGTGTGGAGAAGTCAAAATCATGGGGTTTTGACTTCTCCACCACTTGTCACCTATTCTATGGTTGCCCGAGACAAGGCTTTTGAGACACTCCGAGGCCATGTAGACACGGTATTTGACTACATAGTCATAATCAAATGAGTAATGCTTTTCTTTTTTAATCCAAAACGTGGCCTATGGATCGGATATTTTAGCATAGCTTGTGACTGAGAAGTAGTATTACGAGTTATCATCACCTGTTTGGTGGGGAGACGCTGCAAATGCGATTCTCTTTAACTTTTGACTTTTTTTTTTATTAAAACGAAAAAAAAAAAATTAAGGAATATGGGTGCCAGCCAAATGGAAGCTTGGTAGCTCAACTGCCTGTATTGTATTGTTGCTATTATCTTTTTAGAATTGTCAAAGATGCTGTCAAATTGATTAAACAACTTTTCTCTCAATCTTTGTATTCACTTAATCCATCCTACTCTTGTCACATCTTACATACTTTTGCACTACATCTCACCCCTCTTCAATTAATATTTACAAGAATGACCAGAGATTCTTCAGGAAATACAAGGTCAAGAAAAGGGCGTGTTTGGCTCAAGGAGAAGCTCCCTTCTCGTCCATGGTACAACAAAGCGATACTTTATTATTTTGGTTACAATGGGGTGTAGAATTGAGAAAAAGAGGAAAGCTATTCCAATAAAAAGCACCCTTTTGAGGGTTGCATTTCGTGGTCAGCATAGAACAATCTTTTTGGAAGCGATTTAGATTCTTGAAACTGAAAGGTGCTCATCTAGAAGAACAAATCATAGCAGGCAACCGAATTCTTCTGGTTGAAGTCCCGGTATGTTACTCCGGCCTAGTCTCTTTCCCCAACACCTGTCCCTCCTTAACTGCTTAAGATTCATTAATCCATGGGGTTGATGAATCTAACCTTGAATTTTACGGGGGGAAAAAAATTAAAATCTTAACTTAGTTTTTTTCTTAAAACAAAGGATAGAATTATTAATTTTAAGATTAGTAAATCTTAACCATGATTAAAAAGAAACACACGTTGGGCAAAGAGAAATGTGCATAAAAATTAAAAAGGAAGATGACCCAGACCCAACATTTTAAGCTTGGTAAATAGGCATGGCCCACCGCGTCCCCTTACTCACACCTCACTCAAAACTGGCCATCCCTTAACAAGGACTGCTGTGACCTCTGTATGACTAATTGACCCTCACCTTTTTAATCCTGATTTCCAAACTGCATTCTTCCTCATTATTTAGCCAAACTTTTTGACTCTGGGCTTGTCCTTTATAAGACTTTGCAACCAAACACCACTGTCTCTTCATATGATGATGAGACACACACTTCTTTGCTTTTCACTCCCTTAATCATTCATTAATCAACTTATTCGTTTAATGTTTAATTTAATCCCTCTTTTTCTTTTGGAAAATATCTTCAGAAAATGTGGAGAACATCTTATCATCGGCAGTTTCACCATTTCTATGAGGGCGATCTAAGGGATCAAGTTTTGTGATGTGACAAGGGATTCATTTACCAATTACTAAACCAATAAGACTAACTACTAAATAGTAGATTAATGATGCCCAAGTATAAAAAATAAATAAATCTTAATTCAAATCAAAGGAACCTTTTTTTATTTTCTTATACTAGAAATTCTAATGGACCCTCTTTTTTTTTTCTTTTTAATCTGATTAATGTATATGTTTCCCACTCCGGGGCTATTTAGGTCAATGCACACCTGATTCCCGCCATTTTTCGACGCTTTCAAAGCTACCCCATGTTACGCCCAGATTATCTCTCAAAAATCTACTCGGGCTTAGGTCCATCAATGTCGCTTCACATTGAAAACAACCGATACTTCACGGCGACGCTGCTGCAACTCCCCAAAGTCCCACTCTCCACCTCCCCCTATTTATTACTACTTTTCCCTCCAAGCTCAAAGCCCAAAACTCCTCGAAGGAAATTAAAATGAATCTTTTTAATGCCCCCAGTAAGCATCCACTAATGGAGGGTATTAGTGTAAGGGTAGTGATTAGCCCACCATGTATTTGATTGTATAGCCAAATGTCATATCCACGTGTCTTTTTAACTATGATTAAATTTAAGAAAATTTAAGTTAATATATTTTTAAAAGGGAAATTGTTAACGTATTCATGAATTCTATTTCTAAACTTAAGGCATGCACAAACTTAAGGCATCCACCAATGGGTGCATGTCTTAAGTTTAGAAATAGAATTCATGCATACGCCTATCACTATCACTGTTCTTTTTAAAAAGCAGTACCTATGATCTCCATTTGCAAACTGAAGGTTGATCCTCATTGATTCATGCCCCTATTCTAAAATAGTCACAAGCTGTGGTAAGAATTTCATAGTAAGGTATGGATCAATGTGGAATAGTCTTAGGTTTGCAAATGGACATCTTAGGTATATTAACTATTTAAAAAAAAAAATTAAGATTAGATTTTTAACTTAAGGAGTGATGTGTTAAAATGTGGGGCATGGACGATAATCAAATGTGGCGGTAAGTTAAACATTCCCCTAACGGTAACCCTTAGAGTAGTGAAGGAAATGTTAGACATCGGGTCCCCATTGGACCAATGCACTCATTTTTCAAACTCCCACCGCCCCCCGGCATGCTTACCTAGAAATCTTCCGTGATTCTCATGGGGCCTAATTAAAACGTTCCTTTCTTATCTCGAAGAATCTAAAGATTACCCTCCACTCCCTTTTTCAAATGCATGTCAAGACTCTCGTGGGCAAATCCACATGAGCTTAATTATGAGAAGAAACACAACTTCAAAGTTTTTGACAGCTGCTTCTTTCCTTGTTAACTGATGACAATTTTTGTAATGAGTTCGAATGGGCAAGTTTGTGCCTAAAAAACATGGGACCCTCCATTTTTGTTGTGGGTTGCACCACTGTTGATGTGGGGTCTACCATTGGTTGGTTCAGGCACAAACGGGCAAAAGAGCGCAATGTTGCCCATCCCAACTCTTTTGTAATTATGCAGAGAAATCGTAATCTAAATTATAGGGAAATGGAAAACGGACCTAAGCTTACCCAAGTGACCTATTGGTCCAACCCTTTTTTTTTTACCATCTATAAACTGTGGTTAGCCCCTTAGAGTTAAGCAATCTAACCATGATGTTTAGAAAAAACAAAAAGCAATACTTATTGTGAGCATGGGATCTTCCTACCCACTTTCACAATTATATGTTTTGACTTGAGTCGCCACCTATTCATTCTTAGGGATAGGTCCCGGGTATTTGTTTGTTTGGATAAGACAAATGATCTTTACAGAGTTAGGGTAAGCGGTTCGATTAAGTCCTGGGGAAGGTATTAGGCACCCCAAGACCTCCGTTTTATAACGGTTACCTACTCCCTAAACTTAAGCCAATTATAATCTCAAAGTTTAATTAAAATGTCCAAAGTTTTTAAGTGAGTGCTAATCCAAGAAAAATAGAAAGCTAGATGGCTAGGGTCTAACCCGAGTTGAGTTGCCTACGTACTCACATGTGAGATCAGACCGAACGTAGTTCTGGCACATGAGCCCGTGCCGAGGCTAGGGGGTAGTGTGTGTGTGTATAGGGTGGTCAAAGGGTCTAGCCTAGAAGGCTATAGTTTAGTTGACCAGAGAGGTCAAGTGCACAAGGGGTAAGTCTAACCACGGTTAGAGGAGATTTAACTATGATTAGGTGAGCTAATCAAAGCTAAAGAGATCCTACAAGTCTCTTTTTGGTTTTTTGTATTTTGGAGATATTTGAATGTTTTTGGTATTTTGGTTATATTTGCATGTTTTTGGTATTTTGATTATATTTGAATGTTTTTTGGTATTTTGAGATTTTATCATGTTTTTGAATTTTCATATAGGTAAGGTTTTGACAAACTTAACTAAAGTCAAATTTAGTCCAAGAGTTTGGTTAAAAGATTATATTTTAAGACATAAAGAGGGATGTGCCTTATGAATAGTAAATGGTCTATTACCAACACCTATTTTGTTGGATTGATGTTGATAATAGATCAAATATCATTGTCTTTAGTATGAAACATTTTTAAGAATGTCCTCTTTAAGTCCTTATATCATCATTTATCTTAAGTCCTTAAACCATCACCTACCCATTTAACATAGAACATGAAGGAAAAATAAAGAAATGAAAGAAAATGAAAACTCATCATCTCCCTTTTAAGGTGGTTCATTTACACCATTATTAATGATGTAATGTTGCTCTAAAGAATGTTTGGGAGGGGATGAGCTTTCACAAAAAATTCTAGAAAGAGGACTAGAATCTCAAAAGAAAACAAAATGAAAAAGAGAGGTATAGCTTTAGCTTCCACTCTTTATGGGCCTACCCATATCCACACTTGTGGGTACATAAAAAAGAAGAAAATATGTACATGAAAAAGAAAAGAAAAAAGAAGCATCTCCTTGCCTTTGATATGGGGTCCCTCTACACCATTAGATTGGTGTAGAGAGACCCAACTATGCTTGAGAAATGAGAGATCAAGAAGAGAGAACCAAATAAAAAAAAAGAGAAAAAAGAAGAGAAAATAAAAGAAGGAGTGCCTACTCCTCCAAGAATTCTCCTTCAATGCTCCAAGGGGTAGGGTTTTAGAATCCACAAAGAAAAAGAGTTAGTGAAGAACTCTAAGCTTTTAGTCTTAGAATTCTTTCCAAACTCTAAACCTTAGTTTCTTCTCCCTTCTTTAAACTCAAGAGAAACACAAGTGGGTGGGAACCTTCTAGGGGTCTTGAGGGATGGATCTAAGGGGCTAAGGGATTGATATTTATAGGAAAACTAAGAGGTTGGGTTGTGTCTTTTACATGGGGATAAAAGGAGCTAGTGGGTAAAGACTTGAGTGTTGTAAGGTGAGTTGATAGATTGAGTGTTGTAAGGAGTGTAAGAAAGTGTAAGAGAGTTGGTGGGTTGAGTGAACTATGAGTTATATAAGTATGAGTTGTAGGATATAGGGTGTAAGAGAGGTGTAAGAGAGTTGGTGGGTTGAGTGAACTATGAGTTATATAGGTATGGGTTGATGTAAGAGAGGTGTAAGAGAGTTGGTGAGTTGAGTGAACTATGAGTTATATGGGTATGAGTTGTAGGATATAGGGTAGGTGGATATGGATATGTGGATTAGGTCTTATGGATCATGGGTTATTAGTAGATGAGTCATGGGTTATGATTATTGGACTTTGACTATGACATTTGGGCTTGGGCTATGGAAATAGGCTTTGGCTTAGGCAATTGGGTGATTGGGTATTTGGGCTTGACTACTTGGGTTGGGTAATAAAATTAGGTAATTGGGTTTGATTGAGTTGTCTAGGTATAAGTTTGGTCAAATGGGCTTGGGCCTTGAGTGTACCTAGGGCTTACTAAGGTTAGGCTAGGGCTACCTAGGGTTTGGGTTTAGGACTACCTAGGGTTAAGCTTAGGGTTAACTAGGGTCTTAACTAGGGTTTAGTCCTATGGTTAAAGGTTTACCTAGGGTTTGGAACTAGGGTTGATCTAGGGTTTGGACCATAGCTAAATTAATTAACCACGGTTAAGGGGGTGTAAAAATAGGGTGCTGACACTTATTTTAATTTAATTAAACTTAACCACGATTAAACAGGGGTTAAAATGGGCACGGGACACTGCGGTCAGTTTAGAAGAGGACCCTGGAGTGGGTCCTCTTCTCAGTCCTCAACATTATAATCATATTAACTGTAAACAGGAATTCTAGTGAGTGGAGTTCTAGTTGGGACAACCCAAAAGCCTTGTGGAGTCGTAGTATGTTCATCAATTTTTGGGTTGTTTGGGTTGACTGTCCAACCGGAACTCATTTGACAGTTATTCTCAATTATAATTTACTTTTCAATGATAATAAAAGTGATTTTTTAGGGGTGTCATAAATGTGGTTAGACATAAGCCCAGTTAGTAGTGTTAGTATCTGCTCATTGGTAGAGGTGTCAAATGGGTCGTGCCGGCACGAATGGGCAGCCCATTCGTGCTTCGTGTCGTGTCGGGCCGGCCCACGAGCAAAATATGGAGGCCCAGGCACAGCTCATGCAGGCCCATGTCGTGCCATACATGTGCCAGCCCACGTGTTTTTTTTTTTTCTGTAATTAAATTTATAATTGTAAAATTAAAATACAAAACCACCATTATTAGTCTAAAATTCAAAAAATTATCATTTTATTTATCTTTAAAATTTGTAATACATGTATACAACTATACAAGTAGTTGGTACAATACAAAATTCTAAATAAATGTGAATTGCATCACTATAGTTTGAGTACATCCCAACCAGGTTGACACCTACCCAACTATCAATCATTTGCATTACTCAAACCTTACAACTTACAAGTTACAATAATGGAAATATATATATATATATATATATATATATATATTATCACTAATTTGGTTCGTTGCTTATATCTAAGTTTGCAAAATCTTCGGCTATATCATCCTTGGTGTCTTGTAGTCGTAGTTCCACATCCTTTCAATCCTTTATGCACATTAAGCACTCCAAAATTTCGGGAGTTAATCTACTCCTCCTCTCGGTCAATACTCTACCACTTGCAATAAAAGCAAACTCTGATGCTACTGTTGAGGCCGGAGGTATTAGTAGATCACATGTCATGATGGAAAGCATAAGAAAATTTCTTTCATGTGTTTGGCACCATGTCAAAATGTTAAATTGGGCTAACTCCTCTTGGATAAGAAATGCAGTGCAATCAATGTCTAAATATTTGAAAAGATCAATACGTGTAGAGCTTACAGTGCGTGTTTGGACATTGGCAATAGCTAACCAAGCTATGTCATCAATATTAAAAGAAGTGAATAAAGAAGAAGAAGTAGGTCTTATATTATAATATTTAAAATCATATATTTGATCAATTAAACTTAATAAAGTTATTAATTTATTCCCCACAAATAATTTGTTCAATATTTAAAAATGAACAAGTTCCATACATTAGTACTTCTACATCAACTAATTTAATCCTAGGATCCATTATTGTAGCTAAACAAAAAACTGTTGGTATAGGTGCAAAATATTTTTTTAAAATTTGATTTCCATTTTGTAACAAAATGTTTGAAATTTTTTTATTTTCTCTATATTTAGCAAAAGTATTAGCAATACAATATAATTGATTTAGTACAAAACAAGAAGTAGGGGTAATATACCCCTGAACAAATTTATGTAACATTATTAAATACTTTCAAAAATTCCATAAAATTAAAAAGTCATTTCCCATTCATATTCGGTTAAAACAATATCAGTAGTTTTAATACTAATATAAGTATTAATTGCCTCATTATATTTTATAGCAGATTTTAACATAAAATAAGTTGAGTTCCAACGGGTTTTAATATTCAATTTAAATTTTCTAGTATTTAAATCATAAGTTTTGCATAATTGAAAAAATTCTTATTTACTAGAAGAAGATAAAGTAATAAAAAGAATAACATTTCTAATTGATTCTATATGCTTATCGATTAATTTTAAGTCTTCTTGCACAATTAAATTAATTATATCACATGTACATCTTATATGAAATATTTGACCACCATGGGGAGGATGCAAATTACGTTTAAACAACTCAATAGCAACATTGTTAGAAGTAGCATTATCAAAAGTAATACATAAAGCTTTATCACTAATTTCATATTCTCTAAATACATCCATTATAATTTGAAATATTTGACTACATTTTTTATTTAAATGTCAATTACGATCAATGCAATGTGTAGTAACACAAATGTAATTTAATTTATTGACACCAGTCCACAAATCAGAAAAAAAATAAAAATTATAGCAATAAAATTACAAAATTCAGCAATTAAATTTTTCTTCATTCTTTTAAAAAACTTTTATACAATTACTCGTAGTTGTATTTCTAGAAACCTTATGGTAAGCAGGATTAAGACTAGATTTAATAAAATTTTCAAATCTAACATCTTTTGCAAATGTAAAAGGTTGTTCAACAGCAGCTACATATTTAGCTAATTCTTCTCTCGTTTTTGACTGCGAGTATTTAAAAGTACTAATACCACCTAAGGAAGAAACATTAATTTTGGTTTGGCTAGGTTCTTCTTCACTTTCTTTCTTTTTTAAACGTGCATCTCTATGCCTTAGGAGGTGGCTCGTGCCACTTTTACCTTCGCAACTAAGAATATCACCATACATAATACATATAGCCTTTAATCTTGAATCTTTAACCTCTTTTATTTTAAAATATTTCCACACTTCAGACATGCGAGACCTTTTAGTAGTTTTACTATTGACAGTACTACTACTTCCAGTGCCACCAAATTGAGTTGATTCTATGGGTTCGGACGCATCAAAGTCATTATATTCATCAAAATCTACATCGTCAAGGTCAAGCATATGATGAATTTCTATGTAGGAAACGTAAATTGATATAAATATTAATTAATAAGAATAACTAATAATTAAAAAATAAGAATGTAGAGAGCTTAATTAATTACTAATTAGTAAGTGGTAACTAATATTAAAATGAATAACACAATATATTTATATTAATAAACACAATATAATTATAAAACAATTAATTAATAACAAGTAACAACTTATAAAACTTTGTGTGAGAAGTAGAGATTGAGACTTTGAGAGAGCTTGTAGGCTGGTAGAATGTAGAGAGATTGAGACTTTGAGAGAACTTGTAAGTTGTAAGGTTGTAGAATGTAAAGAACTAAAGATTGAGACTTTGAGAGAACTTGTAGGCTTGTATAATTTATAGAGATTAAGACAGAATGAAAGATTTGTGTGAGAAAAAATGATTTAGGGATTAGGATATATATAAAGAATTTTAGATTGATAAATGACTAAAATACCCCTAAAACTAGCTTATAATTGTTGGGAATGACCGATTTCTACTTTTACCCCTCAAACTAAGCCGTTTTATGGTTGTTGGGAGGCTATAAATGTAATTTTTTTTTTTTATAAAAAAAGTTGTTTGAGAAGGCGGGCTAAGCAGGTTGTGCCTTAGGGCCCACATGTCGTGCATTGCCGGTGCTTGGCTCACGTGCCGTGCCAGCCCATTGGCAAAAAAATAGGGCCCAGACCCGGCACACTAGGTGGGTCGTGCCGTGCCCAGGCCGGTCCACGGGCCAAGGGCCAAGGGCCATTTTTACACCTCTACTCATTGGTTAAAAGTTAGATATGTGGAATTTTAGTTAGGCCAAAATGTAAGTTTTTTAATTGCGACACAAATCCTGAATTGGGGGTTATTGCTTGTAATTTCCAAGGTGATACTATTTTCACAACCATTGCATTGCTCTGTTGGTAGGTTCTGCAAGGACTGTCGAGGTAGTAACCA
Source organism: Tetracentron sinense (assembly GCA_015143295.1). NCBI lineage: Eukaryota > Viridiplantae > Streptophyta > Magnoliopsida > Trochodendrales > Trochodendraceae > Tetracentron > Tetracentron sinense. The sequence goes on from CM026556.1 coordinate 34,854,225, forward strand.
TCCGGACGGATGTGCAGTTGATAATTACTCATCTTTAGCCCCAATCAGTGGTTAAATCTGATTTTAAAGAAATTATACTTTTTGAATGGAGAAGTTGAGCAAAGCCAATTGGAGATTCACCACATTTTGAAAGATATCGATCTTTTGTTGAGAGCCAATGGTAAAGTAATATTCAGACACGTCAATCATTCAACTAATTATATGGCTCATGCCCTTACACAACAAGCGTTGAACAAGAGTTTAAGAAGACCTTTGTTACTAAATGTCACGCGCATATGTTTAGTCCTACACCAGTTATGTACTGGGCGTTGTTGGGTCATTGATGTGGGAGTAGGCAACATTTAAAGTGGTTAATCATTTAATTGACAAGCGCTCCATGATAGGTGGTATCAGAGTCAACCCAGGGACATCGTGGGGTGGGACAGATTCATGGCGTGTAGGGTCCAAAGGGTGGATCCCCCTGACAAGAGCATCAAGGATTTAGGTGGGGAGCCTATCACGGGCATATGTTAGTCTCACACCAGTGCTCTATGACACAAGGCATCCCCGAATAGGGCCTAGTTCTTCCTTTGTACTTATCCTTTAATATCAATCAAGTTATCTTTTTACTGAAAAAAATGGAAATTGGTTAAAAAAATCTCGATAGTAGGTACTATCAAGAGCTGGGCGAACGATTAAAAATCCAACGGTGACAAAAGAGCACATGCAATAAATGGTGGATCCACTTTGATGTTTGATACCATTGATATTCCAATCACGCATCCAACTCTCAACAGTACCTATTATGGAGAGTTTTAAATCACTTTCAGGAAATGAAAATAAAAAGAACTATCACACCAATTTGTGGAAAAGCAATAGTTTGTTACACAAGCGAATAGTGAACTATTGCCGTCGCACCCAAAAATCTCACCTACGTTAAAGTGAGATATTGACACGTGACTTAACCATTATATCATCCGATTAGAAGCATTTAAGGGAATCTAAAATACAAACTTGCAAATTTTTCCTCAATTAATAACAATTGATACTTCAAATTAGCATTCATTAAAAATTCATAACTAAGCGAAATATAAAATCTGAATCATCCATCGTGATTCTCCAACACCAATTTACCTTCAATTCATAAAAAAATTCAATTACAAATCATTGAACTCAATTAAATAATAATCAATCAAAAATCATTGTACAGCCTGTAAGCACCCAATTTTTTACACCCCTTGTTAACTAGGGTTAAATCATTTAACCATAGTTAATACCCAGCCTATGTCCCTTAGCCCTAGGTGAACCCTAGCTAAACCCTAGGCCTAACCCTAGCTTAGCCCTAGTCTAACCCTAGGCTAAAACCTCGTGGGCTCAAGGCCCATTTCAAAGTCCCAAGAAACATAAAAAAAGAAAAAAAATCAAAAAATCAAGGCCCATGGCCTTTTAGGGTGGGACTCACCTGAAGAAGGTTTTTTCTTTTTTTTTCTTCCTTAAAAAAAAAAAAAAAAAAAAAAAAAAAAAAAAAAGGTGTTTGAGTTGTTTGGGCCAACCGAATGTGGCAGGGCCAACATGGCCCATACCCGTATAGAACTAAAGCCCAAACCCAAACAAGTTAAGAAACAAAATTTTTTAAAAAAAAAACATCTTACTGCTCACCGTCCCTGACAAGGGGACGAGTGAACAGACCTGTAGCATGCCACCCCCTGCGGTTTCAGGCATGCATCCAACACCCCTCCCCTGCTGCAGACGCCTACTCCACCTCTGGATCCCTCCACCAACCTCGGTACTATTACCTTGTGTGTCCCCTTCAATCTCCTCTATAAATAGGGAACTCCTCTCACTGTCAAAGGGGATCCGAATCCTCACCTCCACATCTGAACCCTTACCCAAGTTCAGTCCCCTCATCCTAGCCTTCATACCACTTCCTTTGCCCACCACGACGTCGTAGTGCCACCACAACCTCGCCACTCCACCGAGCTCACCACCTTGCGCAGCTGCTGCCACCGGACTTTCAGAGGTTATACGGCCACCCCCTTTGCTGCTTAGCTTGATTTTCCCATTGTAAGGGACCCCTGGTCCCATTCCAGGGGTCCCATTTTGTTTTCTTTTTTTTTTAACTTCAGTTTTTTAAAAAAAAACAGTAGGCTTTGGCGTGTTTTCTGGAGGTGTGGCCACGAGTACAGCCACCCCCATAGCATAGCAGGCCTCCCTGAGGGTCTTGGGGGTCCTCAATCCATGAGGAACCCCCCCTAGACTCTCATCCTCAAGCCAAACAGCCCCCAAGCAAGTTTTTCAAAAATCTGGAAAAAAAAAAAAACAGTTTCGCATTGCTGCCTGTAACCTCACTCTAACCATGGTTAGAGTGGGCCCTGGTCGAAACCAGGGCCACGGTTAGACTCATCACACTCCGGGCTATCCTCCTGTGCAATTTCACCTTTTAACTCGCACTCTAACCATGGTTAAATCGCTGACGAGCAGTGGTTGAAAAATCTGTTTTTTTTTTTTAAATCTATCATTTTATGTGGTGATTTTTGGGTGAATTTGGGACTATGTGGGGCCCACACCTGAACTCCCCTTGGGTCCCACAAAGGCCCAAATTGTTCATTACTCTTCAGGCTACCCCCTGGTATTCTCGGATTTCCGGGATTCACCCTTTAACCATGGTTGAACTCGCGTTAATCATGGTTATAATTTGGATAAAATATGAGGTTTTTTTGCACTTTTTGGACTTTGTGAGGGCCCATACCAGGTAGGAGGCCAGTCTAGGCCCTGCCATGGACCCTGGGCCCATTTTCACCTCAGCCGGACCCTTAACCATGGGTAAACTCACTCATAGTTAATATTTAACCATGGTAAGTAGCCCAATACCTCATAAAATTCTGAAAAAATTATTAAAAAATCAAAAATATTCTCTGGATTCCAAAAATATTTTTTGTAATTTTTTTCATTGTGGTTAGGACCCTTAACCACGGTCAAAAACGCCATCCGGGTTGATTTTTAACCATAGTTAAGCGACCCTTAATCATAGAAAATCCGGAAAAATGATCCAAAATTCCAAAATAATTTGAGAAACCCAAAAAGGGTCTCACTTGGCCATTTAACCCTGGTTAAGCCCCTTAACCATGGTGACCTCTCCCCTTAACCGCGGTTAAGCATCCTTAACCACTGGGAAAAACTCCTGAAATAAACAAATTAACTTTTAAGGAGCATAATACTGAGTTTGGACCTTAACCCCAGGCCTACCGAGCCGATCCAAGCCTACAAGGCTTAACCCTAGGCCTACCGGGCCGAACCCAAGCCTACCGGGCTTAACCCTTAGCCTACCGGGCTTCTACCTTGGCCTACCGGGCCCAATCTAAGCCTACCGGGCTTCACCCTAGGCCTACCGGGCCGAATCCAGGCCTACCAGGCCGAACCCTAGTCCACCGGACTCCTTCTCGGCCTACCGGGCTCCACCCGGGCCTACAAGGCCCAACATCATAGCACTTGACCAACCCGGTCAATCACCCCTAGCCTCCCGGCTAGACCCTAAGCCACCCTTGGTGCACACACAACACTCCCCTTAGCCTCGGCATGGGCTCATGTGCCAGAACTACGCTCGGTCTGATCTCACCCCAATGTGAGTACGTAGGCAGCCTGACTCGGGCCCGACCCTAGTTTAGCTCTCCCCTTCTTGGGTTAGTATAAACTACATCAATGGTATTTGATTAACAATTTGATCTTAAATGGCTTAAGCCTAGGAATTAAGGAACCGTCGAATGACGGAAGTGCCGGGGTGCCTAACACCTTCCCCGGGCTTAACCGAACCTCTTACCTAGAACTCTGACCAGACCAAGACCTTATCCATTGACTGTGACTTATCCCTACCGAATCAATAGGTGACGACTCTAAACTTAAAATCAACCGACCATCGCCAGGGCATTACCCATACCCCCTGTGTGCGGGGATCGAAATCCTTGTCCACACAGCCAACGATCAAGATTTCATTCCCCCTCGGGATAATCATCTATCAGATCTTCCTCTATGTACTCTTCCTTTTCTCACAATCCAGTTGTGCAAATATCGAACCCCGAACCTATCGAAAATAATTGTTCAGCTAAGTATTGAAAACACTCAGTGTATATGAACTCATAACTAACAATATTATAAATAATAATATAAGGCATAAAACATGGATTAACAGTACATGTACACGTACACGTACATAAATCAGAATACGGAACATCTTCTCTTTTCAATTCTTATATGTGTTCACTTGTACTTGTTTTTCTTACATGTCTTACTTATCTTTCTTATCTTATTTTTCTAATTTATCTTTCTTGTCTATGAGTGTATTCAACAACACGCATTGTGTAATAACTTAAAATAACTTTACCCCATATATGAGTAAAGACTAACATATACTCTATTCACTGATGTAGCAAAGCTTTAGCACATTTTCTGGTGCATACGACTTAGCACATTATCCGATGCGCACGACTTGCTTTGATTAGCTTGCTTGACTTTTCTTGCCTTGATCTTAGACTTATTGGTGCTCGAGCAGTGCAAAACTCAATAATACAATCATGCTTGTGTGTTTATATACTTTTGTAATTTCTTGTAATCGTGTTTTTCATCATGTTTGTGCATATCAGTTATCATGAGTGAGTGAGAGTGAACGATGATGAACTCTCGGTTAAATCACGCCTTAAATTATCGATTAAGGACTCTCAAAGAGTCATCATAACGACGAATTTCATCATGATAACACTCATAAGCAATGCAACCATAAATCAAGGTTTAATTTAATTAACAATTATCATTCATGCAATTTAATTAACAATAACTTAAAATTTGTGACTTTTCGCGTTTCTGGAAACAATCTACGATCGATCGCAACTCATACTAATTTCTGGGAACCTTTCAGGTTTCCCTGCGATCGATCATTTCTGTACTGGCGATCGATCATTTCTGTATTGGTGATCGATCGCTCCTTGTGATCTATCAGACTGAGATTCTACGATCGATCGATACTGGTACCCTTCTTTCACCAACTTTCTATTATTCATGCGATCGATCGCCTGACGCTTGCGATCGATCCCTACTAGGTTTTTTTTTAAGTCTTTTGCTATTTTTTTTATAGTTTCGTTATCATACACTTAAATCATAGAAAGGAATAATAATGAACGAAATAATTAGATTTTCACTTCTAAACATTCCACATTAATTTTTATAGAAATAATTACATTACGATTAAACACATTTTTTTAGAGAATTAATTAAATAGCACGAATATCGAGGAAATAAAATTTGGATCTCTACAATTGCTCCTCGCTATCACAAGCCCCTTCAATTGCCATAAACTTCGGGTTAATATTTTTTAAATCAAGAGTAGATGGATAAACCCTAAGAGTGAGTGAATCTTAATCATGTTCGAGGGAGTTGAGGAATACACGTGACACGGAAAGGAGAGCTGAGACGCCCCTCCTCGCATCACTGATTGAGAAAGAGAAGGTGATTATTTTCCTTTGTGGAAATAGAGCCTCACCACCCAAGGGATTTTACACGCTGCCACGGGTACCAATGGGTCATTGTATTTAATTTGAAATAAAGGGTTCCGTTAAAAAGGAATGCTAGCCCTACTTCCGGTCAACCCATACTCTCACTCTCCACCAATGGGTGATTAAAGTATTCTCTCACTCAAAAAGTGAACAAGTAATTGGTAGAGGGTGAGAGCATGAGTTGACTGCGAGTAAGGCTAGCACTCCTCTCCGTTAAATGCTTTGAGTTTTTTTTTTTTTTTTGGGTAATCCAAATGCTTTGAGTTGAGCTTCAGTTCATATTTAAACTCACTCTAGGGAAGTGCTAGTGTCAATCGCGCTGAACCCTTAATCAACACCTTAACAAAGCTAAACTATTATTAAAACCAACATTTAAAAAGTGATTTAACTGTGGAAAGTAGTAAACGTAACCTGGTTCCCATTTCATAACCGAACCTCATTGGGGGTGTTAGAAGGGACAATGTCCCACGGGGTAAGATATGAAACGGAGCTGCTCATTTTTAATCCAGCTCTCTCTCGATAGTAGGTACTCTCAAGAGTCTTAAATCATTTCCCAGTTTTAGTACTCATTCAAAAGTGGTTTAACTTGACTAGCGCTGGATTTAACTTTCCCAGGTAAGAATTAACTTGACTGGGTGCTCGCATTCTCCCTTAAAACTCTATTTATATTCGCACATCTAAGACCCTCAGGCGACGTTAATTAATGTCATTTTCTTGGAGTAGCGAAACGAATCACGGGATTTCTCTTCTTTGTAAATGACTAATGATGGACTCTAATGAGTGAGTAAACCCGTCGCATAACCCCAAATCAAAAGCTCTTCTTCCCGAACAAGGCAGCCCTTTCCATGTGACCCTCAAACTGTAATTCCCGGAAAAACTGTTTGCCTTTGCCTCGTATATGTCACCATTCCATTCCATGCACCGCCTTCTCTTCCTATCCGTTACTCTCTCTCTCTCTCTCAAAACCCTTCTTTTTTAGTGTTTTAAACCAAATTCGGGATAAGCTTTCCACTATCTGAAAAATGGCACATTTACAGCAACTTCTTCTCATGTCTTTCCTTTTCTTCTTTTATCTTTCTCCGGCGACTTCTATGACACAAGACGCCGGAATCTTACTCCACACAAAGAATGCTCTGCTTGAAGACCCCGCCGGCCACCTGGACGATTGGATTCCCACAGGTGACCACGCTCCTTGCAATTGGACTGGCATTACCTGCGATTCCCTCACACTTGCTGTCACCTCTATCAACCTTACCGGTTTCGATATTTCCGGTGAGTTTCCGGCTGCTTTCTGCCGGATACCAACGCTCCTGAACCTCTCTCTGTCGAACAATATGCTCAATGGTAGTACTTCTTCTCAGGGGATCTCTTTGTGCTCTCGTCTTCATTTCCTGGATCTCTCTCTCAACTTATTCGTCGGTGGATTGCCCGAATTCGTGCCGGAGTTTGCCAACTTGCGCTGGTTGGATCTCTCTCAGAACAACTTCTCCGGCGAAATACCTGCGAGTTTCGGCCGGTTTCCAAAGCTTCAAGTGCTCTGCCTGTTCGCTAATCTGCTGAATGGTACGATACCTGCGTTCTTAACTAATCTCACCGAGCTTATCAGATTCGAGCTTGCCTACAATCCTTTCACACCAGGCCCCTTGCCGTCGGAGATCGGGGATTTAACTAAGCTTGAGAATCTCTGGCTCCCATTTTCGAGCCTCATCGGAGAAATCCCTGGCTCCGTTGGAAAGCTTACCAAGCTAAAGAATCTCGACCTTTCCAACAATAATCTTTCCGGGAAGATTCCGTATAGTATTGGAGGACTGATGAGCGTGAAACAGATCGAGCTCTTCTGTAATCGTATCTCCGGTGAATTACCGGAGAGCCTTCGAAATTTGAAGTCTCTGCTTAAATTTGACGTCTCTCAGAACAATCTCACCGGGAAAATGCCCGAGGGCCTGGCCGGTTTGCATCTCATTTCGCTCGGACTTAATGACAACCAACTAGAAGGTGAGATTCCAGAGATTCTCTCTTCAAACTCTAAGCTTGTAGAGTTTAAGGTCTTCAATAACAGCTTTTCCGGCAATTTACCTGGAGAATTAGGCCGGAATTCTAGTCTGGAAGAATTTGATGTCTCGGGTAACAGTTTCTCAGGTGAGCTGCCTCCGTACCTCTGTTACAGAAAGAAGCTTCAACGTCTTGTTGCTTTCAACAATCGATTTTCTGGGAATCTGCCAGAGTATTACGGCGAGTGTGATACTCTCACTTATGTGAGGATCTTCAACAATGAAATCTCAGGAGAAGTACCTGTTCAGCTTTGGAGCTTCCCCAGGCTTTCTTTACTTGAGCTCAAAAACAATAGATTGGAAGGTTCGATTCCTCCCGCTATCTCCGGCGCCCGAAATCTATCACAATTACTGATCTCCGGTAACTATTTCTCTGGAAAGTTTCCAGTAGAAATCTGTCGCTTAAAAGAACTCGCAGTTATCGACGCAAGTAGCAATCGATTTTCCGGCGAGCTTCCAGCGTGCATAAACGAAATGAAGAGATTAGAAAAGCTTGATCTTCAACAGAACATGTTATCCGGCGAAATTCCTAACAGAGTAAGCTCGTGGACTCATTTAACGGAGTTGAACTTATCCGGGAACAGATTATCCGGCCAAATTCCAAGGGATCTTGGGAATTTACCAGTCCTAACGTACCTAGATCTCTCCGGAAACTCATTTTCAGGCGAGATTCCAACGGAGCTGACGAACCTGAAGCTCAACAAGTTTAATCTCTCCGGCAACAATCTTGCCGGAAAAGTTCCTCCTGGCTTCGACAACGGTTTTTACGTCTCGGGCTTGATTGGTAACCCAAATCTCTGCAGTCCAAATCTGAAACCATTCCATCCATGTCCAAAGACCAAAACCACCTCCTGGTTTCTAATAGCGGTTTTTCTCTCCTTGATTTTACTACTTTCAGTTTCACTTTTCTGGTTTTACAAGATGAAAGCCAAGGCAGTTGGCGGGAAATCAAAACCGCCATGGAAACTGACGTCATTCCACCGAGTGGGTTTCAACGAAGACGATATATTTACCTCATTAACAGACGATAACCTGATCGGAACCGGCGGTTCAGGCAAGGTTTACCGTGCGAAGCTGAAATCCGGTCAGACCGTGGCAGTGAAAAGGCTATGGGGATATAACGGGAAACAACCGGAAACCGAAGGGGATTTCCTGTCAGAGGTGGACACATTAGGGAGAATCCGGCATGGCAATATCGTAAAATTGTTCTTCAGTTGTATAGGAGAGGATTTCAGGATTTTGGTTTACGAGTACCTGGAGAATGGGAGCTTAGGAGATGTACTGCATGGAGAGAAGGGTGGAGTTTTGCTGGACTGGCGCAAGAGGTTTACGATAGCCGTAGGGGCTGCGCAGGGACTGGCGTATCTCCACCACGACTGTGTGCCGACTATCGTGCACCGGGATGTTAAGTCTAACAATATATTGCTGGACGGAGATTTCAACCCTCGTGTTGCAGATTTTGGACTGGCGAAAACGTTGCAGAAAGACGTATCCCGAGGCGAGGGCGAAAGTGTCATGTCCCGTGTCGCTGGTTCTTATGGCTACATTGCGCCAGGTGAGCGGCATTTTCATTTAATGCGCGTGCAGAACAAATCGCATGTTTTTAAAACCTAAAGTTAGGGCAGCACAAAGCCCGATTGGCCTGTAGGTTGGGCTCGGCCCGGCCTGGCTCGGTTTGGCCCGATTTTTAGGCCCAATCGGACCAAGTCAAGACTAGAAAAAAAGCTCAAAAAATTATTCAAGCCGAGCTCGGGCGATTCGGCCCGGTCGATTCGGGCTTGCTCGAATATTATTGAAAAAATAAAAATATTATTTATATATATATAATATAAAATTTTTTTATTTTTTTTAAAAAATGTATTCAAGCCGAGCTCGAGCCGAGCCAAGCCCAGATTGAGCTTGACTCAATTCGGGCCGAGCCGAGCTTCGAGTCAGGCTTTTGAATTCGGACCGAGCTTCAGGCCAATTTTTCGAGCTGGATTTTAGGCTGAGCCGGGCTTCAAGCCTAGAAATTTTTTTTTTCAAGCCAAGCCCAAAAAAACCCGGCCCGAATACAGCCCTACCTAAAGTTAGCTAGTTTTTGTAAGGACAATAGTTCACGTACCTATGAAATAAATTTGGAAACTTAAGGCTAGACCTCATTTTGGTCCATGCCCCTTTTTAAATACTCATAAAATGTATATTAATTGGATTAAATGCAGAGTATGGTTACACAATGAGAGTGACGGAGAAGAGTGATGTCTATAGCTTTGGAGTTGTATTGATGGAACTGGTGACCGGTAAGAGGCCGAATGACTCTGCGTTCGGCGAGAACAAGGACATAGTGAAGTGGGTCACTGATGAGGTATTGGCCTCTGAAGAACTTAGAGACAATGGAGGTTGCAGTGGCACAAATTTGCATCACCTTATAGATGAGAAGATGAACCCATCTTCTGGCGATTACCAAGAGATTGAGAAGGCCTTGAATGTGGCTATTCTCTGTACTTCTGCCTTTCCGATGAACCGTCCCTCCATGAGAAGGGTTGTTGAATTGCTGAAGGACCAAAGAGATGTTAGTCCGCCTGCAATGGCTCGAGCAAAATGATGCATTCAGGTTTCTGCCGCTTGATGCTCAAATTTTGCCTGGGAACTAGTTTGTGTTATTGCAATCGAGTCCACCACTAAGTAATTGTAGTGTTTGGATATGTATTCAGGGTAAAGAACTGAAAATGTGCTGCTTTGTTTGCTTACTTTTACGGCTTATCCTCTTATATAAATGTTAAAAAGGGTAACAGGATTTCCAATTGTGGCATTTGGATTTCTAAATTTTCATTTTTAAAATCTAAAATGACTAAGCTCAAAATTTGCGAAGATTCAAATTTTCTTGTGGTACTTAGAGCATCTCTAACGCTCTTGCTAAAGGAGCTCTCTTCTCCAAAGTGGCGAGGCAAATGCAAGAGTCTTCACTCCAACGCACTCTCTACTACTACTCTCTATTTTAGGAAAACTGAAACGGCTCTCCAAACCTGATGAGTGTTCTTCCATCACTATCTAATTGTTTGATATTTTATTTTTTGAATGACCATTGTGAGAAGTTGATGGAGAGAGTATTGGAGATGGGAAAAAGTAAGGAGAAGATAGAGAGTGGGTTGGAGTTTTATATGTCAGTTCATCTCCATAGTTCATCTCCATCTTAAAGAAAAAATAAGGAATTTTTAAGGATGGGGTTGGAGATGCTCTTAGTGAGTTAGCCTCATGTGTTCCCACTAAGAGTATTCCGAAATTAAGAGCAAATCGCGTCAATATATTAGCCATTTTCAAAAGTAATGTTATATAAATTTTAGATTTGGCCTAACCTTACCAAAGCGATTAGATTTAAGCTTTTCAAAGCAATTAAGTGGTGAGCGTTGTTCCGACGGCCGGCATAGATCTCATGAGACCCGCCCACTATTACTACGAAAACACCTATGGGAGGGGTAAGATGGAGATATTACAAAATTCATTTGTTTGATCTACCGTTTTGAGATTTTGAGATTGAGATTCTATCTCCCTCTCTCTCTTTCTCTCTCGTATTTACATTATATTTTTTTAAGATGTATTGCTAACCCAAGAAATGGTGTGCCAAAATGATGGAATTTATTTTTTCTCATTTGAATTAGTTTTTGAAGAGATTTTGATTTTGATACCGCCTAGGGTTGAGACCGTCCCGAGACAGGGACAATGAGCTTGGGATTTAAAGGATGATTCACAAATCTTGAGCTATTTTTAACACATTTGAATCGTCGTGTTTAGTATCCCGGTCTCAAATCAAAATCCTTTTTGGAATGCTAATAGGCCAGCATTAACCGACACACTTAAAGAACCGCATACATTAACCGACACACTTAAGACCCTCAAACAGGTGACAACATTTAAATACGGGAATGTTTCATCAGCAAGAAGTCATTCCCTATTTTTTATTTCATTAACCCTTTGTTTGGTTGCCGAGAAATTAAGTGAAAACAGGAAAAAGAAAAGAAAATTGGACAAAGCACAACTAAAAATCGTATTACAAATCCAGAATTTTCTTTCTTTTCCATGTTTTCACATATTTTCTCAACAACCAAACATAGCAAAAGGGAGAAATTTCTCAAAATCCCCTCCTCCCGCCATAAGTGAGTTGCATGATTTTAAGCAATCCTTGTAAAACCTTCCACAAAATATTTGGATCACAAATGTTTTTTTTTTAGGTTAGGCTGGGTTAGGCAGACCCTTATCAAATACATTTAAATACCTTAAAAAAAATTCGAGGATTTACAATGTAAGATATATACTTCAAAACCTGTCCTTATCAACAGTAGAGATAAAAATAGGAGGAAACTCCCTCAGAATGAAAGAACTGTGAGAACAAAGTTTTGCTAAATAATCAGTGATATCATTCGATTCGCACTAGATGTAATGAATGGTGGTAGCTTGGATGTCTGTCAAGTTTTCCCGAATAGGGTCAGATTCCGAAATTCTTTGCAATTGGTAATCTTTGGCAATAGCTTCAATCTCAAAGACTGTTGCTACCACACATGGCATTCTCCAAAATGCTACTACTGCGCCACAACTCAACTATGGAGGGATTCTAGTCGCTCACGTAAAGAGAAATTTTGGTCCTTGAAAGGGAAAAAATCCCGTGCACGCCACGCGTCTGTAGCTGCTTAGCTGGTAGAGGAATGATAGCACAACTCCACCTGTGAATAAGTCTGAGGGGGGCGGGTGTGCTCCCTGAAATAAGCTCCGATGATAAAGTCAGTATAAGGCACCAAACACATGATAAGGTACGAGCACAGTATATGGCACAAGCACATGATAAGGCACAAGCACAGTATATGGCACAAGCACATCAGTATAGAGATACTTATCGTGAGGGCACTAGGCATAGGCACTTGAGGACGAGCTCTGGTGAGGCATTGGGTATATGCACTTGAGGACGAGCTCTGGTGTTATGCTCTGGGGATTGTAGCTCAGAAGGCACATAAAATATGGCTCAGACAACGTAGCTCGGACAAGGCACAGACAACGTAGCTTTAGACAAGGCATAGACAACGTAGCTCAGAAGGCACTGACAACGTAGCTTAGAAGGCACTGACAACGTAGCTCTGATAACGTAGCTCTAGCTCGGATAACGTAGCTCTGAAAACGTGCTCAGATAACGCAGCTCGGACAAGGCACTGATAACGTAGCGCTGATAGGGCACTGACAACGCATAGACAACGTGCTCTGGTAACGTAGCTCTAGCTCGGATAAGGCACTGGCAACGTAGCTCACATAGCTCTGATAACGTATACGTTGTGCATCCGTTGTGCAGCAGACAACGTGTACGTTGTACAGCTCACGACGGGTACGCTGTACATCAGACAACGGACAACGAGCTCGGTACTATGCACAACACAACGTGACAACGGGTTCGGCACCATTCACAGCACAACATATTCGGCACCATTCACAGCACAACGTATTCGGCACCATTCACAACACAACGTATTCGGCACCATTCACAGCGTCAGGCACAAGTACATGTGTGATTGTGCTCATCAGATGATCAACTGCAAGGCCGTGCAAGTGGCAGTGTGACCATTCATGGAGAGCATCAGGCGGTCATGACCTGCACAGCTCTTCAGGGTAGGGTGTCATGAATGACTCAAGCTTCTCAGATCTCCCTCTTCCTCTTTCTCTTCCTCTTCTTCTTCTTCTTCTTCCCTTGATCTCATCTCTTGCCTTTCGCACCATCCTCTTTGCCTTTAGCACCATCCTCCCTCTTCTTCTTCTGCCATTTCTCTCATCTCTTGCCTTTTGCACCATCCATCCTTTCTCTCTGGTGATTCTTGCTTATTTACAGGCATTTGGAGTCATCATGACTTGTGCAGTCATGATAAGATCACCTGTCAGACAACACTCAAGTGAGCCAGCACATAGCCCAAGTGGGCTGATGACGGCTAAAATGTCAGAATTTGTGAGCATGAGAAATCCCTATTTTACCCCTTCTTTTTGCTCCTTTTTACGAATTTTATCCGTTACATTTAGCCCCTTCTCAGTGCCTTGAACTCCGTTCGAGGTGCCGAGAATACTCCATAAGTAAAATTCCCGAAAATGATACCTGGTCCGCAGACACTGATTGTGCTCCGTTCTCTGCTCTCTTCCGTTGTAGATGCTCCGTTGTGCTTTCGCCAGCGAAGACGAGCTTGTATCAGCCCCTAGTCAAGTCACCGGATTCTCTCAGTCGTGCATAGGACCTCAGAGCATGTGTTAGAGAGCACGGGAATGTACATGTATCACAATACCAAGAAAAATGAAGTCATTAGGTACTTCGAGCACGGGAAGGGGCATGAACACGTGAAGATGCATGAGCACAGAGATTCACTTGATAAACACAGAGATTCACTTGATAAGTACAGAGATTCACTTGATAAACACACGGATGAGTTTGCAGTAAAAACCATCATAAATATAGACAAATGCTATCTCACTCGAATGACTCGTAAATGGGCATCATGACACCATGCTCAGATGGCATTGCATGAGGATAAGCCAATTGGTCGCTTATTGGGCACTGCATCTGACTGAGTCACAGAGGTCCCGTAGTGAGCATCATGCTTAGATATGTGTTGAACCGTGTGGTAAGACACCTTGCTCGGATGACATGTCATCAAGAAGCTACAAGTGTCCCATCACCGTATTCAGACATATCAGATAAGACATCATTTGACATTGCATTCACGATGTTTTTTACTTGATATGGCACTGGTCGCTTCTCTTGATCTTTCACTTGATAAGTCACTTCGATAATGCACTTGATAAGTCACTTCGATAGGCTGATAATTCACTCGATAATTCACTTGATATGAAAAATTCACTGGAGCATGCCTTGGACAGTTCACTTGATAAATCACTTGAGAATGCACTCGATAATTCACTTGAGAAAGCACTCGATAATTACCTTTTGATTGTTGTCATGCAGTGAAAGCCCCATTTAGACGTAGAAGATGTTCGTCATTTGTGATTGTCTAAGCCCCTTTGCCTCATTCTCAATTTTTCCCACAGAGGGTTCGATTCCCACAGACAACGTGACAATGGATTGGGCACCATTCACAGCACAACGCGACAACGGTTTCCCACAGAGGGTTTGATTTCCCACAGACGGCGCCAATTTGAAAGGGAAAAAATCTCGTGCACGCCACGCGTCTGTAGCTGCTTAGCTGGTAGAGGAATGATAGCACAACTCCACCTGTGAATAAGTCTGAGGGGGGCGGGTGTGCACCTTGAAATAAGCTCCGATGATAAAGTCAGTATAAGGCACCAAACACATGATAAGGCACGAACACAGTATATGGCACAAGCACAGTATATGGCACAAGCACATGATAAGGCACAAGCACAGTATATGGCACAAGCACATCAGTATAGAGATACTTATCGTGAGGGCACTGGGCATAGGCACTTGAGGACGAGCTCTGGTGAGGCATTAGGTATATGCACTTGAGGACGAGCTCTGGTGTTATGCTCTGGGGATTGTAGCTCAGGAGGCACAAAGAATATGGCTCAGACAACGTAGCTCGGACAAGGCACAGACAACGCAGCTTTAGACAAGGCATAGACAACGTAGCTTAGAAGGCACTGACAACGTAGCTTAGAAGGCACCATTCACAGCACAACGTATTCGGCACCATTCACAGCACAACGTATTCGGCACCATTCACAACGTCAGGCACAAGTACATGTGTGATTGTGCTCATCAGATGATCAACTGCAAGGCCGTGCAAGTGGCAGTGTGACCATTCATGGAGAGCATCAGGCGGACATGGCCTGCACAGCTCTTCGGGGTAGGGGTGTGAATGACTCAAGCTTCTCAGATCTCCCTCTTCCTCTTCCTCTTCCTCTTCCTCTTTCTCTTTCTCTTGATCTCCTCTCTTGCCTTTCGCACCATCCTCTTTGCCTTTAGCACCATCCTCTTTGCCTTTAGCATCATCCTCACTCTTCTTCTTCTGCCCTTTCTCTCATCTCTTGCCTTTTGCACCATCCATCCTTTCTCTCTGGTGATTCTTGCTTATTTACAGGCATTTGGAGTCATCATGACTTGTGCAGTCATGATAAGATCACCTGTCAGACAACACTCAAGTGAGCCAGCACATAACCAAAGTGGGCTGATGACGGCTAAAATGTCAGAATTTGTGAGCATGAGAAATCCCTATTTTACCCCATTTTTTTGCTCATTTTTACGAATTTTATCCGTTACAGTCCTTTTATTTTGGAATTTTGCTAGCTTTAGATGTGGACGCCCACCCTATTCTCAGCAGAATGACAAATAGTAGAGATATGGGCTCCACCCAAATTATGTGTTATTGTCAATCTCACTCCTAAGTGTTATTGCCAAAAATGAGAGTGTCTAGTTAGGCGGTCAATGAGTCGAGCCAACTCGAATTGGCATGAAGCAAGCTGGCTCAAATCAGCATGACGTGAGCCGAGCTTGAGTTCGGTATTTGAATTTATCAGGCCGAGCTGAGCTGAGCTCAATTACTAAGGTCGTTTATAAATAGAGTTGAACACAAGTAACAAGTTCTTCGGCACGACTTAATTGATTTTAATGTACTATTTATAATACTTCTGGTAATATTGATTTTTACACATAAATTAAGAAAGAAAGAAAAATGGTAGCCCATATGCAAACTTCCAAACGGTTGTGATGACACCATGTGTCACTATTTTTCATTATTAACTTTAGAATAGATTGAGGTCATACCTTTCGATCTTTCTACATAAAATTATTTTCTCAACCTGTTGAGGACAAGTATTGCACCTACAATAAAAATTAGGATAAAATTTGAAATCTGCAAAAGGATGCACTCCTCTATTATAATGTGGCTGGCCAGGTTATCAACAACATGGCACATGGGGGTGATCACGGTTTCGACTAATAAAGCGTTTTGGGTTTATCTTGTTTAGTTATGTAGCTAACAAACACCTAACGAAAAAGAAGATATTTTTGCGATTCTTATTCTTATTCTTTCCTTGAAAGTAAATCTGAATAATTTTGGTAGTATGTCACCTTCTTCAAGTAGCCGTTAGAATGACTTAGACGGCGAATGACCTCATGTTTTCTCAAAATGGCCACTGAGTAACTTTTTTTTAAAGGAAAATATATCATTAACCAGTGTCCAAAAGAAGCTTCTTATCCAGTCATCTCGGCTTGTAAGGAAAGCCAATTACAGTTTCTCAAGACTTTGCAGGGGTGTGTATAAGGTTATTTTGGTGAGCCTAAACATTAAAATTTGCAAAAAGAGGTCTCTGCAGCCTCTTCAAACTATCCATTTTGGTTTCATTTTGGTTTTGGTGAATACGGTTTTGATGAATACCGTACACTTACCAAACCAAATCTTCATCTCTCGTTACCTTTTTATGGTCTCACACAAATAATAAAATAATGTTTCTCTCTCCCTTCCTTTATTATGGTCTCACACAAATAAATAAAATAATGTTTCTCTCATTTCCTTTTTTGTTTACCCACACAAATAATAAAATAATGTTTCTCTCCCCCCCCTTTTTTTTTTGTTAAATTGGTGAGGCTGCTGAGAGTGTTTTTAAAAAATGAATAGTCAAAATAGGAAAAAGTGAGTTTTGGCTATTTTGGTGAGTAAAATTATAGGAATGCTCTTACCAAGTACGATACGGGTATAATACGACAATATTCGTTCGGAAAGCATAAGTGTTATACATCAAAAATACGAGAAAACTATAGGGAAATTTTAAAATAATTAATAATTATAAATAAATAAAAATTATTATATTAGCTAATAATAATTATTTAATATAAAATATGCATTTAATATGGAAAAAGTACATAAAAATATGCATATTGTACGTGTTTAATACGTAATTTACGTATTAAACAGATATTATACAGTGATGCGTATATAATACATAACACGACAAAAGTACGGAGTTTTAAATTGTGACCCCCCTAAAAGTATTATATGGATACTATACGAGTATAATACGGATGTTTGGTAACTATGGTATAAGGTGTCATCAACTTTCCGTAAGTCTAGCTATGTGATAACCTTTCACACAAAAAAAAAAATGTCCATTTTCGTTTATAAACTCTACATATTCAAAACGGGTAGTAAGCTCTTAAATGTCATGTAATTTGTTATAAAGACAAAAAGAGTCTAGCACATCTCTTTTGATTACATTTTTTTGAAAAAAATAATAATAAATCTCAAAATGTAAAGCCATGCTATTTATTTTTAGGATGAAACACTTTGTCGCTTGTCATAGGAGCAATAATTCCACCAAATGATTGGGTTGCACCAACACTTTGAGAAAGATTTGCCATCCAAATGTGAGCTTGAAAGGACATAACAAGTTTATTTTTACTAATTAACTATGAATAGGAGCTCCCGTTGACTGTTCAATCAAGAGGAACCCAAAATTTGTCTTAGGGAGTGATAGTTTGGTAGTTATGAACACAAAAAGGATATTTTTGAACAATAAATTTTTTCCATAAATACACATTCCCAAGGTAAATTTTGGGTTGTTCTGATTGACTGTTTAATCGGAGCTCCTGTTGATAGTTATTCTCTTATTTTTATCATATTGGAGGAGAAAATAACACAAGAAAGTGACGACTGTATAAAACGAGGTTGTTAAAAATAAAATTTTGTGTGCATGATCAAATGGACATAGAACATCGACCTTAATGTTCTTTGAGATACTGTGTGCTTCGTTAGAGACGTTCAAGGCAGTACAATCCCCAAATTTTAAGAAGTAATTACTATTATGCAACATTAACCTAGGATGCTTCCTCGTCGACTCCACTAGGGACATAAGTATCTGACTTTAGGGATTAGGGAGATTGTAAATTTAGCAACTAGAGTTGGCAATACCTTTAATCTAGGGATACATTTTCAAAATTGGAACAAAAAGTGTATAATCCTAATAGTGGATGTGAGTGCGGGTTTCGGGGAAACCCTGGTTTGGATCTCACTGGTTGAGTTTAGAGTCGCTACCTATTCATTCAGAAGGGATAAGTCCCCGGGATTTGGATAAGGTCTTGGTCTGCAATTGAGATTAGGGTAAGATCAGACCGAGCGTAGTTCTGGCACATGAGCCCGTATCGAGGCTAAGAGTGTGTGTGTGTGCACTAAGGGTGGCTAATGGGCTTAGTCCGGTAGATTAGGTTTTGGTTGACCGGGTTGGTCAAAGTGCATGGTTTGGACCCGGTAGGCCTAATGTGAGTCCGATAAACTAGGGTTGGGCCCGGTAGGCCAAGAGGGAAGCCCGGTAGGCTGGTTTGGCCCGGTAGGCCTAGGATAAGTCTAGTAGACTAGGATTGGGCCTGGTAGGCCAAGAGGGAAGCCCGGTAGGCTGGCTTGGCCCAATAGGCCTAAGTTAGACTTGGTAGGCCAAGGGGTGAGGCCCGGTAGGCCCAAGGGTGTTTTAACCAAGGGTTAGGGTTGCTAACCGGGGTTAAGAATGTGATTAACCATGGTTAGGGGTGCTAACTATAATCAACAAGTCCAAAGTCAGTATTTTTGGTCTTTTTGAATTTTTCTGATTTTTTTTTCCAGACTTTTCCCAGTGGTTAAGGATGCTTAACCGCGGTTAAGGGGGGGAGGTCACCATGGTTAAGGGTCTTAACCAGGGTCAAGTGAGACCATTTTTAGTCTTCTCGGATTATTTTAGAATTTGTGAGTATTTTTCCAGATTAAGGGTTGTTTAACCATGATTAAAAGTTAACCAAATATGATGTTTAACCATGGTTAAGGTCTCTAACCAAAACAAAAATTGTCACAGGGGACATTTCTGGATTCCAAAGAATATTTTTGATTTTTGGATGATTTTTCTAGAATTTTTTGAATTCATGGGCTTGCTTAACCATGGATAAAGGTTAACCATGGGTTTAACCATGGTTAAGAGGCTGGCTTGGTCAAAAGTGGGCCTAGGGTCCATGGCAGGGCCTAGAGTGGCCTCCTACCCGGTCTGGACCCTCACAAAGTCCAACAAATGCAAAAAAACCCAAAATTTTGTTTCACTTTTAACCATAGTTAACGCGGGTTTAACCATGGTTAACAAAGGGACCATGGAAAACCGAGACTACCAGAAGGTAGCCTAAAATCCAGTGAACATTTTGAGCCTTTGTTGGGCCCAAATGGAAGTCGTGGGTGGGCCCCACAGAGGTTCAAAGTTATCTCGTTGTACTTCACATAAAATGGTAGATTTTGTGAAAGGAAACCAAACAGATTTTTCACAAAATTTACGACGATTTTGCCCCTGATTGGCTCAACCCTTGGGGGATCCAAAGCCAAGATTGCAAAGCCTACTGTGTGGGGAACAATTTGGGCCCTTGTGCGGCCCAAGACGAGGCCATATGTGGGCCCTACAGGGGTTCAAAGTTGGCTAATCCGGCTATTTGGCAGACTGTCGACCTCACTTTGGGGTCGATTTAACCGCGGTTAACGAATGAGTTAGAGGATGAAACTCCACAGGGGGGAGCCCTATCTATGGGGAGTCTAACCATGGCCCTGGTTTTGATAAGGGCCTGGTTTAACCATAGTTAAGTCGGGGTTAAAAGTGGCTGCCTAAAACTGGTTTTTTTCTAAAAAATATTTTTGAAAAAACTAATTTTGGCCTTTGGTGCTGGAACCTTGGGATTCCGGGGGGTTCCTCATGGATTGAGGACCCCCCAGACGTCTAGGGAGTGCTGCCACGGTGGGGGGTGGTAGTGCTTGTGGCTACGCATCAAAGGGAGACCCCCTCTGCTCACGGTTTTGAACCATCGAAATAAAGAAAAAATAATAATAAAGAAAAAAACAAAATGGGACCAGGGGTCCCTTACAATGAGGATAACAATGAAACAACAGAGGGGATGGGGGGAGTATACCCTCGTGGCTGCAGTAGTGGCGAGCTCAGAGACAGTTGCAGGTGGTGGAGGCGAGGCTGGGAAGCCTTGGAATGGCTTGAAAATGGTTCGGGGTGGCTTGAGAAGGAGATTCAAGAGCTCAAGGGAAGCGTGGACGACTAACCGAAGGGGGCGAACTCACTGTAATTTTTTCCAAAAATTTTTTGAACTGTGGACGTGGTGGTGGACAGTGGAGGCTAGGCAATTGCTAGGGTGGTCTCAAGATTACTTGGATTTTTCCTTAGGTGGAAATCATGGGGATGGAGGTGAAGGGGTGGGCTGGGACATTGTGGACAGCAAGGTCTTTTTTTTTTTTTTCAGAAAAACCACCTCTCACAACACCAGTGGCTGCTATGGGCTTAAATAGAAGAAGGAGGGGAGAGGAAAGTGGATAAGGATGGGGGAGACGCGACATGATTGGGTGGTCAATGGTGGGTGCAAGAGTAGGGCGGCAGGGGAACAGGCTAGGAGAGAGGACGCCTGTTGTACGCAGGCTTAGGGAAGATGAACAGTAATTAAATTATTTTTTTTTGTTACCGATTTTGGGCCTAGCCCTTATGCACATGGGCCAACCCATGTTGGCTTTGCCACATTGGGTTGGCACCCAAAATTTCAAACTTTTTTTTACATGGGTCCCACCCTAAGATCCTAAAAGGCCATGGACCTTGTTTTTTTTTTTGGATGGAATGCCAAAATGGACCTAGAGCCAAAGGGATTTTTAGCCTAGGATATACCTAGGGTTTAGGACTAGGGTTAGGCCTAGGGTTAGGTCTAGGGTTTATCTAGGGTTAGGCCTAGGTTTTAGCTAGGGTTAGACTAGGGCTTAGGGGTTTTATTTGAAATGGGCCTTGAGCCCATGGGGTTTTAGCCTAAGTTTAGACTAGGGCTAAGCTAGGGTTAGGCCTAGGATTAGGTCTAGGGTCTACCTAGGGTTAGTTCTAGGGTTTAGCTAGGGTTAGACTAGAGTTTAGGATCTACCTAGGGCTAGGCTAGGGTTTAGGGTTTTCTTACGGTTTAAGGTTACTAGGGCTTGGATTATCATCTACCTAGGGCTACTAGGGTTTGGCCGGTGATAACCCTGGTTAACAGGGGTTAATCATGGTTCAACATGGTGTAAAAATTGGGTCCTTACAGTGGACATACTATGATCCCATGTGTAAATGAAAAATAGTTCACGATAAGAGGGTAGCTGAAAATGGCTTAATACATGCCTTCAAGAATTTGTTATCTCAGCCTTGGAAATGAAATGTATGTTGCTTTATACTTTTAGAGAAGGAAACTTTGCAGGCTGACTAACAAGGGCTTGAACTCCCCTTTTGGTCTGACTATTCCGGAAGAGCCCTTAGATGGGCTAAAAGATTTGCTCAGGAATGATGTAGTCGGGATTGTGTTTCTTAGGTTCTGTTCCTTATAGTTGTGGACTTTGGCCCCCCTTTGAACCAAAAAAAGGGAGGAGGGGGGACTTAAAACATAATTATCGCTTTTTTGAGATGTCATATTAGCATTTTCTAAAATCTAAGGAGAAGAGCTTGATCTCTAGGGTTCATGCTAACATATCAAAGCGGGAATGGTGTTTTGAGGTTAATTAGGGTCAAGGTTCAAATCCTAGAACACCTTTGCTACTCCATCATGTCAACAGAACGAGTTTGTATTTTTTTCCTTAGGTTTTCAAAAAAGCTAACCTGGCATCACCAAAAAGCAAGCTATATTTAGGATTTAGTCTCTTTTATAGCCAACCCCTGCAACGAATTCTTGTTCAGTGACTTTAAAGTCATAACAAGTAGTTTTAGCGAGTGCAATAGTCTTGCTTTTTGTTCTTGTTTGCTTTGGTTATCATTTACATATGTTAGTCGGTTAGTGGTCAGTTTGAGGATTGGAGCTCTTGCAGACTCATCCAGGAGGATTAATTGGATCCACAGACCTCCCTCAACGAGAGGCCACACCCCATCACTGGCGCAAGAAGCGGGGTGTGCAAATATCTTGCTATAAGAATGTAATTTTACTACTCTGGCATGATTGGCTTCATAATTCCTTGACCACGTGGAGGAGAAGGATGCAAACCTATGTGAAGAGAGGGTTCATTGAGAAAAAGATTCAAGACTATTCATTAGGAGATCGGTGATCGACTCTCCTCTCCATCAAAAACCACTTACCGACAACTCCTACAAGGCTATAAACTTTGCCATTGCAGAACTCTATTTGTGACCCCAAATCGAATAACGAGTGCTAAATAGATGGATAATTGGTTTAGGCAGTCTCTTAAGATTTATTTAATTAAATAGTTAGCCATCTGGCATACTATGTCGCTAAACTAGTGCCAAATCCACTTCTTAATTAAGCATTATCCACCACATTTTGATAGGTGACATCATTTATGTAAGTTAGTACAAATGTGAGTCTCTCAACTATCATATTAACATGCTCAAACTCAAATCCTCGAAGCAAACGCTTAGATGGCATTATGCTCTTTTATTGCATGGATTCTTTTGTGACTGTACCAAAAAAAATGGTTAGGGTTTTGAAATTGCTAAGTAACTCATTATATTACGAGATGTGCATGAGTTGCATCTCATTAACTTATGAGTTGTTCTAATTGCTCAAAGACAGCTCTAATTGCTCAAAAAATAATCTTTCTCCAAGAAAATTACTTGTGGTGTTTTTTCTATTGACTACTTGCAACCGCTAGTTAAAACAATATTTTAGGTTTTTAGTAAGGTTATTATTGCTCTTTAATTAATTGACTATAATTTTGTTTAATAAAAATAACATTTTCTTCGTAATAGTTTGTTTTGATGGACAAGGTTAACATTTCCATACTCGCAAGTCGCAATTAGAACTCAACTGCCAAAGCCTATTAAAAAAATTTGTGGTATAAATATTAAAACTAGTAAGAAACCTGTGCGATGCACAGTAATGCTAAAAGGAAAAAAAATGTAATGACTATCAATTTTAAATTATTATTGATAAAAAAAATTTTAATTACTAACTTGGAATATTGTAAAAATTGTAGATTGAAGAAGAATGTCACTAAAATAATCTTTGGTGGTTTGAAAAATTAAAAATAGTAGATAATTAAATGTGGAGATGGTAAGAAAATACATCTATCAATACATATCTATAGAATTTAAATACTAAAGTATTATAGAATAAATGGTAAGATATGATGGATATGTACAATTTAAGATACACCTCTAGCAAACCCCTGCCTTATTCTCTGCAAAAATAAAATATGTAATAATAAGATAGGAAGCAGCAGAACTGCCAAGGCTTGAATTCACGAAATGATACATGGAAGACATTGAAATCATATAAGAGGAATTTTTTTTGAGAGTCAAATGTAGAAGGAATGTTGCTTGCTGAGAAATTATTCAACACTAACATATTTGGTGTTTAGTTTGCCTTATTAGAGTTACTTTCTTCTCATACGCATATGATTTTCAGCACTTCTCTATAGCAGGTTTTTTGGGATCAAATGCACATTTGCTCCAAATGTACCTACTTCAATGGTTGAGAAAATAATCCGCTAACCTGCTGGTCATGGCTCCGCATGGGCAAAACCAAAAATGGAATGTACTTAGGTGGTTGATCAAGTCGGGTCAATAGACAAGTGGTGGGATATCCTCATAATGCAATGATATATTATCTGGTGGCTGGTGGCCAGTAATTGCTTTACATTTGTTAACAAAAAAACAAAACCAAAATTACATATTCAATCACAATTAATAACACTATGATTACATCTATTTGTCCTCCTTTAAAAGCAAGGTGAGACCACAAACCCTATATGGAAATTTACACAAACCGAATACAAAAAACCACTAATTTTAAATTTAGAAACCTTTCTTTATCACAAATCAACAACCACTAATTTCGGAATTATTTACAAAGACCGAACACAAAAACAAAAGAAGCCAATAATGGATCACATCCTGATGAGTATAGTCAACATGACCGTATTACAATTGATGTCTTGCTACCGTAATGCAAATCCACAAACAATGTGATCTTGAATGACGAAATAGAGGAGAGTTCGATGGATTTTTTTTGGTCATGTTTGCAGAATAAAGGTGTACATCTTGCAGAGGAGTAGAGTAATGGAATTGGGATAAGGAGAGGCGGATGTTGTTGTGGCCGTTGTTGCGTCCCCACCAAAAAACTGAAGAGTTGCGTCCCTATCCTAAATCTTCTCAACCAATCTCCTAAAATCTTCTCAACCTATCAAGGAAAACCCACAAATATCAGGTTAAGTAGGAGAAATGAAAATGTGGGTCCGGTTTATGAACAAAAACTTCTGATAAAACACCACGAACAGGGAGATTCTCAGCTAATTAGAAAGCAAATAAAAAGAGATTAGGAAGGTGCGAGGAGCTCAAGCCTCTAGATATGGAAGAGGAAAGGAACGTGCAAGATCTCAGAAACTTGGTAAGAGATTAATAACTTCTTTTTTAATTTTCTTGAATAGGTAACAGTTTAAGAAAGATGAAAGGTTATAGCTTTCCAAAAGTGGGGGTAGTGAGTGTTAGCTTTGCAAAAGTGGGGTTGCAAAAGTGGGGGTACAATTAAGTGGAGAAACATATGAAGAGGAGGAATAAAAGGAAAGAAAGGAAACATTTTATAAGTTATTAGAGTAACGGGTTTTAAGAGGGGACAAATAACAAAAAAGAGAGTTTAAGATGACACCTATAAACACACGACGTGTCCTCAAACCTCTATAGAGCCGCCATGTGCCCACCCATCAGCTTGGTTTCAATAGGTAGTAATATAATACAATTTGTAAAGGAATTGAATAAATAAATAAAAAGAAAGAACGAAACGAAAGGGTGCAAACCTAGTTTAAATAGGAACCATGGTTAATGAGGTGGTTAGGCTGGCCAATCAAAATTCTTCGGTCTGTAACCACGGTTAGGAATCAGTTCTTTCATCCCCTTCTCTATAAAAGCCAAGCGAAAGGGAGCGACCTCGCAGCGGAGAGCGTCTTCATAAACGCTTTTTATCCCTTTGTATCCCATATCCTGTTGATTCTTTGTTTGATTATCTTCTTTTTTTTTTCCTGCGAAAATGAGAGAGTGCATTTCTATCCACATCGGTCAGGCTGGTATTCAGGTCGGCAATGCATGCTGGGAACTTTACTGCCTTGAACATGGCTTTCAGGTATTTTCGGAGATCTGATGCATTTCTTTTCTGTTCTTCCATCGGTTTCCCTCATTTTGAGTTGTTTTGATTTCTATTTTAGTTTATTCATGCTCCATTTGTGTAATTGAGTTGGATTCTTGTTTTTGCTCAACATGTCACCCGATCTAGTGTTTTTTTACTGCGTTGAATCTCATAGGCTATAACAAGATTCTAGTTTCTTCTTGTTTGCGAGTGGTTTTCTCTTTGAATTGGATTTGATCTTTTTGGTTAATCTTATCTAGTGTTGTTACACCTGCAAACAGCAGATCTGTCTAGAATATTGTTTTTATTTCCAAAATTCGTTTTTTTAATCTCAGTGGTTGAATTTTGCTGTTATTTCTGTAGTTTCTCCTTGACCATTTGATCAAATATAGGTTATCCCACGAGAATGCGAATAATCTATGAAGAAATGCTAGTTATATTTCCTTCATTGGCCATTTTCTTCTGTATTACATTTTAACTTTGTGATTCTTTGAATTTCAAGTTTTTTAGCATTTCAAAATATCAGACCTGTCCTGTATGTATTGATTTTGTCTTTTAATTGGCGAATCCAGTCAGATCTGCACACCTATGGTTGTTCTCCTTCAGGAACATCCAGTTTCCACAGGTCTATTGTTTTTCCTTGTTAAAATCATAGGGTTTTGATAGAGTGCCTACCTCAGAGCATCACATCCCGTTAATCCATTGTAGTGGCACTCAATTTCTTATTGTTAACTAGATCTATGTTTCAGGGTATAGATTTTCAAATATTTTAACTTTTTTGAAGTTTGCATCGATCTGTTTTATCGGTTTAGTTGATGTTTATACTTTATGCTGTTTTACATTTTGTTTGGACTTCATAATCTTACCTTGAATTTGATATGGATATGCAATTTAGGCACCTGTTCCCTCGTTGCAGTTTTTGATGGGATGCTTCTCACAGTTGCTTTCTTTAGCACAAGAAATATTACCTTGTTGATATCTCTATCTCGATCAAGTTGTAACAATTCTTTTTTTTTTTTTAAACTTAATGCTCCATTTGTTTGCACGTAATCATTTATGAAGGAAAAACATTTACCATAAAATGTGAATTTTCCACACAGTTCTTGTTGTTTGGTTGCATTCTTGAAAATAAGGCAGAAATTTATTTATAAAAAAATAAAAATACAAATACAAATAAAAAAAATTATGAATAATAGTATTTTTGTAATTTTTAAAGAAGTTGGTATTTTACGGGAAAATGATTTACGGATTTTTAAATGTAAGTCATTTTTCGGAAAAGTGGTTCTTTTTCCACAAAACATTTTACTTACGAAAGATTTTACGTACAAACAAACACACATAATTAACATTTTCCATGGAATTGATTTGTTTTCCCATATTTTACGTCGAAACAAACGGAGCATAATACTATAATAACTATTTAAATATCTTTTAATTTAATGAGGACAGTTTTAGGAATGGACTGGTAGCTATATATCTAAGTCTTATCATTCTATTAGAAATAGTACAAGCATTTTTCAAGGATTTTATTCTAAAAGAAAATATTTTTACTAATTTTTTCTTATAGATTAATATTTTTTACACAGTTTTATAAAATATTACTGCATTTATGCATGTCTTTTTAATTAGATATTTATTAGTACTTCTAAATAATTTGGGTCCCACCATTAAATATTATTTAATTTACATGTCTCTATTTTAATAATTGTATTTTCAGTACTTTTTACTAATTTTCAATTAGTGCGGGACCTACCATTAACTATGGTATTACAAAATTGACTAATTATTTATTCAAAAACTATTTAAAATTTATATATTTAAAAGTTTAAGATACTTGATTTTTAAAAAAACATTAATATTTTTGTTCCTCATCTAATAAAAAATATAAGATATATTTTGACATGTGGTTATAGTAAACTACTTTAATCTATTTAGTAGTTTTCTAGAAATTAGGCTACTTAAATATTTTGACATTCGGTTTAGAATTTTTTTTTATAATAAACCTATTTAAAGTCATTGTAATTTTAAGGAATTGAAAATTGTTTTTAATGGATCAAATATTTAAAATAAATTTAAAAAGCAAAAAATTCTATAGTAATTAAAATTCTTTAGTCTATTAAGAAGTTGTCTTCGAGGAAGTTACTTACAATCTTTATAATTATAAATTATTTGGATAATTTTTTTATTTTAATCTCAATTTTATTAGTGAAGAACTGATATGTGCAAAAGGGCGTGCGCTTTTGCTAACATATGTATATATATATATATATGGATTTCTGGTTCCGTGCAATTTTATAAATCACAGGTTTTATATTATTTCTCTTCATAAAAAGTATCTTTAAAAGCAATTAGATAGAATAGCTTCGACCTTGTCAACTGATAGTGAGAGAACAGAATTTGGATAAGTACTAATACCTATTATGGGTTGAATAGAAAGATTAAGCAAATAATTCTGGCAGTCCAGAATAAAAGTAAAAAATAAGAGTTTGTAGCATTTAATAGATTGTAATCATAGGACATTTGGCGTAACATAGGTAATGAATAAATAGAGTGAATATCATTTCAATTGGTATTTTTGCATTAAGGGTCTATTCTTTTGCTGAGATTTATAAAGTCTGGCACTTTGCAAGTTTTGTCATTTGACACATGCATTTTCTTTTGAGAACTAGATGCATCGTGCTTTTTTTCTCTTAGGTTGTATTTCACGTAAGACTTCAAATGCAGCAAAATGAATTATTTCAAACCTCATACAAAATGAAAAGACTTGAAATCTCATGATGGTAAGAATTAATTTTGTTAAAAAACTTTGACAAAGTGACCCAAATTTCCTAACTACCATGACAAAGTGCAACGTGTCAAGCTTTATAAGTCTTAGCAAAAGAATGGACCTGGAAAATATTTTGTAGCTGGTAATTGTTCGATTTGATTTACAAACATTTTGCCCTCTTTTACAGCCTGATGGCCAAATGCCAAGTGACAAGACAATTGGTGGAGGAGATGATGCCTTCAACACCTTTTTCAGTGAAACTGGTGCGGGGAAGCATGTCCCTCGTGCTGTCTTTGTAGATCTTGAGCCCACTGTCATTGATGAAGTGAGAACTGGAACATACCGCCAGCTTTTCGACCCAGAACAGCTCATCAGCGGCAAGGAAGATGCTGCCAACAATTTTACCCGTGGCCATTACACCAGTAATTACTTGCTTTCTTTGCGCCCCTTCTCCTTTTTCATACTTGTGTTAATGAAGTGCTAATATCTTTATGTTCTATTTCAGTTGGGAAGGATTGTTGATCTCTGTTTGGATCGTATCCGAAAGCTTGCAGATAACTGCACTGGTCTCCAGGGATTCCTTGTTTTCAATGCTGTTGGGGGAGGCACTGGTTCTGGTCTTGGTTCACTTCTTTTGGAGCGTCTATCTGTTGACTATGGCAAGAAATCCAAGCTTGGTTTCACTGTCTATCCCTCACCGCAGGTTTCCACATCTGTTGTTGAGCCCTACAACAGTGTTCTTTCAACCCATTCCCTTCTAGAGCACACTGATGTTGCTGTGCTGCGTGACAATGAGGCTATCTATGATATTTGCAGACGCTCCCTTGACATTGAGCGGCCAACATACACCAATCTCAACCGTCTCGTCTCTCAGGTAATATAACTGTTGCCTTTTTCAGTTTCTGAAACATTCCTGCTTCAACATATGAAGAAAAAAATTGCATCCATAACTTGATTTGACGTGATTCAGGTTATTTCATCCCTGACTGCCTCTCTGAGGTTTGATGGTGCCTTGAATGTGGATGTGACTGAATTCCAGACCAACCTGGTCCCCTACCCCAGGATTCACTTCATGCTTTCCTCATATGCACCTGTCATCTCGGCTGAGAAAGCATACCATGAGCAGCTCTCTGTGGCAGAGATCATCAACAGTGCCTTTGAGCCCTCATCTATGATGGCCAAATGTGATCCTCGCCATGGCAAGTACATGGCTTGCTGCCTGATGTATCGAGGTGATGTTGTGCCCAAGGATGTGAATGCGGCTGTTGCCACCATCAAGACCAAGCGAACCATCCAGTTCGTTGACTGGTGCCCAACTGGATTCAAATGCGGTATCAACTACCAGCCCCCGACTGTTGTTCCAGGAGGCGACCTTGCCAAGGTGCAGAGGGCAGTCTGCATGATCTCAAACTCTACTAGCGTTGCGGAGGTGTTCTCCCGAATTGATCACAAATTTGATCTCATGTATGCTAAGCGTGCCTTTGTCCACTGGTATGTTGGTGAAGGCATGGAGGAAGGAGAGTTCTCTGAAGCCCATGAGGATCTTGCGGCCCTGGCAAAGGATTACGAGGAGGTCGGTGCTGAGTTTGCAGAGGGGGAGGACGGTGATGAGGGAGATGAGTACTAAGGGAACATGCTTGTCACTCGGCTTTCTTTCTTTTCTTTTCTTTTCTTTTTTCCCTCTGGTGTGGTGGTACCAAGTTTTTCTCTGCAGATGGGGATGGTGTTTGAGGTTATTTCTGCAGGTGTCTTGTGTGGTTTGAACCTCTCTTTGTTTTGTTGCAGGGAATATAGTGTTTTGTTTGTTAATACTGCTACAGTGCTACTGATATATTTGAAGAGTTGAACTATTTATGCAACTTGGGTTTATCCTATGGATTTGCAGAGTTGAACTATTTGTGGTGGTGTGACGCAATGCTCTAGATCATCCTGGAAGGTTTTCACATCTCCTCTCATGGATTATTCATTCATTCTTAGAGATGAAAAGGAATCCTCCACCCATGATTCTAATCTTTCAGTAACGGTCATGATTTTGTTTCTCCTGTTATGTCTGTTTGGGATCCCCATGCTAATAGGGGTCCTCAACCACATTCTGTTTTCTCTTTTCTTAGTTGAATAGGAATTATCTTCTGAACCAAAAAAAAATCTCTCAGTGGGACTATACATCAAACTACAATTATAACCATGCCCACTTGGAATGGTCAAGATTGTAAGATTTCATCTTGTATTATTTTAAATTTGAAAAATGATAGTCCGGCTTATTCAATCACGTGCCCATAGATCAATCATCAAGTATAATTTGATAGATGGACGTTCAGGTGCCTTTAGAAAACTCTTTGCGGCTGGGCTCTCGGAGGAACATTTTTCTACCACGACCAGGGAGTGTGTCCGAGCTTTCTTAGTCAAAGGGTTTTGAACCGTTTTTTTTTTTGGTCACTAAAAGGGTTTTGAACTTAGTCTGTTGGAAAATACCATTATCAGACCTTATAGAGGCCAACTGAGGCGTACGGCAATAATGGTTAGTATTGACGTTGTATCATATATAATTCCCACTTGTCCTTTTTCCCATACCAATGTTTTTTTTTTCCTTTAACCACAGATGGAATACTATGTGTGAGCTTATGTATATTTCGGAGTGTGTGTTGAAAATTGATACGAAATAAAAGGCATTGGAGGGAGGGTTTGTGTGCGTGTGTTTGTCCCATTTCAAGTATAAGAAATTGGGAATTTGACCAGGGGGTGGTCTTCCACGCAGCATACGTCACTTACAATACAAAGGTTTTTGATTGGGAAATAGTTAACATACCCGGGAAATGAATTTTACAATCATCCAAGGCTGGATCTCATTAGTCCATGCTCCCCTCTTAAATACCAATCACAGTTGGTTAGAATTTAAGAGGAGAGCATGGACCAATGAAGTCTAGCCTTGGATTGTAAAATCCATTTCCCAGGTATGCTAATCACTGCTCTGTTTGTTTTTTTGAAGAATGCTACCCACGGTCTCTAACTTTTGAAAAAATTTCATAGACGCAGGTACAATAGCCACGTGGTATAGTATGGACCTGAAACCTAAGGGGATACCTATTGGTACAAAATCGCAAAAAAAAAAAAAAATTCTATATGCAAGATCGATACATATTGATACTGGTTGATACACATGGTTGATACAGCTGCTCAATACCCATATCAATACTCATATTGGTAGAACTTGTTTTGATCATAACTTTTGATCTGGAAGTTCAATTGATTATTATAATATATGAATTTGGGGTAATTCGACAAGACGAATCTAAATTGAACTATCAAAGGTTGTTCTATATACTCGGATCTCCATTTCTCGGTCGTTTAGAGGGTTTTTTGGACACTTTTACAGTTTCAATGATATTTTCGTAATTTTTACCTATAATATCGATACTCATATTGACATGTACCAATAATATCAATACTCATATTGACATGTACCGATACTCATATTGACGTATCGATAATTTTAATACTCATATTAACTCATATCGATACTCATATTGACTTGTACCGATACTCATATTGACGTATCGATAATATCGATACTCATATTAACCCATATCGATACTCATATTGACCTGTATTAATATTATTGATACATATCGATTCAGATCATCTTTAACTTTGGAACATAACCAGGATCAACCCGGCTTGTTGACTATCGACCATACACTGTAAATCATTAAGAAAAAATGCAAAAAAAAAAAACACATGCAAAGCCCTTTAATTTAGGATTTAAAATTTAAAATCATAAATGTCATAATTATAATTATTTTTCTTTAGGTTAAACTAATTTATTTCTAAAAAGAATATAAAAACTAAAAATGGGTGTTCTTCTTCCATTAATGACATTCTCTCACAATCGTGGTTAGTAGTTTACCAGAACGAACCAAATACCTTTCCTTCAAATGATTTTGATGAAGAATGAAGATGAAACAAATGTCTTTCTTTCAAATTGGATAAAATGAAAAAAGTTTGCATGTGCAAACTCCTTCACATGTGTGTGGGGGCATTGTGAGAAGGGTTTTAAAAAAGTGGATAATTTGAGAACATTCACATACCATGGTGGTAAAATATGGGAAAAACCCCGTCCCACTTCTCCTTATATTAATGATCTTAATCAGACGGCTATCAATCGAAGCCTCAATCCAACTACTGGTAGGCCAGTGCTGTGGGGGAAGGGAATGAATCGCCCTGACAATTTCCGGACACGAGAAGTGTCTCTTATTCTCTAGCTTGAAACCTAAAGGGTCAAAACAGTCATTTACCAGTAGTAGTACATGTTTGCCTAATGACTTTTTGATCCCCTCACTACTGTTCTTGCAAGAAGAAAACTAGAGCTCACTTTCTGAAGAAGGTAAGGGTAGATTACGTCCTTTTACCGAGCATGACTACAGTATTAACTGATATGCACAGAAACTTAGTAGAGAAAAACATCTCCACAATCCAATCAATAGACATATCCTTCGACCGTTGCAGTGAGGAAAAGCTAAGGACAACCATCCAAAACAGAAATCCTTTTTATCAGAATCATACCGTACGCATTTCCATTGATTGGACGGCAGAGGTGATAGCACACCAAGTGCTAATTGTACTGTTTATACACGTGATCATTTTTCTAATTTTTTTTTCTTGGGCAACTTCAACAAGAACAAAGAACAGAGGAGCTGCAAATTCCTTCACATTCTCTGAAACTAAAGACATCCAGCTCTTCTTACTGTCTTTAATGGCGTATTCTCGACCCACAATACCCTCTCTCTCTCTATCTATCTGATGACACATTTGTATTCCTTTCTCTTTTGCTAACTCCATCGCCATAGAACGCATATCTTAGGAAAGCAATCGGAGAATCTACTGAGAGCAATGGAAAAGAAGAAGAAGGATAACAAGCTCACGCCCACCACTCAAGAAGCTGAGACAAATGACTTCTTGGTAAGGATGTTTTGCTTCTTTCACGCTTCTCTGAAAATGGATTGGGCTTATTTTCTTATTTCCTTCTGAGCTTCTGCTGAACCTATCTTACTACAAGAATCAAAGCAAAAATAGTTATTTTCCAGTACTTTTTATTGGTTAATTGTTATTTCTCAATACCAACAACCACCAAACAGAAATGGAAGTGAAAAGACAAATGGAGAAAGCAGAGAGAAAGAGAGACAGGGAGGGAGGGAGGGAGGGAGATCTGGCATTGGAGGGTTTCATATTTTTCCTTTTTGTAAAGGAGAAATAGATGGAACAGTACTTCTAACTTGAATAATTGGATTTGTTTCTGAAATAGATGAAGAACAGATTAACTATCATTGTTTATAGTCTATTTGTTGTCACTTGTATGATGAAATAAGTTTATCATTTAGAGAAGCACTAGAAGTAGTGTTGGTCTGTTTTGCTGCTTTCTAGAAACAGGTACTGTTTAAAATCGCCTAATCACAGGCCAGTCATGGAAAATGCTACTCTATGACTTCATTTGTCTGTTTCCTATTCTAAATCTGCAAATGGGTTCTGGTTATAAATGATATACAATCTCTCTAGTCTCTCCCCTTTTCTGATGAACCTTGTTCTTTTTGCTTATTATTAATGTGGTGATGCTCATCACGGTCAGAGTCGGGAAGATCAAAACCAAAATGGTTCAGGTCTTGCTATAAAGAATTCAAGAACTGGTAGCCCTCCACCTGACAATCCCTCTCCCCTGATTCAGCAATACCCACCAATTCTTCAATGGCCATACACACTTCAATCCACTATGGGACAGTCCCCTTTGATTTCAAGGCCTTCCCTCCCCACCCAACAACCCCCACACATTGTCCTGAACCAATGGCAAGCATCCTTATTGAACCCACAACAACAATTACCACAGCAACAGCAACTCAATCCCATTAACCATCAGCTCCAACATGGCAAGCCACTATCACAGTTAACCCAATCTACGGGGCCCTTTTGGCTGCCTCCGCGACCTGGATTCCATGTAGCCGGAGCTGCGGCTCCTTCTTCTTATCATCCCCTCACTCCCGGAGATGCTAACTGGCAAGCCTCTGCCATATCCGGAGGAGGCACTTCATCAAGAAATGAACCCCAAATTCCAAGTTTCTGTTACCAAGGTGGACACTCACATCCAATGGGATTTCCAGGTAAATGCATAAAATTAATTACTTCGCCAATATATATGCAATTTAAGTCTTATGGAGATGGAATGCGAATCATGTTAACAGGTCCTTGGGATCCTTCATCTTGGTGTGGGCAAGCACAACCTGATTTTACTTGTACTTTCCCTGGAGCGTATGGCTACTTTTGTTTACCACTGCCGCCCGTACCTGATTGCTCAGTAGTCTCAGGAAGATCCCTTCAAAGAGGAATTATCCGGCCACCTGCAAAACTTTCTCAGAGGCACCTGCAAGTGTGGGAAGCTCAAGTATGAACTTTCTTTTTTTCTCTGTTTACTATTTGAGTTTATCCTATTAAGCTTGAAAAAAATCTGTTGTTGGTTCTGGTGTTGATGGATGCAGTCAAGAGAAAATGTTCAACTGTGGACTATGATTGGTCACTTGCAATCTGAAGTTGCTGCTTATGGGAGTCGGTTAATGAAGCTTGAAGCAGAGGTATCGTCACAGAAGCCAACAGTGGAAGAATCAGCCGGAACTGGTGTTGGCACTACTTTAGCTGGACAGACATCAAAGAGAGGGAGACCTAAGAGACCAGTTGCTTCGATCGATGTATTACCTTCTCCTGATGAGTCTCAGCCCCGAGCTCATGCGAGAAGGCCTGCAACATGTAAGGTTCAATTTGATACAAAAGGACTCATCTTTGAGAAAGAAAGCCTAAGCAAGGTGGAAGACAAAGAGAAAGCATCTCACCCAACACTTGGCACTGGCAGCAGCACTAATGTTCAGCAAGAAAACAATGAAAAGATCTCAAATTTATTTGCAAATAGTAGCAGCAACTTTGAGCTTTATGGAGGCAATCTCAAGCTGCCTCTGGATGTACATGCCCCTTCAATGTTCCATAATCAAGTTCATCGAGACAATCCTCGAATCCAAATAAGTGCGGTTGGCCTCAATCCCACTTCAGAGATGACAGGCAATGGTAGTGATACAGAAGACCAGAAGACTGCCTTTTCAATTCTATGTCAGACTGGTAAGGGACCTAACAACAAGGTTGCTTCTGCCACTTATAGAGGAACCACGAAAAACGGGAGTCATCGGTGGCCTTCGAGGATCCTCTCCGATGATTGTGGGAGAGATTCATTGGATGTTAGCTCCCATGGTTTCTACGATAATGGAAGCGTAATTAGACAAGGAGGGAAGGTTGTCCCTGGATGGAGTTTTGTGAACGAGGAGAATAATTCAGAAGAGAATGAAGATTTGGAAGTGCGATCGGGTAAAGATGATGAAGAGGAAATGGAAGAGGATGCCAGCAGCTCAGGAGCTGAAGAAATAGCTCGGGCCAAAGTTGAGGGTGCCTACGACATGGATCAATTCAGAAGGACAAGCCCTAAAGGTTTGCCTCAGTCGAATAGGTGGTGACATAATTTACTACTACTGATTACCCTCATTAGTAGAAAATAGTTTTGGTTATGGATATGCCTGTCCACCTGGGCTAACTTCTTCTGTTCACAAAAGTAGTTTACCCAAATTTTGTAGGGAAGCAGGCACAAGCCATGGCAACATTTAACAGAAACTAAGATAGAGATACTGACTTTATACGGATCATATATTTTAAGTCATGAAGTTCCCATGATTCGATTATCTTCATTTCATTTTTGAGTGCCGTTGCATCAGGATATGTTTCAATCAACTTATACATGCATTGCTATTTCAAATGCCCTTATGGTCCTTACCCATCAAAAAACATATGGTTCTCATTCTTCTTTCTATATTCTTTTTTGGGATAGCAGACATAAATTAACCCGTGAAGAATAACATAAATTTGTGAAATGAACAGCTTGCAAGAGAATATTACCTTTTTTTTTTTCGTCCACCATGTCATGCAGTCAGGGTGGAAGGGGAATATAAAGATGCTTTCTCAAGAAATTCAGCAAATAATGAGGAGACATTTATGCTAATGACATCCGCCCCTACCATCTGATTGCCGAGAACTGCAGGGGAAAGGGGGGGCTCTCTCCATTAGGAAGATTAGATATCAGGAATATATCTCAAATCATATAATATGTTAGAGCTGTTACAAAGTTTTAAGAACTCATTTCAATAAGTTTATATGAACTTCACTTGAGACCAGTATCTCATAGGGAAATCAAAACTGAATACTTAACAACTAGCCTCTTGTAATGGTTAAAGAGCTTCAATTATATTGTATTATCACCTACCCTTTGACCTTCCATTTTCTTTTTCTGTATAGAGTCCTACCCACCCAGACCCTTCCAAGATTTTCTTCTGTTCGCCAAGCAGATTACTCCCAGTGCTCCATGAAGGTGTGAGACCGACTGCTTTAGATGAAAAATCTGACTTATAAAAGTTTTAAGGGATTTGGTTATGAATCAATCTGTTTATGCGTGGAATCACTTTTGTTGCTGTCACATCAGATTTAACACAGTGAAGATATATCTAACCATGAATCATAAAATTGTGTGTTTTTAACTAATTGTCCCAGTTAATTGTTTTTTGTTCCCCTGAAACTCCGGCCATGGATGTTATCTGCAACTTCCCAATTGGACTCTGTATGATTGTTGAATGATATCATGGACTAACCATATCTATTTTTAGTAACATAAAACTGGTCATGATTTATCTCTTTATTTATTTTTTTGTGTAAGAAAACTGGTCTTTATTTTGTATAGAAAGGTATTGGGATTCATTGTCAATTAACTTCTTGGCTGATTATTTCAAATATTAAGATGACTCTGTAAGTTTATTGTTGTTCTTGACCAATGTTACCTGGTTCGTTAGTTCAAGTTCGCAATTCGTGCACTCTAGAGTGATCTCAGTTCGCTAGGGGTCGGATGAGAGATTCGGTTCTTGGTTTGCTTAGGTTTTTTTTTTTTGGTTCATATATATATATATATATATAGGGGTGGAGCCAGGAATTTTTCCTTGGGGGCCAAAGTATGGGTCTTGGGGTAGCCCTTGGAAAAAAAAATTTGTGCAATGGATCCGGGTCTTCCGGAAGAGCTATTATTTAAATAAAATTAATTGTATTTTTAATTTTTTTTATATTTTATATATAAGTAAAATTATTCTTTTCAGCGAAATGCGCGGGCCTCTATAACCGCCATGTGTCCCTTTTTATTACCCACTAACTTTGGTTGAGATTTACTCACCCCTAAGGTTTATCCATCTAACCTTGTTTTTTAGAAAAAAAAATATATTAACCTTAAGTTGATTAAGCTTAACCATAGTTTAAGGAGGATCTACTAGCTTCTATGTGTCCATTTTAACACCCACTAATTGTGGTTAAGATTCACTCACCAGTCACCCCTATGGTTAATCTTGGTTTTTACGAGAACAAAAAATATTAATCTTAAGTTGATTAAACTTAACCACAGTTAAAGGGAGACGGTCGAGCATGTGTGAAAATTTGGGGGACCATTAACTCATAAGTTGGGGGGCAGTAGGCACCATATATAAAATTTTAATTTAATCTACCTAAAACATTAAGATTTTCCCAAAATTGGTGGGGGGGGGGGGGATGGTCCGCCCCACTTTATATCATAATATATTTAAATAAAATATTTACATGTAACTGTTACCATCATCATACTTGAGATTTGTTTACTTAAGCATGTAAAAATATATATTTTATAGTATATATTAAGCATATAAATAAATATATTATAAATACTTATTTTTAAAAATCATAACAAAATGTTTTTTAAGAATGGATTGCGAACCCAAAAGAAAAATTTGTGAAACCAAAAATACAAATTCACCGAATCAGAGCTATTGGATATGATTACAGGGTTTATTAATTTTCACAAAGCGCAAACTAGTTCGCAATTTAGCACAGTAGGCAGCACATTGGGTTGCCTTAACAATTACGCTCTCTTTAGTAATTGTAAAATTCCTACATAGAGCCATCAATTATAGTTTGAAGTTTCCATTGCTCAATTTCTTGATAATTTCCGGTGCAATCATGAGATCACATTCATTGACACAAAGAAAATTGTGTACAATAGTTAAAAATAATAATGATAATAAATATAATTTAGACGGTGTAATTTTATTTATTTGATTAGCCACCTTACGTTATTTTTTTACCGAATTTTCTTCTTCTTTTTTTGTTAAAAAAGAGGAAATTACAAACAAAAGATGGAGGATTACACCTAACCTTTGAGGCCAAAACGGCCTAACAATCAATTACAACTATCGGGAAGGAAAAACCTAACCCTTTAGAAAATATAACTTATTATTTATTAGGATAATGTATCTGAGACCCCCTTAGGGCCGAGACCACGCTCTAAGAGCATGGGATTTCAGGTAGGGCCCACCATGTGAAATGGGCCCCACTAGAAATCCAATGCTCTTAGAGGGTGGTCTCGGCCCTAAGGGGGTCTCAGTAGCAAAGTCCTATATTTATTAAATCGTGTAGGTTTCTTTACCTCTCTTTTAAATTTTCCCGGTGAAGTATCAAATATTGGTGTAAAGTCACCAGTTGTTGTGTTCTTTTTATTTTTTCTTCTTATTTTACTTTGAAACAAGTAACTGAAAATCATCTATTTGGGGCGGGAAATGCTACTGAGACCCCCTTAGGGCTGAGACCATCGAGACAGTGCTCTAACAACACGGGATTTCAGGTGGGGCCTACCATGTGAAATGGGCCCCACCTGAATCCAGCGCTCTTAGAGCACGATCTCGGTGATCTCGGCCCTAAAGAGGTCTAAATAGTAAAGTCCATTTAGGGCTCTCTAGAGAGAATATCATCATTAGTTTTGCTAGGGTTAGCCACATGTAAACATCCTATTTTGCATAGTCAAAAAAAAAAAAAAAAAAGTGCTTCTAAACTAGTCAAACAGTTTTAATTCCTCTGATTCTTGATGACGAGACCCCACCCCTTTTTTTATCTTTTTTTTTTTGATATGGGACGAGACCCCACCCCTTAGAAGCAACTCTTAGAACCTTTATTATCCTTAGAGTACCTTTTGAAACCTTTCACCCTTATTGGAA
Organism: Tetracentron sinense; assembly: GCA_015143295.1. Classification (NCBI taxonomy): domain Eukaryota; kingdom Viridiplantae; phylum Streptophyta; class Magnoliopsida; order Trochodendrales; family Trochodendraceae; genus Tetracentron; species Tetracentron sinense. The sequence continues at coordinate 34,893,752 of CM026556.1, forward strand.
CCCTTGGAAAGCCTTCAAAACCCTAATTCGTGATATGGGAGTATATTGGGGGTTTTTTTTTCTAAATCCTCATTTTCATCTAAGACTTACGTTTTTTTTTTTATAATTCTCATGCTGGAAAACATTAAAATTTTCATCAAGACCTTTTTACCGGATCTTAAAAGTGTGATTTTAAGCTTTTGGCGCAACCCTGAAAATGTGTCAAAAGTTTGTCCAAATTATAAGGATACCCTGGACGCATCTTCTTTTAAACTTATAATGCCATTTTAGCAATATCTGGTAATATTTTTTATATAGTGTTTTGCTAAAAAAAAGACCTTGGTGCCATTTTCATAATTTTGAGACCGTTAGTTCACTTTAATAGTTAGCAAATTCTATATACTAGGAAAGGTGCACGTGCTTTGCACGTAACAATTTTTATTAATAAAATTAAATAATTTTTTAAATGTAATTAAACTCGAATCATCACTCAAAAAGTATGCGATTATTAGTATGTTTTTTAATTATTAGTAAACTCTAAAATAATATATATATATATATATATATATATACTAGTAAAGGTGCACGTGCTTTACACGAAATAATTTTTTATTAATAAAATTAAATAATTTTTTAATGTAATTAAACTTGAATCATCACTCAAAAAGTATGCAATTATTAGTATGTTTTTTAATTATTAGTAAACTCTAAATTAATATATATAAATAAATAAATAATAGTGTTTATAGCTATTCCTGTCAATACATGGTTTGGTGTGTAACTTCAATTAAGGTGCTTGGTGCCTAACGGAGCTAACAAACAGTCCAATAGTTTCATTCACGTAAGTTTGTGATATACAATCCTTGGTTTAATGGATTCTATTTATAATTGGGAGATGTGGTAGAGCCGTGCAAAAGAATGGAAGATGTATAAGAGTTATTCCAACTCTGTACATTGTTAGAGAGTCCTTATCTGTGTGCGTGATTTTATCTGTGTGTGTGATTAACGTGTACAAAAAAATAAAAAAAATAAAAAGATAAAGAAGCAGTCCTTATCAATAAATTCTCTACTAATAGAGATTCTTTATTTATAAGGATAGCAAAATAGAGATTTAATTAGTAATAGTGGATCTCATGGGTCCCACATAATACTATACATTATAAATTTTTAATAAAAGATGTAAGGTAATTATGTTCGCGTAAGGTTTAATATACTCCTTATACTTTTATTAGTAGAATATATATATATATATAGGATTAGTATCTGCTCTACAAAGGGATGGGGGAAATCACAACGCCCACATGCACGGGCTCGAGCCCAGAAGAGCCCAGAACCTCCTTCCTAGTGAGGGAACACACTACCACTGGGTTATTCCCATGGTGTCATTTTTTTTAGTAAAAATGACACTGCTGACATCAAGTACTATTCATGTTGGACAGAATAACAAATTTTTTTGGGTAATTGACAGAACTACAATTCAATAATTCTGAAAAAAATCTCTGGAATTTTATCCATGTCAAATTAAATAATGCCAATGATGTCCTCATTTGATTGTCCCACGTAGGAATTGAGAAACTTTCTCACATTTAAATACCTATTCTAATTATTCCAACAAAGCTTGAACAAGAGATTTGAGAGGAGGTAGCCATTGTCCCAGTCCCTTCCCCTCCTCCTTTTTGTACAAACAAATAAATAATGATTATCTCAAATCAGTAACAAGAGTCGAGCTATGACAACAAATACTGACTTTGTCGTTGAAGAGAGTGTTAGTGAATCTTAACCACAATTAATAGAGGTTAAAAGGAACACATGTTGACCTGTGGTACAATTGAACTTAGAGATTGTTCAGTGGCAATTGACTGTGATCCAATCTCAAAGCGGATTGCCTTTCCTCCATTACACAATGCAATCGCAGTAACCATATCTGATCAGCTTCAAGTACCTCTCATTGTTCACGGGAAAAATAGATGGCTTCAACACTCGAGTTCCTCCAATAATTCTGATCATGACCAATGGGAGAGAATTAATGAGCAATGGAAAAAATAAGACCATAAGACTAAGGGTGGCAATCTACCGAGTTTGGGTTTCAAAGCCTTTGTGAATGGGTCAGGAATCAGACCAGGCTTATTAAAAAAATCACCAAAATCAAAGCCCAACCCGGCCCATTGCCACCCCTACAAAAGATAGTCCCAGGGCTGTGGAAAAAAAATGTTTTGTAGACATATTTCAGTCAAAGGGTCAAGTAGACTTGCTTTTTAAGTTGCACCATTAAGGTGTTTTCCTTTAATGTCGTCTATCTATTAGGTGATCTCGCTCAGGCAGGTACTCAAGCAGGAAAATCCCATTTCCATTTTTGTCCCTCTAAGGTCTTCAATTATCTGTTACTAAATCCCCCCTTGAAAACAAACATTATCAGCACAAACCATCAGAATACTACCCCACTTCAATGTTCATGGCTCAAACATGCCCGGAAACAAGAAACACAACTCTAAATCAATTCTCTTCTCCCTAGCCCTTCAAATATGGATCATTTTTCCTTTCTATGGGAAGAATACAGCCAAACTAATTGCTTCATTTGCTTTTCACCATATAAAATATAAAAAGAAAGCATTTGGTGAAATACCAACTATGTTCAGATTCTTCACAACATAACACTGGAAAAAAAAAAGGCCTAAAATCCTGTATTAGAAGGGCAGAGTTCAGAAAAGCAACATATTAGTTGAAATCAATGCCGTGAACTGCGAGGGTAGACCTGCACGACTGAAACATCATGGGACAACAGAATTAATGAACATCAATACTTAATTGTTTCGTTAGGAGCTCTGGATCTCCTTGTTAGAAATCTCTATGACACAAAAAGCTCAACCTGAATAAACTTCTTTGACATGGAGGATGGGGTGAAGTCCAAAACAAGAAGCAACAAAGATCATGCCACATCAATCATTCTAAATCTAAATCCAAAACATAGCAAGACTCTTCTCTGAAAAAAACAAATCTCAGGTAACTTTCTCCAAGGATATTTGAGAAATGGAAACCCAGGGCCCCATTTCCAAAAACATAAAATCTTTCCTATAGTCTTGAGGACTAAAGACAGTTGAAAATGGTTTGGTAAATCAGAATTTCACCAATAGTCTGAGGTCTAAAGACAGTTAAAAAGAATCACAGTTTGGTAAATCAAATTTTCACCACTAAAGTAAATGTATTGTTGAGTGTACGGCTTTGTAACAATCCTGCTTAATTAGCCGATTAAATATCATGCTTAACATATTCAAATCAAACATGCAAACAAATTAAACATGCACTACCAACCCAGAGGACAAAAATACTATCCCTTGTAATGGTGGCATTAAGCAATGTTTTTCCCCACACAGACATGTTATGTTCCTAACAGCCAATAGTTTCAAAATACAAATCTTATTAAGTTAGAGGCAAAAATAAAGTCAAGGTTCACATTGTGGAGTGATTGAGATAGTGTATGCTTCAGATGCCAGTTAATACCAAATGTACATACAGATGTACCATACCACATATCATATTTACATGAGTTGGTCGAAGTATTGTAATCATGTGTAGCACACTTATCATGTACCGCTTTATTCATTTTTTGAGCCCATAATGTTCAAGCCAACACATAATTCAATGTGGCATTGAGGTTGTGTCATGTATGTCATTTACTTTAAGGTTGTAAAGTAAGTACTTTCTTATTTATTTCATTGTGTAGGATTTTCATATTTAGATTCTATAGATTATAATTGCCTACATGACTATGGTTTGTATTTTCATACCTGTTTATTAACATGTTTGCCTTTTTTAACTTATAAAATCCTTAACTCTTCTATGTTTGGTTATAAATATAGGTGATAGGCTTCATTTTATTTTTTGTTAAGCTTATATTTACATCAAAAGAAGTTCTATGCAAAGTATTCAAGTTTTTCCTTGCATATCCAAGTGTTTCTTAATTTTTATTTTGACGTATCCAAGTTATGTATCAGTAAATCGCCTGATCGATATGCCCTTCGATACGAATATTTTGAACCATGGTGATCGCATAAGCCAACAATTGAGGGTGATCTCATAATAACAAGCCAGGCACTGGAACATGTTTTGTCAACCAGTTTTTCCTATATAAAAAAACTTTTGCCAACTAAATTCCCAACAAAGTCATGAATTATAATGTGCATGAGTAGTTTATGCATTTTTAATCAAAGATGGCATGGTCAGACTGCTGCCAGTATAATCTAAAGTTCAAATCAGATAATTATGAACACGAAACATGACAGGAATAAAAAAATCACTCCAATTGGTATCTAACATGGTTCGCATTTTAAAGTTAAACAAAAGCAACCACCATTCATCAGAAAAATAAATTATTAAAACCAGCATCTGTTTATATGAAACAAGATTAGCCGCAAAACCAATTCTTAAAACAAACAGGATTCAGACTTCAAATACCCACATATCATCAGATTTGCTCCAGTGATGCATGGCATATCATCGATAAAATCAGTTGTGCCTTATTCACCAGACATTGTACAAAAGAATCTACTTCAACCAATATGAACGTCGCCAATGAAGAGAAATTGACATCAAAAACCCTTTCTTCGAATGAAATTGTGCCCCCAATCATTGCCTCCAGGACTGTTCAGTTGGACTCTGCAGTATCAAATGTGTACAATGTAATACATGTTGGTTGATGCAGAATCTGGAAAGCATCCTCTTTGGCATCTGGAAGCCTTGTGTTTTAATCAATAGTACATTTTGATTTAACAACCAAATTTAACAACAGTGAGTCCACATTGTCCTTTAAATTCATACGCGCCTTAACATTAAAATCTATTGTCAACCTGCTATTAATCAGAGGAAAAAGCATCTACCAACAACTAACAGTCATTCAATGTCAAAGACCTAATAATGTATTTCATTGGAACTGGGGCAATCCTCTTTGAGGTCATCAGCCATGATTGAATAAACACAAAAAGGTCTTCATCCTTTATCAAAAGTGCCTCTCTTGTGCCAATGCAAAGTTGCAAACAAGAAAAAGCATCAAATCATTTGTTACCCCCCCTCCCCTCCTCTCTCTCTCTCTCTCTCTCTCTCTCTCTCTCCTCTTGGTTAAGCCCTCACTACATGGACAAGATTCTAAAATATGAAGTAAGTCTCATTTGATATTTGAGCTACCTTCCCATTGTGTTATCCTCCCTCCTATGTAGTATGTTTCCACTACCAATCATAATGAACTGTGCACTCAACCCATTCTAAACTCCAAACAAATTATTCTCCATCCAAATATTCTCTCCTCAGAATATTTAAAACTGAAAAGCTATTTGAAAATTATCTTCAAGAAATAGGTAAGTACACACCATGTATTTGCTCGAGCACTTAGTGGACCAAAACTTCTACAATGTTCCCCATTTCCCTCCAACTTACTGACGTGCATAAACAGATTGCTTACAGGTACAGGGGACACTCGAGTGTTGTGGCAAATAACATCTTTTCTCCTGACATTGCACAGGAATAGGTTCGAGTTTCAGGATCTATTAAGAAAAGAAAAAAAACTAAATGAGAGGATAAACAGAAGTGATCTATGACAGTGGTAGATCTCAAGGAACTCAGTGTCTACTTCAGGTTGGTCCCAGAAAAAAAAATGAAATTATCAAATATTCAAAGCATAACATCAACAAATCCACAACTCAGACTGACAGTTGAAAGTCTGGCTAAGTTTATCTATGTTAACAAATAAGAGAATAGTTTTTACAACTGATACGTGATTACTGAAAGACAGACAATGTACATGGAACGCAAAAGACAAAAAAAAGCAAGGTAATAGATGATCGAGTAAGAAAGTAGAAGCCTTTCCATATCTATCTTTGGCCAAAGAATCAACAGCATAGCAAGGATTTCCACACATCTCTGCAAGTACTTTCCCTCCAATGGGGGATCCTCTAATTAGTTTCCTTGATGAAGCTAGAAGGAAAGGACTGCAGCTCCAACCTAGTCAGCCATCTAAATGCATTCAGTGAGACCCTCGATGATATGTTGCCCTCATAAAGATTCAATATAAATATTTGATCCCTCCACAATTGCTCTCAATTCCAGTTCATTGGAGTCTTTGAAAATAGTGTGGGACAAACAGTTTTTCATTTCCTCACAAAGTAGTGAAGAATCCAATTATTCATCCAAGATTCCTTTCTTCCTCTAGACAACCTTTTTGGATAAAATTCTCACTTTGGAGTTTAGACCACTTGAAGAGCAATGGGCATAAATTAACTAACAGATACTTTCTGTGTATGGTCAAAGAAAGAACAGTAGATCATTTGTTACTTAATTGTCCTCTAGTTAGTTGAATTTGGGGACATTTTCTATCCTGCCAGGAGGTGCATTCCCTCTCAACTTCAAGTACCTAATCTCTAGTTCAAAATTGAGAGCTAGTTACCAAATCATGAAGCGAAAGCAAGAAGCGAAGCGAAAGCAAGAAGCGAAGCGAAAGCAAGAAGCGGAAAGCGAAGCTCAAAAAATCTTTAGGAAATGGGAAGCGAGAATTAGATATAGGTGCCTCATTCCCGTTATATAAGGATGACCAATCATACCTAAAGTTTTATTTTATATGACATATTTGTGAAGAAGTAGGTGCCTTAAGAGTCTTTATGTTTCAATTCAACGATCCTTGCTTAGGATATACGTCGTAGGCTTTAGACTTAGGTCTATCCCATTACTTCCTAAATAGTAAATACATAACCCACTTGACGACTAAATGAGAATTGATGGAAGCGAGTGGAAGTGACTCTGAGAAACGAGCTTCCCACCTTGTATATAGCTTCCCAGCAACTATGATTGAAAGGTACGGATGCCTCTTTGAGCATTCTGTGAAGGCTTCTTTTGGGGGCTATTACTTGAGTGTATGGAGAAGAACAAAAGGGAGTTTGACAACACTTCCTTTCTAGTTGAGATAGTCGGCCCCGGTATCTCAAACATATTTCATGCCTAGTGATCAGTAAGGGAGGACTTTGATGAGCTAGAGTTTCTTTTTTTATTGCTAAAAGATCAATACAAATATGAGAGAAAAAGTGTACAAGAATTCACCGATTAGTGAACAAAGAACAAAGGACAACAAAAGGAACTACAAGGCTACATCAAGGTTGTTAAATCGTAATCGAATTGTAAAATCGTTTTAGGACCGATTCGATTCAAATCATAAATCGTAACATTCAATCCATTTTAAAAAAAAATTGGTTAAAAAATACAAAAAATTACTAAATAAATAAGAAAAACATAATAATTTATTATCCAAAAAATTTCATTCATATCTATTGATTAAAGAGAGTAATGAACATTTCATTGCATACACTATAAAAAACTCGAATGAACAAAAAAAAAACAATATCATTAAAGATAAATCAATAAAAGTAAACTCATATAATCATGTTGTATGAGATCAAGTATCAAAATACTTGTACAAATAAAAAAGACTAATAAAATAAATTATCAAGGGAAACTATCAAGTTTTCCCAAAATCCAACTCCATCTTCCTTCCGCCTCTTTTTTTTTTTTTGGTTTCACAGCATGTCAGCAACAAAGAGAAGGGGTTTTGGCATGTCCGAGGATTTTCTTGTTTCTTCTCTCTTCTTAAAAAACATAAAGTACCTTTAGAAAATAAAAGAATAAAAAATATTTTTAAGTATTGGTTCATAAAAGGGTTTCGTGCTCGAATCGTCTCAATCGCACAAATCGTGCGATTGAATCGCAAATTGTAATCAGAATCGCAAATCAAAAAGGATTTACCCAATTAAGATTTTCACCTCCGATTTGAATCGTTTTGCTTAAGATTCGAATCGAATCGTAAGATTTGAATCGCATATCACAAGGATTTAACAACTCTACACCATTACAAACCAAAAAGAAACTAACTACCAAACAAGAGCAGTGGAAAAGTCATGTTCTAAGAAATCTATTCTAATCGAAGAACATGCAAGCAACATACCAGAGATAGTGGAAGTAATGCTCTCACTAGTTGCTTTCTGTCTTTGTGTGTTTAGATTATAGTTGCATGGAAGCTATGTACATGTTAGTCTGCCCGCTTCCCAGGAAGCTCACTCCCCAGACTCACTTCTTAGGAAGTTCGCTTCCATCAAGTCCCATTGAGTGGTCAAAGGGGACTATATATGTAAGTGATGGAATAGACCCGAGTTTACAGCCTAGAGTATAGACCTTGAGCAAGTATCGTTGGATTGAAATCCAAGGGCACCTACTTCTCCACAAATATCTCATATAAGTAAAATCTAAGGTATAGCTGAGGCGCCTATATCTTATTTCTCACTTCTCGTTTCCTAAGAATTTTTTTAGCCTTGTTTTTGTTTTATTTCTTGTTTTCGCTTTTCACTCTCGTAACTATAGTTGGTTTAGCCTATATTGTAGCAATTTTGTTGTTTCCTTACATTTCACTTATAAGTAATGATGCAAACACAGGCTTAGATCCTGCTTTTGATGAAGATCCACTATTGGATCGCGATGTGGACAGAGATCCTCCGTTAGATCAAGAGCGAGGATTCGAGGGATACAATTAGTCCATAAGGATGGCGTGGCCCATCATCAATGGTCAGCCCCCTTATTGGTTATCTTACGTTATTTACTTTTGTTTTAGTTTATTAGTATTTTAGATTATTTTAATAATGGTGTTTTAATAATTATTTAGAAATTGTAGTGCCAATTTTTTGATTACTAGGATCAAGTTTTTATTCTTCTCTATATATTAGTAGAAAATTTATAGAATTTTTATGAATGAAATATGAGAGCTTTTTTTGCTTTTGAAATTTCCTATGAATGACTGAATAGAATGGTGTAAAACCAAGGTTAGTTATGGTGTGAAACCATTGGTTTGAAGCTAAGGTATTCTTCCCCATTGCTTTCTCTTTTATTTTCTGTCTTCTCCTTGAAAACCCTAATAAACCAAACCCTAGATCTCATTACCTTGCTGTATCAAATTACAGCTACTTCTCCCATCATTGCTGCCAGCCCCAGCCCTGTTACACCTGTTCCCAGCCAACCTTATTGATTACCGCAACCTCCCAGGCCTTCCCCAACCCTGCTGAACTTAACCTAGTCCTATTCCTACTACCACACCTGTTCCAGCATTATCCCTTGCTGTCCCAACATCCTCACAGCGTCCCTAACCCCTGTTCCCATTTCCCCCAGCTGCTGCAGCCACCCCACAACCACTACAACTTGTCCCCTTCACCATACCAGTCCTCTCTTGCTCTGACTCTGTTACAGCCCCTATAACTTTCCCCAGGCCTCCCCTTGCTGCTGTAACCTTTCCCAGCCCCCTTTATTGCTGTAATCTTTTCTCAGGTTATCCTTTGTTGTCACCCAGTTTTACAAGCCCCTGCAGTTTTTCCCTTTCCTGTCACAAACTACTACAACCCCCCCCCCCCCCCCCCCTTTTGCTGTTACAGCCCCTTTACAGTCCCAGCCACAGACCTACAACAGTCCCGAAACCCCCCTAAAATAAACCCTAACCCTAGAATTCATAGTTTATTATATCTTTGCTGCTAGTTTGTGTTATTTAACCCATAGTTCAAAAACTCGACTCGAAAGTTAGCCGGGTCGAGTAACTCGAAAAAAAACTTGACTCGACTCGACCGACTCGGAAGTATATATATGTGTGTGTATGTATGTAATCAAACATAGACAAAAAATTCTTATTGCAAAATAATTTCTACTTTATAAAATTTTACTGCAAGTTCACAAACTTAAAACAATCCTAAAGTAATTGTAATGCTAAAAGCCTAAAATCAATCCTAATTTCAGAAATTAGAATCTTCGTCTTCTTTTTCCTCAAATGAGACCTTGATATGGGTTGAATGAGATTTTTAAAAAAGGCATCTATGTCCTAGAGTGACTCGGCCGAGTTTTTGAACTATGATTTAACCCCATTACTATTTGAAAACATACCCTAACTTCATATTCCAAATCCTAACCATTGTTGAGCCTAAAGTGATTTTCTTGAAATCCTCAATTAACAAGAAAATGTCATTGACTAGTGATATAAATCTCTAATCTAGTGGAAGTTCTCAATTCCATTAAGATCACCCAAATCAAATTTGAAAATTTATTATTGCAGGATTGTTACTTAACCTAGGATATTATTAATTCTCATTTTGACTCTCTTTATTATAACCGTGTGAACTTAGATAGTTTTATATCTTTCTTTATTGCTGGAATTCAATTTCTGATCCCTAAATTGCATATCCTAGGTCAGTTGCATTGTCTTGCATCAAGTAAACTAACTCATGTACCTTCTTTTTATTTAATATCTATTATGCATTACCAATGAAAAATATTATAAATTATTATTAAAAGAAAATCTGGCTGCCAAAAGAAGAGGTTTTTCTGACCGGATTCTAAATCTTCTTGTTCAGCCCCTCCCCCCTAAAACCTTAAGATCAACAATGTATTATGTATGTTCTATGTATTTTAATAGTATTTCCCTAATAAAAAAATTATTTTTGAAGTAGAATATATTATTATTTCGAGCCATGGATACGAGTCTTATGATTCATGTAATGTGCCCATATTAAACTATTCTTTTGAAGATATACTACTTTGTGACCTTGACTATAAGCATTGACTTTTTTTATCGATATAAAAATTGATTTTTGAAGCTTCAAGCATGGACGGAAGCTTATCTCACTTCTTATTTATCGTTTTTTCTAATCCAAATGGTTGCTTTTTGTTATACAATGAGTGTTGAGTGTGTAATGATATTTATTTCATAATTACATAAAACATTAATGCATGCATCACATAAGCACACCTTATGTCACATGCTATTGTCTCACTTTTCTATTCCAAATGGTTACGGTCGGGACCCTTTTTTCTTGGTCATTTTTACTATAAACGACAGTTATTTTAGTAAAAATAACTTTATTTTATTAGAAATCATATTAAAAGTCATTTTTAGTAAAAATGACTATTTCTAGGTTGTTATACTTTATACTCAATCGACATTTACAAAAAATATTTATGGTCAATTTTCTACAAACAACCGCTTTTAACCGTCATGCACTTTTTTATGTTTCAGTCAAGGTATCATATAGGTCCCTGCTGAAATTGATATGTATCGGGCAATACATATCAGTTTTGGCGAGCTTTAATTCCAAGTGTGCACTCTACCCGTAGGCCGTATGGCAGTTGTTTAAAGCGACAAGTACACGTCAGCACTTCCGATGCTATGGTAAAAATATATTGGCTATTAAAGACATTTTCAGTGGAATATGGAAAATGGATGAACCCTAGTTTCAATATGGACAGTGGTGGTCTCATCAAGTTTGATAGCAAAATTATGACTATTTTTAGTCCCTTTTGCAACATGGAGACAATTGCTGAGGATGCTTGCAAACTTAAAACTTGGTCTAAATGATAATGGACTTCAGAGAAAACCTCAAGTATGGCCTAATTATGTTCAAGGACATCTAGGTTATTACAAAAAGGTTACAAATCATAGCGAAATATAAGCAAAGCAAAAATGGTGAGAAAAGCAAAGCAAAAATATAAGCAAAACAAGGCATGAGACTAGATGGCACTAACAGCAATTGCCTAACTATACTTGACATGTACAAATTACAATAAGGATCATGCCAAGCAAAGCATTACCATTGAAAAATACTCAAATCAATTTTCCATCAAACTTACATATAATTGATTTCCCGATAAGTCACATAAAATACCATATTTTATTAGTTTATTTGTTTGATCGGTAATCAAAATATATATATAAAATCAAAATAAAAGTACACAGGTAAAAAGCCTACAATGAGATTACAGGCATGTAAACTCAAGAAGCTAGAAAGCTAAGAAAAAAGTAAAAAACATCTCTAATAATACTCTCCCTTGGCAAGCTAGGGACCCAAGACTTCCCCCAACATCCCCTCCTCAACCTCCACAGATAGCCTAACCGAACTTCAATCCATAACAAGTTGTCTAATCCGAGCACAGATACGAAATGGAGAAGAAGCTGAATCCTCGAACACCCATTTATTTTATCAACTATATCAAACATCCAATGTTGTTCTACCCTCATGTCTTCTTTTATCTTTGGAGAGCAATGTTAAACTACTTCGTATGCATCCTAAAAGCAAAAGAAAGATATGCATCCAGATAACACATGCATGTTCATACCATTACTATAGACATCATATAAATAAGATCTAAATTGTATGGAAATCCAAAATAAGGCAATTCTACTATGCAAGTACTTCAATAATCCAACTGGTAATGGTAGATGCAACATCAACCAACTAAAGCCTCAACAAACAAGTTTTAAAAATGATATAGTTGCGTAAAGTTTGTGTTAAGTATATATTCATGAGATGAACACTGTTGACCAAAGCAACAAAGGTAATGAAATAAATATAGAAGCACCAGATATCATAGGAACTAACATTCTTGACTAGCAATAACTAGTATAGTGATCTGCCACTCTGCATTTATTTTGCTTGCAATGCAATATAAACACACAATATTTTTTCTGCTTGCAATGCAATATAAATACACACACACAAATTGGGACAGAAATTTTGTGTTGGATATGAATTCTTAGTACGGACAAGTCAGCAAGTTAAAAAGTAATTTTTGTTGTAGAATAACTTCAATAGTATTTTGTTTGATATACATAAATTTTCAGAAGCTTTTCTGTTTTTCACGTTCCATGGGCATCAAAGGTACAATTTGGTCACTCAAATAACTATTCAAGTACAATTTGGTCACTCAAATAACTATTCAAGTGAAACTGGAAGGACATTCTTTCCGTGAATGGCCTGGTGAACCTGCAAAATTTGAAGTCTCCCTAGTAAAATTTCACTGAATTCATAATAGTCTCATAACTACAAAATTAATGTCTCTCATTCTTCAATCTTCAGAGTCTTCAGCTGAGGTGTAAGTTTCAAAAGGCACAGATGAACTACCAAACATTAGACTTATTCCTTTTAATTCCTGTAAATGGAACAAAATAATGGAATAATGCTGCTTAGCAATATTGAAAACACATTTGGTAACTGTTATGCCTACTCAGTACACGGCTAAGGGAACGAAGAAACATACGACTATTACCTAATGTTGTCTCAGATCAAGGCGACCCTGTCTCACTCATTACAAATGCTTGAAGAAGACTCTGTGCAGCATGGGTCTGTTCAGGTGTCCCAGATATTATAATTGTAGTCTCTGTTGCTCCAGGTCTGGGCTCAGTAATGGTAACCTTGGCACCAGAAATCTGAAATGGTGTTGGTCAGTATGGAATCAAAAGAATATCTCTGTGCAAGCATGATTAGCAAATGACAGAAGAAACCTGGCGGATCTGTTTCAAACACCCTCCATCCTCTCCATAAATTGACGGAACAAGAGATCTAGGAACAACAACTTCCACAGTAGTGCTTGTGATAATAGCAGGTTGGCTTCCACTACATAGCCAACAAGAAATACATTAATCGTTACATCATGGAAGCATTATTGAGAACTAAGGAGGTAATGGAACAAAAACTAATAAAATAATACAAATACACAAACCCTCCAAAACTTCCAATTCTTCTTTGGGTGGCTCCTGCATAGTCTGACGTGTTCATCGGACCACCACCATCAGTTAGTCCCTACAAGCCAGTTAATTAGGTAAAACAATCAAATGCAATTGAACCAACATAAAGCACTTGTATTGGATTCTGATACTCCACGAGTTCTAGTAGAACACTTCTAAACTTCCTAGTCTTTATTACCTCACACATCATAAAGTATCATCATAGAAATCAGTTCTACTTTATCCCAGCGAAAGTTTCTAGGTGGAAAATATAAGACTATTGATTTACCTGAGCCCTTGTCTATAGGTATACAATATAACAAATCATAAGATATCCTAATGTACTTGGAAATACAATGCTAATTATATTATGGAAAAACACCTTTTTTTTTCCGGTATAATATGAAAATAATTATCTTATCTACATTATTTGGATATATTTCGAGTGCAGGAATCCTATTCCCTAGAGTTTTCAGTAATGACACTCTGTACACCATATTCTGACACTACGTATTAATGCAAAAAAATATGTAAAGTATAAATTGGCATACCCAGTAACAAGAGATGGGCTTGATACCTGAGATCCCCAAGGTGCTGAAGACAGTTTTCTTTCTGAAATATGAGGGGGGGCGCCTGATCTATGAATATTGGGTACAAAAGCAGATCGATCATCATGGGGATGAAAACCACCATGTGGACGAAGACCTCCAACAGCATCAAACTTGTGAAATGATGGACCCAAGCTAGAATACATCCCAGGAGGTGAAAGTTCCCTCCTTCCCATGTATGGAGGAAATGGAGATACTTGATCAGGAAAGGAAGGATGTGCCATATGGTTAAAAGGAAATGATGAATCACGAAAGAGATGATGCCGCAACCTAGTGGTTATCTGCAAAAGAGCTTCTTGAACTGCCTCAAACTCCCCTGTTATCTGTCAGAGAACTCAATTGTAAGATGCTAGCAAGCATGACAGGCATATAAGGGCAAGATCAATTGATAAACAATGAGAAAAGAGGCACATCTGCATGCATGCACCACCACCATGGAAATTCACATGTTCCAAGGTTTAAATATTGGAATTCCTTTGCACAACATTGAAAAGAGTATGGCTCGCTACTTAGGTGAGTCCCACAAGAATCACATAACTGTCGCATTTAACTTAGTCACAATCACATCTAAATGAAGTTAGTTCTGACTCAGCCAAGAAGCTTTTATCACCAGAACTGCCAGAAACAAGATAACTTGGAATGTCCAAGGTGTTCAACCTTGTAATGTCCAAGGTCTTCAACCTTGTAATGGACAAAGAACCCATACCATCACGCATGCACGTGCAAACCCACCTGAACCACTTCTTCATTTTCTGAAACACACTTTGGCATCTGATCCTTCCCCAATATACGAATGTGAGCCCCAGATAACTTCCTCATTTCAGCTATGATGGAACCGCCTTTGCCAAGGAGGCAACCAATCTGGTTGGAGGAGACAAGAAGCCGAGATAACACATTTTTCTCCTTGCTATCAGCTACAGCCCTAACTATCCTGCTCTGCACACGAAGAATTGCGTCTTGTGCAGCCGAAATCATATCATCTGGGTGCTGCATCAGTTGAATACTTTGTCAACATACTCATTTTGGACTATAAGTGTATAGAAAATGAACTGAGCAAGGAAAAATAATGTATCAATGCTAATACAATATCTACACAGATGAAAGCATTACCGCTGGACCAGAAACAATAATAATGCGGTCCTCTGAATCCGGAACACCTTCCATAATTTTAATATCGCAGCCTGTTTCATGTTGAATCGTCTTAATTATAGTTCCTCCCTTTCCTATTACACCCCCAACCTTCTCATCGTGGCATAATAACCGGAAAGTTAGAACGTCCTGAGAAGGTTTCATTCGGCTAGGAATAACACTTTCGTGGAATTTAGGTACTGATGGGTGGACAATTGGATGATAATCACCACCATCATGAGGGCCAGTGACATATGGTGCTCCTTGAGCAGAAAAGTGATAGTTTGGGGTCAGGTATGCTTCTGGCTTAGGAAGAGGAGAATCAAATGGATTAGATGATGGCCCACTAGGCTTGGCAGGAAAAGAGTCACGATCACGAGGTGGATTCTCTAGAAGCTGTTGCGAAACAGACTGGAGAGCCTTCCTAACTGCATCCAGTCCCCCTGTGAGCTGCAAAGAATTATAGTGGGCCAAACAAAATTTCTATATCAGCAGGCTGAATATCACGAAAAATACACCAACTAACTTTTGCTTGCATATGCTACTGGTACTCAGGAGTCAGGACAACAATGAAGACTAGTGTAGAACAAAGAACAGTGACCATAAAATTAAAGAGAAGGGCCTCCCGAGAAAAAAGCCAAAAGTAATTACAGATATAACCCTTGAATTCGAAATGTCATATTGAACAATGTGTAGACTCTGGAAATTTTTAAGGAGTAAACAATATTTATGGAAATAGGATAAGCGTGCCGGACAAGTTCATCAACAGAAATGTCAATACCCTATTAATGCTCGATTACCTGGACAAGTTCATCAACAGACGATGCACATTGAGGAATTTTGTCTCTAGGAAGAATCCGGATCTGTGCCCCACTTTCTGCCGACATTTGCTTGATTACACTTCCACCCTTTCCTAGAAGACAGCCAACTTGGCTGGAAAGTACAAGTAACCTCACAACAACTGAAGAAGCCTTGCTACTTTCTCCATCCTCTCCATCGGTCTCTGGTTCTCCTTCAACGATTCTTTCAAAAACAAGAAAGAGAGCCTTCTGCACTGATGAAGTCGCTTTTTCAGATTGTGAATCTCCAACTGGAGCAGATTCCTTATCTTCATTATTCTCATCATTTTCCTTTGTATCATCACTCTCTTCAGCATCTTTATTATCTTCATCATTATCCTTGCTCTGCTCATTGCTGACTTCTGCATCTTTATCAGAACCTACAATAACAATTACTCTCTCATCGCACCCAGGGACATTATCTTCAACTATAACCTTTGCACCAGTTTCTTGGCGAATCTGAGACACGATGGCTCCACCTTTTCCAATAACACTACCAGACTTGGAAGCAGGACAAAGGACACGAAAAACAGTACTATTAGGAGATACTTTTAATGGTTGATGATGTTGATAAAAACCTGCCGATTTTTGCCACTTCCCTTTTCCATTATGCTCTGAAAGGCCCCGATTGTAAGGTCTCTTGGAAGGTGTCAATGGAAAAGACATGGCTACAGAGTATTATAACAAACCTGTGTCGCCGATCTCTGCACACAATCAAAATGTCAATAAACAGAAAGAGAACTCAAATCAAATAGCAATCATGATCGAGAATACAGATATGAGAAAATTCGCCCTTCAAGCCACATTAAACAAGATATTTACAGTGAAAATCTATAGATGATGTTCAAACTTCAAAACCAATTAATATAACAAAGCATAACATTCTTTTTTGGATAGGTATATTGCTTGCAACTGGGTTTTCCACAAGCATTGTTGGTCTACGGTTTTGAACCTAGGTATATTGGAATTCCACAAGACCTTACCAGCTGAGCAAGCAACAGTTGGTTAATGAAGCATAACATTCTTTGACAAACCATGACTAAGCTTCATAAGTATGCCAACTGTGCTATTTCAGTAGTACACCTTCGTACTTAAGAGAGAATTTTTATGATATTACATTAAGAGTATACATGGAAATAAAACTCGCCAAAACCATTACGTAATAGTTTTGGTAGAAATAGTTGCAATATATACCCTACTACACTATTTTTATGGGTATTGTAAGCAAGGTTTTAAATAACGGTTTCAGTTTGTGTAACGGGTCTGGACAAAACCTTAACGTAAGTCATTACAACGTAACTAACGCTTTCGATTGCTACAATTGGAACATGCATTGGCCTCACCATTTTGTAGATGAAAAAATTAAAGAAATTTTTTAAAATTTAATAAACAAACAAAAACAAATGCATATTGCATATTATACATGAAAATACTAGTGTATCCTAATTAACACAAAATAAGATAAAAATGTAAATGCATAACCCAAATCATCATAAATCCATTGATTTGATTTAAAATCCATGAATCTATGTTATAAACTTGTCAATATGCATTAACTAACAAACCATGATTGAAAAAAGTTGAGAAATCATAGTCAATCAAAAAACCCCAAAACTGTTTTCTTTTTTCATAAGTGAGTTGTGAAAACTCAAATCGTTTATTCATATTGTAAATATTGTTTATGATCCAAAAATAATCATACGGAGTGGTTATATTTGGTTTGAGAGGTGAAGAAAGTGAAAATTTCAAAAGAAGTGAAATAAAATAAGTTTCTAAAACTCATGGTATGTAATATAGTGTCAAACCTTTTGTAACGGTCATTGTAACGTAACATGGCTTGAACCAAATCGGGTATTACCGAAACCTTTACGCAACAGCCTTTTCATAAAGGTTTCGGCGAGACTTATTACCATAATGATAAAACTTGGCCGAAACGTATGACTCAAACAAGTTTTACACCTTTTTAATAACCCACACCCCTCACCCCCAAAATAAAGAACACATGTTTCGTAACATAAGACCTGGCCATTACATAACGATTTTGGCATACGTAACGGTTTATGTGTGCCGAAGCCGTTATTTTAAACCTTGAGAGCATATTTAAGCAATTTTTTATCTTTAAATTTCAAACCTGCAGAAAGAGTAACATCAGTAGCTTAATAACATAAAAAATTTAAAATTTAAAGAATTTAATTTGTTGTTGATAATTAAGTAACAATTGTGCTCTGATAAAATGACTGTAAATGTTACCAATCATACAGTCTTGGGACTGCTGCATGAGGCACAGACCAGTGACAGGTATGCTAAGGTGGAACTTCTACACCCACATTGGCTGCAAGCTACAATGTCATGTACCAGTCACCTAAAGGGGTGCTCAACCATCAGGAGGTGCCAAACTGGCATCTAATGTATAGTGCTAACTGCTAAAAGAGGTGTGTTTTGGTTGAGTATTTCTCAACAATTAACATGAAAAACTAAGGATGAACCATTTATGCATTATGGTTGAGTATTTCTCAACACACACACACAAAAGAGAATGAACCATTTCTAAATGAAATACCTATCATTACTAGACTATTGAATACACACATATCACTATTAAATTTGTGAAGTGGATGATTTCAAGGAAGAGCAAACAAAAAAATTACAAAATTCACTAAGTAAATGATTTCAAGGAAGATAAACAGAGAAGAAAAAAAGAAAAAAGACAGTTATATATCACATAATCAACTGAATATGGTCGTATAATGTAAGATTGTTCAAGATAAAAATGAAACAAACTTCAAAACTGGGGTAAAAACGGGGATTCCCTATTGAAGAATACGTTTTCTACTTCCATCCTTTTCCCTTACTAAAGAACAAATATAATCTGTTGTATGACTCTTTTCACATGAGGAAAATGAGAATGTGAGATTAGAAAAACGTGGCTGAGAGCTGGATACAGCAGATTTTTTTTTTGGGTGGGTTAGAATCTTGCATGTAGGTTTTATACCCAACTGTTGTTGATCAAGGATTTGAATGGCTAGATGGCCTTGGTATTGAATACCAAAATTCTCTAAGAAATTGTACTTGAAAGGACTCAAAATGTTCATCAAAGGAAAAAAAATACATTAGGAAAGTTACCAGTGTGGATGAGACTGGGACCACGATTTGTGGGTGCAGAAGCTACTTTCAAGACCAATGATGTGCCAACTAATATAAATGCCAATATGTGGTTATTGCATTGTATCTCAAACCTTTCTCTCAATGATTTCTAACAGCTCAATCTCACAAAGATTGTGGTAGATTGTAACTTCAGGAGCCTGTACATAGAGTGGATGGAAATGCAAATAAGATCCCACTGAAAGGGTACAATAAAGTGAAATCAGTTATTACTTTCTTTTTTAAGTAAAATAAAATTAAAATTAAAAAGCAAAGAAATCTAAAATCTTTAAAAGTAACAAGGTTCCACATTTAAATGTTTCTACGTGCAAAATGCACGCAATGTCAAAGAGTTGGCAAACTCGTTAAATTTTATAAAAGCATGATAAATAGAAAGATGAAGGAAAAATGGCAGCATAACATAACAACTAGTATTGAAAGCCGGTCACCTTTTGAAGAATGCAGCTCAAACTCAGATATATAAATAGTCCATGGGAATAGGAAAACACCCATGGGCACCTTCTTCCTATAAAAGGAATTAATTCATGTAACCAATGTAAGGGAAAGGGGCTCCAATCTTGGTCTCATTGAAATCTTTTTTGCCGATGAGACACAAAAATATATTTGACCTGTATCCTCAATCATCCCTAGTCTTCCTTTATATGCCAGACCGGTATTACAAAGACAGCTACATCAGCATTGAGTTTAATTTAACACCTTCTAAAATTTACACCACAGGGAAAAATCTCTAATTCAGAACTCCTCATCATACGAGATGGCCAAACAACATTCCTCTCCATGTCCTTCGCTTTAAAATGACCAAATCCCTTCAAAACTATTTCATTTCTGGGAAATACATTTGATGTCTGTGTGTGTGTATATATATATAATATGATATAGATAGAGAGTGAAATTCATACAGCGGTCAATTATGAATATCTAAAGTAACTCGTGAACAGGCATCCATTTACAAAATCCTAAGTAATTTCAAATTAAGAAACAAAGAAGTGAAACTTAAACCTCTACAAATAAGAAATAAGAACCCTAGACTCATTCGAAAAAACCAGCCAATCTAAAATCAGACTGAGCTATCATAAGCAATGCCTGAAATGTCAACAAAAAAGAGAATCAAAAAAAAGTTATTGTGTTCAAAACAGAATCTTCCACTGAGTCGTGTTTATTCATTCCAAATCTCAACAGAGAGAGATGAATAGGAAAAGAAACAAGAAGCAGGATTTCTGAAAGATCAAAGAAGCAAAAATAAACATGAGAAAATAAGATGACAAGAAAAAGGCTCCAAAAAACCCTAGAATTTGCAGAATGTCTGAACTTGATTACAGTGCAATAGAATGGAAGAATGAAACAGCTAACCTTAGAAGCAAATGGATTCGCCTTCAGGAACACTAGAGGATTTGCAGTAATGGAGATTTAGAGATGGTAGGGTTTTCGCAATCACCTAAACCGAAAATGAAAGTGTTAAGAGAGAGAGAGAGAGATCGCGATAATTTATTTGTAATTTATTTGGTCTTCAGGGTCTAATTTGCTGATGCGAAGTATGGAGATTAATGATATGAGATGCGTGTACGTGTACATCGTGTATGATACATGTTCTCTCTTAGTAACCGTACACTGGAGATCCAATCACTGTGGGTCAGACTATGGTACTACCAAGCACTTTACCGTTCAATTTTCAAAATGACCCTTGGACACGTGTCCAATAAAAACAATAGGCTGCTCTCTCCTACTCCAGTAACTATCAATAGCATTTCTCCGATGACTATAGTAGCATTCCTCCATTCCCCCGAAGAGAGATCATAGCCGATTGAATGCATATGTGTCGATTTTTATTTTTTTTTCGGTAATGCTAATACAGTTAGGCCGCAACCCAGTTAGAGAACTAGTATATGCTCAAGTTAGTGGGACGGGTGAAGACTCGCAAGTAAATCAAAGGGAAATAGTTAAAGTACCCATGAAATCCATTTCTATTTAAGAGAGGGGGATCCACCATTGTGATGGTGCCTTAGACTTGGAAATAGATTTCATGCGTACGTCTATCACTATTCTAAATCAAATTCAATTTTTTTTTTCTCTTCCAATCCATATTTAAATCATGCAAATGAAATCAATTACAACTAGTAAGGAGCTCATGTGATCCAAGGAGAATGCTAAAAGAAAATAGAATAAATGACAATAGTAAAAATAAAAGTCAAACAATTATTACCAAGAAATAAGAAGTAAACTTTAAAAGCACTCGAAGAAATAGCAAAAATCTTTTACAAAATAAAACAATGAATGACAAAAATCATATCTATATTACATTTATATTTGAAATATATTTTTAAAAAAATTAATATAGGTTCATTTTAATTAGGTATTGAATTTAGAATAAAGGAAAATAAAAAACTTTCAGTGATCCCTTGCTCTTTATTGGGCAAACTATCTTGTGGGTGCAGTCCTGCTAAATTCTATTCTTGACCGAAAACCGTGAATACATGGGTGCATATTGCAACCCCCCCCCCCCCCCCCTCCCTTCTCTCTCTAATATTTGGGGAAGGTAATCATGAAAAAAATTGTTTGACTGTAATATGCCTAAGAAGTTGATTATATAATCGTTTTGAAAAGTATCAGGAACATTTCTCTAATTACTCATGCAACATCCGACCATTAAGCTGAAAAGAAGAAATTAAAAAAAATAAACTTGATTATATTTAAAAATTGTTCAGCAATAATGTTACATAATTATCAATATCGATTTAATTAATTATTTAGTTGCACACATACGACTGAATCAATACCAAATGTTGACAAAAAAGAAACTCTCATGTAAATCATCCAAAGTTTGAGAACGTACAATTTTTTTATAAGGCCAAATGGTCGATCTTAATGCATATGGACTTCTTCATTCTCTTTGAAATAATTTAGGAAAATAAATATAATATCTTCCCAAAATGAGATACCTTTTTAAAGTGAAGTGTTAATCAATCCCCATGTGGTATAAAATTCAAATACATTTGATAGAACATTTAAAATTAAAAATATCACAAATCAGATGGTTGAAGCCAGCACACCTGACTAGTGGGCTATGAACTCCCATAATGCACTCCAACATATATCTTTTTCATCTATTAATTATTCGGTTAGAAATATTTTTTTTAAAAGAGAAAAATTAAGAATCTAGGGCTGCTTAGGCAGAGGAAGCATTCCAATTGTCACATCCTGAGTCGTTCATCGCATCACGGGGATTGCTAAATAGATGGACGAAGATCATGAACACGTACATAAGGGAAAACAAAGTTGGAACCTGGCTTTTATGATTTGTTTGCTACATAGATAGAGGCCTGAAATGTATCAACCTCCCCGAAGCCCTCACTTTCCAAACCGTCCTTGGTCTCCTATTTAGATAGCTCTAGCTCCGCTAATGGCATCAATGTGCCTTTGATACAGATTTCACAGTCGATGGATGATCTACATCAGTGAACTTCGAAGCTTAAACTTCTCTACAATCTGGAAGGTGCCGGATTCCTTGTAATATACAAAAACGCAGAGAAGAAATGCTCATAAGAGAACAAATGAAAAGTCAGGAGTGAACATATATTATGCTATTAAAATAAAATAAATGGTATAAGAGATACTCAAATAAACGAATGGTTGAAGGAGTGTATATGCTTTTAAGAGCGCGAAGGGTTGCAACGATTTGAAAATGTTGGATGGATTGAGGAAAAACTAAGGGTTGTAACTCTAATAGTTTTTTTTTTTTTTTTGGACAGTTGCTTCCATCTCGCAAATGGAAATCAAGAGGAAGAGGTGAAAATAGGAAATGACACTAAATGTAATGCCTATAAAATTTTCCTTTTTCTTGGGGAGCCTACAACATGTTCTTCGTAGACAATTACATCCGTGAGGAGTTACATCCCTCAACCAAATGCCACGTGAAGAGTTGTGCCCCATGCAAAGAGTTGTGTCACATGGATTCAACAACGTCTCCAACAGGTACAAATTACTTTAATTATAGTGGTTCCACTCCCTAAAATCGTTCTCCAATCGCCACGTAGACCTCCCTCCCTGGCTTTCATTAGTAGTAACTAGTAAGAAGCCTGTACGATGCACAAAAATTTCAAAATGAAAAAATATATAAGAAAAATGATTTTGTAAAATCCAAATAAAATTTCAAAATGAAAACTTATATAAGAAAAATGATTTCATAATTGTAAATTGATAAAATTCAAATACCAGGGTGTATGTGTGCTAAGAGTAAGAGAACACAATTGGTAGGAACATAACATAATTTCACTTGAATGCAGCGTCAAGGCATATCCAACCAATGCCATGACACCAAAATTTAAGAAAACAGATTATGCAGATTTCAATTTGGAACAATACTTTCAGTTTATAAATGCCAATTTTGATGATGCTTTTCTATGATAGGGTTCAAATCGAGAGGGATGTAGGAAATAAAAAGTAGAGAGGGACAGGTAGAGCGATATCGAGAGGGAGATATATATAGAAAGAAAAAAAAAAGAGTAAGAAGAGTCGAGTTATCAAAAGTTGTGGGGGTAAAAAATACACAATATATGAAACATGAGTGTAAAACCAATTTTCTTTTGGTACACAGGAAAAACCTATCTACCATACAGTTGTCGGCTTTAATTATTTTGATTGGAGTTCATGGACTCCCAAAACAAAGCTTCTTATCTAAATAATGTCAATCATGTAATTCGCATTGAGTCTTTAATTTGTATGCTGACTTATTGGTGCTCAAGTTGAAATTGCAAAGCCCGTAAATGAATGAATGTGTGCTATGGAAATTTGTTTGTACTTTATAGTCACCATCATTTTACAAACACCTACAACATCTCATGTTCTTCCCTCTCCTTTACCATCTGTATACTCTTATAACACATCACGTACAGGTATTTTCTTTCTCGTAAGCAAATCAACTCCGTTTGTTACGATCCTGTACTGCACAATAGCCTCTGTACTCCATATAACAGCCTCGTATCATCCCTAAATTAACCCCATTTTAGGACCAATGATATCCCCTTCACTCATCTAATAATCCCTTTCAAAAGTGGGACTATTACATATGGAAGGGATGTCAATGATTGATAGCTCTACAAAAAAAAAAAAAAAAATTATTGTGCGTATAAGACCCTCATCTACCTCTGGAGATTGTAAATGTATGAACTATGAACTTGTGACCATTAATTTAGATAAGATACTAATACTCCTTTTTAACACCCCTTTAATTGTGGTTAAGATTCATCCACCCTTAGGGTGGTTCACCCACCTATCCTTATTTTTTAGGAAAAATATTTTAATATGGGTGAGTGAATCTTAACCATAGCTCAGAGATGTCAGAAGGGACACATGTCGACTGCAAGGGCATAACTGGACTCCCTCGAGTCAAGAAAACGGTAGACGATTTCATTCCAAAAATAAATTAAAAGTGGTCACGTACCCATAACCTATTTCAATTCTTCAAGATTTGTGTTAAAAACTCAAACAGGGGATGTTGCGCATGTGATCATGATACCAAGCTATTTATAGCGTTATTCTAACCCAATATGTCACAATAGATTTTTATAGAAAAACATAATTTGAAAGACAAAAAAAAAAACACTATATAATGACCAAAGGCGAAGGCAGGTAAAAATATAATGACAATTTCTAATTGAATACAAAAGCAAGTAATTCAGGAGGTACCTTAAATATAGAGATATGAGAAAGGAAGAGTGAATCTGATCACTTAGAGAACATTTGTTTGAAGAATACTCCCAGCTGCGGTATGTTGATCCTTGGTAGATTATGCAAAGTGGAAACTAAGTAGCAGGTAATGTTGTTGTCAATTGAGAGGAGGGAAAAAAGGAGGCCGGTATGTAGTTTAAATAGTAGAGACGGTTAATGAGATCTATGAATAATCGAAGTCGGAGGACCAATAGTTGCAATGGTTTCGACAAACAGTGGCAATCCGTAGAATGGTTTAAGGAAACGGCACCAAAATTGCAACCATCTGTTAATCAACTAAAAAGGAATGCGAGATTAAAGATTTGATTCTTTCATATAATATCAACGGTTGCCAATTCCAATAGTTTGGACCGACACAATGGCACTTATCCAACTGTTTGAGAGAAAGGGATACAACCTTTGGAAGGCCTACATACCTCTCCACTCTCTCTCTCAACCCTCTTATCCAAACCTCCTAAAATCCCTCCCTGACTTTCATGTAGTATAATTGACTATGATCTGATCTCGCACACCACTAACATAAAGACATTTTGACAAAATACTAAGGTGACGTTTGGATCAGATTTTATTAGCCAAAATCAATTAAAGTAATAATTGATTGTGTAGTCCTCGTTTGGTTGCACTTTTTTCCTGTTTTTTAAACAAAATTTTGAAAATTTCTAAGCAAAACATGTTTGGTAAATATGTTTTCGTTTTTTGATTTTTTTAAACTAGTAACAAATTACTACTAATGAAAGCCGGGGCGGGGGAGGCCTACGTGGCAGTCTGGGAGCGATTTTAGGGAGTGAACCACTACAATTAAAGAGTTTTTCTTTTGGCCTCATACCTGTTGGAGTTCGTAACCCTTCATCTACGGGTTATGTTATCTGTGGGGGGATGGGGACGCAAGTCTTCAACAAATTTTGGGAACTTTGGGTGGGGACGCAACTCTTCACAAACTCTTGCACCTCAACAAACGGCTTAAATTGTACCGTTCAACATGCACGTCTCTCCTCATCTCCTCCTCTCTATCCGACTCCCCCCAAATCCCTAGCGCTTAATAAACAACAACCCCTTGGCTATCACGGAGTCTCGACTCCCGACTCTCTGAAAACACGTTTTAGAAACTTAGTAGTTGTTTAAAACTTACCTTTTCAGTTATGCTGTGTGATTGATGCCGATTGTGAAACAGTCCCAACGCTTTAGACTTTGAGAGTCTCCACCCCAACGGATGCCTCTTTCCTTTCCTCTTAAACCCGAGCACTTGAATGGATACAATTTATGGGGCACAAGCAAGCGGCACAACTCTTCTCATGTGGGCAATGGATTAGAGGAATAGACGCAACTCTTCGCCAAAGCAAAATAAAAACATGGGCTTCATATATAAACAAACGCAAATCAAAAGACGCCTGTTCCAATCACAGTTCGAACAACACATCATATAATTTTCCCTCTCTACCTGCTTTCAATCTCTTCCCAAAGCAGCCCTTCTCTAGGTGTAATATATTACGAGCTTCTAATTTTATCCATCAAAATCAAGACAAGCAATGGTTCTCATCGAGGAGACTGACGAATTTTACTCCGTACCTCCTTCGTTCAAGCGAAATTAGTTTTACTATGATAAGTGCAGTGCACCGGTTCCAAAAGGTACACATGTACTTCCTTCTCTCTACAACCTTCTCTTTCTGAAAACTCCAAGATATCCATTTATTGGAATCTTACAGAATAGAAGTTATCAATCTGTAATGGTGCTCATGCATAGGTTTTACACCCAACAACTTTTGCGGGTCCTTTCTGTATGATCTGCCAATTGGGTAGTCATAACCATTTGATTCTGAGATCTTTTTATTTCTGACCTATTCGGTAGATTTTTCTTGACTCTTGACAGGCATGGGAACAAAAACCACACAATGGCTTCAATAAAAAGTTATTGATTTTATACCCAGAAGATCTCTTAGATTCTTGCAATTTGTGTGTCCAATTCCCTGCATGTGGTCCAAGTATTTGCTCGAATCATGCTTGTATTAATGGTCATTTGAAGAAACACACACTCCATGGTCCCGAAGCACCCCTTTTCATGGTGTAATAATTGCGTTCGCTCACGTGAAAGTAGTTGCCCCTGACTGCAACACATCCACAACAAATTTTTTCTTTCATTGATCGTTTTCAATTAACCAGTAATTTTTTTGATTTCTCTCTCTCCAATTTCAATATGTAGGTGGAGGAAGAGCAGGCTTTCTATCTTCTCTCTCACTTTCACTATGAATTTAGGTAGGTCGAAAAACAGAGATTTATGTTCCTCCGTATGGGTCGGATCAAATCCAAGAATCATGGACTGTTTTCATTCGATTATCCAATCACCGGTCATCGGTATAAATCATAGACTGTCAATGATTAATCGGAATCGCCAACCGATCCTAAACTGAGAACATCCATTCGTTTGGGTGCACTGTATGCTTGCGAAAATGCCCATTCCCGAAGATTCGATAGAAATTTTCTTGGGAAAGACGCTAAACAATATGTTTATGGGTCCAAAATATTACCCAAACCCATTTCCGGATTCATAGTCCAGCTTGGATCCACCAATTTGATCCAAGTCAACTATAATGACATTTATCTAACCGTTTTCTATGCGAGAATAGATAATCCCTACTTCCTTCCTCACAAGTACATATGTGTTAAGTCCTGCACTTCTTCTATCTGATTTCTATCTCGGGAAATCTAATTTATAGAATGCATTCTTTGCCTTTGCTATAACCTCCTCCAATGTCATCTCCTATTTGTCTTCATAATTGTCTGAAAACCGGTTTAAATGGGGCAATCAGATAAACAGGTTATGATTAAGGGATGTAATATTGCCAGGTCTCTCTCTATCTCTAATTGTTTGGCTCCATCTTCCGATCTCCATGGAATAAGCAAATGGGCTTCATATACAGGTCTTTATGCGGTATATCCAAAATCTAATTTACTATATTGCAATTTCTTGATATCCATTGAATACCTCTGACCAGATTTTTTTTGGGAATATCAAATTAATTAGATTTTTCAAAATACATAAATCTTCTTTATGATATATGTTCATGAATAGTTCTGATTTTTTTTTTTGGGTTAAGTGAATGGTTCTGAGCTTTCTTTTTTTGTTTTAGCTTTCTCTCATACTCTCCATAAATCGCCTATAATATCAAACTCTCTATTCCTTAACGGTACCATTGGTTTTAGCAATAGAATCTCTTCTAGGTCCACCACTATTTCATGTCAAATGGGTATGGTTTGAAGAGAAATGCTGGGCCATTACTATTTATTTTAGAGAGAGAAAAAGAGATAAATGAGCCACCCGGATCACATGATGTCTATTTTAATTTAACCATGCTCCCAATTGAGGCTACACATTTACAAGAGTGAATAACCTATAAAAGAAAACTTAGAAAGAACAGTAGATTTTTTTGGAGTCAATACTCTATTATAATTCGGTATAAGGCTCCTTCATCATAAGGATGTCTTCTAAAACAATTTGACTGTGAGCTCGAAAGCCATTTTATGATTTCTTTTGGACTCACATTATAACTTTGTTGAACTTCATAATAATAATTGATAAAGTTTTAATTTTATTATTATTATTTCTTTCTAATATTTCCCTTCATTATTTAAATCCCGTGCATAGCACGGGGTCTACACTAGTTTTTTGAAAATGAAGGAAACATAAAATTTTTGTTACATCTGTTTTTGAAAATAAAATACAAAAACATAAAATATGAAGTGTCAAACCACACTCACTACTACTACCACCACCCACAACTACCACCAACACAATATTACCACAACTCCACCACCACCACCACCACCACCACCACACAACCACTAGTCACCACTATCGATTGGAATTGTTTATTCATTATTATGTTCACCATATGTAGCAAACACGTTTTTTTGTTTGTCATGTTTTACAACAAGTAACAGTTAAACATGTTTCTTGAAATTTGTTTTCAATTATTTAAAATAGAAAATAAAAACAGAAAAATGGCGGTGTAACCAAATAGCCCCATAAAAATTTATCATTAAATAATCATTTTTACAAATAATAGTGTTCAGACGAAGTTGAGAGAAACGCCCCCATAACACAACGCATAATATATTATTATTGTATAAAGTATATATAATTAATATATATGTAGTATAAATCTCATATAATATAATATTGGCCCTTTGGATCGCCCTAGTCCAGTCCTAGCGTTTGGCTGGCCTAAATTGGTTGAGCCCAAGCCTAACCCTCAAGAGTTGGGGTCAAGAACACCCAACCTGTTGGACTGGAGAAGGGAATAAAGTAACGAATTTTGCAGATTTAGTAGGGCCAGGCCGAGCACACTCATTGGAGAGCCCGAAACATATCTTGCCATTTAGCTATAGGCGGCCAGTCTCTGTGTCTAATTCTAAGAAGAGAAATGGGAAAGCGATCACAAGGTATAAATTAGGGTTTTGATTGCGCTAATGAGTGTGCCCAGTCTGACCATTACACTTGAAGAAAGTGCAATGGAGTCCTGCACTTAGAAGACTCGTTGTTTAGTAGAAATGAGAAACCAATAATTCTTGTTTATGTCTATGATTTAAGAATAAGTATGCGAGTACTCCCAAGTCCCGAATCCCAACCCTTTAATTCAAATAATTAAAGATCAATATTAGATTTGGCTTGATTAATATAGTCATTTTCGAAAGCAGTCCGTAATTATTTGAATTAAAGGGTTAAGATTTAGGAGCATAGTTACCAAACACCCGTATTTTACTCATATAATACCTGTATAATACTTTTAGGGGGGCTCACTGTCTAAAGTTCCATATTTTTGCCGTGTTACGTGTTATACCCATAACACCGTATAATAACCGTTTAATACACGAATTCTGTTTTAAACAAGTTTTTTTAGTGTACTTTTTACCGTGTTAAATATCCATCTTGTATTAAATGACTATTATTAATTAATATCATGATTTCTATTTATATATAATTATTAATTTAAAAAAAAATTATCCTTTACTTTTGCCTCAGCACTTTCCAAACGGATCATTGTCATATTATATCCATACTCGTACTTGGTAACAGGGGCGGAGCCAAGGGGGACGGGCCACGACCCCTCCAATTTTTTTGTAATTTTTCCTTGGGTTGGTATTAAAACAGTGGGTCCCACAATTTTTAAACCCACCCCCCCCAAATTTTTTTTTTAAGTTACAGTGGGTCCAACAAATTTTTAAACCAGCCCCCCCAATATTTTAGTTTATATATATAGCGGCCCCTAATTTTTTGTCACATGTGTAATGGGCCCCCAATGGAGTCCGGTTATACCCTTGAGGTCACCACACGTCCCAATTGTCACCCTTAACTATGGTTAAAATTCACTCACTCTAAGGGTTCACCTACTTATCCTCGGTTTCTGAAACATTATCACAAAAATTTTAACCTTAAGAGTTAGTGAATTTTAACCAGGGTTTGAATAAAAATTTGATATCTTTTTAAAAAACCAAGGATAGGTGGGTGAATCTTAACCACAATTAAGGAGTATCAATAGAGACGCGTGGTGACCTCAAGGGCATAACTGAGAAAAAATAATTAAAAAAAAAAGAAATTACCCAAAAAAAATAAATTCTCGGGGGCTACGCTCCGAACCCCCAAGTTCCATTAATTTTTTTATACCATTTATTACCCCCCCCCCCCCCCCAAATGAGAAATTCCTGGCTCCGCCCCTTGCTTGGTAACTATGATTGGGAGTTCGAAGAGTACCCATAGACTGACTAGTGATTTAAATGCTAGATTTGAAACTGTTGCTGATTAATATACGCTGGTCTCTTGCATAGTTGCATTTCTTGTTGGTCCCTTCTTGATTGTCGAAAATAGGAACCTGAAACTTGTTTAAAAAAGACGGCCATCTCGACTCAGTTTCAAATACCCCACTTGAACTCCATTCACCTTTAGAACAGATACTGACTTACTAACCGGGTTGGTGGCCTAACCGTGTGTCTCATACCAAAAAAAAAGAAAAAAAGAACTCCATTCACCTGAAACTGTGGGAATAGCCCGGCGATGGTGCATCTCCCTCATTAGGAGGGAGGTCTGAGAGAGGTGAGTGTAGTTGTTAACTCCACCTGGAACAGATAATTAACCCCTACTAACCAGAAATGTGCAAAAAAAAAAACTCCATTCACATGCACCAACTAGTCTCAGCGCCAACCAGTTCGACACCTCTCATTGTTTTGTTTGGCAGCATTTATCCACTTGTTATGATTGATTATATGCAAATGCCATACAGCAAGAAGAATGGGCAAAGAGTTGGTAACTATTCGTCCTTTTTCAAGCAATTCTGCTCCCAGGTTCATTTGGAAAAATGTCCCTCTCTTTTAGCAATTATGCTTTGAGCTCGTCCTCTTTATTTTACAATAAGATTTGCTCTTGAAGCCTAATGAATCAAAGTGTATACTCAAAAAGATGCAATATGGATTTAGGTCTAGCCAAACTATTTATCTAGTGGCCAAATAGGTGGATCAGAACTTCTTTTCCAACCGTTAGACTGGAAAGGACACTGCAAACAATTACAGAGGAGAATAGAGATGAAAGACAATATAATCATAAAAACAAGGTCAAGAATTGCTTTCCACATTTGCTAATTTTCATATTTACACAGTTAACTGATAAGACAAGTGCATTGAAGAATAGGGAACAGAAAAGCATACTTAACATTTCGAAGATTTTGTGTATGTGGAGGGATTATATTCCTCAGTTTACATGAGGAACCAACTGTGATATCTTTTCGTCTTCCAGAAGTGCATATGGATCAATGTACGGGGGTTGTGCTATAGGAGTTTTGCTTGCATCATGGACGAAACTCGAACCAAAATACTGCAGAGGATCAATATCCAGTTATCACAACATATAAAGAACCTATCTCTCTACACACACACACACACACACAAACACACACACAATCGTGCATGCAGACATATAACCTGACTGATGGTCCATCTTTACCTATCCCACCCAGAACACTTGAATTTGTGGACATAATTTCTCACTTTTCTTCCTTTTTGTGTTGGTAAGGGTATGGAACCCAAGACCTCATGGTTGGGGTACAAAAACATCAACCACTTGAGCTACATGCTCAAGGCTCCCAAGTTCTAAAAGCATTTGGCAAGTCTAAAAAACATAAAGCTTATTCAACTTGTTATAAAAAAAATAAGAGCTAAAATTGAAAATACTGTTTCAAAAGTGGAAAAATTTAACTCTTTGAAACAAAGCTTAATTTGCTAAATTGGGTAGACGTTTTAGCAGCATTTATCTTGAATTTTTGATTAGTTATCCCTTAAAATTTCATTACTTCCTATTAAACCCCTATTTCTACCTTCGGTTTAATGTTAACTGTGTCTTTTATATATATATATATAAATGCTCCTCAAATAAGTGCTTATTTGTATGTATTACCAAACACGCTATTAAAAAAATAAGAGCTTATTTTTAGTTGTTTCAACAAACAAATTTCTATGCAAAGACCTAAAAATTAAGATCTAATAAAGTAGCTCTCATTAGATCAGATAAGATTTGCCAAAAACTTCCCATTTTTGTATGAACTCAGCACCAACCAGTCAATGATATGTTCAAAATCAATTGGTTGTGGCATCACATGTCGGCAATAAATAACAAATCGAAGCAAAATTTCAAACCAATTGGCTTTGGTGCATACGGTGAGAGGAAATGCCAGACAGACAAAAACAATACTTGGACAGTATATACAATAGGAAAAGAAGGTATGAAACTAGAGCTTACAAAATCGAGAGCAAAAAAGAATGCAACTGTGATGAGGATCAATGGCCAAA
This sequence comes from Tetracentron sinense, assembly GCA_015143295.1. Lineage (NCBI taxonomy): Eukaryota > Viridiplantae > Streptophyta > Magnoliopsida > Trochodendrales > Trochodendraceae > Tetracentron > Tetracentron sinense. The sequence goes on from CM026556.1 coordinate 34,926,583, forward strand.
ACCCAATAAAGAATGACCCTCCAATTGTTAGCAGCAACTTAGCCCGTGGAATCAAGCCCTGGATTAAACAAGCAGGAGCCGATTCAATAAATTAGGAACATAATCCAATCCCACTGGTGATGGTGAATCTTCAAGCCTACTATAGAAGCATAGGGTATTGTAATGCAAATGCTTATAACTATTCAGAATAAGTTGTTCAGATCCTGATGAATGATATAAGAAGTATGAAAAGCCAATGATCATGTTCTAGTGTTACAGCTGGTCTTACTGCAGCTATTATCAGGGGCATTTTGAGAGTTAAGCATGGGAATCTATCAGTGTAAAATATGAAGATACTGGCATGAATGGCATGAAACATAAGGGTTTGAGTCCCATACATAAGTAGATTGAATTTGAATCTTTGCCTAAGAGTTGAGTAAGTCTTTTGCATTTGCAATGACTCAAACGAATCAACAAAATGTTCCAACCATTATCAAGGTTCATAAATTACTGTATGCAACAATATGTTACACTACCATGAATGAATTAACAAAATGTTAGAATCATACCCAAGGCTCATAAATTACTCTATGCAACAATATGTTAAACTACTGCAGACCCATGGATCTCAAATGACATTTGAATAGGTTTTTTTTCATCTCCAAAAGACCTGTAAAGGACAGAAAATCTTCGGTCATTCTAGCAGTGCTTCACCTCTCTTTGATGGGAGTCTCTCATGCATCATGATATAAATTGATTCATATACTTTGCAACTCATACACTTCTCTTAACATGATTTATGTTATTGCCAAAGATTTCTTGTTTGTCATATTAGTGGTATGTAAGACTGGAATGAACCAGCAACCTCTTACAGCAACAGAAAATTGAGCACCTGTTAACCACTTCCAAGATTTTTCATGAGTACTTCTCACTGATTTCTGTAATTAGGCATTGCCACAAGTCTTCACCGACAATGCAATACAGATCAGGAATGGACAATGCCAAGAAAAATAGAGAGAGTGATTAATAGCTGAAATCATCACTTTTAAAAGATCCTATTGGTTTATTATGCTCCTTCACAGAATTGATTCCTTTTCTTATCTATTGCATCCATTAAACCTAACTCTTATCAAAACAAGCAAAAATTAATACAAGCAAACAAGCATAACCCTTGTTAGATGTGTGTGTAAATGCTCACCATTGTTACTTATCTCCCGAGAAATACCCAATTTCTCTTGAGAAAACTCGAGGAAAATATTGCGAGATTTAACCGAGATTTTAAAAATATCGTGAGAAATACACAATGTTCTTGGTTTTATGAATTTATAACTTGGTGATATTTATTACTATTTTCTATAATTTTAATATATTTTTTAATCATTGTCAAGATTTAGGTGAGAAATACTCGAAAGAAATTGAGATTTGAAAACTTTCTGAGAAAAACTTCGACTGATAAAAACCTGATAACAAGATTTGTAACACTGAATTGCTCACCAACTCAGTGTTGCATGGAAAAGGAAGCCAAAGTCGGAATCCAATGTGTCAGGGAGTAGACCTACAATTGAGCCAAACAAGGCCAAGCTTGAGCTTGGCTTGTGCTCCGCCCGAGCTTGAATGTTTAGGCTTGAGCTTGCCTTGAACAAACTTGACCGAGCTCAAGCTCTAACTTAATTCAAGCTGAGTCAAGCTCAGGTTGGCTCAAGCTTTATTTGCAAGGTTATTTTGGTCAATTTTGCATAATTTTAATCAAAGCATTTATTATTAGGGGAATGCTATGTCCACTTTCTTTCTCATCTACTTTCCTTTTTTTTGTTGAATAAGAAGACAAAAAAAAAAGGTGATGAGCCCCGTAAAAAGCTGCGATATTTTTATTTTGTCTTTTTATTCAAAAAATGACAAAGTGGATGAAAAGGAAAGCGAACCTAGCATTAACCTCATTATTAAATTACAATTCAAACAAACTACACGTAATTAATACATCCATACACAAAAATAAGATTTGATGGTAGTCCTTCATAGCGAATTAAGGATAGTGTTTTTAACTTCTCAACCAGAGTATTAAAACTTAACGAGTTGACTCGAAACTCGGCCGAGTCGATTCGCCTTGGTCAGGTTCGGAGTTGAATTTTAGGTAAAACTCGATTTTGACACTAAAAACTGAGTAAATCACCCCGACTCGCCCGAGTTGTGTACTTTTTTTGCTAAAACAAAAAATCGAGTAAACTGCCTTCCCGAGTGACTAAATTATGTGTTTTTCTTTTTTTTAACACACCCCACCCACTCTCAAGTATAAATATGAAACAAAAGGGGGGTGTTTAGTATATATTAAATTATATATCTCATTTTAGGCATGATTTATAATTAATTTGAATTTATACCATATATACAGTATTATAAAAATATTATTTATGTTCGAGTTTTAGGTGTCATTACACAGTTTCCGAGTTGACTCTACTTGGCAAGTTTCCGAGTCGAGTTGAGTTTTCGGGTTTTCAAACATTATTCTCAATTTTCTTTTGTTATTATTATTATCATCTCCTAAGCATATTTATTATGAGTTAAAGAGTATACTAAGTACACACCCTGGGAATAGCCCAGTGGTAGGTGTATCCCTTCCTTAGGAAGGAGGGTACAAGTTCCATTCCCGAGAGGGTGAGAGTGGGTTGCACTCTCCACCCGCATTTAACTTAGAACTTGACTTGCTAACCGGGGTTGCGGCCTAACCGTGTGTCTCATTCCCAAAAAAAAAAAAAAAAAAGAGTATAATAAGTTATGATAAAGAAAGTTAAATAATATTCTTTTATATTAATATAAACAATATTACCAAAAAAATATTATATATATATTATTCAAGCCGAACAAAGCTCAAGCCAAACCAAGCCAAATCAAACAAGGTTTGGCTCAAGATCAGATTGTTTAAACATTCGAGCTTTTATTAGTTTGATTTGTTCAAGCCAGAAATGCCAACTTGAGCTTGGTTCAAACGAGCCGAGCCGATGAACCAGCTTGGCTTGAGTGCAGCTCTATTGGGGAGTAAGATTCAACAAGCCAAAAAGTTCTGGCCTTGTAGATTAATGTCGCTCTTGGGGATTAAGACTTGCTAACAAGTATTTTATGAGTATGCCCGAGGAGGAATCAGTGGATTACTGGATTACTTGCTCCTCCATTGCTCTTTGGGGTAGAAAGATTTGGGGACATTTTCTTTCCCTATGGGGGAGATGTGGGTCTTCCCTTCCAACTTCTCAGGCTTAATCTCTAGTTGGTTCTTGAGAGATGTGGCTGATTCCTAGAGAGTAATTTGAAGGCTTCTCCCTGCTGCCATTTGTTGGATTGTGTGAAAGGGGAGGAATAATTCACAACTTTGCTGCTCCTGTGGAAAGAATCAGCATTATCATTTCAAAGTCTTTGTTTTCTTGGAGCTCGATCAAGAGTAATTTGATGAGCTAGGATTATCTTCTTTTTTATTATGGGAAGTGTTAGTTTCATCTTCTCTGTTTTGTTCTCTTGTACGCTCGGCTCTTTGGTTCACTAATCAGGGAATTGCCCTGTACATCTTTCTATCTATATATTGATATTATTAGCTGATAAAAAAAGTTTGATGGAACAACTCTTTAGCTAGAAACACTAGAATTTGGTCAAGGGGTAGCGAGGGTCAATTCACTGTGAGGTCCTTGTATCAGTCTTTGGATGTTAGTACTCATTCCCTTATCGACTTCTTTGTAGTCCGGGTATTTCATCTAGGATTGTGTTCCTTTTAAAACAACCTTGGCTAAAATCCTCACCACGAATAGGATGTCTAATAGATGCTATTTACGTCTTGGGGGGGATTTGTTGCTCACTTGTTGCTTCATTAAATCACGGTCAGGTGGCTGGCTGTGGGACAATTTCTATCCTGACTAAGAATGCAGTGGGTTTTTCCACTTGGGTTCATGGAAAGACAATTGTGGCTTGGCAGTTCAAACATAAGAGTTGATGAGCTTACCAAAAAAATTGTCTAGCGGTGCCTAATTGTGTACAGCACTCACATGTGCAGTGTACAGGTGCATATATACAAGACCAAAAATCTGCATTTAGATCCTATCAATTGAGGTGGAGAATAGATCACACTCCTAATGCAAATAAATGATTGTCAATTGCAGTTTACCAGCATGAAAACACAACTCGTGAATATCACTAAAAAGTGGATGGTAAATAAGTTCAAGACCGAGATCTGATGAGATGGTGACATTTTAACACTATAGTACAGTAGTAACATTTACAAACAACTTGGAGAAGAATGAGGGCTACAATTTTATGCTTTATACGAACCATAGAAGTTTGAAATTAATGAATGAAACCACAGCTCAGACACTATTCGCAGTGGAATCTTCAAACTACGGTAATACAATACAATATTGAGAAAGGAAGTGAGCATGTATGAACCTCAAGGCCTTCACTGTTCAGCGCCATGGAACGCTCTCTTTGATTAGATAACCTTTTATCAAGATCTGTTGAGAATAGATTTCTTTTTGAGGAACCAATTTCATCTTCCTTCAATTTTATCTCCTCATCCAGTCCATACATGCTTCTATTTCTGTCTTCAAGTAGTGATGTGGGTGTCATACCCCTTCTCTTCAGTTCCTTCATAAATAGTGACTCTGGAGGTTCTTCGCCTGAAAAGCATTCGTAATAAGTGGCACGGCAGATAGACACATTGTTGGTGCTAGTTAAGCACCAGTGAACGATCCACAGAAGAAATTGTATATGAATTATACTTATGTATTACCACTTTAGCAACAACTCACAAGTGGATTTCTTTAAAGTACTCAACTAATTCATCCTAAGGCAGTTACTGAAGGGAAAGATACACTGGAGTGCTCAACACCAATCTACTGTCAACTTGGGTATGCCACTGGAACCAACAGTAGTAGTGAAAGTAGAGTATTTAGTCCCTCAATCTAAAATGTCGTTAAATCAAACTCCTAATTAAATAACCTAGTGAGAACTAACCATCTTCACAGACCAAGATCATTGCATTCATACCACCAGATTTCTTAATAAAAGGTTCCACGTCTTATAAGTTATAAGTTAATGAATCAATCATCTTCATAAACCAAGATGATTGCAAAGTTCAAACATACCACCAGCTTTCTTGATGAATAGACTTGAATTTACTCTGACAACAACACAGAAACTACACAACTTTGTCATACAATTAGTTGTTCATGGATCAAGCCAACATAACCATTAGATTTCAAAGACGTCTCAATCTCACATGCCTCTCATAAATTGTGCATTATCTCATAGAGGAAATTAGTGAAAATGTCATTATCCCATTAATATGCCAACTATTGAAATTATTGGTTGTAATAGTTATTTAGTTTAGTCATCAAGAAGGGATCTGAAACCCTTGACCAAATAGTGTAACAGAAGCCATAAGGGCGTCAATTACAACCTTACAGGTGGCCATAAAGGAGTTGATTACGGGTGATTCTCTCTATAAAAAGAGACAAGAACATGTATAAAGATACACTTCAATGGTAAATCTAAGCTTGTATCATCCGGATTTGGCTCAAGGAGTCGACCATAAATCGTTGGTCTACATCCATGGTTGCCTCTTCTCGATGATCTGGATCAACGATCCTAACATTTTTTTTGCAATAGATTGGTAGTGTTACCAATGCATATGTCCAACACCTGATATTCTGAACTACAACTAATCTCTCTTATGTTCCCCACATCTCCAGGAGTACGTTGATTCAAACGGATATGAAGTCGAATTTATAATGAATCAAATATTACATAAAGTGCACAAATAATACACAATTCAAAGTGTACGTGCTCAACACAGAATCCAAAATACTATTTGGCTTATGGAAAGTAATTTGGGTCAGCTTAGGTACGGCTCGGCTCAGCTCGTCTTGGCTTCGAAAAAGACACAATCACTTAAATGACATTGATATGAAAGAGGGAAAATGCTATTACACACATATCAAAAGTATATAAGCCCAATACCACAACAATACCCAGTAAACCTTATCTTCTTCTTCTTCATAAAACCAAAATTGATGGGATTTGATTCTAAAGGTTGCACAACTGGAATGAAAGTGGTTACGGAGCTGGTTCAGGATGGTGGGTAGTATCAGGTGCCCAATACTCTAAAAGAACTTTTACAGCCTTTCATCTTCTCAAAAATAGAACAAGTCCTTCTCTATTCTACTAAGCGATTTCTCAACGTTGTCCATCAACCCAAGGTAGATAACCTTATCGTCAATAGTGTTGTAACCGACACCGACACCGACACCGGTGACGAGCTTGAGGAAGACCAAGTATTCTGGACTGGTAATTTCGTTGAATCCAACCATTGACGGAGGCGATTACAGCTAATGAAAACAAAAATCCATGGGTTCCAGACGCCCAAATAATTTCGGCATTCTTGCTGCGTTGTCGGAAGAATAGAAGAAGCGGTCACTCGAAGACCGTTCGGTTTTGTATCAGAAAACTTGAATTTCTTCTTCACCATTGTCATCTTCGAGGATGATTCCAGCAATCTCAAAACATCCTCAAAGCTATAACGACTGAAGGGGGATTGGAAATCGAGAATCCCAGGGCAAAAGTTCAAGGACTATAAATAATAATATAAAAATTGTCCATGGCGATCGATCAGACGCCCTCACAACAATCTCGTGAGGCATCAGCATCTCATCCTCCTCATTCGTAGGCATATGAAAACTCATATGACCCCCGAGCAGTATTGTCAGAACCGGATCGGATCGGATCGGATCGGCCGATATAACTGGAAAAACCGGGAACCGGTCCCCTCACCGGTTCCCAAAACCGGAACTCTTGAAGAACCGGTCAAAACCGGCTAGAATTGGTGGTAGAACCAGTTAGGAACTAGCCAGAACTGGTGGTAGAACTGGTTGGGAACGGGCCAAAACCGGGGAAATTGGGGAAAAATAGAAAAAAAAAATTAGTTTTTTTTACAAAAAGTACACGGTCGAACTGGGAACCGGCCACTCTGCTGGTTCGATGCCTGGTCCGGTTATGAAAACAGTGCCCCTGAGGACTCTGCCACTAGAAAAACTCTTGAAACAGAGCTTACATCCGCATTTCTTCGTGGAAAGAACTTGTGAGTTTTCTACCAATAATCAAAGGCCACAAAAGAAAAAAACTTTACCAGGTCACTTCAATTGAGTACTCTAATACCAATTGCAAGATAAACTTTAGGATCGTTGATCCATATCATCGAGAAGAGGTAATCGTGGATGTAGATCAACGGCTTATGGTCGACCCCCATGAGTCAGATCGAGGTGATACAAGCTTGGATTCTCATTGGAGTGTATCTTTTTACATGTTATTGTCTCTCTTTTGTAGAGAGAATCACATATAACCAACGCCTTTATGGCTACCGTTACACTACCTGGTCAAGGGTTTTGGATCCGTTCTTGATGATAAAACTAAATGACTATTATAGCCAATAATTCCAATACCAATGCCATCATAACTTGTTTATTTCTTTGTCAATCACCTAGGAGTTGTTATATTAGCAACGTGAAACTGACACCTATAAGAATTTAATCCCATAGCACCAGAAGAAACCCTTCATGGCAAACAAAGGTCCTAATTTCATCCACTTTTTGTCTTCTATGTCTTGTACCTAGTTACTGAGTTTTCCTCACAAGTATCTAATTGCCACACTTCCCTTCTCTCAATAATATGGTTCAACTATTCAGCCACTCAACCATAACATGGCATGTTGTCTTCTGCTATGGAACTAGCTCCATCGTCATATTCTTCCATAGAGTGGTTGTCTCCATAGTTTCCAAGTCGGGGTTCAGGAATAATTCGTCTAGGGAAAAGTTCGGAAAAAATCGCCAAAATTCGGAAATAAATCGGGAACATGTCGGGTAAGAAATGAATAAAACATAAAATAAGATTACTAATTATGAAAGATAAAAAAAAATATTTCATATATTAGATATTTATTTGGGACTATTTCAAAAACCATAAATAATTCGTGTTTAATTCGCGAAATTCATGATTGTTTTTGAAAAAGTTATTTTTTCAAAACTCATGAATACTTCGTGAATTAATCATTCGGTGAAAAAGTCGGATATTATTCGGGATTTTTTGAAAAAAAATGGAGAACTTGGTAACTATGGTTGTCTCTTCTCATAATACAACCAGCTACTCTTAGGATTGACTCTTCATTGATGGAGATATATCTCCAAACTTATGACCTTCATACCAAAACAACCCAAAAAGCACTATAAGCACAAGCTTAGATTTTGCATCACCTCAAGATCATGATAAAGTTTGTAACTGTGGTCTAGGTTCACCATAGGATTTTTGTGTGAAACCTATTCCTATGAACACAATGACACCAATTCTCTGAACTACTGCTGCTAGAAACCTACTACCAGGACCATGCTATAGCAGTCCTCTCCTCCCCTCCATCTCAGACATGTGTACATTAAACTTCTTTTACATTTTTGATGTCATCAAAGGCCTTGCTAGATTGAAATTCCTCCTGAGTAGCTACTTTGTCATTAACAAGACAAATTCTCCTACTTAGGGCTTGTTCTGATATCCAGATCATTAATGTATGCACTAAGAGCCACTTTATCAAAATCTTACCTGATCTGCATCCTCTTGCCTAAGCAGATTCATGCCTCTCTAATGGTAGAATTGCACTTCTTGCTTATCAGATGTATGCCCCTTCAATAGTCTCAAGATTATCAAGAGACCTAAATAAATAGAGTGAGACGTAGTCAATTAATCATTTAGTAACCAGTTGGGGGAGCAAGGTCCACCCCTCATCCACATACAAGGAGACATGGAATCACGACTGTTAGAACTTGGAGTTGTAAGCCAAAAAATGAAAAGAAGTGACATAATACGCATCAAAGTAGTATAACAAATTCTACGCAAAATGTGCAGTAACTCAATTCAAGGTGCAAGGAGGCAGGGCCTTCTTTGAATCTAAAAGGACCTACTCTCAAGTGTGCCAACAAAGTTAGGATTACGAGTTGCAGAAGGGTGTTTGATGTTGGAAAAATTAACCCAATAAGGGATTTACCATATGTTGGTGAATGAGAATTGACCCGACAAAAGAAACCCGGAGTGTGACCCGCTTGACCTGGAATTATTGACCCGAATGGATATGGGTATGGATATGGGTTTTGGGCTTAGGTGTCCGTTGGTGTTTCAATAACTACATTTTCTATCCGTTTTTGTGTCTCTTCGGGAAAGTCATCTTTGTTCGAACAGACACAAGGGAATCTATGTAATAGACTCCTATTCATTCATTCTTATTATCGGTTTTTTCCTATTTTGAAGTTTTTCTGCATATCTCTCTCTCTGTCTCTCTCCTTAAGATTGATGTTCGAGTACAAACAATGGTCGAGTTTGCTGAGTTTTGAAGATTGGAGTACTACTTCTTCTTAACTGTAATCCGTTCTATCTTGGGAGACGAATACTCATCAACCTTGAGTACCGAGAGGGAGTAAATTCGTCTTAAGGAAACTATGATAAACAGGGCTCGAATTTTCCGTTCCTTATTATTATTTTGCTGTTCTGCAAATTCCGTGAGTTCTTTATTGTTTTAGTATCTTTAATACTTTCATTAATTATATTCAGAATAATTTAGAACAACATTTGATACTTGGAATTAGAGTTTGAAATTAGCAACAGTACCACATAAGCTTAAATGCGAGAAAGAAAATATGTGTTTCATTCTAAAACAACAAATTGCATATAGGATTAAGTGATCAACAAGCTTTCCTTCTTCAGTATCACAATCTAGTCTGTTCTATTCTCTCTAATCCCATCCCTAAAAATTCCAAAATTTCCGGTTCTAAATAACCTGAGCAGAAGAAATTAGAAATAAGTAAAAATACCATCAAATGAACTCACATGGCTCAAAGATGAGGAAACAAAAATCCTTTAAAACGCTTACCATTGCTTTCATTCTCGCCTTCTTGAAGTCGGCAACAAACCCTAAACCCTCTTCCGTTCAAAACTTTCGAGCTCCAACGCTTCTGCAACTTAAAAATCCTCTTATGGCTCGCTGTAAATCCAGAATCCGAGCAAAACCTGCTCGATTTCCGGCCCAAAACTGATCGAACACCTAGAAAAGGAGATAATCCAGATTTTACAAACTGTAAAGACGCCATTGTTTCTCGCTTCGAGATCAATCTTAGTCGAATCCCATTAAGAAAAACAACAGAGGTGACAAAAATCGTATGGAACCTCGGCTTTATTTCTATTTGCTTTTTTATTTTTAATTTGAGGTGCTGCTTTTGTGGCCACAAGTTGCCGTTAGGAGTGAATAAGAACGGAACGGCTACAAGCGAGCGACAGGTGGAAGAATTCCGTTTCGAGTGGTCTTCGAGGTTCTGGAATTCTGATCACCTGCTTCGTCTTTATCTTATATTATACTACGTACGCGAAACACAACGCAGCGTGATCTTTGTTCGGGAGAAATGTCGGTCTTGATCAGATACTAACTTATACATGCTGGAGTGATGGACTGCTGGGTTATAAATGGTGAGATATGCGAACTGACTGATGGCTCCCTAAGGCCTAAGGTTATGAATTGGGCTTCAATGTATTCGTCCTTCCCTGAGCCGGTGGTTCGGATCTCTCTAGCACTTATCGTCATCACAAAAACGTGACAAGTGTATAAGATTATTAATTTTTAAATCTCAAAGAGGAGTGTTAGCCCACCCGCATTTACTTTAAATTTTTCTATAGACATAAGATGGCTAACATGTGGAGACGTTTCATTATTTTAAAAGTTTAAAAAGTAAAACAACATTTGACATTTACTTCCAGTTGCGTCTTTGGAAGATTTGGGACTAGGCTTAGCAAAATCCAATCTCAAATTAGTTAAGAGTGTGTCATAATTGATCAAACTGAATTATGAGTCTTGTTTTATGGTTTTAAACTGTCATGGGATCAAGGTTTTTAGAAGATGTTGATGAAGGAATATAGTGTTAATTGTTAATGAGAGGATGTGTGAATTCCACCATAATCTTGGGTTGGTTGCTACATGCATTTGATGAATCAATAATGAGATTATTGTATAAGTCATGTTTACAAAGAAACTAACTTTAGGGCTAATTGACTTGCCAATTTTAGTGGGCTAAATGGATCAGGTTTGAGGGTGTGTAATTCTCTTCCCATTGGTTTGAGCTCATTATTTTATTTTTTTAATGTTTCAAGGGCTGCTAGGCCTAGGAATGTCCTTGTGTAACAAGCCTCGAGCCCCAATCTAACAAAAAAAAAATCCTTTTTAGGATAAATTGTTCTTCAAATCATTTAAGCAGAGCTCCCTCTTCCATTTGAGCAGAGCTCCCCCTTTCATGTAAAATTGGTGACAATTTTATAATTACAAAGAGAAAAATCTTTGCAAAATTTTCACTACCTTTCTCAACAATTACAAGAATATAATCATTTATGCATTAAAAGGGGAGAGCTTTGCTTTTCTCAAATGCCTTGAAACAAAGCTCAACCTCACATTTTAACTTGTAAATTTATGAACCCACCTAATGGGTGGCTAAGGGGATACCTTGAAACAAACCCCTCTTACTATGGTTGCGACACATGTATCTATTTTTCCCAATTACCTATAGAGCCAGTGGAGATCATAACTTTCTCCTTTGAAAAAAAAAATCATTTCCTTAACCTAAGAAGGGGTAGCCATTATTAGTGTTACACCCACAACAAGAGTTTATTATTAATTTTCAAGAATACACAACCTTATCAAGATGAGATTTGAAATGTCTTCCATAACGAAAACTTTTTTCTAATTTATTTAGAGTTTAAATATAAACAAGAGATCCGTTTAAAGAGATAACTGGAGTTCTAAAAAATGTCTAATTTTAAAATTACATATAGAAAAGAAGAGCATTTCTATTAATTATAAAAGCACGTAATTTCCAAAATACTCAGTAACCCATACTTTAAGGAGCTGCAATTCAAGAGTCAAGCTTATGCTCATATTTAAACTCATTTATTCCAACAAAAATATTTAGCATTTCATTATATATATAATATTGCTAATATTCACTATGTCAGTGAATATTACCAAGTTCACTATGCAGGAGAGAAGTAAAGACTAATGAGCATTACCAAGCTTACTAGTGGTGAACAATAGCATTCCTAACACACACATATACACATCGACAAATTTCCTAGCTTGCGCAAAGTTGCCAAGGGAGGTTTGAACACGAGACCTGCCCCTTATTTGGGGGACGCCTTTAGTCACCCTTCCGTGAGGGCATTGGAGATCTGGCAACCATCCGAGCGAGCTATATCAAGGATTCGGGATTATATCCATAAGCTTCAAGAAACAAGTCAACTATATCCAAAAAAATATCCAACACTACAGCCTTGTTTGGTTAAACTTCTCTTAAAAGTGATTTTTTAACTCCAATCTTTTGCAAAATGTGAGCCAATGAGAATGTGGTGGCTTTCTTCAAAAATCGAAACATTTTTTTTAAGTGGAAGTCTATGGAATTTACCTCAATCAACTTCCCTTAAAAATCAAAATTTAGACTTTTATGCACTAAATAAACATCAAACTACATACGATTTATTACAATTCTTAACTTTTATTAATAAAGAAAAAAAAAAAAAAAAGTTAAGTCCATCCAAAAATTTATACAAACCCAACGTACATTTGTCTTAAGTGTGTACTAAAAAAAAAAAAATTACATACCCTTTAAATAATGTAAAGGCTGCTGAACTGATGTTTGCAAGTTCGTTACATATTAAATGCACCGTCATCCATGACAGCCGAGATAGCATAGCACATCATTAGTACAACTTGGGCATGGCTCTGCCACTGGATTTGAATTATCAAACAAGATTAGATGGGCCTCTGATTGTCTCTGGCGAGGCTAGAATACCCTTGTCTCAAGCAACCATACAATAGGGGATAAGTGGTGGAGAAGTTAAATAATGGCCCCATGATTTTGATTTTTCCGCACACTACATGACACATGGCGATAAGATGGTGAGATAAAAGGGGTGAGATATCAAGTGGGGGAGAAGTCAAAATCATGGGAGAAAATAAAATGACTTCTCCCCTTTTAATCGCCACATGTTCCCTATTCTATGGTTGCCCGAGAGGGTATTCTGGCTTCGCTAGAGACAGTCCGAGGCCGATTAAATGTCATGTTGAAGTGAAATACGCCAACTAATTAGACGCATTAGACAATAATCCTCACCTGGATTGACTGGCGTACACTGCAAGGGTTGCACAAGTTGGCATAACTTGAGACCACCAAAACCACATCTCCCTCTTTCACCATCCCCCCTGTTACTATAATGCAAAGGATTTTGCGAATTGCATGTTATCTTCCACATCATCCGATAAATCAACGAAGATGGTGATGACCCCCCACTGCAAATTCATAGGCATCCTGGTGCGGCTAATGTTGGTCATCCAAGTTTTTACCAGTTTAAGCCGACCCCAACAAGGTCATAAGACCCTTCTAAAAACCACCATGAATTGAATATGATTGAAGACACAAAGCCAACCTTCAACTCATCCTTGCTCATAACATCTATCAGCAAATCAAGAAACGTTTCGGTCAATGCACAACTCTCAATTCTCTTTGCAACCTTAATATACCACCACCATCTCACCCAGTTTTCCACTTCAACTGCTACCAATCGTGCACCCTCGCCTATCCCTTACTGTTTGTCAGACGACCCTAACCATACATTCTATAGGTGTTACACCCACAACAAGAGTTTATTATTAATTTTCAAGATTACACAACCTTATCAAGATGAGATTTGAAATGTCTTCCATAACGAAAAACTTTTTTCTAATTTATTTAGAGTTTAAATATAAACAAGAGATCCGTTTAAAGAGATAAAACTGGAGTTCTAAAAAATGTATAATTTTAAAATTACATTTATAAAAGAAGAGCATTTCTATTAATTATAAAAGTACGTAATTTCCAAAATACTCAGTAACCCATACTTTAAGGAGCTGCAATTCAAGAGTCAGAGCTTATGCTCATATTTAAACTCATTTATTCCAACAAAAATATTTAGCATTTCATTTTATATATATTTATATATATATAATATTGCTAATATTCACTATGTCAGTGAATATTACCAAGTTCACTATGCAGGAGAGAAGTAAAACTAACGAACATTACCAAGCTTACTAGTCTAGGTGAACAATAGCATTCCTAACACACACATACACATCGACAAATTTCCTAGCTTGTGCAAAGTTGCCAAAGGAGGTTTGAACACGAGACCTGCCCATTATTTGGGGGACGCCTTTAGTCACCCTCCCGTGAGGGCATTGGAGATCTGGCAACCATCCGAGCAATATCAAGGATTTGGGATTATATCCATAAGCTTCAAGAAACAAGTCAACTATATCCTAACAATAGCCAACACTACGGCCTTGTTTGGTTAAACTTCTCTTAAAAGTGATTTTTTAACTTCAATCTTTGCAAAATGTGAGCCAATGAGAATGTGATGACTTTCCTCAAAAGCCTTTCCTTTCCGTGGAAGTATGTGGAATTTACACCTATCAACTTCCCTTAAAAATCAAAATTTAAACTTCTATGTACTAAATAAATAACAAACTAAATGCAATTTATTACAATTCTTAACTTTCATTTAAAAAAAAAAAAGTCAAGTCAGTCCAAAAATTTATCCAAACACAAGGTACATTTGTCTTAAGTGCGTACTAATGGCATAAAGGCTGCTGCACTGATGTTTGCAAGTTCGTTACATTTTAAATGCACCATCATCCATGACAGCCGAGATAGCATAGCACTTCATTAGTACAACTTGGGCATGGCTCTGCCACTGGATTTGAATTATCAAACAAGATTAAATGGGCCTCCGATCGTCGCTGGGGAAGCTAGAATACCCTTGTTTCGGGCAACCATAGAATAGGGGATAAGTGGTGGCCCCATGATTTTGACTTCTCCACATACTACATGACACATGATGATAAGATGGTGAGATAAAGGGGGAGAGATATCAAGTGGGGGGAGAAGTCAAAATCATGGGGAGAAAATGAAATGACTTCTCCCCTTTTAATCCCCACATGTCTCCTATTCTATGGTTGCCCGAGAGTGTATTTTGGCTTCGCCAGAGACAATCCTAGGCCGATCAAATGTCATGTTGAAGTGAAATACACCAGCTAATTAGACGCATTAGACAATAATCCTCACCTGGATTGACTGGCGTACACTGCCAGGGTTGCACAAGTTGGCATATAACTTGAGACCACGAAAACCACATCTCCCTCTCTCACCATCCCCCCTGTTACTATAATGCAAAGGATTTTGCGAATTGCAATGTTATCTTCCACATCATCCGATAAATCAACGAGGAGAGAGCATTTTAGGACCCTTCTAAAAACCAGTTTGAGCCGACCCCAACAAGGTCATAAGACCCTTCTAAAAACCACCATGAATTGAATATGATTGAAGACACAAAGCCAACCTTCAACTCATCCTTGCTCATAACATCTATCAGCAAATCAAGAAACGTTTCAGTCAACGCACAACTCTCAATTCTCTTTGCAACCTTAATATACCACCACCATCTCACCCAGTTTTCCACTTCAACTGCTACCAATCGTGCACCCTCGCCTATCCCTTACTGTTTGTCAGACGACCCTAACCATACATTCTATTGTGTTCTGTTGGACTGTTGGAAAAAATAGTGACAAAATGGCCTAATTATAGATGAGTCTGAATTGGATGCTGAGAATACTCTTCAGAGAACCTTGACCTGTAAGATCTCATACATAGAACAAAAATTATAGGAGTCCCAACTCCAGTATTTTGATCCATATGAACAGTTAAAGGAATAGAACGACTTTCTCGGGGATCCTGACACCACCCAACCTCACTAGGGCACTACATTCCCTTAGTTATTATTCTTTTCCATCAGTCTCAAGTTATCTAATGGTGGTTAGTCCTCAAAAGAAAACTAAGAGTCTTTAGTACATATGTACAATTGCCCTTACTGCGATGGTGAGATGACAAACTAATAGAGCACCAACAACAACATCTACTAATTTATATGGAAAATGGGCACTAGATGATGAAACAAGTAACTAAAATGAAAGCCAGATAACTTATTGCCAAATGAAGCAATCATGTTAAAGGCCATGATGATGATAAGCCCCAAAACAGTAAACATGACCTGAACCAGCACAGCTTATCCATATCCTCCTTACTTTGAAGATTGAATGACCACCTCAAAGCAAATTCTCTGTACAGTGTCCACGCTTTGACTATTCTTGTCACTACACCTTTGCGAGTTATCTTCATAAACTCATAAGCCTTTGTTTTGCCTTATCAATATCCATTGAAGAAAATGGCTGAGAGCACTCTAATAGTCTGCTATCTAAACAATTTGATGGTGTTGCTTCCATTCTTTCCACAATCGAATCCACTATCATAAATTCTAGTTGAGACAGTCATGCCTATGGTATCCTGAGTTTCAATTTCCCAAGTGTCATAATTTGGGGATTGAAAAGAACCTGAAGAGACTAGAGATTAGATCATATCAGATAAAGATTCAACACCATGTTCAATTCTATAAGAAATGACATCAAACAGGTGGTAGGTACTACCTATCTTGGTTGCTTACAAAGCCTTAGGGATCCCAGACCCCTTACTTAGATAGCTAATAAAGAATGAAAACTATCTATCCCTCTAAGCTTAGATGGCGAGATATGACCCTTGTGGGGGGTGGTCCGATCAAGTCCTAAAATGCTCTCCACCAGCTAACCATTTACTAACCCACTAACCAATAATGATCTATAAATGATGCCCTGTACCAAAGAATTATTTAAAGAAAGAAAGAAAGAAAAGTAGAAGAGTGCAATTTCATAACAGGCATTCCAAACATTTATCCATCCATCAAAAAACAAGAAGCATAGACAAACAAGGATCAAATGAAGAGAAAACTTAAAGAAAGAACAAAACAGGCATGATGGTGGGTGAGTGGAAGGTTCTAGGGGAAAAGAGAGGGATTAGTCCTTAGTGACGGCTAGTAGAGAAGTGTCAGTTTCATCAGGAGCTGTAGCGAGAGTATAGTCAGGAGGGAGAGGAGGAAGAGGGGCGTAGACGGTGGGGCGGCGCTTAATGTCCCAAGGCTGACTCTTCCTGGGCCTGGTCTTCATGTGGTGGGCCGTCGCCTTCTTCTGCGGTCTAGACGAGCATTCTATTACCACTCCACCTTTTGGGGCTACCTTTCTCTCACTACCACCAGCATCAGAAGCAAAAGAAGAGTTGGGCACAACGATTCGAGAGCCAAATAACGCTGAAATCGACATTTTTTTCCTTCTTCCTCTTCCAATTCTGGAGTATTCTCTTCTTGCCGTCCCTTTTTCCCCTCCTATCCTCAATATGAATGGAAGGATAATTCGGTGTTTTTGGTCCTCTCAATTTCTTTTATGTCAGTTCTTGTGACCCACTTTTATTCAGGAACCAGCAACCTAGGGCGCCATTTTATTTTTATTATTATTATTTTTTTTATAGAGGGGTAATCTAACCCAGGGCGCCAGTTGGAGAGCATTTAAGAGGGGCATCCACCCATGGTGGATGCCTAAGGCTTAGAAATAGGATTCAGGGTACGCGCAGTCGCGCCCACACATCATTAGAGTGTCATAACTCATAAGGATAAACCTATACAACCACCCTAAAAACGAAAACGGGCATGATTTTAAAGAGAATTTGTGGTCCTTTATACACGCAACCATACTGTTTGTGTTCCATGTGACAAGACATTTTGATGGCTAGGATCTGGCCAACAGGTGGTTACAACTGTTAAACTCATATAGAAAAATTGATCTTGGTCTTCCAACCCTCATGCCAAGGGAAAGAACACGGAGTATATGCTTCCCTAATACACCTTTGCACGCCTTTGGATTAGGGATGGTAATGGGTCGGGTTTGGTTCGGGGTGCCCCCAAACTTGTTCCGCCCTTAATGGGAAGACTCTTATCCCGTTCTCATCCCAAACCTAGGATGGGCGAGTTTATTCCAATTTATCAAAAGTCTTCTTAACCGAATATACCCCGTCTCGTTATGCACTAGTCGGGTCGAGCCGATATTTCATATTGTAAGTAATATATTTATGTAATTTTAGGTAAAATAATACTTTCACGTTACGGGATAGGGCGGGGTGACTTAAACCCATTCTCGGCTTGAACCCGAGTCGGGTTTAACCTTTCATTTTCAAACTTGCCCTTATCCTGTTTAAGAACACCTTTTAGTAGGGGTGATATCGAGCCGAGCCGAGTAATGGGGCATTCGAGCTTGGCTTGGTACACTCAACAACTATTCATCGGCTCAAACTCAACTCGAGCTCTTCAACCCATGTTCAAGTTCAGCTCGTAAAATATATTACAAACTGGAGCTTGGCTCGACTCAAGCATTATATATAAAACAAATTTGCTATGGATAGGCTCGAGTTCGGCTCGCTGATTTCAGTTCAGAGCAAAGACATGGGTCATTGGTCACTAGGTCCATTTCTCTTATAATCAAAATCTCCATGTCCTTTAAGTTCTCTTACCGACGCGGGACTAAAACCTAAATAATAGAACACTGTTCACCAAAACAGACACGAGAATAAAACACACTCTTCACCAGAACACCACAACGCACAAAGAGTAAGGGCGTGTGGGCTTCTATAAATAGCAATGCGTGCCTCAGTTAACTTGCCTTTCACTATAATCCTTAACGAGCCGAGTTGGTCAGCCGAATAAGGGTGTGGCTCAGGCTTGGCTCCTTAACTAAACGAGCTCAAACAATGTGTTTGAGCGTGGCTTGTTGAACTAAATAAATAAACGAACTCGAGCCATTACCAAGCCCGAGCTGTTCATGGGCACTCTTATGCAATAACCACCCCTAACTTCAAACTCATCCCACGTCGTGTTACCCTAAAACTTTAAATTTGAGCTACCTTTAAAATGAACAAATTTTAATTTTGAGCTGCCTTTGGATTTGTAAAATTGGAATTGACTTAAAGAATTAAAATCAATTGAATTAAAATTCTATAAAATTTATAATTTTAAGATGAAATTGAACTACAAAAAATTAATTTTATTGCTTAGATGAATTAAAATTAATTTAAATATAGTAATAAAGATATATAATTACATAAGTAATATGTTTATTAAATTTGAATTTTATTATAATTTCTAATTATTAATATTTTTATATTAAATTATTATTTACATTAGATATTTAATAAATATTAAATATGTTTAAAATTCTAGTTTAAATATAATAATAAGGATATATAATTATATATGTAATATATTTATTAAGTTTTTAAATATTATAAAAATAATAATAATAATTCTTTTATGTATTAATAATTTAAATTATTATTTATGCTTTTATGTATTAATTTATAATAATTATTATTTGATGTATTATGAGCTTAGCCAGGCTTGGGTCTGTCCAAGTCCAACCCTTGCTCTTAAAAGTTCGACCTAAGCTAGACTTAGGCTTGAAAAGAAATTAAGAAAAAACTTTTATATCACAATGGGCCATCCCAGCTCAAGCATCCACAAATCATGGGGCATGTGGTGTTTAAAAGGGAGGAGAAATCAAATGTGGAGAAGTCAAAATCTTGAGAAAAAAATGAAATAACTTTTCCCCTAAATTATCCCGTAGTGTCGCATGATTTGTGGATGCCCGAACGCCAGAGCCAATCTCCCTTAATAAAGAGGGCATTGCAGTTACCATTTCATTAAATAAGGCTAATGTTGCCCATGTCTACCCCTATCAGTTGGCCTAGTTCTTTTAGCCCACTTAGCCAATCTTTTCCCTTGGTAAAGAGGGCATTGCAGTGAACATTCCATTAAATAAGGCTAATGTCGTCCATGTCTACCCCTATCACTTGGCCAAGCTGCGGGAATTAGTGTTTTTTTGCCCTTTTTTTTTTATGAACTGAAAATATCAGGCAAGGAAATGGAAATTCCTCGTGAGTAGTCAAGACAATCGGACACAACATCTGCCTAACAACAACATGAAAATTTCTGGCTTTCTTTTGGGTGTGTTCGTTTGGCGAGAAAGTAAAAGAAAAATGTATTTCTTGCATTCGGTCGGCAAGAACCACATTTCTTGCACTTTCTCAAAAGTGACACTTCCCTCTAAAACTTCCTCCTTGTGGTTATTTTAAGATAGAATTTAAGTTTATTCCATTTTTCCCTTTTTTAAAAAAATTGTTTCGTTTCTTTTCTTTTCTTTTCTTTCACCCACTCTACTTTCTTGCTAAATGAATGCACCCTTTGTGTGTCCACGTTTTTTTATTGCATAAGGCGAAGGGGTCGGGGAATTTATTAATATGTTTGTCAAGAAGATAAAACAATTTTTGCAGTTGAACAAAAGCAGCAAAACTTGATAGAAACTAGACAATAATCTCTCTCAAAATTGAGACATGTATCTAATCATTTATAAACTAGAAAAATCCAAAGACTGATCTAACTTAAGTAACTAATTCCATTCAAAATAGAAACTAGACAATAATCTCTCTCAAAAATGAGACATGTATCAAATCATTTATAAACTAGAAAAATCCAAAGAATGATCTACCGTAAGTATCCAATTCCATTCAAAATAGAAACTAGACAATAATCTCTCTCTCAAAAACGGGACATGTATGGAGTTGTTTATAAACTAGAAAAATCCAAATACTCATCTAACCGAAGTATCCAATTCCATTCAAAATATGAACTAAGTCCTAACTAAAAACAAGACATCAAAACCAATTCCTACATTGCCGGTGTTAGTCCAGTTGTGGCCTTCAGCGGTACTGGGAAATCATAAAACAGAAAATATCAAACAAAGCTTAGAAAATTCGGTGACAACATAAAAGAATGGAAATGAAAACAAGTACTGTAGATATGCTAGTACCTACAATCCATTAATTATACCATATGCATTGATCAGTCAAGATAAATAGAAAATGCGATCTATTAAAAAACAGTAGTATCATCTCGCACAGAACCATATTTTCCGTGTTCTTCCCTGTGGCCAGCGGTCTTCAAAGGCCAAGATCTGTACGGATTTAATAGCTGTACAAGTAATCTTGGCCTTCAAACACCCTTGCCACTGCCACAGGGAAGGTCACGGACGATATGGTTCCATCTCACGACGATATGGTGCCATCTCACACATAGGATGAGCAAAATGGCATTTGATATTTTGCTCATAGAACATATTCTATGAACAATAATCAGGTTTTAAGAATTTTATTGACTGTAAGCTAAGAGACTTGCCTTGATAAACCCAATTGCCTTAGCATTGCTGCGGAAGCACTGCCTGCAACACATAAGCCCATATTTCCTGATTATTGCATGGGGGTTCCCACATACCCGGCTGAAACAAGAAAGTAAACAAAAAGGTCTCTCAGAAAAATGAAAGATGCAAAAAACTGAAGTTTGGATAAAAAAAAATTAACACCCCAGGTAAAACTCAGAAGATTATTTTTTCTTGGTAGGAAGAATATGTAAAATCTTATCTTATTTTTTATCGGTAAATGAGATTATATTAATCAGAACCAGAATACAGACCCAACCAAATAGTCAAGAGAGAGTTTAAGGAATTCACAACCCGATGAACCCTTAAAACAGAAATAAATCAAAGCTAAAAAGGCCACCAAAAAAGACTATGAAACAAGCCCAAAAGCCTTATACAAGACAGCAAGCTTATCTAAATTACAAATAAGCAGATGAACAGACTCACATAGGTCAAGTTTCATCTTGTATGAATCAACAAAATTTGATTTAAACAAGCAGGTGCTTGTAAAAAAATGTTGCTTAACCGAACAACACCGAAGCACTTCTATTTCAGCTTTCTCCATGACATAAGATTTAATCAAGCAACCAAACAGGTTCTTTTTTCATTATAGGCAACTTCATATAGATATGGGAAACCAAATTGAAAGAACTGAAAGGAAATAAATTCAAGCAGGCAGCTAAAAAGCTGGGGATCAAGATGAATCCTTATAGGATACCAGAGAAGTTCACAATTGGAACATTTTAATAGAGCTCAAACGCAATCTCTCTTAGCACATCACAATTCAACAAGTGAAATAAAGAGAAACTCTAGAGTCTAGATTCTACCAGTGTCAGAAATTCATTCATGTTTAAAAGCTTGGTGCAAATTGACAGAGATGGTTACATTTAGTCCACCGTTTTTTCAGAAAGGGTGAAACCTAACATCTGTTTGTTTAGTTGGGAAAGGGGTTCAATAGAAAAAAATGCAAGAAAAGAAAAGTATTCTGTCTTACTTAATAGAAAGGTTTAAAATTAAGAATATTAGATAACAATCTCTGAACGAAAGTTCATATTAATATGGCTGACTTATCAGCACTTCGTCAGTTACTTGAGGCGTTTGGATTGGATTTTATTAGCCAAAAATCAACTTCGTATTCCCCGAACACTATTATTTGTAAAAGTTTATTTAACAATTAATTACTACAAAATCCATTTCATCACAATTGACTTTTGGCTAATAAAATCCAATCCAAATTACCTATGTCTCCCCTCAAACAGTTGTAACTAAATCTTCAATATGTATCTCTCTCCTAATAAAGATACAGAGATAGCCAGCACAAAGAAACATCAAAGGAGAAGCCAGGAACATATTTTACAGAACAAAACTCATCCAGTACTCTAATCTAAAAAACGTATAGCAACAGAAAACTGTTTTATATATAAAAAACCAAACCAAACCCCAAAAGAACCTATACCTCATGCAGAGATAACACGAAATAGCTTTTCTACAAGAGTTAAAACTTAAAAGGTATCCTGACAGACGCTGTGAGGCTCTAAGCAATCATCTGAAAACAACGCAATGGGAAAACCTCCGACATTGAAGTTCTTCATCGACTCAAGACCAATGACAGGACCCAGGAGATTAAGTTAATACTATTAACAGAGCCAGGAACACATAATCTCATCAAACAATAAGGGTACTATTTATGTTCTCTAATCACAAGTTAAAAAGGAGCAACTGGTTTAGATCTGAAAACCCTAGATTTAGAGAAAAATAAATAAAAACTATCACGAAAACAGCATCTGCAAGCGAATCTTCAACTAGTGAACCATCATAATATAAAATAAAATAAAACGATAAGGGAAATCCACCAATCAGTACCAAAAGATCAAACTTTCAGGCAGAAATAAACAGACACAGCGACCATGAAAATTATAATAATATTGGAAGATCAAAGGCATATAGAGAAGAGAATGATCTTACCAGGCACGAGATCCAGGGCCGTAGGTCTTCGGATGAGAGTTCCAGACATTCGAGTGACCCATCTTCGTTCTCAGTAAACCTTAATTTCGGACCGAAAGCTCAAACCCTAATTTCAGATCGAATGCTCAAAACCCTAATTCTCTCTCTCTCTCCTCTCTTAGAACTTAGAAGTAAGAAGAGAACGCAACCCTACCTATCCTTTTATAGCTTCTCTTTCTCTTGTATTGGGCTTGACTTGGGCCCAATTGGACCGCAGCTTCGTGGCCTAGCCAACTATACTTACCATGTCCAAATGTAACCGGTAGGGGGGTGGCAATGGGCCCCGGTATGGGCTTGAGTTTTAATATTTTTGGTTGGCCCGGCCTGAAGGCTGACTCATTTACGCTTTGAAGCAAAATCATTTTGTCATCGCCATTCTTATATTTTCAGGCATTATTTCCTTTTGAAAGAGGGGACAACTTTCGAAGTAGAGTAGCTCAAGCCTTGCACGTGGTATTTACTTTACTTCTTGATTGAAATTGATAACTAGTTAATATCATAAATAAATTCCCTTAACAAATTTGAATGTAATTTCTGCATATGATGTTTTAACTTGCAACAACCTATAATTCTATTCTAATAATACATTCTATCCACAAATCCTAGAAATCGAGAAAATTCTTATTTCATATTTAATTTTTGGATTGTCAACTATTTATATGCATCACAACAGTGGATTGCGTTGGTAAGATCAATCCAAACCAGAGGATAACTACTTAAAATACCATTAGAGATGGGAGAAATAGGTATCAATATTTTGATTTGATGATTTATTTTTGTAGTTAATAAGTTTGAAGTTTGATGTGTATTTTTATTTATTTATTGAGGATATCATTTAACTACCATTAGTGGTTATAACAATAATTAGTGGTTAGCTTGGAGCTTTCGCGGACTCATTACCTTGGAGGATTGGATCCTACACCTCTTTCAATAGAAAAACCACACCCAACCACTGGCCTAAGATGCAGAGAGTAAGTTTGATCTGTAATAAAGTTTATAAATATATATATTTTTTGTTATAGTGTGCAAATAAAATTGTATAAATTTAATATTGTGTAATAAGTAATTTTTAAAAAAATAGGATTTAACCATAATTTTTAAAAAGTGAAGTATATTCAGGTGGCCCTAGCACTACCTGTCTCAATTTATCACCCAAGGAACTACGGTCTATAACTATGCTGCATGCATGGGAGCTCAGCAATGCATAAGCATACACCATTGGAAACAGAGGTTCGACCTAAAAAAGTTGGGGGTTTTTTTTTTTTTGGTAAAAAAACCTCTATGTTTTCAGTTATTTGTAAATACCTCCTCTTCTTTTATGATTTTGTATTATACCCCCCCACTAACTTTTAAAACTTTTACAAATCCATCCCTCCATCCAAAAGCAAGTTAACGGATGTTAATGTTTTTAGAAAATGACCTTTTTAATCTTAATTTTTTTTAATGGGTTAGACCGAACGAAAATCTTATCACCTCGTATCCTATTTATCCCCCTTTAATTGTGGTTAAGCTTAATCGACCTAAGGTTAATATTTTTATAAAAAAAAATCTAAAATCAATGGTAGATGGATATACCCTAAGGGTAAGTGAATCTTAACTACAGTTAGTGAGTGTTAAAAGGAACACATGGTGGCTTGTAGAGTTCCCTTTAACTGTGGCTAAGCATCATCAACCTAAGGTTAATATTATTTATATTTATTTTTCTTCTAAAATCCAAGGTTAGATGCTTGAACCCAAGGGATGAGTGAAAGTTAACCACAATTAGTGGGTGTTAAGAACGAAATGTGGCGGCTTGTAAAGTCCCCTTTAATTGTGGTTAAGCATAATAACATTTTTGTATATTTTATTTTATATATTCCAAGGTTAGATGCATGAACCTCACCTGAGGGGTGAGTGAATACTAACAACTATTAGTTGGTGTTAAAAGGGGCACGTGGCGGCTTGCAGAGCCTCCTTTAACTATGTTTAAGTACAATCAATCTAAGGTTAATATTTTTTTCTTTTAATAACTAAGGTCAGATGCATGGATCATAAGACCGAATGAATCTTAACTATAGTTAGTGAATGTTAAAAGAGACATATGGCGGCTTGTAGATCGAGCTCCTTTAATTGTGATTAAGCAGAATCAACCTAAATTTAATATTCTTTTTTCTAAAAACAAATGTTAAATGGATAAATCTTAGGAGTGAGTGAATCTTAACCACAGTTAAACACACTCATGAAAAATTTAACCTCCTTAACAATAAATCTCCTTTAAAAAAAAAAAGAGACTAAAAAGGTCAGTTCATTAAAAATTTAACATTTGTTAACTTGCTTTTGGATGAAAGAGTGAATTAACAAAAGTTTTGAAAGTTTGGGTGGGGGGTATAATACAAAATAGGAAACATAATAAGGTATTAACAAATCATTGAAAACATAGGGTTTTTTTTTTCCAAAAAAAACCCAAAAAGGTTTATTAATTAAGAAATCTAATAGGCCTCTCTTGGATTGCTCCAATAGTATGACATATTTCTCCTTTGGATGTGGCAGTTGGGAGGCTCCTATGTCTACTAATTGAACTCCTAACCTCCACCTACTAATTAACCTAAATAGATGATGACTAGTACAAAAAAAACTAATAGAAGAATGTTAAGCATATTCTTACAATTCCTACTCTCACCTCTAGGTTGTTCACAAAGCACGACAATGTTTCCACTATTTATTTTGCTGCAATGCTGCAATCACATCTTGATTAATGTAAATAATTGGCCAACCAAAAATTCCGATGAAGCCTTGTTTGAGGCCTATACACGGACATATACTTGGTGTTGATTTTGATTTGATTTTTAAAATAATTAATAATATTATTCATAATAAATTCAGTTTTGATCGTGCTTATTTAGAGATTTCTAAGCATGTGGCTTAGTGTGTTAGATTCTTGGTACACCAAATCAATATGATTTATTGGATTTAATTGTTCTTGAAAAGTAATGGTCATGATGTTGGAAGATTAATCAAGGTGGATATCCATTGATTTTAACTTTAAGAGCTTCTCTTTAACCAATGTGAAGATACATTAGATATTAACTTGAGACTTTCTATTGACCATCAGTTTCTTGAGGAGGTGTGTGCTTCACGTATAAGCCTTTTGGGCTTTCTTGGCTTTTGGGATTTTTTCTTGTAACCGAGCTCTTCAATGAGGTCTTGGTAACCGAGCTCTTCAATGAGGCCTCTTCGGTTGTCTCTGTACCTCTATATATAGATAGAAGATCAAAGTGAAAATATAATGCCGAGTTCATTTTTAAGAGCTGAAGCTCTGGTGAGATACCTTCAGACTGAGAGAAATATAATCCCCTATTGCAGAGGTATCAAAAGGTGGACTAACCGTCAACACTTGGTGTATCACGCCATTGAGTATAGGATAATTGACATAATACACCCATTGCCAATCCCCGAACTTTGCAAACTTCCAAGAACCTGTTTCTGGAAATTACATTTACAAGTTCTAGAGAACAACTGGAAAAGTAAAATTCACGCAATGTTGATGGTAGCTTGTTTGTAATGCCTAAATCAGGTTCAACCAAAAGAAAAATGCATATGCCAGGCATATCCTTGGCATATCACACCCTTGACTGCATAGTTACCAAGTTCTTCGATTTTTTTTTAAAAATCTCGAATAATATCCGACTTTGTCGTCAAAACGATTAATTCACGAGTTTTGGAAAAATAGCAAATTTTTCAAAAAGTCGTGAATTAAGCACAAATTATTCACGATTTTTTGAAAAGGTCCCGAATAAATATCTAATTTATGAAATATATTTGTTATACCTCACAATTAGTAAACTTATTGTATATTTTTTTTCATTTCTTACCCGATTTATTTCCGTATTTTCTGTATTTTGACGATTTTCTTTTGAACTTTTTCTTAGACGAATTATTCCCGAACCCCGACTTGGTAACTATGCCCTTATACTATTATTAGTGAATAAAATGTTTATGTGTAACAAGTTGTGTCACAAGGCATATTTGAATTTGAATTAGTTTTAATTAGATTAGTCCATCTTTATATCAAATCCTGAGCCATTATAAATATCATAAAAGAATTCAATAAACTCATTATCTTTTATAGTATTAGAGCAGGTCGATCGGACATTGATTTGAGTTAAATCTTGTTGATTTTCCTTTGTTGGTGGGCAGCACCCATTGGGTCTAAATCCCTTCTTTTTCTTGTTTGCTCCCCTTGTAGATTAGTATTAGCAAATCCTAATTGATGTGAGATGCGCAGGCTGTTGGAAGGACAATTGTGTGTCATGAAACCTTTTTTTTAGGGTAAGCTGAGGTTAGGTGAACCTGGTAGATATATTAAATCATCAAAGGAAATTAGAGGCTAAGGTATTTGAGTCCTGATCGATCCTTTTCCACAATGGAAACAAGGGCAAGAGGAAAATCACTAGGGAAGAGAGTAGCAGAATTACAAAAGTTTACCAAAAAATATGCCGCTCCATCGGCTTCACTCCAAGAATGGGAAGCTGAGAAAATATGTAGCTTTAGAATTACATAAATTTGCCAAAAATTCTGCCGCTCCATTAGCTTCACTCCAAGAATGGGAAACTGAGAAAATATGTAGCTCAGCAATCTTAGATCTAGTTGCATTTACCAGGTTTCATAGGTGCCAAGGGGGCTTCTCTCTATTGAAGAGACATCTAGAGTCCCCTAGGGAGTCAAAAACTATAATTAATTCTAAGAAGTCATTTCCTTTTGCAACTTCAAGACCTTTGAGAATATCTTTGATTTCCGTCATAAGAATGTTAGAACCAGAGACCCTAGATGCAAAGGCAACACACAGATTGTTGAGATGATCTCAGTGATAGGAAGTGGGGAGCCTGCCTCGACTGAACATCCTACCTCTGCCTTGAGGGGTACTTTGGTATTTTCGACTTCTGTTATGTAGCCCTAATACTATTAAGAATAGGTGTGGGTGGCTATTGTTATTTTTAGATCGCAACTCTGTAATTCTCCTTTGCTCCAGATCATAATGAAATCTCGGCGACTCCGTGTGATAGAAAATGGATTCTATTGAATAGCTTGGATGATTACAATGAACTTTAACATGATTTATATAGAGATTACATTGACATTAAGATAGAAACCTAATCTAATCAAATCTTTGATTTCGAATCCTAATCAAATCATTGATTGATGCTAATTCAATATTGTGATGAGATACACTTGAATGATTTGGTGTATCTCATTCACATTACAATACTCCTCATATATTCCCTAATACTCCCCCTCAAATATATGAGGATTGAAAAATCTCCATCTATTTGCTGTTAAAAGAAGTCTGTTTGATAGCTTTTAATCTTCTTCATGATTTTGTCAAAGTAGAAAGTTGTGTGCCATGATATCTGCTGCTTTCAATGGTTTTTCATGCTTGAATGAATTTTGTGTCATGCCATGATGCTTCCACATTTGAATACCCTTGATACCCACTGGATTTCTGCCATGTCGTGAAGAAGGGGGCCTCCAATCGGCCTGAAAAAGACCTTTATGGGCCAAGAAAATTAGCCTTAAAAAAGGCATGAAATGGGCCTCAATTGGCAAAAGATACGGGCCTCTTGGGCCGTGAATATTGGCCTCTATGGACCAAAGGTATGAAGCCTCTATGGGCTAAAAGTGTGCCTCTATGGGCTGAGAAGGGCAACCTTAATAGGCTGGGAATGAGCCTCCGTAGGCCTAAAATGGTCTATGTGGACCTCAAAATATGACCTCTATGGGCCTAACATGTGAGCCTCATGGACTTTTTTTTTGGTTGGAAACTTTACCAAACACGGACGAGGGTTTAATTAAAACCCTAAAAAAAATTGGTGCAGATGATGGCAACCGTGGATTTAGCCGGCGATAATGGCGGCTTATGGTAAAGATGATAACAGTAGCCCAGGCTGGTGGATTTGGATGGTAGTGATAGAGAGAGAACTTCTATCTCTCAACCAAAAGAAAGTGAAGGGGGTTTGTAGGCGACGGTTGATGAAGCTGAAGGTGCTACCATTCTTGGTAGCACAGTTGAAGAAAGACGGAAGTACAATTGTTTTGGTAGTAAGCAGCTCTAGCGGGTTCCTAAGGACATCATTTGGACGATGCTTGTCGAGAATCTGACACATGCTTGAAGAGGACAAAGATTAAAGGCGGCTTACAACTTTGATTGGAAGTTGTAGATGGCTATGTTGTCTTCTCCTTCTTTGCTCGGAATTCCCAAACCATTGCTAACGTTTACTCCCAAAATAAGTGTAGATGGATTAAATGCAAGGGTTCTGATGGCTAATAAGAGAGCTCAAGTTGCAATTCAATTCTAGAATTGCACTGTGTGCTACTCCTATCTCCAAGACTTACTAGCAAGGATGGATGTGGATGGAAAGCACGCAAGTAATGATGGCATACATCAAAGATGGTGAATCTCATCTCGCAACAAGGATATATATCAAAGACACTGGTGGGAAAATCGGTTGTAACAAAGCAACAAGTACGAGATGATGGCTGTGGACAGCAAAATAATAACGATAAAAAAAAAATAAAAATCAAGCTGGGCGGGTGGTGGTGATGCCACCCGCCGGAAAAGTGTAATAAAAAAAAAGTTAACTCAAAATAAGGTCGAATCGACCCGTTTTGATACCATGATAGAAAATGGATTCTATTGAATAGCTTGGATGATTACAATGAATTCTAATAGAGTTTATATAGAGATTACATTGACATTAAGATAGAAACCTAATCTAATCAAATCTTTGATTTCAAATCCTAATCAAATCCTTGATTGATGCTAATTCAATATTGTGATGAGATACACTTGAATGATTTGGTGTATCTCATTCACATTACAATACTCATATATTCCCTAATACCGTGGACGTACCTCAACTTGAGGGAACCACGTAAATCTAGTGTTCTTGTGTGTTATTTTTTGTTCTCTTTTTTATGTCTATTTTTCGTATCTCACAGATCCTGTTTAGGGTTCATTCCCTAACACTCGGATAATACCTCCAAAATCGGTTGCATTTTGTCTAACCAACCCATCACAATTTGGGATTCATTTTACTATCGGAGGGGGAGTCCAAAGACACCAAGCAGAAGGCTTGACTGAGAAATTGCCTTGTATATGCCATCTCCCAATAA
Source organism: Tetracentron sinense (assembly GCA_015143295.1). Lineage (NCBI taxonomy): Eukaryota > Viridiplantae > Streptophyta > Magnoliopsida > Trochodendrales > Trochodendraceae > Tetracentron > Tetracentron sinense. Next base: position 34,957,013 of record CM026556.1, read on the forward strand.
ATTCCATGTTGGATTCTGAATCTTCAACATGGTGGTCTCCGTCAGCGAACCGAAGTCTAAGTATTACAATTATATCCGGGATGATGAGATCTTGAGATTTGAAGATGTTGAAAATATGCTTGTTTCTTTCAAGCCAGATATGATAGATTGATGCGCAAAAGGAGACCTCGTTTAATTCCAGCAATCAAGTCCTTGTCTTGGAATTAAGAAGTAGCCCATTCTCTCTCTTTCCCATGGTAATATAGGGTGGTTGTTGCATCTACTTAGGCTAATAATGTGCTTCCAAATGGTTTTGGTGAAACAACAATAAACAGAAAGAGGTGGTTGATACCTTATGAATGAGCCAACAAAAGATACAGTTTAAACTGTGAACAATGTTGAGATTGAAAAGTCTGTCTTGAGTTTGAAGTTTGTTGGACACCGCAAGCCATGAGATGGAGTGCCGAGGGATATGATTGGTGGTGAGAGGTCCAACAGACTCCGGGGCATATACCCTCAATTCCAGAGGGAAGTCAGCGACAACCAATTCTTGAGCCAGCTACTGTTGACCATGAACTTGTTGCCTTCTTGGAAATGATTCTCTTCAATATCGCTTTCTTAAGAACCTTCACCATTGGGCTCTAGAGACCACCATATAAGGCCCTTTTGTAACTACCTTCACTTTCAGTTTGGGCAACTTCAGTTGGTTCAGAGGGTTGCTACTTCCCCATCTCCCTGGGAATTTCAACTCGCGGAGGTTCTCCCATGGCGGGTTTCTGCGGAACAGCCATAGCCCTGGCTCGTCGATGCCCGTCACCTCCAAGTTTGACATGTGTGATCTTGGTCACCCATATCACTAGCCGAATCTAGCCATCTAATTTCCTCATAATTGCTATTACAACTAAATCAGTCACTAGACACTTGCCATAATCTGCTTGATCGTGGTTCTTACTTATTACTATGCTTCTGCCTTTGAAATCATCGCCTCTTCTATTCCAGTCCTCTTCTCTTAGGCTTATTTTCTTCGGCTTTCTAAGGTCCACTTGTATTGGACTTGAGTTTTGAGTCCATCTTTTGCTCTCCGTCCCTATATAATATATTTCAATTGTCTAGTTTAAGGCCCAGTTGCCCAGTTTGAGTTACTCATCTGTGGCTCATGGAGACTCCATTAAAACCTTTAAGGTTATAATTTTTTTGGCCCGTTGAGGCCCTTTCAGGCCCAATAGTGGCGCTGACTTTCAGGCTCATAGAAGTTATTATTTGACCTGTCGAGGACCTGAGGTCCTTATCTCCTAATAGAGATTCACCATGGGTATGGTAGACATATTCAACATTAAATTAGCAAGAGCAATACAACTAATGTCAACGGTCATGGTTATCAACACTAGTTTTATTTCATGCTTCAAACTCACGGAGATCTTTCAATCGCCAGGTATTTGATGGAGTGCATTAGAGAGTAAAATGTAGTAGTTTAATAAGGTGTGATGAATTTGAATTTGATTTGATTTGGAATAGGTTTGAATGGAGTTTTGTTTCTGTTTTTAGATGTAATTCATCTTTATATAAACCCTATCATTGGTAATATAAAAGGATTCAATAAACACATTCTCTTTCATACACAAACTGCCAATACTGATCTTAGCTGTCTGGTGCATTGACACAATACACCCAAATGCCGATCCACCTCAATATACTTGCAACTATTCCCCTTCTTCCAAATCATAAACATGAAATATAATATGTAAATGGAACATTCTGTTCCTTCCCATGCAATAGAATGTATGAAACAAACGTTGCAACTATTCCCCTTGTTCGATTCATCAAAGAGTTGAGAGAGGCCACTCAGATTTCCTTGCAAAGATTTCACTTTTCCAAATTGAATTCTCGGAGAGGCAAGAGCCACTCTGATGACTATTTTACTTGGTGGAATTACCAGAGAGGCAAGAGCCACTCTGATGACTATTTTACTTGGTGGAATTATCAGAGAGGATAAAGAGACGCAAAAGATGGTCGGTCGAATAAGATAACAGCAAAAAGCTGTTCGTTAATGTCATTTTGGTAACAAGGTGCTCAAATTACAATTAATTGAACCAAATTAAGCCAGAAGCTATATATGATGCTTCATCCATTATCCTAAACATGAAATGTTAAGAGCATGAGGGTGGGATAAAAACAAGATAGAAACTAAAACAAAACATGAGTCTCCTGTTCTTTCTTTTCACGGGGAAGTGATCTGCTTTCTGATTCTGCTTGAACGCCTGACCGGAGTCACATCTTCTTCATCTCCACATCCCTTCAATACCCATAAAAAACATAGTATAAGAAAATATATTGGTTATCAAAGTGAAATATGGAAGTAAAAGAATTACTTGAGAATGCCAGTAAATGAAGAAAAATGGCAAGAAGACACTTACATGCTTACTGTGAATTTTCTCAAATGCCATAAAAAACATAGTATAAGAAAATAAATTGGTTATCAAAGTGAAATATGAAAGTAAAAGAATTACTTGAGAATGCCAGTAAATGAAGAAAAATGGCAAGAAGACACTTACATGCTTACTGTGAATTTTCTCAAATGTGGTAAAGCTTCCGTATGAAGGGGATGCAGCAGAGAACTCTGAGAAGGAGGCCATGGATTCTCTGTTAGAGTTTCTCCTATGTTTTCTTTCATGGCTTTGGACTTCTTTCACTCTCTCTCGACTCTTCCGGCTGATCGACGAGCTCTTCTGATAGCTGCTGCTCATTTCTGAAGGACACGACTCTCCAACCATCTCGACCTCTGCCGCCCAATTCCGAGAGGATGTTCTCTCCTGATATGGATCCTCCCTGCTAGCTGATGTAGAGCTGGAGATCAGCTTCTTAGCTAGCAACTGTTCTACTGTAATTGCAGCCTCTGGGGCAGAAATCTTTTCTTGCTTCAGATAGACAAAAGCTGTAGCTGCCATCAGAGTCAGAATAACTGGAAAAATTCCTAGCACATTTCTTGCCCAAAACTCATATTCAGATCCATGGAGGGGAGAATTAATTCCTAGCACATTTCTTCCCCAAAACTCATCTTCAGATCCATGAAGGGGAGAATTTTGAGAACTTCCATAAGAAGTATCTACCTCTGAGCTCTTGGGAGCGACTTCTGCACTTGTAACAACATTGGCATGAGAATCCAGATCATTTTCATATTGTAATTCATCTATTTCTGCCATTTTGAGGTTGATTTCGAGACCCTGTGAAATTTGAGCTGATTGTTCATCGAACTCTATTTTCCTCTGTAGTTCAATACCAGTACGAGAAGTAAAATCATTGGCATATTGGAATTCCTCTGTTTCTGCTAATTCAGAGATTTCGAGAGCCTTTGAGACCAGGGCGGATTGTTCATCAAACAGTATGTTATTCCCTGGCTCAATGCCAATACAAGGAGTAAAATCCTTGTTTACTTGGTACTCCACTTCTTCCAATTTTTTAGGTTCCATGTCTTGTTCCTGTCGGGTTAGAGGTGAATTTTTTTCCAACTCTTCGTTATTAATTCCTCTAACCTCTGCTTCATCTTCTTCAATATTCTCCCCTGTTTGAATTTCTGCCTGACCCTCTTCTTCATTTGGCTCCTCTTCAAATTCTCCCTCATTAATGGACTCCAAATTATTCTGCTCTCGCTTTTCTTCGGTTCGGTACCCATCAACTAAGTGTTCTTCGCCCCAAGTTGTTAGATTAGTTATATGCAAGGGACCCAGTATTTCTACTTCTATTGCAATGGGAATCATCCTAGGGAGGTAAGAGATAGCGTTGACAGACCAGTGCCTAAAATTAAGAACTAGCCCATTAAAATTTTCTTTTGCAAATCCAACTAGATTAGATGGGGCATCAAGCTTAGAGAAGGTTTGGTCTTTAAACGTGGAGGGGTAGAGAACAGGAGAATCAGTAACTGAAATGGACAAACAAGCAATTACAAGAACCAGAAGCAGAGAAATGGATTTCGATCTCACCAAGGAGCATGGCCTAGACATCCTTTTGACTTGGACAATCTTGTTTGGTTTGTGGGTATTACTGGTGTCAGGCTCAGAGACTTGGGTCTCCTCCTCTTCTATATTTTCAGAGGAATAAGCATCACCGAATTCGTTTTGCGAGTCTCCAGATTGAGTTTCTTCAGAACTTTCAGAATCTGAACAACTTTCAGAGGTGAAGCTGTCTTCTAGTGTAGCTTCTCCTGAATCAAAGCCTCTTTCTTTGTTGGGATAAGCTTCGATTCGGGGATTCGGTTTGTAGTGCAGGAACTTAGGCCTTGGGGAAAGGTAGTTAGTTTTGGGATCATAAGGAGGAAAAGAGGGATCAATATCCAGAGGAGCTAAAAAAGGGGAGGGTGAAGAACAAGAAGGGCTAATCTTGGAACCAAATTCCACATTACTGTATTCGAAGTCCAGAGATCTTGCTTCAGATATTGTCTCTGAGAACTTCTGGGTATTTGAGAATACCTGAGAATTGAGAAGAACTTCGTCTGGTTTTGATCCAATCACCTCCACTGCTGCAAAGTCACGCCGATTCATGGAGCCAAATGGGGGTTTTCCATCAGAAACTAAAATAGAAGATCCATCGCCTTTTGGGGTAGCTTCGAAATTTGCCTCCTTGTGGTCAAAATCTGCAATCGCTGGTTCAGATAAAGATTCTGATTTCTTATGGATTTCTGAGGAAACCTGAGAATCAGAAATGATTTCTGACTTCAAACCAATATCTTCTGCAACATCCGACAGATTCATGGCAGTAAAGAGGGGTTTCCAATCAGAGAACGAAGCAGAAGTCCTAACAGCCTCGTTTCTCTCCGTCAAAACTTTCATTCTTGGCGACGCGGCGATCTTCGAAGCTGCAGATATCGTGGGAGTCATGAAATTCTTCGTTCCCTTTGAAACAGCAGGCGATCTTACTCTTCCTGGTTTCAAGTTCTGATCCTTATCATTCTCTTTCTGCTCGTACGAAACCCGAAAGGACGATATTCCTTCTCTGCCTGCAGAATTCCTCCGTGATAAATCTGCATCCCATGAACAAAACAGAGATTAATAAACAGCCCAAGAACCATAATTATAAACAAGATTTTATATCTTCATGAACCTGCAGGGCTATTAGCAGGGGCGATCGGATTATATCTCCTCGGGTTCGGGAAGATCGAAGGCCTGGTGAAGGGGTTTCCACTGAAACTCCTCCTGACGCTATTGCTGCTTTCCGGGGTTCTTGAATTAGGGTTTGCTCTGCTTGAAATGGGGGAACGAGATCTGTTTGAGGAGATCGCCATGGAATTGTCAGAAGAACTGAGCTTTTAGAGAGAGAGAGAATCAGAAAAGGAAATGTTGTTGGCTTTGTTATTTCAAGATAGAAAGAAAGAAGTTTCCAGCACAAGAAGAGAAGAAGGGAAGAGGTACACGAAGATCTCTCGGGATGACGATGAGAAAATGGGATTTTTTTTTTCCAACGGCTAGTGTTGAAAGCACTGGGTTTGAAAATTTAAAGAGCAGGTTTTGACCGTTGGGATTAAAAGGAAAGAAAAGTGAAAAAAAAGAAAGAAAGAAAAGATCCAACCGTTAAAGATCTTCCATTTCAAAAGACTTGAGAGCTATAATACTGCAGCCGTTAAAGATCACAGAAATAATATAATGGATTTATTTCCCTAAATAATAAGATAAGAAGCATCTCTCATTTCTCCCTAGCATTTCTCATTTCTCCCTTTGGGTAATGCTAGAATAAGTGAAGATTTTTCCTTTCTTCACAGTTGCATTTGGAGGTTAAAAACAACTACTATAGAATGCCATTTGAGATCCCTCGATCTAGCATATGCATAACAATTCCCATATATAGCAATCTCATTGCAAATTTCGAATTGGCTTACATATAAACCTGCTTCTTTAGTTCTTTTAATCCGCTTGATTCCACGGGCTAAACTGCTGCTAACAATGGGTTGAAGTTTTGCTTCGATTCATTATTTATTGCCCGGCGTATGATGCCAAAGCCCACTGATTCTGCACATGTCACTTGCCGGTTGGTGCTGGGCTAGCTAGTCAAGGGAGTTCGTCAAAACTGTGAAGTTTTAGAAGGATATTGCACTTCATTAGAACTCAACAGTGTCAATTAAGAGTGTGTTTTGATAGATGATTCTATAAGTGATAGATTGAGAGTATTCATCGTTGTGGCCCTGTAGATAGCATCTAGTCGTTTCGCAATGGAAAAACTATCTCTGGTTTTAGGGAGCTGAACCAGTGGCCAAGTATCTTTAGCCAGTTGGTTGCCTCATCCAAGGGTGGAGCCAGGATTTTCTTGTAGGGGGGCTAATAATGGTTGATTGATAATGCTAGTAATTATTATTATTGGATTTGTGAAGAATGATTAAGTGAGTATGACATATTCTTGATCCAGGGAGGGAGGGGGGTTCAAGGGCATAGCTCCCAAACTTTTTTTGAGGGCCAAGTTTGTGCCTCATCTCGACTGTTTGTGTCTATTTGTTTGTAATATAATTTTTAACGTTAGCTATCCCCTTGCCCATGGTTATGTCATCTTAAATTAAATAATATAGTATAAAATTTAGTTTTTTTTTTCAAAAAGTTAAGGGCCTTTCCCCTTGCCTAGCTATGCTCTCTTAAAAGTTCAGTTAGATTTAGTTTTTGTGTTCCTCAAAAGTTCAGGGGCCTAAGCCCACCCCTGCCCCCAGGCTAAGCCCTGTAGCACTAAGGGAAATTTTCTTTTATGTTTTTCAAAATTTCAAGGGGGCTACAACCCCCTAGGCCCATGTGACTCTGCCTCTGGTCTCATTGTCTCGGTTCCAATATACAAATTCATTGAGTGTTCTGATTCATAGGTCATTGATGAGATGCCTGGTTCAATAAATTATGTATATGTAAGAAAGAAACATTGCTAAGTTCAATAGTTTAGTATGTAATCATCGTTATATTAGAGGTCGTTATTGGCGATCATTGTAAAGGAGAAGTTGGAAAGTTGTTACAGTTACTTGGTTTTATAATGTCATTATTAAAACCATGAATGGGTTTCACGACTCATCGTTGTTCGATCGACATTAGACATATCTTAATGTTATCAGATCGATCGCGATCGAATGAACTGATTCTAGTTATTTAGTTTTCCTCGTCAAAAACCTAAACTTGGAAGCAACATAGTATCTCACAAGGTATAAATATGGTCCAAAAAATAATAACCTAGTTACAGTTGGGCTATTTAGTTCCTTAGCTGGTCATAAATTCATAATATTTACAAATCTACCTTTTCCTTATTTCATTCATTATTAAGCAAAAATGATAATATACCAATGTTTCTATCATATGGAAGATGAATATGTAATGAGAATGCTTCCATCCCATACTCTTCAATGGGTCCTACACCCTACTCTTCATGATTAGGGAATTCTAACCATCTGATATATAGTTTAATCTTGAACAGCTAACCCATTTTTGATAATGTCATGGACTATTAACATAGTAATAGATTTTAGAAAGAAAATAAGAGAATTTTAGACAGTTTTGAGAGAGTTAATTTCAGGAAGCAACTCCTTTAAATAGCCCATGTTTCCCCTCAAACATTCTGAGACCCAATTCATTTCTTTCACTGGGATCTTCTCCTCATGGTGAAGAAGAAGAGCATGGGTCGCCAAAAGATCAAAATCGAGAGGATAAAGAGGGAAGACACTCGGCAGGTTACCTTCTCGAAGCGCCGATCTGGGCTGTTCAAGAAGGCCAGCGAGATGTCCACTCTCTGCGGTGTCGAGACTGCCATTGTTGTCTTCTCTCCAGCAGGCAAGGCCTTCTCTTTTGGCCACCCAAGTGTGGACACCATTTTAGACCGGTTCCTCGCTCGAACACCCCCACAAGATGTTTCTGCAGTACTCCCTCTTGTTGAGGCTCACCGAGCGGCTAATGTGAATGAGCTGAACCGAGAATACTCCGAGGTCCGTAACCAACTGGAAGCCGAGAAGCACCGAGGAGCGGCGCTCCTTCAGATGAGGAAAGTGAGCCAGAACCAGTTCTGGTGGAAAGCACCTGTTGATGAGCTTGGCCTGTATGAACTCCAGCAACTAAAGGTGTCAATGGAAGAGCTTAAGAAGAACATAGCCAAGCGAGGCGAGGAGTTATTCATCCAGCGTTCTTCTCAGTCGCAGTTCTTGGCGGCGAACTCTATTGGTTTTCAGTCACAGTTCTTGGCGGCGAACTCTGTCGGGGTAGTCGATCCCTTCATTGCTCAAACTACTGAGGCTAATACTTCTTTTGCTCCTCAGGTTATTACTCCTATTGCTTCTCAGGGTTATGATTATGGGACTAATTATGGCTATGGTTATGGATGTTGAGGTAGGGTTCAACATAGCTCTTACCTTTTCCTGAATGAAATAAGAATAAAAGTGGTTTATCTAGTCCTCATTGATGCAGTGATGGAATGCTATATCATCCTAACATTGTATGCTTTGAATCACTAATGTTATGTTTGGTTGCCGAGAAAATAGGTTAAATCATGGAAAAGAGAAGAAAATTTTGGATTTCTAATGCAATTTTTACTTGTGTTTTGTCCAATTTGATTTTCTTTTCCATGTTTTTACTTATTTTCTCGGCAACCAAACATAGGGTTATAGATTGTGGGTTTAGTATTTGGAGAAACACCCTATCAAGTATCAAGAGGTGGTCTACTGATTGAACAATCGGATAATTGCGGTACAATGTTCCTTCATTGACGATGATTATATCACAAAATCAGCCTAGAGTCATACACTCACAGGAAAATATTCGAACTGTTTGATCAATTTCCAACAATTTGATGGGAAACATTCAATCCGAATTATCGAATAGTATGTCTTCACAACTATTTAGTGCAGATGTTTAGTCTGCCATTGAGATCTTTTAGACCGGAATTAGTATTTACCTGCTAAAGATTTCTGCTGTACATGTATGTATGAGACTCTAATACCTGAATGGGACCTAATCTGAGTATAAAGGGTAGGTGATGAAAGAAAGACTTAGATAAAGGGAGTTGTTTTAATCATATTGCCTTAACGAAAAAGCAGCAGCTCTAACAGATAACAGTAGGTAAAAAAGCGGATTTTGCTCTGGAGACTCTCTAGGGCGAAGACTGCCCCGAGACCGTGTGTACCAGTAGAGGATCAAAAAAAAAAAAAAAAACAGCACTGTATTCACATTTTTTTTAATCCCGTGCTGTTACACACGATCTCGTGGCGGTCTCAGAGGCAAAATCCTAAAAAAAGCCTTGTACCCTAAAAAAATACTTGCGAGCGGAAGCACATACGTCACCAGGTGTGCATGCGGGTAAGTGTGTTCTTGGATACTGGCACACCTCACCACTTTTTTTTGTGCATGTGAGACAATGAATATCGATTATTTTCTAAGTAATAGCAACTTAATTCACATTTCAAATTGAATTTAATAAGAGAAGTGAAATTTTGTTGTCCTTGGGGGAGAATGAAAATGTGCACACAATTAATATTATTTATTCTCATTTAATTTGCCGAGAAATATGTGATTTGCATGATTTTGTGATATTCCTCACCAAAACACTTAAAGATCTAGGATATGCACTGTATTAAAATTATGTTATTCACCAACACACCCAAACATGTGAGGCAATCTTTTTCTGAGGGGAAAGTTGGGGTTAGGTGGATCCAACCAGATTTTCATTAACATCAACAAACAATTACAGACGTGCGAATTCAAACCCCCAATGATCACATTTACAGACCGGTTATAACCTGAGAGATAAATCTCAAGTCTTTACGGAATTAGAATAGCTAACCAAGGATAAAGATGTCCCCCATGTAAGGAGAAGTGTATAAGCTCAAAGGGGCCTTGCATACGAAAGGCGTTTACATTTTCAAGCTTTAATCTTCCTAGAGATAGCATTGATATCTCTACGAATCAATAGGACCCAAAATATTTGGTGAGAATATCACCTAACAATTAGTAAACCCCAACAGATCATCAAATCTCCATTGGCTTCCGTGGACCGTGATGTCTTTCAGTTGGCGTCGCCTTTTTCAGCGGGCGGTGGCCCGTCGGGCCTGAATCTCATACCAATCCCAAACGGTTTTGCTACTAATATCCCTCAATCTCTCCACCTCTATCTCACCATCTCTTCACACTCTAACATCGCAACACCTCGATCTCAGCATCTCACACTCCCACCATCTCTTCACATTGCTAATGGGATTCGAATGAGTAAACTATTTTCAGCGGTTTTGATTATTACTCCGTTTGTTTTGATGTAAAATAGGGGAAAACAAATGAATTTCACGGAAAATATTATTTTTTGCACATAATTTCTTTAAGACATTTGATATTTTCCGTGAAATTCATTTGTTTTCCCCTATTTTACATCAAAACAAATAGAGCTTAAGTGTTATGGAAGAACTTATTAAAAAAAAGAATCAAATAGGGCATCTCACAGTCCCATTGAGGCATTGCTCTGGCTCATCCGCTCATCAAAGGTTTTCAGGTCATTTAAGGCTTTTCTTATGACCACTAAGGCCCTTTTTAGCCCAAATAGGGGCTATTTCTCAAGGCCCAAAGAGGTACTCTTTTTGGTCCATTGAGGCTTATTTATCAAGCTCATTGGGGCCCGTATTTGTTGAACATCAGATGTCAATCCCTTCCCCATAACCACATCAAGAAGAGCATGAGACTTTTCCATCAACAAACAAGCAACGCATCCAAGTGTGCACCGAAGATCAAAAGGTGCAAAGGTGGACTTTTACTAGTGGCAAATATATAAGAGGTAGGGTTGTAAACAGATGCGGATAAATATCCGCATCCGATTCGCAAATGAATTTGTTTAGTCGGATAATTATCCGAATAGGTATCCGGCGGAACGAATTCGGATAGTAAAATTACTATTTGCTTATAATCGGATACGAATTTGGATACTAGTATATTTGATCCGATAAATATCCATTTGATTATATATATAATATTGTAAATTTATAAATTAATATAACCTTTAAAATATATTTTTAAAAATAAAATTTAAATTTTTTTACATTTTTTAGATATTAATTTATATTTTTAATTTTTTTATAAAAAATAATCGGATAATTCGAATACTATCCGAATTCAGATATTTTAATCGGAGTCGTATACGGATATCATATCTCACTATCTGCTGGATATTTATTTAGATTCAGATATCCAAATATATAATCGGATACAAATTCAGATATACCACTATCCATTTCGAATCCATTCCGTTTATAGCCCTACATTTTAAATGTACTCTTTCTATCTCATCACAAGGTTGATTGTTTAGATTTAAATGAACATTAGATTGTGATTTGATAAGGTTAGATTAATATTTGTTTTAGTTGTATTTCATCGTTAGACATCTTGCATTTCTATATAAATTCTATGAGTCATTTGTATAGGTCCCCCTGAATTATCAATAAAAGTCAACTCCTTTCAACCCCTACTAGCAAGCCCCAACAGATCAACAATCTGGCTTCTAGCAGCTACTTCTATATTTGCAAAATTGTTTGGACTTTATCTGTGTTTGCTTCATGTCATAAAGCCTACTAAAAGAAACCAAAATCCACTAGAGTCCGGTAGTTATCATGAAAAGCAGGTGGCTCTCGAGAAAAAAAAGAGTAGTGGCGCCTCTTAAGAAATATGAGTAACTCTTAGGAAGGAGAGTGGATTCACTAAGAATAACTCTTGTAAAGAGCGCACACTTTATAGTTGAAGGTGAAAATTCCTTACTATATAAATTTTTTATTTTGGTAATCTTTACATGATCAAAATTCTTAGATTGTTTTTACATGTGAATGTAGCCCTTCTATGGATAAACCACATGAGGAGTAGTACTGGCCCTACTTCAGTCAAGCCTTACTTTCATCCTCCATCAACTACCTATAAATTATGCAACGATTAAAGTACTCTCCCACCAAAAAATATGTACAAGTGGCTAGTAGAGGGTGAAAGTATGAGTTGACTTAGAGTAGGGTTAGCATTCCCCTAAACCATATATATCTTGCGTTGTACTTTTGCATCCTGTATCTCTGTTCTTATCAATGTTTCTCACATTACCATGGAGACCCATATTGTAATTTTTTTCACACAGCATTTTGTGGAACACCTAAATTTAGAAATAACATAACATCTCACAATATAATAATGTAGTCCAAAATATAAAAACTTAGTTACAGTGGGGATATTTAGTTTCTTAGTTGGTCATAAATTTTTATGGAAGCAAATCGGCTGTGATATTTCTCGTGGCCTTCCCTTTGGCCTTGAGTGTTGGAAGGTCATGATCTCTTTTACAATTTTTAGCTGTTAAATAAGTACAGGATGCGAGGTTCTACAACTTTTTATAGTTGTTAAATACGTACAAGGTAGGAAATCGTGGCCTTCCAACACGCAGGCCATTCCACTTTTCATAATATCCACAAACGCTCATTGTTGGCTGCTTGTGTCTAACAGGGGGTGGACCATGCATCAATAAGGGAAGACTCCACGTGAACAAAAGGTGGACCCCATCGAGTGGTTAGACACAAACGGGCTCGTTGTTGCCCATCCGAACTCAGACCTACCATAGGGGTGGTGATGATCACGTACGTTCCGTGGGCATTTGACATTGTAACAAATTCTCACAAGGAAAAAGGAGCAATGCACCCATGCAAAATTTTCAAAATCTTGTGGATGAAGTGCCAATGTGAACCCCTGTGTGTAGCCCAGTGGCTGAAGGGTGAACCATAAACTCAGAGGTCTCGAGGTTGATTCTTGTGCTCTTCTCAATTGGGGCTCCCCTCAATCAACACGTGGGAGTCCGAGTCTTTAAGACTTAGGATGTCCACATTTATAAAAATAAAATAAAAATTGCTAGCCTGAGTCGCAAATCTTCTAAAGATGCAACTGGAGCGTTACAAATGTCAAACATTTTTTGAATTGAATGATTTTAAGCTAGTAAAATATAAAGCATCTCCACGAGTTAGGTCCAACTTGGGTCTATGGAAAATTTTGGAGTAAATGCAACTCGGGTAACACAGGGAAAAAAAAAGAAGTGCCAATGTCACACTGACACCTACAATTGCCTTTTAAATCAGTTAAAATAGTAATAATATTATTATTTTTAAAAATTAATAATTCAACTCTTAGAAAGACAACAATAATAAGTGAGAGTGAGCGTTTGGGTAGCAATCCTCAAGAAAATTATTGACTTTTGACTTAAAATATTCTGGACAATTAGATTTGGCTCCATATACTATCGGTAACAATTAGATTTTTTTTTTTTTGGTTGAACAATTAGATTTCAAACTCCCCCAAAATAGTAAGAACACGAATGCTAACCACACTCTCACAAAGTCTACTCTCAAGGTTCCACAACTCAAGTGGGCTGGTTTTCTATTGAAAAAAAGGGTGAGAGTAGACTTTGTAAGGATATGCTTAGCATTACTCTTAATTAAAAAAGATTAGGTGAAAAGAAAACGGAGATTTGAGAGCTAAAGTAATGATTTAGACAGCTTTGAGAGAGTTAAGATTCAGAGCATCAACTCCTTTAAATCCCCCATGTTTCTCCTCAAAGATTTTCACTCCAATCCAATTCTTCTCGTCATGGTGAAGAAGACGAGCATGGGTCGCCAAAAGATCAAGATCGAGAGAATACACAGAGAAGATTCTCGGCAAGTCACCTTCTCAAAGCGCCGATCAGGGCTCTTCAAGAAAGCCAGCGAACTCTCCACCCTCTGTGGGGCCGAGACAGCCATTATAGTCTTCTCTCCGGCCGGCAAGGCCTTCTCTTTTGGCCACCCAAGTGTCGAAACCGTAGTGGACCGGTTCCTGACCGGAAGCACCGGACCAGATGGTGGTGTACTCTCGCTGGTTGAGGCTTGCCAGGCGGCTAGTGTGCGTGAGCTTAACCGAGAATACAGTGAGGTAGTGAGCGAACTAGAAGCTGAGAAGAAGAGAGGAGAGACGCTGCAGGAGATGAGGAAAGTGAGTCGGAGCCAGCGGTGGTGGGAAGCACCGGTGAATGAGCTTGGATTGCATGAGCTAGAGCAATTAATGGTGTCTGTGGAAGAGCTTAAGAAGAATGTAGCTAAGCGTGGCAATGAGGTTTTGATCGAGTCTTTTTCTCAGTCTGTGAGGGAAGTTGATGATCCCTTTGTTCCTCAAACAACTGTGGGTAATTCTTCTATTGTTCCTCATGGTTATGGTTATGGTTATGGGTTTTTCTGAAATGGTCCTATCTGTGTCCAGGAAGGGTTCAACATAGCTTTTTATGGTTATGGTCATTATTGTTAGTTATATATCTTACAGTATTTTTTTTTTTTTTTTGATGATGTTTTACCTTTTTCTTCAAGTTTGGATAGGGGATTGAAAATGCAGATGAAATAAGAACTGGCTGTTACAACTTACATCTAATGTTTATTGACGCAATATTGGATTCCTATAATCGCTCCCAGCATCGCGTTTTCATTCAATTCTATCAATAGAAGGGCCTAACTTCATGCTTTGAATCACCACTTGATTTTTAGTAAGATCTTGGAAAATTTCCCATCAAGAGATGGCCAACTGATTGTAGAGAAAATTAAACCAATAAAGAGGGGAAAAAAAGCTCCCATTGTGCCTTTTCCACGGATGAGCTTTGAGAATTCACTATATACTTGGCCGACTCGAAGATTACGGCTGGCCATACCTTCAAGGGCCACATCGAAAGAACCAAAAATAAATAAATAAATCATGTTTTAGATATTTTTTTATGGGTGCAAATCCTCTCCAGTTATAACCGGATGTGGCACATCCGGTTATAACCCCTAGAGGTCACCACGTGTCTCCTTTGACACCCCTTAACCATGGGTAAGTTTTTTTATTGCCAACCTGACATTATCTGGGCTTGTGATCAACAATATAACTCAAAAGAACAACACGGTGGAGTCTTAGCACGAGCACGTTAGATTATTAGTATTAGTATACCCCAAATTATTACTATTAAATAATTAGTATTAATTAGTATTAGTACTATTATATTTAAAATATATATTACAACTTACAAGTAGTAACATTAAAAAATTTAGGAAAGAGACTACACTAGTAGTATATTATACTTACAAATAGTAAGTCTTAGTCTCTATTAGATTTAAAAAGAAGAATAAAAAAAGGTTACAAATTACTATATTAGAAAAATTCTAGAAAGATATTAAACTATAGTGTTAGAATGTTACACATACACATAGTAAAGTTTAGCTTCTTAGGTTATTATAACTCTTAAGTTATTATATTATATAATATTAATATTATATATGGTATATCATATAAAATAGAGGGGGCCAGGTTAGGTGCTTACCAAGTTCAGGCTTAAAATAAGAGGACTTTTCAAAATTAGGCCGGCTCAGCCCAAGGGCCTTATTAAGGAGAAAAAAGCCTTATATTTTATGGGCTTTCAAATGAAGGGAAAAAAAAGGTACGGATGGTCAATATATTGGTACAAATGTAGATTATTACCGTTCTAACTTACCTCTTGACTGATCCGTAGTCATGCCAAATCTGAGCACCTAATTCATCTATTGATTTCTTCACCATATGGAATAACCCTCCGCTCTCCTCTACCAGATTAGCGTGTAGCCCCTGCTTTTTTTTGGTAAAGAGGTAATTCATAACCAAGAAAAAGCGTGACTTACAAACTCCATTGGGCAGGGCCCTGTGCTCTTAATGAAGGAGCCCCAGGGAACGGCTGGGAGGGAAAAGATTGTGAATGAAAACTTGAGAGTCTAGCAGAGAGGCCTTGTTGGGCTGAGAAATGGGCCAATGAGTTGGCCAGACGATTAATAACCTTGAAAACCAAATTCTCACAAAGGCTTTTAAGGTGATGGATGTCCGCAATCAGGGTAACAATGTCGCCAAGTTGGTTGGTGGATACGCCTTCTATGAGTTCCACTATTTCTTTGGCATCGGACTCAACGATAATCTTCCTCCAACCTTGCGAGACAGCAATGTAGATGGCTAAACGAATAGCCTCCGCTTCAGCCACACGGGCTGAACCACCCGGGAGATGTTTTGATACCTGAGCGATGATCACTCCATCGTGGTCCCTTGCCACCACCCCAGCACCTGCAGCTTTCCCATTTGGTAGCGATGCTCCCTCCACGTTCAACTTCAGCCACCCTGTTGGGGAGGAGACCAGCAAGCCTCCTCGAGACTCACTGGCCGCGGGATCAAAGGACCAGGATCGCTAATGCTCAGAATTTTTTGATGTCGCAAAAAGTCTGGGCTTGAATACGAGCAATAGCTGCAACTGGATTGGGGGGGACTCCATTGAATATTACCTCATTCCGATGCAGCCATACACCCCATAGGGTAGTTACCAATTGAATGATAAGAGTGGTGTCCCATTTACCATATGCTGGATCAGTCACCCACTTAGTCCACCATTCAAGAATTGACATGGAAGATAGTGTGGGTCATTCCATAAATAAGTGGTTAATGGTTTCCTCTGCTGAGCCGCACAAAGGACATTCTGTGTCCACCGGCACTCTTCTCTTCCTGAGATTGGTAGCTACCGCCAACGCGTTGTTACATAATCTCCACAAGAATACTTGAATTTTAGGGGGGATAGGGATTTGCCATATTCTTCTCCATGCTTTACGTTCACTGTTAGTGGGACTAGTGCTAGACGTTGGTAGATGGGCACCTAAAGCTTGGACAGCCAGGTGAGAAGCGGAACGAACTTGAAACTTTCCGGATTTTGTGTGGTGCCATACCAATCGATCCGGTTGGTTACATAGGCTTATTGGAATTTTGATGATCTTTGCCACCATGTGAAGCGGGAAAAAACTAGCTAACCAATCTCAGTCCCAATCCAGAGGATTTCCTTGATGAAAAAAAAGACCTTTGTACTGTGCAAGGAAGTACCCTCTAGGGGAGTTGGTTTGAACTGAGCTATAGAGGGTACCCATGGATCCCTTTCGGCTCTCACATTATCACCTGAACCAATCTACCACCTCACTCCTTGGGCGAGAATCTTGCATCCCGCGAGGATACTCCGCCATCCCCACAAAGGTCTCTGGCCCAAGCCTTACAAGAAAAGAGGAGCGTGGAAAATATTTAGCCTTCATAGTTTTAGCCCAAAGCGAGGATGGATCCGACATCAATCGCCACCCTTGTTTGGCCAGGAGCCCCAAGTTGAAGGCATGTAAGTCCCGCAATCCAAGACCACCCAGTTCCTTTGGCTTACACAGCTTTGCCCAGCTAGCCTAATGGATTTTGGACTCTTGGTTTTGGTGCCACCAAAATCGCACCCAACAAGTTAATTTCTTGAACCCACTTCTTCCGTAGTTTAAAACAGCTCATAGTGTATGTCGCAATCGCTTGAACCATGGCTTTGATTAAGATTCCTCTACCCACTTGAGTGAGCATGCTGCTGGACCAGCCTTGCATTTGAGATATAATTCGCCTTTTGAGTCTATCAAAAGTCTGCATCTTTGATTTTCCAAACACCAGTGGCAGGCCAAGATGGTAGTCAAGGACTGCATGGTTGCGAATGCAGAGAATTCGGGCAATCAACCGCCGAAACCTTGAAAGAGTGGAAGCACCGTAGGATAGCCTTGATTTGGAAAAGTTAACTGACTGGCCCGAGGCTTTTCCGTAAGGTGCCAAATCATCTCTAGTGATAACCGGATGTGGCACATCCGGTTATCACCGCTAGAGGTTGCCACGTGTCTCCTTTGACACCCCTTAACCGTGGGTAAGGTTCACCCACCCCTAGGGTTCACCCACCTATTTTTGGTTTTTTTAAAAAAAATATTAATTCTATTTTTAAAATTAAAAAATTGTTTTTAATATTAAAAAAACTTTTAAAATAGTTTTTTAATTTTAAAAATAGAATTAACATTTTAAAAAAAAACCAAAAATAGGTGGGTGAACCCTAGGGTTGGGTGAACCTTAGCCACGGTTAAGGGGTGTCAAAGGAGACACGTGGCGACCTCTAGGGGTGATAACCGGATGCGCCACATCCGGTTATCACTGGAGAGGATTTGCACCCTTTCCGTAAGTATGCAGTAAGTCACGTAAGTAGGCGGGTTCGTCGAGATTTGCCTGCAAAAAAATTAAACAATCATCTGCAATGCTCAAGAGTTACTTTCACCTTTGCATAACCTCTATATATATATATACTAGCAACAACCCCGTGCGATGCACAGGATTTGAACGTAATAAAAAAACCAAAAATAATATGAGAATAATGAAATAGCTTGTTGTAGGATAAGTTATGGAATAGAATGGAGACCCAAGCAATCTGCACAAATGTGAAGCACAAAAGAAACATAATAAATAAAACTCCTTTCATAGCATTACTTAAAGTTTTCAAAGAATTAAAAAGATGGAATCAAATAAATAATCACTACCTCCACCCACAATAGCAAATATTGATGTTGAACCCTCTCCCTTATACCCCAAATTACCCAAATAATTTTATCCCCAAATTACCCAAATAATTTTATCCCCGTAGATGTGGATCATCTGACGACATATCCCTATAATTTTTTTTTTTTACTTAAGTAGTGATCCACCACAAATGCATCAGACAACAAAATCCTTAAAATAGAACCACGCAAACATTAAAGAATGCACATAAAAAGAGAATAGCAATTTTTTTTTTTATATTGCTTAATTCTAAAATTGAATCTTAGTGCAGGAACTCTCAATATGGACTTGGAAAAACTTACAGGTTCATGAGTTAACATTTCTTAAACCTAAACAAATGTTCATTCACCAAAACTTTCATGTAATAGGAAAAAAAAAAAAAAACATAACCTTTTTGTAGACAAAATACATTTGTTAAGTTCTTGTCTAGGAGGAGCCTTGCCCAGGCAGTGATAGCCGAGTATAACACCGACTCTTGACGTAGCATATCTGAATGATTTACCCGTTCATGTACTAAAAATTCTTCAAGGTACCGTCTTTGATCAAAACCAAGATTGTCCATTCTCTCTCTTAGATCCAAGAATACTATCAAGGTAATTTTAGGGAATTTTTTTTATAAAATAAATAAAGTAGCAGATCTGAATGATGTGTCTTGTTCATGTTCTGGGAATGGCTTTAATTACTTGTCCAAAACCTAGCTCATTTCATGTGAAATGCTTCTTCCCCGCTCTCCCATCTCATCTTCATGATTAGATGCTTTTGTGTATTTGCAAGATGACTCTATATTACTATATATATAACAGATTCTCACTCACATCATATATAACAACGTCACGGAACTAAGAACTAAGGAACAGAGTGCAAAAATGTAAACAAATAAGTTAACCACGATGTCAAACATATTAACATTTATTGGAATCAGTCACTGGCCTAACAAAAGAGAGAGAGACAATATTATAGACCAAAAATGAATAAAAAATTCATAAAATAACCTAATTAGTCAAATGCAAATATAAGAAAAAATTAATCTTAAAAAAAAAACAAAATTACAGGACATAAGGCATTATTCACTTCAATGTTCCTATCCTCATCATCAAAAAAGAGAAATGAGTTTGGAAAAAAATCCCCTCCTCAAAGCTCTCCTAGGTCTACCCCATTACCCACCAAGATGCTTGTCACTCCATTTTTGAGACCTGCAAATACAATTACAGAATTCAGACATATGTGTACGTAATGAGTACCAATCAAAGACAAAGGGAAGATGGTTTACAGTATGTTATCAAAGCTCTGTAAGTTAACCTAGTGAAATTACCTAATAATGCATTACAGTAAATACATATTGATGGAGCAAAAATTCCAAATATCCCATTAAACTACTTCAATAGATAAAGCAATAAGTGCAAAGGATTGAAAAGATTAAAGAAGAGAGGTTGTTCACATGCTTTGATTATATTTGAGGGTATTCACATGCTTTGAGGCTAAGCACTATTCTAACGACTAAGCACGTCCCAATGTCTATACATGTCCCAACCCATTCTAACAGTTAAGCACTATTATAGCGATAAAAAGGAGAGTAAGAGACTCAGAAATGGAGAAGATGTATGATTTGTATGGAGAAGTTGAGAAGAATGCATTTAAAAGGGAATATAATTGGCCATGTCAACTGTCTATGTGCATCATTTTAAAGAGAATTTTTAGAGTTTTGAAGGGTGTCATATGGAGAGGAAGGGGGTAAATATTAATAAAGGTTTTTTTATCATGACTTTTTTTTTCTTTGCTCATTATAGAGTCTTGATTTCTCGTAATTGACTTGTTTTCTCACCAATTAATTTTTTTCCCAAATTGTACTTCCTAAAAGATTATGATACTTTCTTTGTTGTGTAGACTGTGGAGGGGAAATTGAAGGCATGTACAAATGTTTTCTACTTTTTTTTATCTTTTTCTTTTATAGGTTAAAAATTTGAATGGTGATTGGAAACAATATAATGATAAGTTGGTGAGTCATATTAAACATTGATGTAAAGAACAACTATAGTTCACTGTAGTTGTATGATTGTCATAGCATTAACAGAAGAGTACCTTCAGTCAGGACTTGTGTCCCAGCATCACTAAGAAACTCGCTACTGAAGTAGTATGCAGCAGACATTTTCAGTTCTAGCTGGCAGTGAAGTTGATTGTGCAGGGAGCATTAATCCGTCTAGAGCATTCACTCTCCATTGAGATTAAATATGAACCAAACCTCTGGTTGAACAGTGTGAGAGAGTGACCATTCTCTTTGAGTCTGAAGATTCCACTATCAAATCTAAAGCAATCAACCTCGTTCAGTAAATATCAATCCACACTAATTAATCATTCTCTCTTACATTAAGCACACCCTCATCAATCCTAACTCATACAAACATTTATTTCTTGTTGCTTAGGAAACATATGCAATATGAACAACAATGTGAAAAATAACACTAGGTGTTTTTTTTTTAAAATCCTAAAACTTAAAAACGAACAGATCTACAACAGGTTAACTCTGAACAAGGGCTTGGCAAAGAGGCGCACTTTGCACTTGCGCATCGTCGCGAGTCGCTTGGGTCGCTATTTCTTTTGAGTAAATCTGAGCCGTTGATCTAATCTCAACCGTAGATCTAGGTTGTCCTTGATCGAATGATCGGTGTGGTTGATCAGAGCCGTCTGATCAAGTCTCAGGCTAGGTCTGATCTGGACCGTTGGATCTGGGTGTGTGAGATCCGATGACACACATGGGTGTGTCAGGTGGATCAGATCCATCAGATCTAATGAGTGCCTGGGTCAGTGGGCGCAGGCCCATGCGTGCAGGCCCATGATGGGTTGCTCTGACCAAGGCCTGACCTTGTGTGTCATGTGGCCTGCCTGGTGCAGGAGGGCCTAGCTAGGTGGCTGAGCCCATGCGCATGCAAGGGGACCTGGGTCCTATATATATATAGAGAGGCTTGGGGAGGGTCTGAGAGTGGTTGGAACTCAGACCAGTGAGCCAGACTAGAGCTTGATCCGTGGAGATTAGCCTGATCCGTGGCCCAGACCACGGAGCACAAAGACCAGTGAGCTTGACCCGTGAGCCCAGACCACGGAGCCTACAGTCCAGTGAGCCACCAGACCAGAGTAGGTGCACCCTGGTCCAGTCTACTCCGAGTAGCCATGGTCCATCAGGATGACTCCGTACCAGGGACCTCTTAGGAGGACCCTAGCCTGGAGCTCTCCATTAATGGTGGTCCTTGAGCTCGATGGAGAAGATGGTGACCCTGCCCCATCATCCAGAGGCCCAGAACCCAGAACCAGACCCAGCAGGTTGTCCAGATCGATCCAGATCCATGGATACCAGGAAATGGACAATGTGTCCAGCTCCTGATGAGGTTGCAGAATGCCTTCGGGCTTCTCAACCGTCCTTACTGTTCAGATGCCCGATCTGGGATTCCAGATCGAGTAGAACAGTGGATCAGTCTGTCATGGACTGAACCATCTTGGTGACCATTCGATTTCGGGTGATCCTACCATAGCCACATGATGGACCCAATCAGGGGTATCTTGTGGAATGGGTTAATCTGGACAAGCCTGTTCTTGTACCCAAACATAACCCGAACTAATAAAATTAGATTAAGTGTAATCTTGTCACCAAACAGACTTTGATTAAGTTAAAATGGATTAACTTAAAATCTGTAAACAAACGGGACTTAAGACAGAATTGATTCTGGCCAAACCAGAAACAGTTTCTGTGCAGAATTGATTCTGGACAAAACTAGATTCTGTAACCAAACAGAATAGGTGCATACCTAAACTGGAATAGGTTAAAACAGGATTAGACCAAATCAGAGTGGACCTAACCCTGTAACCAAACAGACCCTTAAACCCTAAGGGGTAGAATGATAATTTTGAATTTTGTCCAATTAATTAGATTATCTTTTACTGTAAATCCGATAGGACTTTAGGACATTTGGATAATTAGGCAAACCCTAATTAAATGAATATGCATATATTTATATATTTATTTTGAAGGGCATTTTAAAGGAAGATCAGTACTCCGTCTTCTACCGAGTAGTGCAAACTCGTTGGAAAGACCGGAGAGAATCCGAGCTGAGTTGTATGCCGGAGATAGAGCTGTCATATCCCTTGCACATGGGAGGCTTCGACTATCTTCAAGAAAGACTCTCTTGTAGCGCTTCTCAGCGAAGCGATTCTCTACCATAATTAATTAAATAATTAATTGTTTATTTAACTGCATTTATTATCTGTCTGTATTTGCTAAGTGGCTATGTGTGCAGGAATTTAGCCCAATTACACCAACAATTATCACCTGAACCAATCTACCACCTCACTCCTTGGGCGAGAATCTTGCATCCCGCGAGGATACTCCGCCATCCCCACAAAGGTCTCTGGCCCAAGCCTGCTTCAAGAAAAGAGGAGCGTGGAAAATATTTAGCCTTCATAGTTTTAGCCCAAAGCGAGGATGGATCCGACATCAATCGCCACCCTTGTTTGGCCCGGAGCCCCAAGTTGAAGGCATGTAAGTCCCGCAATCCAAGATCACCCAGTTCCTTTGGCTTACACAGCTTCGCCCAGCTAGCCTAATGGATTTTGGACTCATGGTTTTGGTGCCACCAAAATCGAGCAACCAACGAGTTAATTTCTTGTACCCACTTCTTCCATAGTTTAAAACAACTCATAGTGTATGTCGGAATCGCTTGAACCACGACTTTGATTAAGATTCCTCTACCCGCTTGACTGAGCATGCTGCTGGACCAGCCTTGCATTTGAGATATAATTCGCCTTTTGAGTCTATCAAAAGTCTGCATCTTTGATTTTCCAAACACCAGTGGCAGGCCAAGATGATAGTCAAGGACTGCATGGTTGCGAATGCGGAGAATTCGGGCAATCAACCGCCGAAACCTTGAAGGGGTGGAAGCACCGTAGGATAGCCCTGATTTGGAAAAGTTAACCGATTGGCCCGCGGCTTTTCCGTAAGTATGCAGTAAGTCAAGTAAGTAGGCGGGTTCTTCGAGATTTGCCTGCAAAAAAATTAAACAATCATCTGCAATGCTCAAGAGTTACTTTCACATTTGCATAACCCATATATATATATATATATATATATATATATATGCACCACCTGTGATTGTTTTTGTATTAAAATATGTGAATTCAGATAATATCTAAAATATCACTTACTTTTAAAAATTTTAAAGAAACAAAAAAATGCTAAAATTTTGAAAAAAAATTAGAAATTCTTTTTTAAAAATTAATTTTTATTTTCATCTATATTAAAATAATTAGTGTCTTAAATTATGTAAAAATTATATATTCATAAAGTTATTTTAGTCTCATAAACTTATATTGTATTATTTATATAAATAGGAATATATTATTGAATCAATCGGATATTTATTGAATAAGATATATCAATATCTGAATTCGTATCCGATTATAAATGGATAGTAAAATTATTATTTGAATTTGCTCCGACGAATACCTATTCAGATTATTATATATATCTGAGTAGACGGATCAGATACAGATAAATATCTGTATCAATTATAGCACCCCTAAGTGTATTGCATTTAGGGTAGTATGATAGATTAATACTATTTTTTTAGCAGTACTCTCATTGGGCGACATGCGAACTATTGCTCCTCGCCCTCACAAAGCCCCTTTAACTGCCCTTAAACTATGGTTAATAAGTTTTAACCCATGTGATTACTTTTTTCTTCTAAAAACCAAGGTTAGATGCTTTTACCATAAGGATTTGAGAATCTTAACCATGGTTAAAGGAAATGAAAAAAGGGACATCTGGAAATAAAAGGGGGATGAGACGCCTTCCTTTGCTCAACCAATGAGGAGGTGATTATTTTCCTCTTCTTTTTTTCTATCATCATTTATCTAAGTTTAAGGACTTTTTCTTTGGGTCCCTTCTTCTCCACTCCAACTAAAATTGGAAATTTTGATTTTAAACTTGTCCTATTTTAAGGCAATCCTATTATTGAAAGTCTAAGAGTTATTCCTAAATCCTAACCCTTTAATTCAATTATTGAAGGATCAAGATTAGAGCTCACATATATAGTATTAGAAAAGATAAAATAAGTCAAGGCATATCTTGACCCTTAGTGGTTAGTCATAAATAGTTAGGATTTAGGAGTACCAACAGATAGGGGTGTTATCAAGCCGAACTGAGCCAAGTAGCTAGTGGTGTGCTCATGCTTGAGTTTGACTTGTTTATTAAATAAACAAGCTCAAGCTTTAATAAACGAACTCAAGCCTAGCTCAAGTCGTTCACGAGGAGCTTAGTTCATTGAGTATAACTATTTATATTAGGTGAAATTTTTATTTTATTATCCTAGGTAAAAAAATTTAACCGTGTTAACTAATTTTTTTTAGTATAAGTTTATAAGTATATAAAGAGTATTCTTATCATGTAAAATAGATTATATACTATTAATCTTACTAGTATATAATAAAGATATTTAATTGTAGTATTTAAATGAAGTATATTTTAAATACTTTAGTATATATATATATATATAATAGAGTCGAGCCTTTAACGATTCGAGTACCTGTGTGCTCAAGCTTAGCTCATTAATTCAACGGGCTTAAAAATCTAATTTAGGCTTGACTTGTTTATTAAGCCCCACATAGGGCAGAAATTGGGGTGTGCTCTACTACATAGGGTTCCTTACACCTCCATAGGGTTGGTACCCGTTTTGGAGAGTGTCATGTATATAAGGCCACAACTATTTCTCTATTTAGTCGATGTGGGATTAATTCTCTTACACGCCCCCTCACGTGCAGCCCTAATATTAGGTCTATCACATGCGCCTCTTTTTGGATCATCAATTATGCAGCCTTTCTGTTTGGGTCTGTCATCGTGAGTGTGAGCATAATTTGGCCGTTGGGCCTTTTGGGCTCTGATACCATGTGAAAGCGTCCAACTCAAAACCAATTGGCAATGAGTGGAGAGACCTTACATGTATATAAGGCCACAACTATTTCTCTATTTAGTCGATGTGGGATTAATTCTCTTACAGTGGGTTGATTCATTACGTAGTGAGCGTGTGTGTGAGTTGTGTGTGTTAGGTTGTGTTGTGTGTCTTAGTTGTATGTTATAAAAAAAAAAAAAAAAAAAGGAGCTCGATGGAGCGGGCTTTTAATGAGCCGTGCTGGATTCGTTAACCAGACCTCCCTATAGACTGACTCATATCATTATGAAGGACAACTAGGGTTTTTTAAAATGCTAGATCTGAATTTTGGGAAGATATCCGACTTCCTAAAACGGTTATTATTAAACTTACTAATTATCATAATTTGAAATATATCATATATAGAAACAAGCAGAAGTAGGAGCTAAAAGTAAAGAAAATTAGCAAGCTATAAATATCAAGGCAACTCCCCAGCTCTAGCTCATTCCTCTTTCTGTTCTTCCTAAATTCTTTAATTTGTTAATGGTGAAGACAAGCATGGGGCGACAAAAGATTGAAATCAAGAAGATTAACAAGGAAAACACACGACAAGTTACCTTCTCAAAGCGCCGAACTGGGCTCTTCAAGAAGGCCAGTGAGCTTTGTATCTTATGTGGTGCAGAGATTGCTATAATTGTCTTCTCTCCCGCCGGCAAGGCCTTCTCGTTCGGCCACCCGTCTGTCGACTCCGTAGTAGACCGATTCCTCACCCGCAACTCGGCATTACCTGATCATACCAATGCACCATCGCTCGTCGATGCTCGCCATGGAGCCAGCGTGTGCATGGAGGTATTTAACCAATTGGAAGATGAGAAGAAGCGAGAAGCGAGACTCAAACAATCGAAGAAAGTGAGCAACGCCCAGTTCTGGTGGGAAGCACCAATGGACAACCTTAGCTTGAATGAGCTTGAACAATTAATGGTGTCAATTGAAGAGCTCAAGAAGAATGTGGTTAAGCGAATCGATAAGCTATCATTATCATCTGGAGTAGTCGATGGGAGGGATACTCATATGGTTCCTCATGGTTATGGTTCTGGATGTTGATTTTTCTAAATGTTTATGCATTTTTTCTTTGAATTTAAAATTAAGCTGAGCTATGCTTCACCTTCACAGTGGAAAAGTGGAGCTCCTTTTTTTATTTTTATTTTTGGGCCGTGGCAATCTTATAATTGTAGGAAAAATTGTTTTGCTCTCTTCTTTCTTTTTTTACTATTATAATGCAAGGTGCATGCGTAGATGATTTTTCCGAAATTCCCAAATTACCCTTATATAAAAACAAAATATTGATTTAATGTTTTACTTTAATTCTCAAACTACCCTTACCTTTCATTTAATGTTTTACTTTAATTCTTAAACTACCCCTTGCCATCTACAGTAGGCTCTCTTATAATTAATAACCTTGGTGGAAAGAAATTATATTGATTATAAGAGAATATTATATATAAAAATCACCATATTGGTCCATCAAACTTTTCATAATTTCTTTTGAATGTATTGTATTTTTCATATAAATTTCATGTAGATATAAATTTATAAGGCCGGTATATGATAATTTAAGTTTGGTAAAGTTTATTACAAAAAAAAATGTTAAATTTTACCCATTTTTCAAAGAGAAGAAAAATAATCATTTATTTTGGTAAGAGAAAAATTCATTTTGAATTATGTCGTGAGATTATCCCTTTAACTTTTGTTAATTATTTTCAAGTCCTCATGAAATGATTTTTTTAGTTTTTTCTTTCTAAAATATCTATAACTTTATACTATATATACGATAATTTATTATATATAAGCAGAATATCTAAAATAATTCTATCCATTTTTCTTCCTAATACCTAAACCATTATAAAGTGTTTATAAGATTCATACAACTATGTATTAATATAGTATAAAAACCTCTCTTATAATTAATAATATACTAGAACTTTCTTTAAAAATTATTAAATAGCAAGTATAAGAGATTATTAATTATACACTATGGAACCAAGTTGGTTCCTTATAAATTTATTAATTATTAGAGATTATTAAGTTATAAAATATTAATTATAAGAGGGCCTACTGTAATCTATTTAGAATCACAGCCAATCGCGATTCTTGACCTCGGGGAGAGTTCAATCACACCCGTGGGTTAACACGTGCCCCTTTTAATTTCTATTAATTGTGGTTAACTCCTTCCCCTCGCTCTCACGTGCATCACACGTGCCACCCGCTAGTTTTCTATAATTACAGAAGTGTAGTAGCCTTTACACTAAAAAGAGCTGTTGGGAGGGGATCTAATAATTTACATCCCAATACTCTATAGATATATTCATTGAAGATGATCATTGATCTTATCCACCAATTCCGTGGCTTCGGATCAATTGATTAGCTTACTCTGTATGACCTAGGCTGCATTGGTTTTAATTTGACTAGTATATGCTAAAATTCTCAGTTTTTATGTTAAATAATGAAATCCCTTAAATAAATTTCTTCTGAATCTAATAAATTGCCTCAAAATCTTTATAAAAAAAACTTGCTAATCCTCAAGATATGAGGTCTTTATTAAGTCTTTCTCTAATTTTGCCTCCCTTTTCTTACTCCATTTTTCTGACTATAAAGAGATATTTTTTTCTCACTATACAATTGTGATCCCTCAATTTACATAAACTACTTAATAATGGTTTAGTTGGAGGAGAGGATATAACACTAAAACACGCTTCCCGCTACCGACACATCACCATTATTCCCATAGGGATCATGCTCCTCTAATTTTAAAAAATTCTGACTTGATCACCTAAAAAGAAAGCTAGGGTTAGGCTGTTTGCGGCCAGCCTTTTGCAACCACGATTGAAAGTGATGCTTTTAGCTAAGGAAAGTGATTAAAAACTCTTTGATAGTACCTACTATTGATAGCTAAACTGCTGGATTGAAAACGCTTTTAGCTAAGGAAAGTGATTAAAAACTCTCGATAGTACCTACTATCGAGAGCTAAATCACTGGATTGAAAATCCAATAGTGTCAAGCATTACATGCTTTAAATGGTGGGCCCACTTAATGCTTGACGTCATTGGATTTTTAATGGTTCAACTCTCAATAGTTTGTACTATCAAGAGTTCTAAATCACTTCCATGGACTAAAGCTCTTGAAGTTTGGTTTGGTCTCTCCCTTACTCCAGAATATTGGCAGTGGCCCTAATGCCTGATAGTGTAACTTCGTTCAAGGATTTTGCTAATCACACTATTTTTTACATGTCCTCTTTTAGGGGCAATTAGGGTAATAAGACAAAGATTTTATGATGGGGCCACAACTACCTCACACAAAACCATTTGTATTATTACCCCAAAGAAGGGAGAGTTCTGTCAACACCCCATTTTTACCCCCCTTTTAACCATGGTTAATCAACTTAACCATGGTTAGCTCCAATCCAATCCTAGATAAAACCCTAGTTGAGCCCTAGCCTAGCCCTGCCCTTGGGCTCAAGGCCCATAGCATAGCAATCCAAAAAAAATGCCCATGGCCTTTTAGGGTGGGACCCACCTAAAAAAAAAGAAATTAAAAAAAAAAAGAGTTCAATTGTTGGGCGCCAACCCTATGTGGCAAGGCCAACATGCGTTGGCCCACACGCATAGGGGTTGGGCCCTAAAGTGGAAACAAAAAAAAAACAAATTTTTTTTGGCACTATTCATCTTCTTCCCCAGGCAGCGTACCAGTAGCCACGTCCTCTTCTCCCTGCTCCCCTCCTGGCTCTCGGTCACAGTGTCCCCCACGCCTAGTAATCGCAAGCCTTATCCCTTCCCCAACTCTCCTTTAAAACCCCCACCCATGGCCACTGTTTGAGGGGAGGAGAAAAATTTAAAAAAATTTCCTGTCCCCACCATTTTTTGCTGGCCTCAAACCTCCACCATCACCGAATCCATCCGTCCCTTTTTCTCATCTCTTTCGGCTGCTCCTGTGGAAATGCCCCAAAGCACTCACCCTCTCCCCATACACTTGTAGAAGATGATAAGAGGAGCTCTTCCTCTCAGCCGCACCCAAAGAACCTGATGTCACCCATTGAACCTCCACTTACAGTCCTCAGAACAGCCCTTGATCACTCCCATTACAGTCCGCAGAACAGCCCCAACATTCCTTCTCTCTCGTCGGTGTTTAAACCCCAAAACAGCCTCACTGTTCAACACCTATTCACACCCAAAATCATCTCTTATTCAGCATCTGTTCACGTCCAAAACCGTCCCTGGTAGCTCAGCCCTGTAACAAGCCTAATATATCCCCTGTAACAGTCCCAACAGAAGTTTAAAACACCACTGTAGCTCCGGCCAGCTGTTCCCACCTACAACACCTTTTCCGGCCTTCTTCACGCTCCGGCAGACCTCCCTCCCTTCACGGCAGGTGTCTCCTTCTCCCTCTTCTTCAATATTCTGCAAAATGTTCTGATAGCTGCAATTTAGCTTACACCTATGTTGATTAGATTGCAAAATTAGTCCTAGTTAATCCCTTTTAAATATGTAGAAAGTTTAGTTAGATTTCAATGTCTATATCTATAGATATTTTAGTTAGATTTCAAAATCTGTAGACGCTTAGTTAAGTCTTCAAATCTGTAGGTAGTTTAGTTAGAAAATCTGTTAGCTCTTAGTTTAGTTAATCTCTATAACCTCTACAGTAGTTTAGTTAGTTCCTTTTAAATCTGCAAATTTTAGTTAGTGTTTGTAAAAATCTGAAATAGTTTGGTTTGTAAAATCTGCACATAGTTTGCTTAAAAATCCATAGCTAGTAATCCGTAAACAATTTAGTTCCTTCTAAAATCTGTAAACTAGTTAGTCATTTTAAAGAGTCTGGTTGTTTAGTTAGTCTCTACAGTCTTTGCGAATAGATTAGTTAGTTTTAAGTTTTCTAAATAGCTTAGTTAGTAGTTAGTCAGTTCCTCTTAAATCTAAAATGGTTAGTTAACTCTTTAAAAATTTGTCCATGTTTAGTTAGTCTTCTGAAATCTGAAATGTTTAGTTAGATATTTGTACATGCTTAGTTATTTCTTAGTTATAGCTCTTTTAAAAATCTGTTAAATATGTTAGTTCTCCTTTCTAAAAAATGTCATAGTTAGTTAGTTCTTTTAAAAACCTGTACATGTTTATTATGAAATCTGAAATAATAGTTAGATATCTGTACATGCTTAGTTAGTTTAAAAATCTTTTAGCCCTTTTAAAAATCTGCAAATCTTTATTAGTTCTTTAACAAAATTCTGTTAGCTAGTTCCCCTTAAAATCTACAATAGATTAGTTAGTAAGTTAGCTAGTTCCTCTTAAAAACTGCCATAGTTAGTTCTTTTAAAAAACCTATACATGCTTGGATAGTTCTTAGTTACTCTTTAAATATCCATTAGTCCTTTTTCTAAAATCTGCCATAGTTAGTTTAGGCCCGTTGCTCTGCAATGAGCCTAAACTACTATTCAAAAAATCCAAAAAAAATGAAAAACATTAAAAAATACCAAAAACATTCAAAAAATTCAAAAAGACCAAAAACATGCTTGCTAAGTTTTTTGACCTTGGTTAGCTCATCTAACCCTAGTTACGCCCTTCTAACCGCGGTTAGACTGACCTTGCACTTGACCCACTCGGTCAACTAAACCCTAGCCCTCGAGCTAGACCCTTGACCACCCTATACACACACACACACACACCCCCTAGCCTTGGCATGGGCTCATGTGCCAGAACTACGCTCGGTCTGATCTCACCCGGTGAGTACGTAGGCAACCGTACTCGGGTTCGACCCTAGCTATTTAGCTTTTTCATTTTTTTGAATTAGTATTTGATTAAATACTTAGGCATTTTAATTAAATTTTGAGATTAAATTTGGCTTAAATTTAGGGAGTAGGTAACCATTGTAAAATGGGGGTCCTGGGGTGCCTAACACCTTCCCCGGGGCTTAATCGAACCGCTTACCCTAATTCTGATTAGACCATTTGCCTTATCCAACCATTTGGGACCTATCCCTAAAAATGAATAGGTGGCGACTCTCAGTCAAAACACAAATGTGAAAGTGGGAAGGAAAATCTCATGCTCACAGCGTTGGCGACTCTGCTGGGGACTGAGGTTCAAGTTGGAACCTAAATCAAAGCCAAATAATCTCAAAATTAATTGAAATACCTAAGTATTTAATTGAATGCTAATTCTTTATATTTCTTGGATGATTCTTGTACAGTGCATTTCATACATGACATTATAGTGAAACAACCCAATTACCCATAGTCAGGCTTATTACGCTCACGGCTGCTGGATGACTATCCTCAGTGACAGGGGCTTAACAGTCTTGGAGGTCCGCAAAACTTTGTCTGTTGGGTGACTATCCTCAGGAAACGGTTCCGAACGCTCCCGCTTACACCAATCGTCCCTTTGTAGGGAGTCGTATATACGGTGTTAAGTGACCCCTATCCTTTTAGGAACACATTTGCATTACCCCTGCATGCATACATATAGACTAGGTTATGGTATAGTCTATAAGCAGCCCACCTGGAGGGATACTGTAAACCCTAACCTGCTTATAACCTATACCTGTCCCCTCAATCATGGTTGCTCATCAGGGCACTCTGTCCAAATAAACACTCATCTAGGGGGCATGTACTGAGACTCTTGTTGTCCTTGTAATAAAACACATCCTACCCTACTTCCTAACATAGCATGTGGGGTTCAAATCCCAGGTAGATAGGTCTTCACCAGACCTATCCTCAACTTTGACCTGATAGGTTCCTCGATCCCCAACAACCCGGGTAGCATGTCGGAATACCATCCGTCTGCCCTATCGGATCACATGTGCATTGTCACACCCAATCAAATTCAAGATTCAAATTCAAATTCAACTCAAATTCTAAGTTTCCAAATTCATTTCAATTTCCAAATTCAAATCCAATCTAAATTTCAAATTCAAATTCAAAATTCAAAATTTAAAATTCAAAATTCAAATTCATATTTAAAATTCAATTCAAACTCAATCTAAAATTCAATTCAAATTCAATCCAAATTCAAATTCAACTCAAAGTTTGAGTGTCAAATCCAAATTCAATTCAAAATTCAAATTTCATTTAAGCTCCAAATTCAAAATTCAAAACTCAAAATTCAAAATTCAAAATTTAATTCAAAATTCAAATTCATATTTAAAATTCAATTCAAACTCAATCCAAAATGCAATTCAAATTCAATCCAAATATATTAGGGGATCAATGATGTCTGCCCATAATCTGATTCATCTCCCCTTTGCTTATGGAATTCTCCTCCCTTGAGGTTGAATGTGTCATAGTCTTTTGTGGACCCTTGATTGTTGACTTAAAATACATTTTTAGATGCAAAAAGTAATCAAAATAGTAAACATTAGATAATATAACAAAACTAAATTTTCAATTGATGTAAATTAGCAATCGATCGCTCTAAGAGAGCAATTGATCGATCTAGGATCTAGATCAATCGATACTATGTATACAAATGCAGTATATGAAAAAAAGCAGAGAAAATGATAAAAACGAAGGAAAAATCCTTGAATGAAAGAAAAATGAAGGGCTTGAAATTGATCAAACACTAAAACGATAAAGAAGCCTATGAATAGAATGAATATTACAAATGAAGATGAAAAAAACTCTTTAAACAGAAAAATGAAATAACAAAGAAAATATTTGGAAGAAATTCGAGAAAACCCTAATGAACATTGAGAATATGTTACTAAGAAAATGAGAATGAACCCATACCTCTGTAATGGATGAATCGAGTCAAACGAGGAGGGGAGTGATCGGAATTCTGAATGAACACGAAGACGAGATTTGTTTCTAAAAAAAAAATGGTTTTCTTCCTTCGTACAGTGAGTTGTGAGAGACGGTGTGGAAAGAAAAGTATTTTGGTCTATCTCACGCGTATGTGACACTTACACATGTATAAGCCTAGAAAAATTATTTTGAAAAGTCAGAGCCTATTTTAAGGGTTTAGCAAAACCTGAATCCTATTTCGGTAAAAACGCCGCTGGCAATGGGAGAGGGTGTGGGTTGCATTTTTGTGATTTTTGAACAGACCTAGTCCAAAGACCGACACATTTACAAAGACTTTGAGGCCTGAACTCTACCCATTTGTCATCTCTAGTCATGGGACTTCCAGAAGAAAAGTAGGAGTTTATATACATAGGTTTGGTGTTTAAAGGAATTCAACAGATCTTAGGGTTGGGTTTAGGTCGACCCCTAACGGGCCTAACGCAATGCGACCCGCCTGAGTTGCAATCCATACCAATGGTAGTCATCTAGACCTGATCTAGTACTTGGGATTGCCATCAAACCTGTGCTAGTCCTTGGGATTTCCCTTGGTGGTCCCTTATTTTCAAAAAGATTAGTTTGTTTCTCTGATTTTGAAAGTGGTTTTATGGTGTTGCTTGCTTACTTTATTTTGTGTCTACCAAGGTTTAAAATTTCGAAATTTCGGATGATTTCGAAAGTCCCACTTGAAACGAAATTTTCTGCAATTTTGGGTGACATTTCGCCGAAATCTCATTTAATAATAAAATATTATTCCAAAATCTGATCCGAAATTTCAAATTTTCTTTTGAAATTTGATCACTTTTTATTTTATTTTTCAGTGATTTTTTTTTGTATTTTTATATATTTTTGTATATAGAATTAATTATATTTTTGTATATTTAAAGTTTAAAATATGTAATTTACTAGTATATTACTATATTATACTTTATAAAAAAATCACTGAAAAATATAGTAATATACTTACTAGTATATTACTATATTTATATGTAATTTAAAATACTTTATTTAAAATACCTAATTTATATATTTTCAGTGATTTTTTTATTTTTCAGGGATCCGAACAGAATATTCTCAAAATATTTTGAGCATATTATTTTCTAAATTTAAAAAAAAATGCAAAGTATAATAATATACTACTCATAGTATACTTCATTTCATGTTTACATCATAATATATGAATATACAATATAGTTATAAACTGTAGTTTATATACTCTTTATAAAGTATAATAATATACTATTCATAGTATAATTTATATAGTATAATATAGTATTATACTAGTAAATTATGTATTTTAAATTTTAAATATATAAAAATATGTTTAATACTATATACAAAAATATATTAAAAAAAATATTTAAAAAAAATCGCTGAAAAAACAAGTGATCAAATTTCGGTTGAAATTTCTGAAAATCGAAATTTCGCCCGAAATCAACAAAATTTTGTCCGAAATCGGCTCTTCTGAAATTACACTCATGTCGATATCGGGGGGTTATTCGAAACAGAAATTTCAAACCTTGGTGTCTACACATTCTAGTGGGTTACAAGTGTAAGAGTTGGGATCATATTCAATTGTGATTGAATTCGGGGAGTGTTCAATCACACTCACAGGTCAACATGTGTCCCTTTTATGCCCCGTTAACTGTGGTGAAGATTCACTAACCTTAGGGTTCAACAATCTAACCTTTGTTGTTTGAAGAAAAATATATAAAAGAGTTAAAATTTCTAAACCAGGGTTAAAATGGGGGTCTGTGTGGGTGATTGAACTCGGAGAATTTAATCATAATTGGACAGGATCCGGACTTCAAGTTACTACTGTCCAAAAAAACCAAATTGCTTGCGACAAGGCAGCCCACACTCAGGCGCGTTTTAAAGTTTTTAGCCCAATTTAATCGTAACTAGTAAGAGACCCGTGCGATGCACGGAAATAATTTTGGACAGGAAAAAATAAAATTTAATTTTAAAATTGATCTAATAATTTTAAATTTATTATCTTGAAATAGAAGAAAGATTGGGATACGAACTCTCACTGTAATTATCTAATCGTATTCTGATAATTTGTTTGAGTAGAGAGAATCAAATTCTTATCTTCAAATAAGTCATGTTCTTGTGGTGTGCCGATTCTACATCCGAGGACTAAATTATTTTCTTTAACTCGAGGACCTTTTTCATATGCAACCCCATCTCTTCAGCTCTTCTTCACCATAACTCATATCCCCCACATGCAGCACCGGTTCCCATGTCTTAATAAGCACCATGCACACCGTCTCCCTTCTTAAAAGAAAAAAAAAATAGTTAAATCCATGTGAAACTTCTTATATAGATGTAACAGTAGGAAAAATAATAATTAAAGGTAAAGCTACCTAAAATGTAATTGGTGTTGTATTTGTTGGTATACCATCAATACATAAGATATAAAGCCCGGATTCGTATCACATTAGTGCAGGGCCGGCCCAAGCCATTTGGAGGCTTAGAGCGCAAAATTTAAAATGGGGTTTTTTTTATAAATTTTTTAATATTATTAAAAAAAAATTAACTATAAATGGTGCCTTTTTAATATTCTAAATGTGCCTTTTATTTTTTTTTTAATATTCTAAATGGGGCCCTTTTAATATTATTTTTTTATTTTTTTAATGGGGCCTAAAGCAAAGGCTTTGATGGCCTAATGGACGAGCCGGCCCTGCATTAGTGTTGTAGGGTGGTCGTGCCGGAATGCAATAACACATCAGTGTAAAACCTACAACAGTAATGTGATTTGCTCTTCCTGGTCCAAAACCTCATTTCATAGTTTTAGATCATAAAAAAGAGATGAATGATCTAACAGTGTTCATCGAGGATAAGCTTTGTGCAATAATGTCATGTCAAATAATATTTGTAAATCATTTGAGCGATTGGGATAACTTTGGGAACCTCTAGTGCTAACAATGCATAGTAAAAAAAAAAAATGATAACCAAGGTTATTTGCAATACGGAAACATGGTCCAATGTGTGATTATATTCTATGAAATCACTGTTGTCTTCGTTTATATATGAATATGAAGTTGTGTAAAACAATATCCTTCGAGTACTTTGATGGTCATCTGAAGATCAGAAAAAGGACTGTGGTAAAGAATTATTATAAATCTTAAAACGCTGATTGATAGACTTGACTAATAGGGGCCAAAAACCTACCGAAAATTCATAGCTATTTATTAAAAAAAAATTGACATTAATCTCCATTTTGTTGCTACACTTCTTGTTCTGTTGCTCCATTGACAGAAAACTAATAAGGGACTCTGAAACCCTAGAATTATATTCAAGAGAAAACCAAGAGCACATGAAATATAAACTAAAGTAAAAGAAAAAAATAATAACAAAAGCTCACTCTCAAGGCAGATTCAATAACAACCAGTGATTGGGGAGCAGAACATGATTACATAAAGCTGACTCATAATCGGAACTTGCGATTGAATCCCTTAAAAAAGATTCAAATCTCAATCTTTATTCGTTATTTTGGGAGAGAAAATGCTTCCATAGAATTCCCTCTGCCGTCTACAGAGATAGAGAGAGGTATATTAGTAATAAGACGAAGAAAGTTGTTCATTGCTTTCTAGAGAGATATATAAGTTTTCTTGGGATTCAAAGGCAGTGTTATGTATCTTTCTTAAATAAAATTAAATAATAATATAAAAGAAGAAGGGGAGGGAGATATGGCTGATTCGAAGCAGCCCGGGACCTTCATTAATGCCTCTTCGAGGGGGACAACCTCCACATGTTCTCTTAAAACACTTTAACTTTAGAGGAAAATACGGATTTGGGCCCCGTATCATGAAAAAACCCATATATGGGCTCCGGTTTGAAATATTTATTTCTGTAGGCTTCTACAGTGATTTTAGTGGAGCACGTGGTTTCCTCTAAAAAAAATTTCTCCAAAATGCCCCCCATCCCTGTTAGAGAACCCTTAAACACCGTGCGACTGAGCTCAAGCTTTCCCCTTCAACGAAGCGTTCATCCGAAACCCAAGCTTTCCCCTTCGTTGCAACGAGGTAGACTTAAGTTTTCCCCTTCGTTGAAGCTTTCTCCTTCATTGCAACTGAGCTAAACCCTTGTGAAGAAGAAGAAGAAGAAGTAGAAGAACAAGAACATAGGGTAAGTGTTTATATGTTTTTGATCCATTTTGCGATGGTTACAGTGATCATATTCGGTATTTGCTAGGGTTATGTGCTCATTTTCCTCATTTTTTGTTATTAGAGTTCATTTTCGATGGTTGTAGTGATAAAGTTTGATTTTTTTTGCTCATTTTCGGTGGTTATCTGTGATTACAGTGCATTTTCAATGTTACAGTTCTCATTTTCGGTGGTTTTGAGCTTATTTTCGACGGTTTTGTGGTCATTTTCGGGGGTTTAATGTTATTGCATTTTCTCTTTTACAAGGCTTTTCGATGATTTTATGCCCATTTTTGGTGGTTTTCCAGTATAACAGTGCTTTTTCGATGATTTTTTGCCCATTTTCAGTGGTTTTCCAGTATAACAGTGCATTTTCGATGATTTTATGCAGATTTTCGGTGGTTTTCTGTTATTACAGTGCTATTTCGACGGTTTTGTGGTCATTTTCGATGGTTTTCTGTTATTGCATTTTCGATATTACAGTGTATTTTCGATGATTTTATGCTCCTGTTCGGTGGTTTTCTGTTATTACAGTTCTGTTTCGATGCTTTGATGCTCATTTTCGGTGGTTTTCTGTTCTGACACTGCTTTTCGATGGATACAATGCCCATTTTCGGGGGTTTTCTGTTATTGCAATTTTGATATGACAGTGCTATTTCGATGATTTTGTGATCTTCGGCGGTTTTGGTTATTACAGTGCATTTTCAATGGTTACAGCGCTAATTTTCGAAATTTTTCAGATTACTTTAACGGATTGAGTGTTTTCCCGATATTGCAGATAATGCCGATATCAATAGTTTGTTGTTATGACGGTGAGTGGAACATTGACGACCGTGTTCGAGGGTACGTGTACAGTGGTGGAAAATCAAAGTTGTTGCAATTATCTTCGAAAATGACATATGACAAACTATTGGATAAAGTTTATCAATTGACTAACACTCGACTGGAAGAGTATGAGATTATAGTGAGGTGTTTGATTCCTACACCAGCGTCAATCCCTCCCAGTGATATTACAGACGATGAAGAGTTGCGGGCATTTCTTTCACATGTCAGGAAAGTAGAAAATAAATACTTGCCGCCATTATATATATCGAAGGTGAGGAAATCTGTACCAGAACCACAGTTTGGTTTGAATGATGCGAGTTGTGAATATCAGCGTGTTCAGGAGGTTGTTGATCCTCATATTCAGGAGACTGTCATTCCTTTCTATAAGGGGACTCATATTCAGGAGGCTGAAAATGATAACGGTGATGAATGTTTAAAAAGTATAGACTCAAGCTCAACTAATGAAGATGAACATGATTTTTATAGTGATTTTAATCAAGATGAAGATGTAGCAACATACGGTGTCTGCGATAAGCTTGAAGACTTTTTACATAGGGAGGCAACAGCAGAGTGGGACACAAGGACTATACACTCTCATACCCCGCATGCTGATATTCCTAGTTCCTCAGCGTGACGCTTTTCGTCGAGTAAGACAAGTAGATACAGAAGCTCATCCAGAAGCATCACCACAAGCTCATCCAGAACCGTCAGCACAAGCTCCATCATCACCACAAGCTCCAGTACAATCACTGGCAAATGTGATGCAACTAAATGATGGTGTAGATGACTATGTAAATTGGGAAGCATCAGAGTTTGAAACTGGAGTGGAAGCTGGTGAAATATCGCTTGAGAAATTATTTAAGGACAAAAGACGTCTACAAAATGTACTGTCTAGATATGCGATGTGAAACAATTTTCAATTCAAGGTTATGGATTCAAATCAACAAAAGTACACAGTTAGATGTCTTATAGATAATTGCACCTGGAGGTTGCGTGCATCGAAAGTGAATAAGGTTGGTGTTTTCAAAATAAAGACTTATAATTCACATCACTCTTGTGGATATCCCTTAGGTGGTACCGATCATCGACAAGCAACCAGTTTAGTTGTGAGTGACATGGTTGTGGGACGTATTGAGGCAAATGTCTCGTATAAGCCCAAAGAGATTATTCATGATGTGTGAGAAGAATATGGGGTTAGAATGAGTTACAAGAAAGCTTGGAAAGCTAAGGAGATTGCCATTGAAACAGTTAGAGGTTCATACGACCACTCTTATGCTGAACTCCCTGCCTATTTTCATGAACTTAAAAGGACTAATCCGGGCACAGTAACAGCAATAGTGGCTGACCCTGAAAATGGGGCATTTGAAAGATTTTTATGGCTCTTGGACCGTGTATTCGAAGTTTTCAGAGGACTTTACGGAAAGTGGTAGCCATTGATGGGACACATTTAAAGGGAAAGTACAAAGGAATACTAATTGCCGCAACAGCTCTAGACGGAGACAATCACATATTTCCAGTTGCCCTTGGGATAGCGGAGTCGGAGAATAATGTTACTTACAATTTTTTCTTAACTCAATTATCAAGAGCACTCGGACACATAGATGATCTAGTGATTGTAACAGATCGACATGTTAGTTTGATAAGCCAAGTCCCTGTTGTATTCCCACATGCAATTCATGGCTACTGCGCATTCCACATTAGCCAAAATATGTATGCAACATTCAAGGATAAGCAATTGTTTCCGTATTTCTGGAAAGCCGTGAAGACATGTAGAGAAAGCGAGTTTCATGAGATAATGGCAGAACTCGCAACTGCAAACCCTCTCGTTGTGCAATGGTTGGATGCAATACCAAAAGAGAAATGGGCCCGAGCCTTTTATAGTGCGAAGAGGTATAATGTGCTGACTACAAACATAACCGAGAGTTTGAATAGTTTGCTGAAAGAAGCAAGAGAATATCCAGTCACTATGCTTTTGGAGAATGTGTGACTGAAGGTACAAAATATGTTCTACAACCGAAAAATCAGTGCTATGCAAATGAATGGCAGGCTAACAACATGGGCCGAAGAGCAAATACAAAAGGGACAATCACAGGCACGTTATTTAGATTCTCATGGAATTGCTATGTATCAGTATTATGTGGTTGAGAAAAACAATCGAGATACTGTGAAGCTTCTGGATGAGAATTGCACTTGTGGGAAATTCTATAAAATAGGGTTGCCTTGTGAACATGCCTTGGCTGGATGTAGAAAGTATCGGGTAGATCCATACAACTATTGTTCGCCATTCTACACATCACTAACGTACCAAGCCACCTACCAAAAGTCAATATATCCACTGCTTGACAAAAAATCATGGGACCTCTCACCTGAAATCATGGTAGAGATGGAGAGGATTAAACCACCGGTGGGAAGAAGACGTTCAGGAAGGCCGAAGAAGAATAGAATTCTCTCACAGGGTGAGGAAAGGTCCACTGTAAGATGTGGAAGATGTAAACAAACTGGGCACAATAGGCAAACATGTAATAATCTTGTTCCCCATGGTGGT
The DNA here is from genome assembly GCA_015143295.1 of Tetracentron sinense. NCBI lineage: Eukaryota > Viridiplantae > Streptophyta > Magnoliopsida > Trochodendrales > Trochodendraceae > Tetracentron > Tetracentron sinense. The sequence goes on from CM026556.1 coordinate 34,997,623, forward strand.
TGAGTGTAGTGTCTAATGTTGAATGTAATGAAAAACATGTAATGCTTAATGAATGGTTGGTTTGAAGGTTCTTTATTATTTATCCAATATTATAGAATCTCAAAAAAGATGGAAAAAGACAGAAAATGGGAATAAAATGCCGAAAGTGACAGGAAAATACCGAAAATGGCAAGAAAATGGCGAAAATGGCTACTGGATTGCAACAGAAAAATGCCGAAATTGACAGGGAAAAACCGAAAAATGCCGAAAATGGCTACTGGAAATGGCAAAAATGCTGAAAATGACTGCTAGAATTCAACAGAAAAATGCCGAAATTGACAGAAAAATACCGAAATTGGCTAAAAATGCCGAAAATGGGTACTGAAAATGGCAAAATTGCCGAATTTGACAGAAAAATGGCGAAAATGGGTACTGGAAATGGCAAAAATGCCGAAAATACAGTACTGCAGAATATCGAAAATGGGACTGTAATACCGAAAATTGATCCTGTTATGCCGAAAATGCCTACTAGACAGTGTAAAATACCGAAAATCAGCCATGTTAAGCCGAAAATGGCTACTGGAAATGGCACAAAATGCCGAAATTGAGCCCTGTTATGCCGAAAATGGCTACTGGGACACTCTAAAATGCCGAAATGGAGCCCTATAAAACTGAAAATAATCTGTAATATGACGAAAAAACCAAAAATCCGCACTGGATATTGTAATAAATGACGAAAATCATCTCTAAATACACAATATTACAGGACTGTACACAAATAGTCCATAAGAAGTCAATATTACAACATTACAACATCATCACAACAATCCATAATAGTACATCACAACCCATCCATAATAGTCTATCAACAAACTGCACCCCGGCCTATCTTCTCCCTCCTCTTCATCATGGGACCTCAACATCCAACATTGGGACGTTATCACAGCCCATCACGCCTTCACTGACCCCGTCATAACATCGAAAGCTATTCGCTTCCGCATTGAAGATATATCGTCCTACAAAAATAGTTAGAAAAAGTCAGTATGCTACAAATGATTGATGATATTTACCAATGGATGTACAAATACCTGAGTGAACGTAATGGGTAAGTCAGCGCATAAGAAGTCAATATATTTCATAATGAATATTCCACAGTCCCGACTGAATATGCAAAACAAACAGTTACAGTTGCTTAGGATGAGTCATGTTAGTGTATTGGTAAATATAAGATTAAATGTTTTAGAAAGACTTACGTATTCTTCTGTTTTGGTATATTTTTGACTTCTATGACCTCCCATTTTTGACCTATGAAGGCTGAGTTGTCACCACACATGTGAAACAGTGCAGGCATCCTCACTGTGATAGCTGAGATATGATCTCCATGTTGTAATGCCGGGTGTGGGAAAAATGAGTCGAAGAGGAGGATACGCCTTGTGGGGGGTTCAAGCACAACCAATAGCCAGTGACTAGCGGGGTTCACAGGGAAGTATATCCTTTCACATTCCCACATGGGGGTCCCTCCTCGAACCCCCATGATAGCGGCCTTCATATCTGGCCCCACCCGACTAGTCATGTCCTCAGTCAGGTTCTTGGAATTCAAAGTTGAATGGTATGTGTCCAAAAAGTGACACTCCTTGAATAACGAATACTGAAACATAACGAACATTATTGTTACTTAGAAATTGCGGATATACATTGGATAAATGTATATATTGGATAAACTAAAACATAACAAAAGTATTATGAGTTACCGTGAACCAAGTTTTGCCAAAAGCGCAGACTTGATTGTATTTCGAGGAGTATTGCTCCTTTCTTTGAGCCAATAACTCCGTATACATGTCAATTTGCTGTCATATTTATCCAATGTTAGATAATCTCACAAAAGAATACCGAAAATAACGATAATGGATAGTGATAGTACTACCGAAAATGGTCCTCAACTACTGAAAATGGATGTACAAATGAGAATTAAATACCGAAAATGGGTGCTGTAATGGCGAAAATGGGTACTGGATTCATTATTAAAACCACTGAAGTACTGAAAATTACACAGACAAATACCGAAAATGGCTCTGAAATACCGAAAATGGCTACTGGATTCATCATTAAAACCACTGAAATACCGAAAATTATACAGAAATACCGAAAATGGCTACTGGATTCATCATTAAAACCACTGAAATACCGAAAATTATACAGAAATACCGAAAATGGCTACTGGATTCAGCATTAAAACCACTGAAATACCGAAAATTATACAGAAATACCGAAAATGGCTACTGGATTCAGCATTAAAACCACTGAAATACCGAAAATTATACAGAAATACCGAAAATGGCTACTGGATTCATCATTAAAACCACTGAAATACCGAACATTATACAGAAATACCGAAAATGGCTACTGGATTCATCATTAAAACCACTGAAATACAGAAAATGAAACTGAAAACCGATAATGAAACTGAAATACCGAAAATGGCTACTGGATTCATCAATAAAAGTACTGGGTTTACCAATGAATCAATCCACGTAGTTGAGCTAGATATCCCTCCCACAATATCCGCTGTCACCATCACCTTGTCAATCAAAATTGAAGTTGCCCCGACTTTATGAAATCGCGCAGTTGCTTCGACTCCTCTTTTGATAAAGGATTTTTGGGGTTAGCAGTTCCAATTGTCATTTTCCTTCCTTTCATTTGAATGAAAGGGGATCGCAGATATTGAGACTTCACTACGGGTCTCTTTGACACCTGCATATATTGCCAAATATAAGTTCCGGCTTGATGAAAACCCATTTCATAGACTCTCATTACACGTCTTAGGAATGTAAACACACACCTCTAGAAGGTCTTCAACCCCCTTCGAATCTGCACCCCCCTTCGAATCTACGGGAGTCAACTCAATGATGGGATCCATCTTCTCATCAATGAAAGAATGTCCCTGTGTCGGCGCTGCTTCGGGAGTGAAGATGTGATCCATCTTCTCATCAACGAAAGAATGTCCCTGTGTTGGCGCTGCTTCGGGACTCAATATGGGAGACATCTTATCACTGAAAGATTTTTGATCACCAGAAGTTTTTTCATCTTTTTTTTGTTGCGCTGCCCATTGCTCAAACAAGCTTTTTATTTGCGGGGATACTCGCTCAACAACTCGGTCGACAACTTGGTCAACAACTCGATCAACAACTCGGTCAAAATAACGGTCTAAAACTCTCTCCATTGCCCGCTCAACGGAGGAATTTATATCATGAACCTGAAAATATTGAACATCAAACAACTAGTAAGTAAAAATCCCGAAAATTAGACAATTTATATGTCAAAATGTCGAAAATCATAAAAAATAATCACAATCAATATTTGTACCGTTTTTGACCTCTGCTCGAACCTTCTCTTCTTCGCCGGAGATGGGGCTGGACTTATATCATCATCACCATCACCCCCATCGCTACCACCACCGTCACTATCACCACCATCACCCCCATCACCATCACCACCATCACTATCACCCTCCCCCTCCTCATCATCCTCCTCCTCCCCCTCCTCATCATCATCCTCCTCAGCACTCAATCGTGCTAACACATCCTTCACAACCTGCTGCTCCTTCTCTGCAGGAGTAGGCTTTATATTGCTCAGCTTGATCTGTAAAACAACAAAGGATATGTTATAAAATAACAAATGATCTGTAAAATAACAAAGGATATTGCAAGTTGAATATTGTAAAACAACAACTCCAATTACATATTTTACTTAAATTGAATATGGCATTTGCAAGTGACTTGTAGCTGAGATAGGATGTATTCGCCCACCGCAGAATCCGTGGGAATGTCATCGCACCTAGGGGTGCATTACGAGAACACAGCCTCCCAAGTGCTGGGATGCACTCATAAGCCCAAATCTGACATCAGTCATAAATTTTACTATTAGTTCAAGTAGAAGTAAACACAAATTAGCTAACACGGAAAATTTACAAAATTTAGGTAGTCATATGTTTACCTGGAAGGCAAGAGCACATCCGTTTATATTGTACTGCTTCTTCGTATAAAGAGCAGTTTCTAGGCCAACCTTGCACAACTCAAAACCCAAAGTCCCCCATGGGTATTTGTTGAAGGCCTCCCAATCATCCACTAGGCACAAATGGCCTGTGTTAACACCCACATGCGTGTCGGTGCCTACGAGCAACAACTCAATAAAGAGGACCAGTGATAGCTTCACCGCATCCATATGATCATCACATCCCTTGAACTCCTCAAGAAGCCATGCCTTTTTAATCACCGCCAACTTTTGAAACTTTCGATACTTGAGAGAGGTTGGTGGCGCTTCATGTTTAAGGACCGGAGCCTTAGACACTTGGGCATTAAGGCCCATGATCAGAGTAAAGTCCAACACTGTGAACTCTACACTCTTCCCGCATACTTCGAAGCGTAACCCTCCTTTACGCCTCTGTAGAAAATGGTGGATTGTTTGGCCACACAATGGTATTTTAGGTATGTTGTAAAGGTGGGCAAAGCAGCTCTCCATCCAAATTATTTTTCTCTCTGGATTGGCCTCTAATAATGGTTTTATCTCGTCAAACCATATCGTTTGGGAGCATTTAATCGAAGGAAAATATTTATCTTCTTTCTCTTTTCTCTTTTTCTTTTCCCTACCGGCTTTTCTCTTTGTACGAGGCATCTTGTCGCTGCAAAATTGAAAAACCATAAACACTATCATAACAATAACCATCGAAAGTACTGACAATAACCAGTCATAGCCAAAAATACCGAAAATAAGCACTGGGATAACAGAAAATACCAAAAATAGACACTGTCATCACAGAAAAATACCGAAAATATGCACTGCCAGGCAGAAAAACACCGAAAATAGGCACTGCCAGGACACAAAAACATCGAAAATGGCAGTCATGAAAGCAAAATACCGAAAATTTACTCTGTCAGGACACAAAAATACCAAAATATCGAAATTGCTGTATTTTTGCCGAAATTAAGCACAAAACCATCGAAAATGCATTAGAACATAACCATTGAAAATCCCGAAATTGGGCTCAACATCAACAATAATACCGAAAAAACAATGTTATAATTGAATAATACCGAAAATAAGCAAAAACATAAATATACCGAAAATAAGCATTGATAACTGAAAATACCGAAAATGAGTAAAAAACACCGAAAATGGTCGTAAGAACCATCGAAATTGCAATGTATTTTTGCCGAAAATAAACTCAAAAGGGTCGAAAATGCACTTTAACTTCACCATTGAAAATCACGAAAAATGAGCAAAAATCATTAATAATACCGAAAATGGTTAATCATAACCATCGAAAATGGTTACTTGAAAGCATCGAAAATGAAGTCGTTAACTGTGGGGCCCATTTTTAGGTTTGAAATTTTATTAAAAACCGCTAAAACTTACAGGGTTGTTCTTCTTCTTCGGGGTTGTTCTTCTTCTTCTTCTTTGGCTTCTTCTTCTTCTTCTTCTTCTTCTTCTTCTTCTTCAATACGCTATTACGAAGCCCGTAGAGTTCCGGATGTACTGGGTACCCAAGGGTTTTACTTTGGGGAAGGATTTGCAGGTTTCAAATTTGCGCCTTGAAGGATTTCGGATCACAGGATAACCGAGGGCTTCAGGATAACCGAGGGTTCGTAACCGAGCTTCAGCTTGGGAAGAAAGCTTTGACAGCAAGCCAGGGGTATTTTGGGGAGAAAATGCGAAGGGGCAGCACGTGCACTCGGCTCCCACGCGTGGGAGCCTACAAAAATAAGTTTTCAAACCCGGAGCCCATATACGGGTTTTTTCATAATACGGGGCCCAAATCCGTATTTTCCTCTTAACTTTATTCAACATATCATAAATGAACAATTACAGACTCTTTTATAAAGACAACCGTAGTTACAAATTACCCAAACCACCCACTAATCCTATCCCTAAATAACTACCCCTATAACTACCTAGGCACATAATAGGCAGATTTTGCAATGGTAGGAATTACTATGAATCTAGATGGGAAGAAGATGAGACCTGTGTATTGTTTAAATAGTAGAAGCAGTTTGCGGGATCTATGTAGTGGAATCGTTGCCACATTTAGATTTTACAGATAGAGAAATGGAGTATCTAAGAAGTTGCAACATTTCGAGACCCACAAAGAAATGCAACTCTTGAGAATGCAACATCCGCACCCATTGGCAAAGAGAAGGGTTTTAGGTGAAGAGTTACAGACGTCTGTTGTTGCAAGTAATGAATAGTTGCAACTTTTGGAAATGTGGAGTAAATAAGTTAACGGTTACATGATTTGAAAAGATCCGAGCTAAAGGATGAGAGGTATAATGCTTTGTCCGGTTACATCTTAAACCACACCCCTTCTCTTCTTGATTTAACGGTTGTGATTTGTAAACGAAGAGTTGTGTCCGTTAAAGAGAGTTTTAAGTCTCCTAACCCAATTAACTCTGTAAAGGAAGAGTTGCGTCCCTTAAACAGAGTTTTAAGTCTCCCTTGAAGAGTTGTCTTTGAGATTTTCCAGAAAAAACTATTTAATTGTCAGCAACCAACCTCCTAAAAAGGGGCCTGGACCGCCACGTGGACCTCCCGCTCCCCCTCCCCTGCTTTCATGTAGTATAATACAACTAGCAAATACCCCGTGCGATGCACGGGATGAAGAAAGACACAGATGTTCAAAAAAATGTTAAAAATCATTATAAACAACACTTTATGATTACCGATTTAAAAAAACATCTACAATATGGAGACATCCTTTGTTTAGTGTGAGGAAAAAATGATTTTAAATCCATAAATATTTGAATAAAAAAAATAGAAGTATTTAAATGAAAGCTATTTCGAAGAGCCATTGTAAACTACGTCAATGATCTCATCAAAATCTTGAGGAGTCAAATCCTCTACGGTGATAACTGGATTTGGAAAATTCGGTTCTCACCCCTAGAGGTCGCCACGTGTCTCCTTTGACACCCCTTAACAGTGGGTAAGGTTCACCCACCCATTTTTGGTTTTTTTTTTTTTAATATTAATTTTAAAAAAAATTAAAAAACTGTTTTTAGAGTTTTTTAATATTAAAAACAGTTTTTTAATTTTAAAAAAAGAATTAATATTTAAAAAAAACCAAAAATGGGTAGGTGAAGCCTATGGATGGGTGAACCTTACCCACGGTTAAGGGGTGTCAAAGGAGACACGTGGTGACCTCTAGGGGTGATAACCGGATTTGCCAAATCCGGTTATCACCGGAGATGATTTGGCTCCAAATCTTGATTGTATGATTGGCACTGTTACACTTGTCACATTTGTTAGATAATAATAATTGAATATGAGGACTTGAGTAAGTAGTCCCAAGTGTTTAAAGGCTTAGGCCGACCTAATTCATTCTCACCTTCTAGGTAAGATCTTTCACTTGCCTCTGACACTGCCGGCGGTTTCCTAACCCCATCAGCTCCTTGGGTGGGAAAAGAAGTCCATCATATCCCAAAATTGGGGATACTGGAGAACTTATTTGAGTTGATCCTGCTTCAGGAACTTCTATTTCATTGTCGGAAAAAGAAGACGGTAATATTATAATGGGTAAGTGCACACAATCCCCAAGTTTATATTCCAAGTCATTTGGGGTCTAGATATGCCAAAATGCCTTCAACAAACCATCTCATCTATTCTACCAATGCATGAGAAAAAAATTGCACGTTTTTACATTAATTTTATGTGGACATTGTTAAAAATGATACAACATTCATCATACATGTTGTCAAGGGACCATTAATCACTGCTCACTAAGTTTAAGGACACAATCAAGATAACCCTAATGGACATGCCCAAGTTGGGCCATTAGGGTTAAGATGTTGGTGGACCACAAGTCCGGCTGTGGAAAGACAAATCATCATGACCCACACAAGTGTACACAAATGTAAAAGAAGAGCAAATTAATGTGTAGGCAATTTCAAAGGATTGGGAAATGGTAGCAAAAAGTGACCCAACCACTAATACAACCAAAGGTACTTCAAAATGTCACTATATTTAGTATTTGCACACTGAAAAACGGTCGCTTGAATGGCATGGAGATGATCATTATGCTGTTGGTACCCGTTTTGAGGAGCTCTAGGGTGAAACTTACATGAGTTGCATGTGTGTGGTGTGTGTGTGAGAGTTTGCATGTGGTGTGTGTGTGTATGTTTGCTTGGGTGGTGTGAGTATTCCCTTGTCTTTGCCTTCAGTCATTGCCTTGTGGTATGATTGAGTTTACCAAAAAAGAATGGCATGGAGATGATCATTATGCTGTAGAAGAGTCCCGATCCAGTACTTCTTCGATCCATTATCATAGTTTGAGATGTCATGGATGGCTAGTGAGGGTCTGGCTTCCTTGGTAATTAACTATAGGTTCAATATGTTTGACTACAACCTCGGTATTAGCCTCATGGGATTCTGTCCAGGCCCTCTCCTTCCTAAGCCGCCAAATAGAAGGCCTTGAAGAACATCACGGTACTTGTGTTCCATAGAAAATTGATCATATATAGAGTTCATTTCTGAAACTCACAGAGATTCCTTGGTTTAAGGATAGGGATGAGAAGAAAATTTGACCCATGGATTACTTCAGGGACCTTTAGAACCTTGATATCTGGGTGAGCAACTTGTCAGTCTTGCAGATTAGCATGAGCAAACCAAGAATCGGAAAAGAGGATGGTAATACAGCATCATACCTTGGGGACGAGAGGAAAAATGGTCCTACAATCAAGCTGAGACGAATGAAATTTCATCTTTATAGGAAGAATGAAATTTCATCTTTATAGGAAAAATGAAAGTTAACGCTTGGGTTTCATAAATGAATATGGGAGATAGAAGGGTCATGCAATGGAGGATTGTTTCCTCTATAAGCTTGAAGCCTTAAACCCCTTTTATTGGAGGAAAGTTTCTATACCTTAAAGAAAGGAGGGAGTGACCGTTCAAATAATAATTGAGTAAATTAGTACTCATCTATTCATTAATTTAAGATGTGGTATTTTAGTCTCTAAACTCTTTGGAGGAAGGTTTGTAAACGTTAAAGGAATGAGGGAGGAACGAAGTAATGGACAGAGAGTGACGGTCTAAATAATAACTTACCAAAGTTTTAAATTGTGTTCAATACTCTAATTAAGATGAGGGTATTTTAGTATTTCTTTTAACTCTCTTGATTGAAAACGTATAGACTTGTCAGTTTGCCTTCGAAAAAACAAAACGTATAGACTTGAATGTATTACATAGATTAGTAACTATCATTTATTGGAAGGAAGAATGGATTTTTTAAATAAATACCATATTAATAAAGAAAATTGTAGATATGGCATCTTCTTATTGGATGGGAAAGAAATTTGCCACGTAAACAAATATGTGGCGTCAATATGATCAAGATGTGGCATTGACACATGGCATCAACTTAAAGAGAGAATCGAGAGATTTGAGGTATGACACGTGGCACCAACTAGTATATAGTATTAGTATAGATTGGACAGGATCTGGACTCCAAAGTTGCAACCTTCCAAAAAACTAAATGGCTTCCAACAAGGCAGCCCACACTGAGGCCCATCTTAAAGTTTTAAGGTTCAACTTAGACCCAGCCCAAAGTAAACTGGGCTCCACGTGGGCAAAAAAAAATATAGATGTTAACAGTTTGGTATCTATATTATTTGTTCGGAATGGCTATTTTCCGAGCAAATTTGAATAACGTTTTTACTATTTATAATTGGATATGAATTCAAATATTGATGTATTTGAATTTGAATATTAATGTACTAGCAGAGACCCGTGCGATGCACGGGCTTTTAAATTTTATGATGAATTAAAATACTTGAAATGAAACGGATTCAATTTGTGTATTCGTTAAATAAATTTTAAAAACCCTAACTACATATTTGAAGGAATTGAATATGAGCAAATTGTGAGTAAATAAATAGGATTATCAAATTTTGTAAAAATTACTAAAGTTTTATTTTAAATTGTACATCAAGTAATAGAATTTATATATATAGAAACAAAAGGATTGCAAAATGAGTACATGATGTGGTATTTTAGAACAATGCCCATTCATATATTTTGTCTCTCTTCCATAACAATCCTTTATTCCCCTTAAATTTCAGAGAAATAGAGCATGACAAAAATGGAGGCAAGACTTTACACAACATCAACAAGATAGCCAATATGGTGCTTGGCTGTAGAACACATTTTCATGGACTCCCATACGGTCCACCTTTGATTGCATTTCTTTCATTGGTGGAACTGGCACCATTTGCTCCATATCTTTTTATTGAACCAATTAAGACATTGTTTTTTCAAAAGTAAAAAAAGATTGGGCCTTGGGCCCGGGGTCCTAGTTTTGGAAATTAGGCCTTGGGTTTTGGTTTGGCTATGGTGCTTAGCTTTAGGATTTGAGATTTTGGGCTGAGCCAAGGGCTCAGGCACCAGTTAAGGGTAAGTCTAGTTAGGGTTGGGCTAAGCCATGGTGTCTTTGGGCCTTGGAGCTCAAGAGGAGTGACAAGGGTGCAACATGGGGTGCTTCCACATAGCAAATGATATGTAATGTTTAATTTTTTTTCTTTCACTTTTACATAAGAAAAATAAATGAAAAAAAAAATCCATTTGGGTCCAACAACACTCCATTAGTCTGGCCCTTTTGTATTGGTTGAGTGGGTTAACTCTTATGACACCTTAGCAATAACCGTAGGTCTAACCGTGTGTGAGTTAGGTGGTTTGTTCCTTTAACCTAAAAAAAAAACGGATCAATTTCCATATGCTTCTTATTGAATTCCTCCGTCGACAAAGGATCACCCTAAGATGATCATCTCATGGCGGAGGAGTAGAAAGTGGCCACAACCTAAGAAGGGTTTGCTGGCAAGCGAAGTGGAGAGCGCTAGGACGCTGTCAATGAGCCCTCTTGCTATGTTGAATAGAAGGAATGAAATCCACATATCGTAGTGACCTTAGTATTGAAACCTGTAGATAGGATACTCTCCTGTCACAAAGCTTGACCCAATGGTAATGTCTACCACACCACCCCCACCCCCACCCCCACCCCCGATAGGTTGTCGACATTGTACACAGTTTTCGCATGAGATATATTGATCCTCTTGGATGGGCTACCTAATGCATGGTCCATGTTTGCATTTTTTTTCTTAATTTTTTTTCCAATAGCCAAGGAATTGGTGTAGGGCTATTGCCTCTCAGTGATAGCAAAAATGTTTGATAGATTATCTTGAAAGTTAAATCCAAATCTTAATGTCACCAGCCCAATTTTCTAGCTTCTATTACCAGTAGGGTTATCAACACTTCGCTACCACATTTAGAGCTTGAAACTCTGCGATTGGGGCTAGCATTTCTCTACAAATCAAAACCCATCAATTCCGTTTACTATAAAGATGCGAGGACACACAACATGGTGCCCATTTGCATTAAAAAGATATTAAATATGAACTAATGCTCAAATTTTCTCCAGCTCCCAAAAGATTATTTTATTTCTTGTCAATCTTGGCCAAGTATCTAGCAATCATTTCATGTTTCAAAACATCAGCAGTAAATGATGAATCCTCTCTTCCGCCTATCCCCAAGTTGTCTCACATGCAAGCTACTTAACATCCTAGATTGCTCTAACATCTTCCATCCTGGAAACAAAAGTCTTGCGATCCTCTGGCTTTCTTAAGATGCATACATTGTGTAAACGCCTAAATTTACCGTCTTTCCTCCCCTCTCAACTCTAGGTGTCGAGATAAGGTCCGAGAGTAGAGGAATAACGCTAAATTTATTCTGAGAGTCGCCACCTACTTAGGGGAAGTAGGATCCCGAGATAAATCCAAAATAATTAAGAGGTCTACGGTCCAGAGTAGTCTAGGTAAGAGATCCATTTAGGTACTGGGAAAGGGGTTAGGCACCCCAGGACCTCTATCCAATGATGGTAACTTACTCATTAGGTCTAAGCCAAACATTTAAAATCCCTTAAAATTTCCTAAACAATTATTAATTTTGCTAATCAAACACAAATCAATATGGGGTGTAAAAATTTTATCTTTGGTTGGGGTCGAACCCTGGTTTGGGCTGCTTACTTATCCGGTTAGTCGGAATCAGACCCTAATAGTAGTTCGGGGTGCTGACTGTTTTATACTCGTTTCGGAGTGTGATCACTTCCAACTCGTGCTTGAATTGGGAGAATTGGAATTGAGATTTATGAATCTCATTCCGGGAGATGGTTGCGTAGCTAGGTGCTCGTGGGGGAGCTCTAGGGGGCGTTCATTTATTAGGGTAAGTCTTTATTTAAATTTTGTGAGTTTTTAAAATGTTTTTGTTGTTTTCTATTTTTTGATTTTTTTGTATTTTTTAATTTTGGCAAGTTTAACTAATCAAAAACTAACCTAAGTGCCCAATGGGGGCAAAAAGGAAAATAAGGTCTAACTGATTTAATTAACTTAAAGGCAAAGAGCAGGGCGGATCGAGCGGCCTTAAACCAAAAGAGGTTATGGTTTAAATACGGACTCTGCTCTAGGTCCCAAAGGGAGATAAACCAGTACCTTTAATTTATTTTGATCTTTTTTTAAAAAAAAAATTTGATTTTTTTGTAAGACTAACTAACGGGGTAGGCCAATTATTTAGGGTTAATGAACAACCTAAATGCCCCATGTAGGCAAAAAATAAAAAGAATATAGGGTCTAATCCTATCACGCACATACACACATGAATAATACAAGCATACATGACATGAGATACAAAAGAAATGGGTCTAATAAAGAAAGTTAATGGACCAAGGCCCATTGACCACTAATGGTCAATTGGCTTTGGTCCACTATCATTCTAAAGCCTTAAGAGGTAAGCCCAAAATTTTAAACTAACTCTAGGGACTTATGGGCCTCAATTCACTAACATATGGCCCAATTCAAGGGCCCAAAAGATTCAAATCTCCAACACTCCCTTCTCACATTTAAAAAAACATTAAGGACAAGCACAAGGGAGGTATTCAGTTGCTACATCTTGGTCTTGAACAAAACTGGAAGTCTAAACTTCATTTTGAACAAAATCAGGGCATAGAAAATGAATTGGAGCCTATTTCAAGTTTTGAATCATCTAACAAAAATTACTACAATAAATAGAGGGTAGTAAATAAATAAATAAATAAAAAGAGGGAAGAGATATACCTACGAGGGTTGATGGTAGATGTGCGATATTGCCGCTGCTCCGGTGAGAAGAAAATGGCGACGAAAAATCACTCAGTCTCATTGTCACTCAACCCACAGAACAATGGGTTCACAAAGAAAAGAAATAATAATGAAATTTAAAAAAAAAAAAATTGAAAACCGAGATCCAAAAAGACCAGTGATGGCCAGATCTTTCTCCTGTGCAAGTGAGAAAAACAAAAATCAAATAACAGATAAAATAAAATAATAAAATTAAAATAAATGAAAAAAAATTATAATGAATTGGATCCAAACTTATAAATCTAGATCAAAATAAATCTGAAACATAGAGATCGATCAAATTGAATGATGGGCTGGGAATTACCTGAGGACCGAGGAGTTGCCAGAAAGGGGTGACAATCACCGAGGTATTGTGATGTAGGAGATGAGAAGAAAAACCAAAAGTGAGGTCCTCTTGCTTTCAAAAATCGCCGAAGAGAGAAGATCGCCGGACTGGTATTGGCTTAGAGCTATAGCCACAGTGGTTGACAAGGACGAAGCTGCCGGAGGTCTGGTTTGATCGGAGAAGAAGATCATAACCGGATCAGAAAAATGAATAGATAAATAAATAATAATAAAAATAAATCTAGATCTAGATCTAGAAAAAGGGCAAGGAGATGGATGAGAGAACCAACCTGATCGACGAAAGCCGGAGCCGATAAAGAGTTGGCTGGAATAGATTGAGCTACTAGATCGGCGCTGAACCCGCCGGAGAAGATGGTTGCTGCAATCAAGATGCGACCAGATTGATCGAGCTCGCCGGAGACAATGGTGATCTAAGCTTCAACAGTGGAGAGCCATCTGGACTGAGCTCGGGTTGAAGTTGATGGAGGGTGGATGGTGATTGTGCCGATGGAGCAGCATAGATAAGTTTCTGCTAGAAGGCCCCAGCTCGTCGGAGGTTGCATAGCTCACAAAAATTGCTGATTAGAGAAGATGGCCGAAACTAAAAGTGGTGGAGCTGCTGTGCGTGGTGAGATCTCGCCGAAAGATGGGAAAGCTAATGGAAATTGCCGGAGGAGGTGGCCGGAACTCAAACCGAGTCGAGGTCTCTACAGATCTAGCAATGGGGGCTGCTGCCGAGGTGATTCAGAGAACCAAAGAAAATCGCCGGCGACGATGAGATGGACAATGGTGGTCGACTGACTTTGCCGGATGCTAGAGAGATGGATACTCTTGGCTTTCTATTGTCTTCACCAAAGAAGAACAAAAAGAAAAAGGGAGAGAAGAAATCGGGAGAGAAGGGGGCTAGCTTTCAGCCGAATGAGCTTTGGGGATTTGAAAACCCTATCTCTTTCTTTATATAAGCAACAGTAACGGGCCTTGGTGGATTTAGGATTATGGGCCTTGGGCCTTAGACAACAAGTCTTGGAAACATGGATCTGATGCTTTGCACATGAGTAACCAATTATGGGTTTTATGAAATGGGTTTAGTGAAGTGGATTAAGAGATGGGTTTGGGGTTTTGAACATGGACTAAGGATAGGGTTAGGACATGCTCTCTTTCTCTCTCTCTCTCTCTAGACTCACAAGGCTCTCATTAGGAAACAAATTAATTAAAATTGAATTAAAATATACAAAAAATAAATAAATAAATAAATAAATAAAAATAATAATTAAAAAAAAAATATATTTAATTAAAAATAATAATAAAATAAAGTTTTAAGGGTGTAAAAATGGGGTGTTCACACATTGCTAGATATATAAGTCCTGCAAAACATTAGAATAACATTCATCACCTTGATTAGTAGCCTTGAACTTCATTGTCATCCCATCATGCTTTACCACCACACATTTGATCCCCCATTCTCTAGCTCGAACGCCAGTATACTCGTATCACTGTCAAGACTAAGAGGAGTAATCTTCTTTAGAAAGAAGTCGCTCTCTTTGGCATCAACGTCACTTGGTACAATAGTTTCCATCACAGACTCCTCAACGTTTGCAAGGTCAGCGATTGAAGAAATATACTTAAGCTCCATCGTGGTACGTAGAAATAGAAGAGAGACAGGAAATAAGGAGATGCACAACCGGATCAAAGATTGAAAACAAATTGAGAGACATGACATTAAAAATATTTATAAAGCTGGAAGAGTAAGTGATTTGAGATAGGGAGAGTATCCATTAAAAGATATTTACACCAATCGAAAGATATTTAGAACAACGAGCATACACACACACAGAGAGAGAGAGAGAGTTGAAGCGATGGTAATTGGTAAGGAAAATTTTGTCATAGAAGAAAATCAAGAAGCCATTGTGGCAGAAGATCGGCTCTGACCTCAAACCCATCCTCATTTCTAACAAACCAAACTAAACCTCCAGTTTTCTATCTACAACAGGTTCTCTAGAATCCACTTTCTCAATATGCATAAAAAAATCAAATTTCTCCTCCATCGCATACCATCTCCCATGTTGTCTATCACCCAGATTAATGAGAGTCATCCTCTACTATCTCCTTATAAAGGGTTGGAATATTTGGAAAGACATGAGGGTTATAACGGTTTTGGATGGAATATAAAGGATTATAATGTGGAAAGACAAAAGGTTTATAACGTTTTTTAGGGTGAGTGGTAATTAACGTGAGTGAGTGGGGAGGCAAAGGGAGAGTGTTTTAATTAGGGGGGATTAATGGGTCGGGAGTAATCAACATGGGTGAGGAGGCAATGAAATTAATGAGGTGGAGGTAATTAATGTGGGTGAGGAGACCAATCATAGAGAGAGAAAGGGACATGTGGCATGACACATGTTAAAGAAATGGAGATCAAATGGAGGCTTTTGGAGGAGCCACGTGGAGACCAACCAGGTTATAGTAGTAGTATAGATTTACTATTTATAATCGGATGTATTTGAATTTGAATATTAATGTATTTGATTCGGGGAAATGCTGAAGTTACTGTCGCTATTTGAATTTGAATATTAATGTATATGATTCGATAAAGGGAAATGCGTAACTTATTGTCACATTAGACTATGTGGTCTAATGCATGACGTTGGGTCTTGTGCCGTGGGGGTTTGGGGGCGTCGCCCTGAAAAAAAAATTCAGCTCCAACATGATCATAAAATTCATTAATGTTGCATTTTAAAAAAAGTCTAGTAACAAGAAAAAGTAAAAAATATGGGCCCTTCTTCGTTGGGTCTTGCCTACCTTTTTAATACCCACTAATTGTAGTTAAATTCACTCGCCCCTAGATTTATTCATTTAACCTTAGTTTATAGAATAAAAATAATAATTTTAAGTTGGTTAAGCTTATCAACGGTTAAAAGGGATGAAATGGGAAGACATTTGATTATGTAGATAAATGTGGGGTGGGCTAATCACTATAAAATTACTATATTTTTATATTATGGAGATTGTTTTTTCACACACGTGTTCTGTGTTCAGTGGAACGTGCGCCTCCCTTGCTTGACACATGTCTCTTTTAACACCCATTAACTGCGGTTAAGATTCACTCATCCTTAGGGTTTATACATCTACCCTTAGTTTTTATTTTAAAAAATTAACTCCTACGATAATGAATCTTATCAGGGGTTAAAAGGGACACATAGAGGAATCAATCCCTTTAACGTTACTATTATAATGGGAGAGATGATTTTTCCGAAATTCCCATACCACCCTTATATAAAAACAACATTTTGATTTAATGTTTGACTTTAAAACCCAAACTACCCCTTGCCTTTGGTTTTATTTCCAAACTACCCCTGCTCATCTATCTATTTACAATCACAGCCAATCGCGATTGAACTCAGGGAGAGTTCAATAGCACCCGTGGGTTAACACGTGTCCCTTTTGACTCCTATTAATTGTGGTTAACTCCTTCCCCTCGCTCTCACGTGCTTCGCACGTGCCTCTAGCGAGTTCAATCGCACCCACAGGTTAACTCATGTCCCTATTAACTCCTATTAATTGTGGTTAACTCCTTTCCCTCGCTCTCACGTGCATTGCATGTACCACCCGCTAGTATTACACATAAAAAAATATCTTCAATATATTTTTTGTTTGAGAGGGGGGAAGGCATTCTATACAAATTTTATATATTATGAATTTTTTGAAAATTTTATAAGTACAATATAATAAAATTTCAAAAATTTTGGAGGTGATGGTTGGTTGGGGGGGGGGGGGGGGGGGGGGGGGGAGGCATGGCCCCCCTCGCCCTAGTCTAATGTGTAGTCCTGATTGGTCCATGCTCATTTTTTACCACACATTAACTGTAATTAAGATTCACTCACTTCTAAGGTTAAGCAATCCAACTTTAGTTTTAAAAAAATAAAATAATAGGAATATTAACTTTATTTTTCTTAAGCTTAACCATAATTAAAGGAGTGTTAAAAGGGACACGTGGCCATGGCATTAGACTACATAATCTAATGCGTGGTGTGCTAATCACTAGCCTTGTTAAATATCTAATTGATTATAATAAATAAATAAATAAATATATATATATATATATATACTAGTGAAGGTGCACGTGCGTTGCACGTATTAATTTTTTACAAATAAAATTAAAAAATATTTTTAATAAAATAATTCAATAAAATTAATTACTGTATAAAAAATCTGTATGTTGCTCATATATCTTGTCATCAAGACAAGCTAGACTTATAGACACATAAATATTAATCAATATTAAGACATACTAATAAAAGGTCTCGACTAATACTTATCTCTTTAAAAAAAAAAACCTTTGTTGGGAGCAAATTCTTTTTATGGAAACCAAATACCAATTGCATTCTTCCGGACAGTTTTTGTGCAAACTGACAACAAATAATATATATGTATGACTTATAGATCCAATTAAGTTGGTTGGAACAGAAAGATTATCTTCGTGTCACACTAACTGAATGGTCAGGTCCAAATTTGTGTATACTGAAGACAGAAATACTTTGCTATTCACTATCATGGTAGTATCGCATTACCTTAGTTATGTTTTTCAGTGAGGATGTCTAAGGACTACAGTGTAATTCCATCAATGAAATCAGAGTAATTTTTCTTATTGAAGTCAAAACAAAGGTAGCTGACAGAAAATTCAAAATCAGAGTATTTAAAAAAACCATCTCAGTTGTAGAACATGGATAAGAACATCAAAAGTATTCCCCTTCCTTGGATAGATTCAGAGTGATGATCTGGCAACTACATTGGCATTTGAAGCTCACCTGCAAAAGACAAGAATCATTTAACTACTCTAAATTATAATGGAAGGATAACAATATTCTTTTTATGTGCCAAAACATCTAACTACTACTGCTATTAATTAAATAAGTACGACAAGAAGTTAAAATCAGCATACTAAGAGCAAGGGGTGTGGTTGAAAAAAAATTATCACAGGAGTTAAAACTTGTTAACTATAGTTCAAAGGGGCTTTGTGAGGGCAAGGAGGAATAGTCCTGAATAGTCCCCTCCTCACCCGAGGAAGCTACTGCTCACAAGGAAAACCTCCATTTGTTTATACAAGAGGAAAAACTAATTGTGCAGTAACTATAGATGGTATAGAATGGACCCACAGTTCAATAGGTCCCACCCAAGGAGATCTTCCTATGTCAAAAATCAGTTCTTTGAGTATCAGATGGTTATAAATCCTCTTGCACTAATATTGACTTCATAAATCTTCTAGCCATCAGACCAGACCCATTTGCATGTTTCACACATACACAAACATGAGCTTTGTAATAGAAGGCATGGTCAAGTACCTGAATAGCAGGGTTCGATGTCAAAATAAGAGAGATGCCAAGGCCATCGAATGCCTCACTCCAAGTGCCTTCCGAAATGGTTTTCCAAAACCCTTTGGATTTTCCCAAATGCACTTGTCTGCATCCTTGAGGAATCCTGTATCCAGGGGCTATATAGAAAAATCAGAAATTAAAATATTGAAATTAAGAAATGGAATAATTAGTCGAAACTTTGATAACTAATACGCCCGAACTAGCGAATTGCCATACTAAATGGTACTTGCAGCTACAGGTTCCAAGTTTCAATAACAGAGATCTCATAATCAATACACTGCATGTACCATCTAAATTTGTGCTGAAGGGTCAAGGGTTAGCCTTGCAGCTCAATTCCCTCTTATGCAAAATATTACAACCATTGCCAGAAATGAAATGCAAATATTCCCTGATAGCTAACTAATAGCTAACAATAGCAGCTTGCAAGGTAATAAACTCCTAAGCATACCTGCTTCCCTTCACTTACAGAGGTTCAGGGGTCATAGTTACAGGATCTGAGCAGCTGTGTTCAACTTTCCTGCCAAGCCGAGTTGTGTCCTTGTTATGCTTGACAAGTAAAGTAATAGCAAATGATCCTACAACAAACCGAAGAAAATAAAAAGAAAAATCAGCTAAATGGCCTCAACAATGAAAGTAGAGAATTAGTCCTTTTTTAACCTGAAAGGGTAGATATTATAATGATGGTGTGAAAGTACCAAAAATTTATGTGCTGCACATACAAGAAAATGCAATGAAGGAAATCAAGTAGAATCAGGGTCAGATCTCTCACCACAACATCATCGACATATTTGTACACATCATCAATCAGAGCGAGCAAGCATTCCATCGATGCTTCCATTCTTTCCAAGTCATTGGGGAGCTTGCTGACCATTGTCGTCTTCAGGATGTCAACTGTCATGATGCAAAATTGATTCTTTAGAAATCTTCTAAAACTGGTTTTTCATTGTCGACAATGAAATCAAATTAAACTTCTTTGGTTCAATAGAAGAGTTTGGAGATCAACCAATACAGGAGTTGGCTCTATCTCAAATCAATGTGGAATAAGCCATATGGCTTCACATCAAAATGCACAATACTTGAGGAAAATTATATTCCCAACAGATAATGTGATCTAGGAAGCAATGACAAGCATTGCTTGTCTGTAACTCGAGTTGAGAATTGTAATACAAAGAATATTTGTTCAAACGAAGTGCAAAAAAAGGAAGATGGCATCATGATCCCTAGCTAATAATACTTAATAACGAAATTACAAAATAAAAGGTCAATTCCTCTCCACTCATGTTTCTCTACCAATACAAAACACATGCCTATTACTCTGCCAACAATAAAATTCAGTTCCTTTATAAAAAAATAAAAAAAACTTTCATAACTGCCTGCAGAGAATTCGGATTCCGCGATGTTATTGACGAATGAAATAAATAAGCACTTCAGACACAACAAGAACTAAACAAGAAAAAAAGATTTTTAGGTCAATAAGATAAGAACAGAAATTTAAATTATTGCAATATATAAACAATAGAAAATTTTGTAGAATTACAAATTCATGATCGAAAAACCAAGAGTAGGCAATTGAGAAGTCAACAAGAAAAGATCGAGAGAAAACCTAAACCCTAGATATTCGACATTGAAGAAACGAAATCACATAAAAGAAATCAAAAACTAACCGTTGATCTGGTCAACCGCATGATGAAAATTTTCTTATTTTCAAGAACCGAATGAATTCAAGCTAAAATATTTTTCTGTTACTTGAGGAAACTTTCTAACTTTAAGAATCGAATTTCTTTAGTAAACTAGAGTCTTTAATAAAGGAGAAAGTTCTTTGGAGAAAATGGAGTTCTTGTGGAGGAGGAGTTCTAGTGCAGATGAGAGTGCTCTACGTGAGCTGGAGAAAGACTTCTTCTCAAGATGGGAGTGCTCTGCGTGAGTTATACTTCCTTTAAAAAGTTTTTATTTTTATTTTTTTTGCACCTATTAAACTTAGGTTATTCTATAAGTTATAAATAAAATAGGGGTATTTATGTCTAAGTAAAGTTTAGGTTACTCCTTGTACTTTTATTAGTAGAATGATATATGTGATTTTATAATTTCGTGAAAATAAAATACTCTTATTAATATATGGTTTAAAAAATAATTTTATGATATATTAAATAAATTTTTAATAGAAATAATAATAAAATAGCAATTTTTTATTTTTCTTTATTCTATTTTTATTAAAACAAGTGAAATTTTTAGATCTTGTGACATAAAAATACTCTATTTCATTAATAAATATGATTTCGATCTAACGAGATGGATAAGACTTTCGATCTAACGAGATGGATAAGACTTAAGAGCAAGATGGATCTTATTTAGGTAGGGTTAGGGTTGGGCCTAAGTCTTACAACGTCTGGCCCTCACTTAAAACAGTGGGGTTTATGAGCTTGAACTACTTAGGTACAAGCCCTACCCTCAAGGGTTAGGACTTAGGACCTGGTCAAGGCATAAAGGTAAGTAATTTTTTTTTGTTTTTTTATTCTTATGATTTAGTTGATTTTTTTTTTATTATTAACAATTAACCTAATGTGTAACCATCAGTTTTTATTTGGGCTTCATATTAGTAATACAATGAAAGGCGATATCAATTTGTAAACTAGAAAAGTACCATTCCTCTAATGCTAACGTACAACTTTATAAACAATGGTTGAAAATGAAATTGTTAAAATATCTCATGTCATCATTAATAAAATTAAATTATAATTGCGTCAGTTCAATCAAACTAAAAATTCCGAGCATTTCTTTTCTTTTATGGGAAACTAGCAAAAGGCACGTGCGAGATGCACGTGAATGTATAGTTCTAATAATTGTAAATAGTAGATGAAATGACATGATTGAAAATAATGAAATCAATGAATTTAAAATTGATATAATAAATAAATTTATATATACTCTAATGAAAACAGATATTGAATTCTAGTGTACAAATGTTCATTGTAGATAAATGGTGCTCAAAAGAAAAGGAAAAACACTTCTTAATAATTCTATAGTAGACAAATGGTGCCCAAAGAAAAGGAAAACAAATAGCTAAATTGTTTAGAGAACATGTATCAAGATTGAGAGATAGATGAGTTCCCTTGAACGGTTAAAAGGGTGAATGAATCTTAGAAAGACTATCTATTTTAGGGTTGTAGCAGATGAGAAGAAAAATGAAGAAAAATAAGTAAGAATAAGAAATGAACTTACCAGTAGTAGAATCAGCAGGCATTTGCAAGAACCAAAAATTTCACGCGATGGGTGAGGAGTGCACGGAAACAATACATCGACTCGACATCATAACCAATTAGGTATATAAATCTATGGGTATAATTGTAACATACCCAAATCCAATCGATGGTTGTGTATTAGTTTTGGTGTGCACCTTTGCACCCAAACAAAACTATAAAGGTATATTAAATGTGTAGGTAACAGATTCTCAGCAATAAAACAAAATAAGAAGATAAATCTTTCTATAACTCATTATATATCTTGACCATGAAAAAAAAAAAACATAAAAGATTGCAAGGTTATGGCAATCAACCACTTGAAGAAGAGTGTGATACATGGAAAAGATCAAATATAGATTAATAGATATTAGCACTAATACGTGAGAATGTATATGCCGAAATGAGATAGTGACGAATTCATGAAAAATCGTATGGATGGGTTATTAATTTTAACCAACAAAAAAAAAACAATGTTGAAACAGCAACCCACTACAAATTATCTTATCATCCTCATTCACTTTTGATATTGAATATTAAGAGCTTGAGGAGCATCCATGCATGTGTACAACACCCCACCTACACTCACACCTATATAAATCACCACCTCTCGTTTGAGAGAAATAAAGAGATATGAGGGAGAGAGATAACATTTTTCAGTTAACAAACGCCACAGATGCATATGCAACTGTTTAAATCTTATGATCGATAGGAGTAGCAACGAATTTGACGAGTTGGATTGAGTGTCATGTAGTTGGACAGTTTATAATGGGTTTGCTACGTGACCATGTCCGTTGGAATTAGTTGTTTAAATTACTTTAATACCCTCCTTTAGCTACTTATAATATTGCAATAAGATAACGAGAACATTTTTGTCGAATTAAAAACTTTCAATCAATACCACATATCCCTCGTTCTCCCATTATAATAGTAAAGATATTATCTACTTAGGGTGTGTTCGGTTGAGGGGAAAGTAAAGGAAAATGGGTGAAAGTGGGAGAAACTCCCACTTTCACCCTATTTGGTTTGAGGGATTTTGGGGTAAAGTAAAACTTGAATTTTCTCAATAGTGTCTAACTTTCTCTCACTTTCACCCAAACCTTATTCCACCAAAAAGTTGGAATTGTGAAAGAAAGTAAAGTAAAAGCTTCAAATTCCAAATCTACCCTTTTGTTGAATCTTATTCCTAAAGAGAGCAAAAGGTAATTTTGGAAAAATTTATATTTTCTCCTAAACTTTTCTCTCAAACCAAACACACAAGAGAATTTATACAATTCTCTCACTTTACTTTACTTTACTTCACTTTACTTTCTCCCACCCATTTACCCCTCAACCGAACACACCCTTAGGGTTAGTAACATCAGTTTAGTAAGTTGTGAAGCTCTTGCAACTCATCACCCAATGGGAATGAAGAGCCAAAGCAGTAAGTTTTGTACTAAAGGCATTTCTTACTCAACAGATCACCTCTAGCAGATGCCCGAGATCTACACTTGAGCATCACTATTCAACTGACGCGTGGGAAGGCATTTAACTAAGGGAGTGATAACATGCATTGTACATTCAGTTGAGTAGTACACAAACTCGTCACATGACCTTTTTGACATTCATTAACCATTGTTTAGATTCACTTATACTTAGAGTTTAATAATCTAACCTTAATTTTTAGAAAAATTAACCTTGGCTATGATTTACTCATTCATGTTATTAATTTCTTAAAGATATTTTTCTAAAGATTAAGGTTAGATTATTTAACCCTAAGGGTGATGAATCTTAACAACAGTTAATGAGAGTCAAATAACACACGTGACGAGTTTGGTAGGTATGTACGTATTGTCCAATGGAACATGCGAAATGCATGTTATCACCTCCTCATAGTGGAACACCATTCCACGCGAAAAGTAGTATCGAGTAGGGATGGCAACGGGGAGGGTTTTGGCTGGGGCACCCCCAACTTGACCTCGTCCCAAACCCGGGGCGGGGAGGGCCACTTCCGATTTTTTAAAACATTTATTAACCCTTCCCCACCCTACCATACGTCCTGTTAAACACTAGATGGGTCGAGGTGAGGTTTCATACTATAAGTATTATAATGAGGTAATTTTAATATTATATTAAGGATAAACAAGTGATTTACGGGATTGTGTTAACCCATCCCTGGCCAAACCCGACTCGGGTTTAACACCTCATTCCAAAACCCACCCACATCCCATTTAAAAAGTTCCCCAAACTCGTCCCATAAGGGACGGGCAGGGCGGGGCGGGTTAGCCGGGCCCGTTGCCAACCCTAGGGCCGAGTGTGGATGTCAGGCACCTGCCAGTTGCCTCCTCACACTCACCAAAAACCAACAATTATGTGCCTGGAGTAGGACTGTAGGGGTAGCACCTTTGTTTTTTTTTTTTTTTTTTGGAGGGCCCCACACAGGGGATATACACAGAGCCAGTGGCACAAGCCAGCCGGTGTGTGCCTATACTTGGAGTTGATTAAATCCAGCAGAAGTCATCGAAGGCCTGTATAACTTAGTACAGTGGTATTAGACAGATACAGAAAGGCACACAATAAGGGCGGTTTAGTAAATTAAAGTAACAAATATAGAAAAGTGGGCCTAAGTTAGTTGTAGTAGGTCTGTTGTCTGGATCACAATTCTCATCTCTCAGATAGCGTCAACTTTGGTCCTGACTGGCAATGCTCACAGCTGTAATACAGCTGTATGCCAACCACTGTCCTCACTAGTAACGCCCCCTGCAACTCTAAGTCTAAACTCTCCCTCTCTCCTCTCCCCCTAGAGATAGAGAGAGAGAGAGACTTTTTATTATCTAGAGAAAGAGAGAGAGCGCGAAGAAAAGAGTTCGGCGTACGTGCGCATCGCGCACCAGCTCACCCTTTTCTCGGCGCACGCATCCCCAGCTATTCCAGCCTGTTGCAGCCCACCGTTTCATCTCTCCTTAAAATCAATTCTCGTGTTCTCCGATCTCTCTGATCTCTTTCTTCTCATTTTGATTTCGAAACCCTCGCCGGAAGGACACATGGATCCCTGTCCTTTCGTGCGTCTTCTCGTCGGTAATCTAGCTCTCAAGATTCCGGTTGCTTCAAAGCCTGCTCGTTCTGGCGTTCATCCCTCCTCCTCTCCTTGTTACTGCAAAATCAAACTCAAGAATTTCCCTAAGCAAACTGTTCTTGTTCCGTTGATTCCGCCGGAGAATCAGTTTCCTGAAGGTCAATGTCAAACCCTAGCTGCGAGTTTCCACTTGAGCAAAGCAGATCTGGAGAAACTTGCTGGAAAGAAGATCTTTGTTAGAAAACCTTGTCTTAAGATTGCGATCTACACTGGTCGGAGAGGGACGACTTGCGGTGTAAACTCTGGGAGGCTTTTAGGGAGGGTTTCTGTGCCGTTGGATCTGGCGGGAACGGAATCTAATGCTCGGGTTTTTCATAATGGTTGGATTGCGGTTGGTAAGGATGCGAAGGGATCTTCTGCGCAGTTGCACTTGAATGTGAGGGCGGAGCCTGATCCGAGGTTCGTCTTTCAGTTCGATGGAGAGCCAGAGTGCAGTCCTCAGGTTTTTCAGATCCAGGGGAACATTCGACAGCCGGTTTTTACTTGCAAGTTCAGTTTCAGAAACTCCGGCGATCGGAATCACATTTCCAGGTTAGTTCTTCCGCCCAGCTAGGGTTTCGTTATGTTTCTTCCAAGTTGTAGATTCTCCATGTTTTAATTTGTCATTTCTATCCTTCTCCGGCAAGCTAGGGTTTCTACATTGTTTTCATGAAATTTCTTTTTTTCACAAACGAATCTTAGAAGCAAGAGACGTTTTTGTGTAGCTCCAGTTACTGTTGTTTGAATTTTGAACGATTAAAGCTTTAAAAAAAACTTTTTCTTTTTCCGTACTTAAACTCGATATTCTCTTCAATGGGATTGCTTGAAGCTAACTCCATTTACACCAAGTAAAGTAAGATTTGGAACATTGAATTGTAGTCACCTTTCGATTCATTTCGAATAAGCACGATCCATTTGAAGAAAACTTTCAAGGAATATAGAATCAGAATTTATGGGTCCATTATATGGTGAATCGATTTTCAATGTTCCTTCTTCCTTTCCTTCACTAATTTATTTATCTAATCAATTACTGTTACTGAACAGATCATCACAGCCAGAACCAAGCAGTTCAAGAAGCTGGTTGAGCTCGTTTGGAAGTGAGAGAGAGCGACTGGGGAAGGAAAGAAAGGGATGGTCGATCACCGTCCACGATCTCTCAGGCTCTCCAGTAGCAGTCGCATCTATGGTGACACCCTTTGTGGCCTCACCAGGTACAGAACGAGTCAGCCGATCCAACCCAGGCGCCTGGCTCATTCTCCGGCCAGGCGACGGAACATGGAAGCCATGGGGCCGTCTCGAGGCGTGGCGCGAACGCGGCAGCAGCGACGGCCTAGGCTACCGCTTCGAGCTGATGCCGGACATGAGCGCGGCTGGTATTGTTCTGGCAGAGTCGACCGTTGGGACTAACAAAGGCGGGAAATTTGTGATCGATATGAGCAGTAACGGTAACGGTCGGTCAAATTCAAACACACCGGCTTGTAGCCCTAGAAGCAGCGGTGACTTTGGGTATGCGTTGTGGCCACACTGTATGTACAGAGGATTCGTGATGTCGTCGACGGTGGAAGGAGAGGGGAAGTGCAGTAAGCCGGCGGTGGAGGTGAGTGTGCAGCACGTGAGCTGCACGGAGGATGCTGCAGCGTTTGTGGCTCTAGCGGCTGCCATTGATTTGAGTATGGATGCTTGCAGGTATTTCTGTCAGAAGCTCAGGAAGGAGTTGTGCCAGAGTCAGGAAATGCTTGGTTGATTTGCATTTCATTTCAGTTCATTTCTTTGGCGTTTTGTGTTTTTCGCTTTTTTGCTTTTGAGTGGTTTTTTTTTTTTCTTTTTTTTGTCGTTTACTAACAACGGGGTTATTAGATGTACAGTGAGGGAGGGGATGGGGGTGGGTGACAGGGCACGCTGTTTTTGCTTGTGTGACTTGTTTTGTTTGTGTTTAAAATTTAAATGACTGTGATTTTGATTAGAGAGTTTTGATGAGGTTCCGTTTATTTGTTGGTTGGTTGGTTGGATTGAATCATTGAATACGACAATATGTTACACGAGAGTTTTCATCAAATTATAACTGATGTTTGAATTAATTGAAATGTGTTTGACAGGTGTAAATTTCTTGTTCTATTCATTAGGTTCCTGACTTTATTGTTTAGAATAAAGCTCAGGTGGTATTGGATTATTGGGGGTGACCCATTTTTTTAAAAAGAATTTAATTTAGTGTTTTTACCCAAATTTCATGAATTTGGACCAAAATATCCCAAATAAAATTTAAGAATTTTATTTTAAAACTCTTATATTTGTTTAAAATTCAAAAATATAATTGAATTTACTATTTTTCTATTTAAATTTAGTCAGTTGTAAGATAATTATGTATTTATTATTCTAATAAGATTTTTAATGAATTAAGATATTTAATAGTAAATCCATTTAAATGAAAATACTTAATAAATAAAGATCTAACTGAAAATAAATGTAAGAGACTTATCTTTTTGGTTGGAGAGGTAATCTAAACACAAACATAGACACAAGGTAACCGGGAGGGAAAGACACTATCTTATCTTTACTATTATAATGCGAGAGGCTTGCAAAGATGAATTCTCAAAAATTCCTAAACTACCTTTATATAAAAACAAAAAAAGACACTATCTTTATCTTTACTATTATAATGCGAGAGGCTTACGAGAGGCTTACAAAGATGAATTTTCAAAAATTCCTAAACTACCTTTATATAAAAACAAAATATTGATTTAATGTTTTACTTTAATTCTCAAACAACCCCTGCATTTGATTTAATATTTTACTTTAATTCCTAAACTACCCCTTGCTCATCTATCTATTTAGAATCACAGCCAATCGCGATTGAACTCGGGGAGAGTTCAATCACACCCGCGAGTCAACACGTGTCCCTTTTAACTTCTATTAATTGTGATTAACTCCTTCCTCTCGCGCTCTCGTACATCACACGTGCCACTAACGATTTCAATCGCACCCGCAGGTTAGCACATGTCCCTTTTAACTCTTATTAATTGTGGTTAACTCCTTCCTCTCGCTCTCACGTGCATCGCACGTGCCACCCGCTAGTATTACATAAATGCATTTCATTGCAATCAGGATTACTATGTTTAGTTTATTAAGATTATATATATTTCCAAGTGTTCCTGGGTTATCTATTTAAACTCAAATAGAGTTATTGTAATCCGTTCAACTATTCAATAAAATCAATATTTTTACATGGTATTAGAGTTATTGATCATTTGGTAACCTCTTATTATTATTATTATTATTTTCTGGAGGTGGTGTCGTCACTGTCTGTTGGGTTTAAACTTTTTTTAAATAAAAATCTTGTCCTCATACGTTTGCAACTCTCAGTTCTCACCCACGCTTGCTGAATCATACAAAGATTTTCTTTATTTCAAACAAAAATGGTGAAACACGTTTGACAACTCATTTTTAGGGAACAATTTTAATAATCGTTATGTATTCGAAAAAATTTAGTAGAAAAAAGACGTGTATCAAAATTAAATATGTGAAATGCGCTTAAACGAATGAAATAAACATTAAAAACGGATGAGAGAAATGAAAGAAAATAAAATTGGGTGTTGCTACATGCATACCACTTTTTTCTACCTAAACACCTTTTATACCCAAACGCCAATACTCCTTTAAAATTTAGATACTATTAAAATAAAATAAAAAGAGAAGATTCCCCTCTCAAAATTGAGGCAATTTTCCTTTAAGGTAATCTAATATTGGTTTCAAGTTCTTCGAATAAGAGAGTGCTGGTCCTTGAAGCAAACACCAATGCCCTACCATTTTTGCCAAAAACAGTAGTCGTAAAGGATTAGGGTGTCATGCTCCAAAATCTCATCTTGGTTATAATGAGACTTTAGACCCATGACACCATATATCTAATCTTTATCCTTTAAAACATACAAGACATATTAAATTTGAACCTGAAAATTTCTTAATCCTTAATAATAATTCCAACAATTAAATCCATCCAATCTGATCAATCATAAATACTAAAGTGAACCTGATCCTTAAACATGATCAATGACTAAAAATAAATCTAAACAATATAATCTGAAATTGTCTTATTATATCTCTTAAATAAATTGAAATAAATAACTAATCATCTAGACTCAATAATAGAGAAAGTAATTCAGATTGACTTTCACTTTCTAAAAATCACATTTATGCTCTTCTGTAAACTCCTTTTCCATCCATGGTGGTAAAACATAAATGTCAAACCCTCCTGAAACCATCGACATAAAAAGTATGGTTGAACAAACAATAACTCAGTAAATATAAAGTCTAGCTAACAATATACAATAACATATCAATATGTTCATGCTTTAAAAAAAAACATAAATAACATATCTTACAATTCATGAGCGGAAAACATGAAAACACATTATTAAGCAAAACTTATAATCAGACTCTTAACATGTATAAACTTGTGAGACTTATCAGATGCATGTCAATTTGTTATAGGTTCTTTGTGAGTAGCATATAGCCTTGCCAGTTTGGTCCTTGTAACCACATGTTATCATGCTAGTTATATTATTCTTATCACCACATGCTGTCATGCTAGTTATACAATTCTTGTCATCAAATGTTGTCATGCTTGTTATGCGATTTTTGTCACCATATGTTGTCATGCTTGTTATACTATTCTTATCACCACATGTTTCCATGTTTGTTTTACCTTTTTTCATATAATTTCTATCGTTACTGGAGTCTTACAAGTCTTGTTAGTTCATACAGACTCACGTATATATTTGGTAACAAGGTGTCATAATTAACCTTCATCTAGTTAACCCTTAGATTCCGATATCAAAACATCGAATCCTACCAAAGCTACCCATATAACTAAGATTAGCGGATTCAGGGCCTTGATATCATCATCAAAGTATTTACCTATCTGAAACTTAACCATCAAATACATGCACAATTACATATGAATATCATTTGAAATCGTACCATAACTTTATCATACATGAAGAATAATTCACAACATAAATTCAGGTTTATTAATTGACAAAGTCAAATCATAACATTAATAGAATTATCAATTTATTAGCATCAACTATAACTCATCATAAATTCATTCTTCCATATGCAATTATCATAGTTCCATAATTATTTTCATTTTTCTTATTTAAACATAAAACGTAATATTAACAGGGTTATTCACATCCTATTTTCATAATTCATTGAAATAATGCATAAAGAATGGTGAAATCTTTAGATAATTTCATTTGTGTTCTTTTACCTAAATATCATTCTATTAGGTCTTATCTTTGAAACACTCTTCAAATCATGCAAGAACGCATCACAATATGCTTAATCATATCACATAAACATATAAATAATCCTACATCTTGATTTCATAGAATTACATAGAGATATTATTAGGTTAAACAATGTATAGTACATAATCATTCATTCATTTCGAAATCTTAACATCAAACCATGTGTAAATCATGTAACTCATACTTTCAACATGCTCATTCAAACCATGATTACACATAAAGACATATCCAAATCTTGAAAGTACTTATCTTATAAAAAATCATTAAATAGAACAATATATAGTACCTCTCTTGATCGTTTCTCTACGATTTTTCGCTTTAGAACGGTCTTGGATGAGATTTCAAGCTCCCCTTCTTCTCCAATTGAAACTCCTTTGTAAATCTTAGGTTTTTCTCTCTTTTGGACCTTACAAAGTCTTAGAATGTTTTTGGAAACCTAAAGCCCCAAAATAAGGTCTGTGTAGGAACCCTAAATTGTAAAATATCATGAAAATCGTGTCTTTTCGTGTTTCTAGGCACGGCCCACCGCTCTGGTGGAGTTAGTGGCCGCTTTGGCAGTCAGAAGCACAAAATTGGGGCCGTAGGTATTGGTCGCGGACTCGGGCAAAGCCCATGGGTGCTTGGGCGCCCAGCCATTTATTTCTTTGATCTGACCTTACTCTGGTATTTGACCCATAACATTTGACTAAATTATTGGAATTTAATGATTCAAAATGCGTTGGAAACCTTATTCAAAGGGAAACAATTTATTGTCTAATAGGGATGTCTCAATTTTAAATCATTGGGTATCAAAAAAGCCCGTTAAGTTGGATGTATGTAGGAGAGAACTGCAAAACATTTGAGTTAGTATCAAAAATCCAATGTTAGCTCAATTTGTTTTTGGAACAAGAATCAAGGTTCTTCATTTTAATATGTACGAATTACATGATGTGAAAGGTTTGAGTCTCTACAAGGGGCAGAGCCAGGAATTTTTCATTGGAAGAGCCATACTACATATATGAAGAAAATAATGGAATTGGGGTATGGGGCCTTTGGGGTCCGGGGGCATAGCCTCTGATATTATTTTTTTGAGTAATGAGTCCATCATGGTCATAAAATTTGTTAATGTTGCATTCCAAAAAAAGGTTCAGTAATAAGAAAATATGAAAAACATTGGCCCGTGTTCATTGGTTCTTAACCATCATTTTAATACCCACTAATTGTGGTTAGGATTTATTCACCCCTAGGGTTCATCCATTTAACCTTATTCTTAGAAAAAATAATAATAACTTTAAGTTGGTTAAGCTTAACTACGATTAATGGGATGAAATGAAAGGGATTTGATTATGTAATCCAATGTGGGGTGGGCTAATCACTACTCTAAAATTATTACATTTTTATATTATGGGGATTGTTTTTCCACGCGCATGTTTCGTGTTCTGTGGGACGTGCACACCTCCCCTGCTTGACACATGTCCCTTTTGGCACCTATTAATTGTGGTTAAGATTCACTCACCCCTTGGATTTATACATCTACCCTTAAAAAAAATTAACTCCGAAGATAATAAATTTTAATTAGGGTTAAAAGAGACACAAAGAATAAATCCTTTTATATTATACATGTAAATTATATACAAAATTTATATTCTGTATTAAAAAAAAAATTTATACATACAACTTATCATAATTTCAAAAAATTTGGAGGCCATGGCCCCCCCCCCCCCCCCCCCCCCTCGCCCCTTGGCTCCACCCCTGTAAAAAACGTCGATGTAGCAACATAATCATCATCAAATGAAGAAAATAGATATTAGGTTTAGCAGGATGAGTGGTTGAAACTGTTTTTGTCAGTGGTCGACGTTGTTTCAAACCGTTGCCATTGGGAGTTGGCGCTATTGCAAACAAGTGTAATTACTTTGAAATGGGTAATTTATTCAATGACATCAATAGGCACATAAGAATAGATTGGTAGAGATATATTAGGGTTTTATTTTCTAAGAATAAAAGGATAAAGCTTCTGAGATCCCCTTAAGGCCGAACCACCGAGACCGTGCTCTAAGAGCACAGGATTTCAAGTGGGGCCTACCATGTGAAATGGCCCCACCAGAAATCCCGTGCTCTAAGAGCATAGTCTCGGTGGTCTTGGCCCTAAGGGGGTCTTAGTAGCAAAGTCCTAAATTAAAATAAGGGTTTGAGGATTGACAATGAGAAAATTTCCAAAGCTCTCGAGTTTGATTTTCACATAGCATCTTCTTCCTATCGAAGGACTTTCAATCATAGAGAGACTAATAGAAAAAGAGGGACTCCATCTATGCAAGAAGCTTGAAGACAAGGGTAATTTTGTCTCTTTCATTCCTTGTTAGATTATAGATTGTATTTTAAATGATATTGGTATTTAGTAAGTAAACATGGGTCTGCGCATAGCAGCACCCCATAAAATTTTGGGTGTTTTATGATACTCATAAATGTATTGATGATTATATTTATTTAAAGCAATCCAAACAACATCAATACCCCTCTAGATATGTAGTGCGGTTGTTCACGCCGGGACAAAATCTTCTTGCATTCATGAGGAGTTAGATCTAGGGGTGTATCTGAACTGGGTTAGCTCAAAGTTTGGCTCGGCTTAATCAAGTCCAGTTTGGGCTCGAAAAATAGGCTCGATTGAGCCGATCCGAGCTAATTTCTGAGTTTGAAAATGTATTCAAGCCGAGTTCGAGTCAAGGCCTATTTGATTCGGCTCGACCCGATTGAGTTTCAGTTTGGCTCGACTTGAATATTATATAAAAAATAATCTATTATATATATATATATATAATAAAAAAATTATTATTATTTAAAAATTATTTTTAAATGAATCAATCAAAGCTCAAGCCAAGTCGAGTTCGAATCAATTCGAGCTTAAGCATAAAAGAGAAAATTTCAAACCACGCTGGCCTCGAGCATAGATGAAAAAATTTCAAACCGAACTGAGAAGGGTCAAGCCCGACTCGAATAGACCCCTAGTTAGATCTATCACCTGAAAGGAATCTTGAGATCTTTGGCATGAGTCAAACGGAGCAAGATGATGAGCAAATATATTTGCGGTTTTTGGGGGGAATATATCTCTACTATAATGAGAGAAGCCTCCCTAATGATGGAAATTCTCAAATTACCCCCTTAACCAACTGTAGCCTGATTTTTTCCCAATTCCCAAACTACCCTTATCTACAAACCTTATAAATCCTTCATTTCATGTTTTACTTAATTCCTAAACTGCCCATTTCTCATCTACAATCTACCAAACTACCCCTTTCACAAACAAACCGTTGCTTATTTTTGATAAATTCCCAAACTAACCTTAAGACAAAACTTGATTTAATGTTTTACTTAATTTCGAAACTACACTTTTCTTATCTACACCTTTTGACACTCCTTAACTGTGATTAAAATTCACCTACCTCAAACTACCCATTTCTCATCAATTACACCCACAGGTTAACACGTGTACCTTTTGACACTCCTTAACTGTGGTTAAAATTCACTCACCTTTAGGGTTCACCCTAGTCGCTCTCCCCCACTCATCTCTCTCATATGCATTGGACTGTACACACACGTGTAACTCACGTGCCTTCCGCTAGTTATTCTATAGCCTCTAATAAAAGAGAGTGTTGTCCAACTTTCTAACTTCTCTTAATTTTGTATTCCAAAATTACCCTCTATCTCATTTCGCTTACCTCCATTAGAAGCAATGTTGGTGGGACCCGTTTGCACATAGCACATAGGTATAGTAGTAGCACCCGTTTGCACATACATTATACGCTGGTGTGACCCGTCACAAGCAATGCTGGTAGCACCCGTTTGCATATACATCATACCCGTTTACCTGTGTTCCAATCTCCCCATACAAGTATGACGGATAGGGACATCTCCATTCATTTTTTTCACGTTGAGTTTATTATTTTATTTTATAACTGTGTTGATTAATTTTTTAAATAACATTATTTTAAAAACATTGCATGTGCCTTGCACTTGCAACTCAACTAGTTATATTATAATTCACAAGTTTGGATAACTCCACCTTGATGTCATACAATATTTTTTTTAATTATAAGAATCAAAACTTAGGTGGATTAATTTTGTTTCAGAAAGGGTGAATCATCAAAACTGTTACCAAGTGTCCTGTCATGGCTCATTCCCCTTCTGCATGAGCTGTAGGGAATAGTATCTAGTGGAGACATGTTTGTGTGCTGGCGTGGGAGTTGGGCTAGTTTGATGTTCCTTCCTCTGACCAAGAAGGAAAATGACTGAATGATCAAATCAAATAGAACGAGAAATGCAGGGACGTCTGGAAGGGGTTTTATGTGAGGGGTGGGGTTTGAAATTTCAAAGTATGGAGAGGAGTGGGTACCACACGTACACCTCATGCCAACATTGGCTTTTGTACTTGCTAGCGGTGGTTAAGTGGATATGGGCCACACGAAGATGGTTGCTGGGCCTCGAAGGGCCAATTAGATGAACACTTGGTGGGCCCTAGTGTCTTCAATCCGAACTTTTATCCGAAAATGAAATTTTGAAGAACACTTGGGATCTTCTCTGGTTCATGTTGGTGAGAGACTGCCAGCGACCACTGGGAAAGTGCCACATAGGCCATACTAACCTATCAATGTGTTGATTTGCCATGCAGCAAAAATGTACAGTCATATGTGACACCTTCCCATTGGGTGTTGGCGGTCTCCTCCAGCACAAAGATGATGTCTTTAAAAAATAGACAAACAGGCGGCGTGCATCATGAGATCAAGCAAGTAAAACATAAACTACAAGTCTACAACTTACTAGAGGAATGCTAAGCATACTCACATTTTCATACTCTTATTCCTTTTAAATAATAAAATTACTACTTTATGCGGATCTAACACAAAACATTTTGTTTTTGTTATATAAACAGGAAATTTTCTAATTCAACGTTTTGTTTAAATGTTAAACGAGGGAGAGTATGGACTTTTTGAATCGTAAAAGTATGCTTAGGATTCTCCGTAGGCCCTACCTGATTATGAGAAAAAGCAAAATGAAAATAACAGCTTACCTGCAAGCCTCACCTGCTGTATGAGATGAAAATGATGACTTTCTTGTGGGTCCCCCAAATTTATTTTTTTTCTGGGGTTTTTTTTTTTTTGGGGGGGGGGGGGGGGGTGGGGGGGAGGGTGACGAGGGTGTCCGGGCCTCTTAGAGCACCCGACTAATCCCTCGGGTATGTGCAAACCTTCCAATCACACGCACAAAATAAGTAGGGATAAATCCCTGACGGTGGCCAACAGGAGGAAGGGAATCGTACTCAAGACCTCTCATCCGGAGGCGTGGTCTTGCCGGCACACCAACCCCCTATTGAAGCTTTACACGCCACTTAGTCATATGGGTCTTCTTCCATGTGTAACACCACATGTTTGATCCATACATGACAAACTAATCTTGGTCCAACCCCCTATTGAAACTTTACAAACCACCTAGTCATATGGGTCTTCTTCCATGTGTAACCCATGTTTGATCCATACCTGTCAAACTCCTTTCGGTTCCTTTCGCTTTTAACTACCGAGCAATTCAACTCTTCATTCCAACGGGTTAGTGTGCTGGCTAGACCACATCTCAGGAAGTAGATGTTTTGATTCCCTTCCCTTTGTTGGTCACGATTTGTGCATGTGGATGAAAGGATCTCACGTGTTAGGGATTAGTCAGGTGCTCTAAGAGGGTTGGACATCCTCGTTACCAATTATATATAGGGAGAGATACTAATGAGTCATGCTCATTGAAGCTTGTAATGAGCGGTCCCCGTAGAAAGATGACATGTGACATATTTTTTTGAATCTAATCGTTGGATGTTAAGTTGGGTCCATTAGAGACACGTGTCAAAAAAATCAATCTGATCGGATATGTTTAGTCCGATTAGACCTAGTTTGCATCATTAACCCCTTAGGATTCACTCTAGACCTTACTTATGACATAGAAATGGCTGAATTTTCTCTTTTTCGATTGTACGGTTATAAATGTCCGATTGAACTAATTTTTTGTCACGTGTCTCTTAAGCAACCTGTCTTGACATTGAATAATCAAATTCTAAACAACTTGTCATGTGTCACATTATTAGGGACCGCTCATTAGAAGTTTCAATGAGCAAGGCTCATGAGACTCTCTCTCTCTCTCTCTCTCTCTCTCTCTCTCTCTCTCTATATATATATATATATATATGCACTAATCCAAACTACCCTTATCATAATCATTATATAAGACAAACACTTATATATCTATTAGGGTTGAAATTCTCTACAGTTGTAACCGGACTCCAAGGAGTCCGGTTACACCACTGAGGTCGTCATGTGTCCCTTTTAACACTCTTTAACAGGGGTTAAGATTCATCCACCTCAGGGTTCATCCACTTATCCTTGGATTTTAGAAAAATATATATAAAAAAAAAATTGAACCCTAGGAATTAGTGAATTTTAACTAGGGTTTAAAAAAAAATAATATTTTTTTTCTAAAAACCAAGGATAAGTGAATGAACTCTAGGGATATATGAATCTTAACCACAATTAAGGGGTGTCAAAAAAGACACATGGCAACCTCAAGAGCGGTTACTGTGGTTAAGACTCATCTACTCCTACGGTTTACCCATACTCCTAGGGTTCACCCATTTATTCTTGGGTGAACCCTAGTGGTGAGTGAATCTTAATCACAATTAAGGAGTGTTAAAAGGGACACATGATAACCTCAGTGGCGTATCCGGACTCTCCGCTCTCTTGGCAAAATGCTCCGAAAGAAGAACGTCTCGTCAAGGCTCCGCCAACTCCCTTTCTTTGCTATACCCAAAATGTCTCTAAAACTTTTTGGTTCTTAAAATGTCCCTACGTCATATTTCTAAAAGTAATGTTTCCCTCACAATTTTTTTTATCCAAAATATCCTTCAAGTCTCTCTCTCTCTCTCTCTATGATTGGGGGGGCATTGCACGTGCCGCCCACAAGTATATATATAAAATTAACATCTACTAATTTTTTTTTGAGAGTTGCCTCATAATTTTTAGTTGTGCCACGAACGATGGATGAAGGAAGAGGTTAAGGTTTTAGTGAAAGATTCGAAAAGGGAGAAAGGGTTTGAAGAAGAGAAAAGTTATTGAGATCATATATCACTAGGTGGGTGGCACGTGCAATGCACGTGAGAGTGAGGGGAAGGAATTAACCACAATTAATAGGAGTTAAAAGGGACATGTGTTAACTCTTTGGTGCAATTGAACTCGCTAGTGGCACGTGCGATGCACGTAAGAACGAGGAGAAGGAGTTAACCACAGTTAATAGGAGTTAAAAGGGTCACGTGTTATCCCGCAGGTGCAATTGAACTCTCCCTGAGTTCAATCGCGATTGGCTGTGATTCAAAATAGATAGATGAGTAAGGGTAGTTTCGAAATTAAATCAAAGGCAAGGGGTAGTTTGGAAATTAAAGCAAACATTAAATCAAAGTTTTGTTTTTATATAAGGGTAGTATGGGAATTTCTGAAAAATCATCTACGGCTGCCTCTTGCATTATCCTAATGAGTGCCAAAATTTAGATAAAATGTCATGCTTAAGAAACATGAATCGGGTAAACTTGACATTCCATACATGAGCATATTTTTTAAAAAAAATTTAATGATGAACTAACTATTGGTGTATAACATGGTAATAAATAGGGAGTTCACATCTGTAATATTATTTGACTTCCGTATTAAAAGAAAAATATAGCGAACATACCAATGTCATTGATGTAAGTAGCTCCCTAATGCAAACCCAACAAATAAACTTGTGTAGTTCGCAAACATCCATCCTGTCCATTGGCGAACAATATTTTATTCAGACTCCCTTGAAAAAAAAAATTGAATGCCAAGTTTATATCGTTAGGTAAAATTAAGAGAATGAGACAGTGGTTATAATTAATACATGTTTATCTATAGAAGGGAAAAAAGATCATTATCAATTTGCTTAAAAATTAAGATCATTACCAATCCCCTACGAAGAGGTTCAAACTCAAAATATGACACTAATATCTTAAATGATTAGAGATCCCAACACTTTTTTTAGACATAGAAACTCAAAATATTTTTTTTAAAAAAAAACTTTAAACAAATTTTTTTAAAATGAAATTTTATTCCTCAAACTTGTTTCACATTGAAACCCAAAATAGAAAACAAATATCCTAAAAAATTAGATATTTAAATTTCTATACCCAAAATTTTGATAAGGGTTTTGAATCCCCTACCAAGAGGTTCAACCCAAAATACAACACTAATATCCTAAATGATTAAAGATCCATAAACTTTTTTTAGACATAGAAACTCAAAATCAAAATTTAAAAAACTTTCAATAATTTGCTTTAAAAAAGAGAACAAAAAAAATGAAGTTGTAGGGTCCAATAAATCTTTAATTTTTTAAACATATTAATTTTTTTCCGATAAAGGTTTTGGTAACCTCTAATTCAACCATGGTATAATAAATCTTTAATTTTTTAAACACGATTATCTATAAAAAAAAAAAATTCTAATATCAACAGTTTCAATAATAAACCCAAATTTTTCATGAGGGTTTTCAATCCCTAACTAAGAAGTTCAGTTGAGATGGTAATCCAAGAGGTAAATACCCAAAATACAACCCTAAGTTTGTAAACCAAAATTTCTAATAAGAGTTTTGAATCTTAACAAGAGATGAAAATTTAACACAGTTGGAGATGAGAATCCAAGGAAAAGAGCAAAAGAGTCGCCGAAGAAAGCGCTTTGCGAACGGTGGTTGGATTAGCAATCGTTTGTTTGCAAATGGGGAAAAAAGGAAGGAAGAAGAAGAAAATAAGGAAAAGGTTTCCTGAAAAAGATGCTTTGCGAACCGCCGTTTGATTAACAGAGAAGTAGTTGTTGGTTTGGAGAGGGTGAAAGAGAAGAAGAAGAAGAAGAAGAAGAAGAAAGAAGGGGGGAAATTGCAGGTCACGAATAAAGAGGGGAGAGGGCTGAGTTTTATTTGAAATTTGACTTGAAAAGTTTAAAATAACCTTTTAAAAGAATAAATGTTGATAAGGCTATTTTAATTTTGAGGGGTTCTTTGGTCATTAGAAATTTTCAACCGACGTTTTGAAAATCCAGAATTCGCATTATATTAGTAGAGATAGAGATAGGACAACTCAAGACAATTTCCAAGGAGCCACCACGATATTGAAATACCAAAAATCTTGATGTGCCCTAAAGGGTGCATTACTTGTTCATCTCGTAAAAACTTTTATAAGTTATTTTACCCAAGTCAAATTATTTTAACAGATCATACAACTCTACTAATTCAAGTAATATTACTTGAAACAAGTTATTTTACTTGAGTAAAAAAGCCAATTGAGCTTCCATGATTCACTTTGTATGAATCAATTTTTTTTTTTGCAAATTTGTTAAGATTGTAGTTGTAATTAATGTTGATTTTGATTTAAAATTGATTTAAAATTAATAAAAATCGGATCATTAGGATCCGGGGTTTTGTTTTTAATTAAGGACTAAAACCCCCCATGATTTAATCTTTGTTTTGGATGAGTGTTTGATCTCTTAAAAAGAGAGATAATACATTTTTTAGCCTATTTCCATTGTTTTTTTAGTCTCACATCGGAAAGGAAGAGAAAATCTAAAGGGTTTAATTACTCTCTTAGTTGCTTAGTTGTCAACAACTAAGCATGAGGTGTAGACCATTACCCACCAATTCATTTAGACCTTAACTAGGGTGCACGAGCGCCCACGCACGGGCTCGGGTGCGGGGCGGGCATAGGGCTTTGGGCGCTATGAGGCGCACGTGCGCATCGACGTGAGTCGTTATTTATTTTGATTAAATCAGGACCGTTGATCTAATCTCAATTGTAGATCTAGGTTGACCTTGATCGGATGATCAGAGTGGTTGATCAAAGCCATTTGATCAAGTCTCAAGCTCAAATTGAATTTGGGCCATCGGATCTGATAGTGAGATCTGATAAGGCTGTCAGGTATATCAAGTAATGAGTGCTTGAGTCAGTGGTGGTAGGTCCATGATAGGATGCTCAGACCAAGGCCTGACTCATATAGCCAAGTGGCCTCAGCATGGCCTGCCTGAAGCAAGAAGAGCCTAGCCAGGTGGCCGAGCCCGTGTACATGCAAGGGGATCTTGGTCCTCTATAAATAGAGGGCCTTGGAGATGTACTGGGTTCTGTTGGAACTCAAACCAGAACCAAATCTGCGGGCCCAGACTAGTGAGCCCAAAGAGAAGACCCATACAAGAGTAGATGCACCCTGGTTCAGTCAGGTTGAACCATGGTCTATCAGGTGGATTCTGAACCAGTGACCTCTTAGGAGGACCCTAAGCTGGAGACCTCCATTAATGGTGGACCTTGGAGCTCAAGGAAGAAGATCCAAAGGCCCATAACCCAAAACTAGACTCAGTAGGCTGCCTGGATCAATCCAGATCCATGGATACCAGAATATGGACTGCTGTCCATGTAAGTACCCAATTTTTACACCCTGCTTAACCATGGTTAACCCCCTGTTAACCATGGTTATCACCGACCAAACCCTAGTAGCCCTAGGTAGACCTTAATCTAAACCCTAGGTAAACCCTAAACCTTAGCCTAGCCCTAGGTAGACCCTAAACTCTAGTCTAACCCTAGCTAAACCCTAGAACTAACCCTAGGTAGACCCTAGACCTAACCTAGCTTAGCCCTAGTCTAAACCTAGGCTAAAACCTCATGGGCTCAAGGCCCATTTCAAATAAAACCCCTAAGCCCTAGGTTAACCCTACCTAAACCCTAGGTAAACCCTAGACCTAACCCTAGGTTTAACCCTAGCCTAACCCTAATCCAAACCCTAGGCAAAGCCCCATAGGCTCAAGGCCCGTCTCAAGTCCAAAACTCAAAAAAAAAAATTAAATTAATCAAAACCTTGTTTGGGCCCAAGCATGGGCTCACTTAGCCTAACCCAAGTGGGGCCCACTTGCTTTTTCAAATTTTGAATTTGGGAGCCAACTCCAAGTAGGGTAAAGCCCTTTTTGCTTAACCCTACATAGGTGAGGGTAGGCCTAAAAACATGAAAAACAAAAGTTTAAAATTCAAAAAAAAAAAAAAAACTCTTCCCAAAAAGAAAAAAAATTAAAGAAAAAAAAAAATGATGATAAGGGGTTTGATTGGGCACCAGCCTATGTGGCAAGACCCACATACGGGTTGGGCCCAAGCAACCAATAAAAAAAAAACAAAACAAAATATTTTTTTAAAAGAAAAGAGTCTGGCACTATTCATCATCTCCCTCATAGAGACGAGGACGCTGCCACACCCCTGGCTCTGCCCTGCTGCCTACCACCCCTCCTGTCGTGTCTCCCACGCCTAGTGGTGATCGGTCATCCTTATCCTTCGACTCCCCTCCTTCTTCTTCCATTTAAATCCACCAAAGCCACAGCAACAAAAAAAAGAAAAAGGAGAACAAATTTTTTTTTACCAAACCCAAGCCCTTTGAACCTTCCCCTTTCACTTAGGCAAGACTTCGGGGTATACAGGAGCTCCCCTAGGCCGTCCCCTAAGCCCCACAGTAGATATCACCACCTCCTCCATGAAGAAAAACCTGCAAAAAAAACAGGGGAGACACTGCCCAACTATGGCCAGCACCACCTGAGCACCCTACAGCAGCTCCACCCTCACCTGAGACCTCCTCAAGACCCTACAACAGCCTCCTACAGCCCCCTTTTTGCACCGCCATCTCTACTGTTCCAAAAAAAAAACCAAAAACCAGTTTTTTATATACGGCAATCCTGTCCAGCAGCTCCATCCCTACTCCACTCCATCTGTAGCCATCCTTAGATCTTTTTGGACCTCCACCAGGCCTCCCATCACCCCTGCACTACTGTTGCACAGCCTTCTAAGGCCTCTTTTCATCACCGCACCTGCTGCCCAAGGAAAGCTAGGGTATATACCCCTCACCCTTGCCCTTTTTTTTGGTGTCTTTAGCATTGTAAGGGACCCCTGGTCCCAATTCAGGGGTCCCATATCATTTATTTTAATTTTAATTTTTTTTTTTCACTCATTACAGCACCATAGCTGAGGACAGGGTCCCCTCGTTTCACCTTCTTCATAGACGGTGGGGGTTTTCCCTTGAGGCATGGCCACGGATCCACCACCCCCACCACTGTGCGGTCACTCCTTGGGATTTGAGGGGTCCTCAATCCATGAGAAACCCCATGGATTCCCACGAGTTAAACACCAGAGCCCCAAAAAATTTTTGTTTAACCATGGTTAGATCAGGCCTTGGTCGAAACCAGGGGCATGGTTAGACTCCATGCATGTAGGGCTACCCCTTGTAAAATTTCAGCCCTTAACTCCATCGTTAACCATGGTTAAATCAACCCCAAAGTGGAGTCGACAGTCTGAAAAACAGCCCGAGTAGCCGACTTTGGGCTTCTGTGGGGCGCACATACGACCTCCTCTTGGGCCCCACAATGGCCCAAATTTTTCCCCTCACAGTAGGCTTCGCAACCATGGTCTCGAATCCCCTATGGGTTGAGCCAATCAGCGACAAAATCACCACAAAGTTCGGAAAAAATCTGTTTGGCTTTTGTTTGAAAAAATCGTCAT
Organism: Tetracentron sinense; assembly: GCA_015143295.1. Lineage (NCBI taxonomy): Eukaryota > Viridiplantae > Streptophyta > Magnoliopsida > Trochodendrales > Trochodendraceae > Tetracentron > Tetracentron sinense. The sequence continues at coordinate 35,040,719 of CM026556.1, forward strand.
TTTATGTGAACTTCAACGAGGCAACTTTGGACTTCTGTGGGGCCCACACCTAACCTCCCATTGGGCTCCACAAATGCTCAAAATGTTCACTGGACTTTAGGCTACCCACTGGTAGTCTCGATTTTTCATGGTTCTCTCGTTAACCATGGTTAACCCCGCCTTAACTGGGGTTAAAAGTGAAACACTTTTTTTTGTGTTTTCTTGCATTAACTGGACTTTTTGGGGGGCCCAGACTGGGTAGGAGGCCAGTGTAGGCCCTGCCATGGACCCTGGGCCCACTTTTGCCTCAGCCGGCCCCTTAACCATGGTTAAGCAGCTCATAGACCCGAAAAAAATCTGAAAAATGCTCAAAAATTCTAAAATAATCTGAGAAGCCCAAAAATGGTCTCACTTGGCACCCTAAGCCACCCTTGGTGCACACACACACACACTCCTAGCCTTGGCACGGGCTCATGTGCCAAAACTACGCTCGGTCTGATCTCACGCCTATGTGAGTACGTAGGCAGCCCAACCTAGGTTCGACCCTAGTTTATGATTTTTTCCTTCTTAGATTAGCATTATCTTAAACACTTAAGACATTTAATTAAAATTGAGCTTAATTTGACTTAACCCTAGCAAGTAGGGAACCACTGAAAAGTGGAAGTGCCGGGGTGCCTAACCTATTTCTCGGACTTAACCGAACCTCTTAACCTGATCTCGGAACGCAGACCAAGCCTTATCCAAATCCCAGGGACTTATCCCTTCTTAATGAATAGGTGACGACTCTAAACTCACCATGTGAGACACAGAAACTAGGGTTTCCTCGAAACCCACGCTCACAATCCAGCTCTTGATGAGGTTGCAGAAAGCCTTCGGGCTTCTTAATCGTCCATCACAGAACAGTCCACATGTGGCCGTTCGATTGCCCTATCTGGGAAACAGGATTAGGTAGAGCAATGGATCTGTCCTATAAGGATAGAACTATCTTTGTGACCATCTAATTTCGGGTGTGATCCTACCATATCTACATGATGGATCCTATAAGGACCATCGTACCCAAACATGGGTATCTTGTGGAATGGGTTAATTTGGACAAACCTGAACTTGTATCCAAACAGAATCTGGAACTGATAAAATCAGATTAACTAAAGGCTTGTGACCAAACAAATTAGGAATAAGTTAAAATGGATTAACTTAAAAATCTGTAACCAAACAGGACCAATGACAGAATTGATTTTAGCCAAACCATAATCAGATTCTGTGTAGGATTGATTTTGGACATAACAAAAATCTGTAACGAAACAGAATAGGTGCAGACCTATTCTAGAATAAGTTAAAACATGATTAAATCAAAACCATAGTGGACCTAACCCTGTAACCAAACAGATCCTTAAACCCTGAGGGGTGAAATGGTAATTTCTTAAATTATTTAGATAATCTTTTACTATAAATCTGACGAGACTTTAAGGCACTTGGATAATTGACAAACCCTAATTAAATGAATATATATAAGTATATATTTAATTTTAAAGGACATCCTAAAGGAAGATTAGTACCCCGTCTTCTACCGAGTAGTGCAAACTCATTGGGAAGACCTGAGAGAATCCGAGCTGAGTTGTATCCCGGAGATAGAGCTACCATATCCCTTGCACATAGGAGGCTTCGACTATCTTTAAGAAAGACTCAATTATAGCGCTTCTTAGTGAAGCGATTCTCTATCTTAATTAATTGCTAATTATTTGTCATTATTATATGTCTGTATTTGCTAAGTGGCAATGTGTACAGTGATTTAGTTCAATTACACCAATAATTAATATTAGGAAAAAATGTTTCATAGACTAAACTAAGTGGACATGTTATTTTTTTGGGAAGAAGTGGACATGTTAAAATCCCATAATAATTTGAGTTGTGAACGCTCGGGCCTATGGTTCTAGATCCATGTTAAGATTGTAGTTGTAATTAACATTAGGAAAAAAAATGTATTTGTAGTCTAAACTAAGTTGACATGTTAAAATCCCAAAAATAATTTGAGTTGTGAACGCTCGGGCCTATGGTTCTAGATCCATGCATGCCCGGCCAAGTGAGGGCATACCGATCCGAAGTCCGAACCACTAGCATCCCTAGTCGGTCGTTCCAAAGAGGGGTACAAGGACTATTTTGTGCCATTGGATATGTTTATTTTTATTTTTATTTTTTAGATACTGTTATGAGCACATTAATATTTATTGATTATATGCCAAACATAAAATTATTGACTATACACCATTAATTAAACAACATCTTCTTACAAAGTAGCAACCCAGCCACTTCGTCTTTGACAACCCAACTGGGATAAGACAATGTTGGGATGTATAGACCAGTGGTGATGTATGCCCTAAATATGAGGATTGAGGGAAGTCCTGAGTTCAACCCGTGGGATACAAGTAAGCGTAGTGTTTTCTCACTTGCTAACCCCGACTAATCAGTGAAGTGCAAAAAAATATATACAAAGAAGACGCCAACTCTTACATCAACTTATTAATATCTTTGTTGAATATTGTACCTTAGTCAGATCTTAAATCCTCTTTAGAGAACCAGTCAATTCGATTGAGGATTGTTGGCATAAAGTTATTTGGACCGAATCAAATAAAATCAAGTTACTTCTTGCGAGCTAGTTTTCGTAGTATCTGTTGTTAGTTGTATTGCCGATTGTCAAAAAAAAAAAAAAAAAAAAAAGTTGCTTCTTGCAAGCATAAACCTTTGAGCATCACTCTTCTTCTTTGTCTTCACCTTTTTGTCGATGTAAAGAGAAAGAGAGAATGAGTTCAGACGACTACGGCTAGCTTCTCAACTTCTTCTACAAGTTTTAAAAAATATCAATTGCTTTTATTTGTATTTTGTGTCTTATAAATGATGCAATCGATTACTTGTCTGTAAATTCCAATCATTATTGAAACAAGAGAGGTGGCTGAAGTTGTTGCCTTGCCAGGCTTTGGGGGAGAGGAGCGAGGAATAAGATTGTATTATAATTAATAGTGTGGGTTAGTAGTTTTAAGTTGAGATGTGTTATCCCTACTCTCTTGTGCAAATTGTCTAGCATTCAACTTGTTACAACTCTAACTGTTCATCCTGCCTCCTCATTTTTAAGGCAAATACATGTGCTGCCATGCTTGTTACAACTCTAACTGTTCATCCTGCCTCCTCATTTTTAAGGCAAATACATGCGCTGCCATGTTTTAGAGGTTTTCTAATTGTGTTAGGAATTTTTTTCAAGTTAGGTTTCTAATTGGATGTATAAAACGATATTCAGTCCAGCGTTTTTTTATTTTTGAGAACTAGCACAACGCTTTTTAGGTTAGACACAAATAACAGCCACTACTCACCCACCCAAACACACACACGCTTAGGGGTGTATTCGAGCCAGGCTTGGCCATGCTCGAACTCGCCCGAATCGATATGTAATTCGAAAAGCTTAGCTCGGCTTGAATCTGCTCGGCTAGGCTTGAGCTCATATTGAATTATTAATTAATTATATATATATATAATATTTATATTATTTATATTTATATAATATTATTTTTTATTATCTTTTTTGTATAATATGAATACATTTTTAACCCTCAACTTTCACAAGGATACACCCCTACACATGGCCTAGACCACAAAGTCCTTGCACCCACACACACTCCCTCTCACAAAAGTGAGGGAGGTGGGGCTTTAAAAGCTCACTTTCACAAGGGAAAGTTTCCGACGTGGGAAGTCCTGTTCAGTTTTTTTGGTACACAAATAACAAATACTATACTACTATTTTTTTTTCTTTGTTTTTGAATCTGAGATATCACTCACCCAAACATATGCTGCATTACTTTAGGGTTTTTTTTTTTTTGGTCCCAACTCCCAAACATGTGCTGCATTACTTAAATTTTTTTTTTTTTTGTTAACGACTTATCTTCTTTACATCTGCGATCAGACGATGATCCTGAATCTCGTTCTTGAATGCTTTAGAAGATCTTAAAAGGGAGGAAAGCGTTCCGAGATTTGGCTAAAATAAAAAGTAAAAAGTAAAAATGAAGGCGTTGGGATGGTGGTTGATGCTAGTTGGTTCGCTTCGACTGGCGTCTGTTTGGTTCGGATTCTTTGATATATGGGCTCTCCGACTCGCCGTTTTCTCCAACTCCACAAGTGAGCTTCTCCCTCCTTCTGTTTACCTGCCTATCTACTTCTTCTTCTTAACTGATCATTCTAATTTCTAGATTTCAAATCGGGAATTTTTCTGTTGAAATGTGCCCTAGAGATTGTATTTTGGTAGTAGAGGATGGTATTTTTCTTTAATAAAGCATTTGAAGGTACAATCAGTTTGAAGTACATTGCTTGTGGTTCTGGATTTGGATTTCACGCACATTTGATTGTTTGTTAGGTTAATTTTGAGAGTAATTAATCTGTATTGAGGTTTCTGGATTGTTTGTAAGAGAATTTCTTTGATCAGAGTCAAGGATTCCCTGATTTCGAATAATAGGGTAGCGTTTATGGTACTGAGGTTTGAAGACTAGGGTTTGGGAATGTATTGTATGGAATATGGATTAAGGAGATACGGTTTCTGCGGGGAACATGAAACATCTTAATTCCTTAAGAGGGTAGCGTTTATGGTAGAATGTGATGTTCGCCATGAGAAGCTTTTGTTTATTTGGCTGTATGACTCCTATGAGACGTGTCTTGCAGCTGCATTTGTGATGAATTAAACTACATTCGCTATTCATTGTCTAGGCTTCGGTTTCAATAAAGGATAGTTTTCCCTCACATTCATGTAACCATAGTTACCAAATCGTGAAGCGAAAGCGAGAAGCAGGAAGCGGGAAGCGAGACTTAAAAAATCCTTAGGAAACGGGAAGCAATAAATAGATATAGGTGCCTCATTTCCATTATATTAGAATGACCAATCATACCTTAAATTTTATTTTATGTGAGATATTTGTGGAGAAGTAGGTGTCTTAGAGTCTTAGGTTTCAATTCATCGATACTTGCTTAGGATATATGTCGTAGGCTTTAGACTCAGGTCTATCCCATTACTTCCTAAATAGTAAATAAATAACCACTAAATGAGAATTGATGGAAGCGAGCTTCCCACCTTGTACATAGCTTCCCGGCAACTATGCGCACTTGCTTCAAAATTACAAAAAACTTCCCCATGGTGTGAAACATAGTCACTAGATCGAGAAGCGAGGCTTAAAAATATTTGGGAAACGAGAAACGAGAAATAATTTTACTAATACATCATTGTTTTGTATGTATTAATGAAAATATTAATTTTAAAATAAAATAAATATTTTATTCTAATAACTACATTATAAGTATGTTAATAAGTAGTGCATTTTTCATTTATTTTATATGTATCATATATATATATATATATATATATATATATATATATATCTTTTTAATATATTATTCTTATATTCTTACTTTATTTTTAGACTTTTAGTGTTAATTATATGTATACAAGTATATTACATATCATAGTTACTAGAGAAGGAAGTGAAAATGAGAAGTAAAGCGAAAGCGAGAAGCCAGAAGTGAGACACAAACAATCCTTAGGAAATGAGAAATAAGATATAGGCGCCTCATTCCCATTTCTTCCCATATACATAGCCCCTTTGACCACTGAATGGGGAGGGGGGGTGATGGAAGCAGGAGCGGAGCCAAGATTCTCTTGCAGGTAGGGGTTTATTCGAGCCGTGCTTGGCCCTACTCGGCTCGGTTTGAAATTTTTTCATCTATGTTCGAGTTCAACTCAACTCGATATGTAGTTCGAAAAGCTCTGCTCGGCTAAGCTCGAGCCTCAATTGGGGCTAAGCTTCGAGTCTAGCCGAATCAAATAGGCCTTAGCTCGAGCTTTGCTTGAATACATTTTCAAACTCAAAAAATAGCTCGGCTCAGTCGAGCCTATTTTCCGAGCTCAAGCTCGGCTTGATCGAGCCGAGCCGAATTTCGAGCTAGCCCAGTTTAGTTTAGATACACCCCTACTTGCGGGGGGGGGGGGGGGCTAAATGGGAGTTTGGGGGCATAGCCCTCGACTTTTTTTTTTTGAGGGCCAAGTTCATGGGTCATTGCATCTATTTGTCTCCGTTTGTAAAGAATATAATTATTCTTAGAAGTTTAGGAGAGAAGGGGGGGGGCTAGAGCAATGGCCCCGCCCCTCTCCCAAGCTACACCCTATTATTACAATACAGATTTTTTTTCCCAAAATTTTAGGGAGGGCTTCAGCCCCTGGCCCTGGCTTCGCCCTTGGATGGAAGCAAGCTTCTTAGGAAGTGAGTCTAGGATACTAGCTTCATGGGAAGCGAACAGCCCACCTTGTACATGGCTTTCCTGCAACAATTTTACATTTGCATGTACATTAACAGCCTTACATTGTTATGCAATATATAATAGTATAAATACTTTTCCTCATATTTTGACTTAGAACATAGTCGACAACATTATGCATCTGTAAATACATTAGCCAAGGATGATATGATATGAGGTCAAATGCATATAATGACAGTCATTCTCGAAACTATTTTTCTGTTTTTTCCCCTTCAGAAGTCGATCCCCACTTGATTCTTAGTCGCTTTCCAGATCCGCTTCACCTATTGGACGGTCGCTTACTGAAAATGGGAAAGCCGATCTAAATTTGCTTCTTGGAATGTGTCTCTGGAAGCTTGCTTCCAACCCTTCACGTAGCTTCTCTGCAACTATGGTGTAAAAAGCTCACTGAGACTGCAATTAGTGGGTTTTATGCATGGATATAAACAATTTATAATCACTAGAGACAAGTACACGTTCTCCTGCTGAAGTCCATAGTGAGGGACCTATTATGGGACATACAATGCATTACAAAGCATCTTCCACAGAGACAGGGACAATGAATTAACGTAGTTTCTTGAATCTATGGTCGCCTTTCCACAGTTTGTATTCTTTTGCTGGAATAAATACACATTTGATTTATTTGAAAAAGAGTGTAGTGCTATTCTAGTAAATAGAAATAGAGAAGGGGTGGTGTAATTGACTTGCTGGAAACCTGATTTCTGTAATGACGATGAGATAAAGATTTTTACTAGTCGATGATAGTGTTATTAGGATTGGAGGTCAAAGACAAATTGCCAAAAGAATAAAACTATTATCCGCCATCACACTCACGCCCCTAGCATGTGCTTATTTGCAAACACTTGTATAGAAGTGAATCTCATTTGGTTTAGAGGGAGTCATCATAATTCAACCAGATAACTGGGAGGGAGATTGGGCATCTGTATGGGTGCCAAAATATGTCGGTTTTGAAGTATCGGATGTGGAAAATCTTTGAAAGTCAGATTCGGTTGATATAATTTAATAATGAAGAAAACAATACTTAGTTTATACCTTGACAAGCATTATAATGGATGATACAATGGGATATCTTACGCATTTTCTCATATACCAATAGACCAAAGAAGTACATGAGATGTATTGAGAAATGAAGGAGGAACCTAGGGAGAGATCCAATGTACAAGGATTCCCTGTATGCATGCTCTTTGACCAATGTAAGAATGTTCTATTTGCCACATGAAGACTTTGCACAGAAAATTTAGAACTTGTAATTGTGTTAGATGTTAAATTATGTTGGGAAATGCTAGCTCCAATCACTTCAATCATTAATTGCCCCATAAAAGGGCAAGAGTCAAACAATTTTTTGGTGGGGCCCACGTCCAAATTATTTGACTTTACCCTCTATGGGACAATCAATGGCTGATGTGGATTAGGGCTAGCACTCCCCAATTATGTTATGCAAGTAAGGAAAAGAATTACAAAAGGAAATCCAAAAGTGTCTCTCCAGAATATGATGGAGTGTTGGAGTCTGAGTGTCTGACACATTTTCAGCATGGGTACTTCACCCATTCACCATGTGTTACTTGAGCGTGCTAAGATGATTAAATTTTACTGGCATTTGTGCATTCTCATGCCGAAGAAAAAGTTTCAGCTTTCAAAGTAGGCCAAATCGTCTCTATTTTTCTATGTAGGATAACTTTACTTTTGTTAAACATCTTTTTTTTTTTTGGTAACGGAGGGTGTACTTAAGCCTTTGAGCTGAACATTCTCGCGTGGCCTGTGATTATTATGGACTTATTCAAGAAAAGCTGATCTTCCTCTGTTGGGATTGTGATTCTCTATTCTGAAGATATATGAAAACACACATTGGCCTGCTTTATTTTCTCTACGGGAAGAATCAGAACGTTGAAGTTCATTATCCTTCTGTAGATGATAAAGAGAATCTAGGCTAAATTAGTACCTCTTCATTCACAATAAACAAACTCTTGACATGTTCACGATGTCCATTAGTTGAGATCTTTGAGGTTTGAATCATAGTTGCAGGAAAGCCAAGTACAAGGTGCGCTGCTCGCTTCGTAGGAAGTTTGCTTCCATCATGCCCCATTGAGTGGTCAAAGGGGGCTATGTATGTGAGAATAAATGGGAATGAGGCGCTTATATTCCATTTCTCGCTTCCTAAAGATTTTTTGAACCTTGCTTCTCGCTTTCGCTTTGCTTTTCATTTTTGTTTCTCACTCTAGTAACTATGCTTTGAACTTCTATTAAAGGTGGGTTGAAAGTGCTAGTCTTTTGTTCTCCAAGACTCCAACTAGCAGGAAAATGTTTGGTCAACAAATTTCTAATTCTTCAATATATATATATATATATATATTGGGGATTTAACTTCCATTTTACTTAAAGTCCATGACTATTAGAACCTTCATCCTTCTTGCTAGAATGTCTCTACTTACAATATAACTATGCTAAAGATTGCACATGGTTGCCTATGGAAAGCGGCGACTGAAATGGTGACCAAAGCTTCTATTGGAGAATATCCCAGCTTGTTAAGTTAGTGAATTTTGTCTGTGATATGTCAGACCTGGGTTCAGAACTTGTCTTCACCCACTACCCCACTTGCCTACTGGAACAATATCTATTGTACACTAAGTCACTAACACCATGAGTCACATTCTTGACTTCACTTCTTATATTTTTGATGACTATAGGGAATCCTCCTTGCCCATATATATATATAGTTGTAACAGAGGGTATCCCAAACCCTTCGAGGCAAGGACTAATCCCTCCGGGTGTCCACACCAAACCACTCAGAAGTTTCCTTACAGAAACCAGTCTTTTCCCTAATATGTTAGCAAAGTGTGCCAATGCTTTTCTGTTCTTCCATTTTGAACGGCAAACTGATAAAAGAATATATACTTTTCAAGTTTTGCACTGACTGCAAATCTAATGCGTAAACATACTTTTCAAAAGAATATCTTGAAAGAACTGCTCGCACCTTATCTATTCATGGAAAAGCTTGCATATCAAAAAAATCTGCTTGCTGCATATTCATCTATACCTGAAGCAACAAACTAAGCCTTCTGGAGATGATTTTTGACAGAGTCTTATTGAGATAACTGCAAAGGCTTATGGGTATGAATTGCCCAAAGTTAGAAGGATCTTCAATTTTTAACAAGTTTGGCTCATGCTGAATGAATTTTCTCTTGTTAGCTACACGCATCATCTTTCATTCATCTAAAGCTCTAATACCATGATTATTAGTTTTTTGTTTCTTTCTTTATTGGGGGGGTAATTATAATGTGTTTTATGAGTACTGATATTCTTTTTGTTTTTTGTTTTTAGTGACTGAGGTTCATGGAAGGACATTTGGAGTTTGGACTCTTCTGACTTGCACTCTTTGCTTTCTATGCGCATTTAACCTTGAAAACAAGCCACTCTATATAGCTACCTTTCTATCATTCATCTATGCATTAGGTCATTTCTTGACTGAATTCCTAATATATCATACGATGTCCATTACGAATCTGACAACCGTTGGCATCTTCGCAGGTATTAATGTTCCTAATAGAACCATTTTGAGGATATTTTATAGTCACTGTCTATTTCGTTAAACTTAAATTGCTGTGCACTGGTTTCTTCTTTCTTTCCTTTTAGTTTTACTTTATCCCATGTAGTGATGATGTTTCATTTTTAATCCTCTAGAAATTATAATACCCAGGATCCAGAACAGATGATTGTGGCTGTTGGTACTATAAACTTAAACTAATGTGGAGAAATTGAGAAACTAATGTTACTTCAGATTTGATTGCACCCTCTGAGACTCTGAACAGTATCAAATATTGATTTTAGATTGGATAATGTGAACACTTTAATATTGATTTTAGACTGGAATAAACGACCTGTTAAAATATTCATTTAAGATTGGAAATTATGATTTTTTTTCCTTTTACATGGCTTATATTTTTTATTCCATGATGATGACATTTCCAGTTCCTTTCTTTATCAGATGGGTAGGATTGTTTCGAAGCTAGAAGGCTTTAGTTACAAAGCTTCATAAAAGAGATGGCAAATAGAGGAGTTTCCAGGTTGATTCGCTTGAGTCATTATGATAAATTTTGATTGTATATTCTTTTATCTTATAAGTTATTACTCCCTTTCTCAGGCGAATCTTACTCTTTTGTCAAACCCATATAAGTTTTTTTTTCAATTCTCATGTGTTTTGAGTGAGAGTAATAGAGAATAATATGGAGTATTGTAATAAGGTATAATGATATGCACTCTATCTCATCGGAAGAAAGATTAAATCAGCTAAGATTTTTTTTTATAGGTAATCACGCTATATATATATAGAAAAGCAAACAGGAAGTACAGTAGTCTAAAACAAATCAAAGGTTCACACAGATTATGAACCAAAGATCGCAAGAAGAAAAGAAAAGATAAACAATAACAATAGAGAATCAAAAACAGTGTGTATGAAAGATAACATGCTACTATAGTCTATGAAGTAGCCCCTCATCCTCGAAATTCTTTTTTATAGCGCGCCATGCTAGAAGAGACTGTTGAGTTCTATGATACACTCTGTCTTCAGACAATGCAATACCATAAAAAAAACTCGCCTAATTTTCTCTTTCTAAAGAGCCCACCCTATGGGTCCCGGAAGCATGGCCCAAATCACTAAGACTGGACCCTCCAAAGGGAACGAAAACCAAATTGATAAGGAACTCCGAAGGGATCCAGGAAAGATCCAGATGATTCCCAATTGGTGAAGGAATTGACCGAAAATGACATAAGCAAAGGGACAATAAAGAAGAAGGTGGTCAATCGACTCCTCTGCCTCGAGGCCATAAAACAACAATTGGTCATCCTCCATCCTCTATTTTGCAAGTGATCACATGTGAGAATCATATCATGTGTCGCCGTCCAAAGAAAAAAATATACCTTAGATGGAATGTCGGGATTCCATACAGCCCAATATGGGAAAGGAGAATAAGGATAAACTTATAAAGAATGTAGGAAGGATTTCACAGTGAACTGCCCTTTGACCAAACTCTACATCCCTCCTCCGCAAAATTAGACTACACACGGGTGAACAGTATAAAAAGATCTTCTACTTCTCATTCATTTAGGTTGCATCTAAATCTAGGAGACCAAGCTACAAGCTCATTGATTCCTTGAATACATGAGGCTGTAGATAGGTTTTTGTCCAAAGCTTAGGAGAAGAGGTTCTCGATATCGCTCTGAAGGGATGTCTGGCCACACCAAATGTCTTCCCAACATTTAATCTCAGAACCTTTCCCCACCCTAAACCGAATGTGTTTGGAGAAGCTCGTGCGAACATTGTGGATGACTTTCCACAAACCAACCCCATATGGGCCTTTCGCCAGTTTGGGTTCCCTAATTGAAGTTGCCCCCCTTTCTCGCCACTATAACCATTCTTCAAAGGCTATCCCTTTCCTCCCAAAACCTCCATAACCATTTACTCATCAAGGCCTTGTTGACCTCCACCAGAGGTTGGAGATTCAACCCCCTATCTTAATTAGATTGATTATAGATTTTCATTCAACCAGATGATATTTGTGTTTCTCTATTCTCTCATTCCTCAGGAATTTTTCTATAGCCTTTTCAATATGACAATCATTGAGGCGGGAATAGTTAAGATTAGGGATGCCTAAGGGTCGGGTAGGGGCAGGGCCGGGGTCAGCCCTAGACTTACCATTCCCTATAAGAGTAGGGCCCTAGTGTGACGCCTCGAACCCGCGCCTAAGGAATCAAGTTCCGAGACGCGTGCCTGTTCGTCATAACCACGCATGCGGAAGACTTTACCCGCGAAAATGCGGAAATTTTAAACTTTTCTTATGAGCTTACATAAGCAATAACAACTAGTCATCACAATAACCCATCATAAGTAAATGCGTTACTTCACTGGCTATAGTAGCCTTTACTTTTGGCTCCGCAACTGCTCCGATACTCTTTTCAAACTCTATCAAGCGTAGCTCCTTGCCAATTGGCAACCGCTTCAGAATCTGAAGACACAAAATGATAGGAGTGAGCTATAAAGCCCAGTAAAATCCACAATCCATCTAGACTATTTTCCACGTAGTAACAATCATCAATAACAATATAATAGTACAATTCAGTTCTCATATTATAATAATATATCATATCGTAATCCACGACCCGAGGTCACCCAGGGCTATTTCATCCTATCCTGAGGTTCCTAACCTCCAATTGCCAAGATCACGCAATCACTGTCCATGATAACAAATTACCGTTCTATTCTTGAGTCCGCAGACTCATTATCCATTCCAAAATCCATTATCATCGTACAACTCCATTACCATGACATCCCATACTACCACGATAACTATCGAGATCATCTGATTTACATCCAATGAAATCGAACCTTAAGTCCTTAGACTTCGTACAATCTTGAGTCCCTAGACTCATCACACAATCCACATCTTGTACCATCTCAAGGCATACTTAAGTACAGTGATCCTTATTCATTTAGCTGTCTTAGGACATACCTAAGTATAACGATACCCATTCCTTAACCTCTATTGGGTCATCCTTTGAATCCACGGGGCCTTTCACCTCAAAGTATCTTGTCTATCGGAACTTAACCTTTTGGGTCATCCTTGAATCCACAAGGCCTTTCACCTCTTGGTATCTTGTTACCCTCAGACTCACCCTATCTCGGGTCATCCTCTACTGAATTCACAAGGCCTTTCACCGCAAGGTACTGTTGGAACATACCGAAGTACAGAGGTCCCCACCCCTCAAGCCAACATTCATTTCTTCTAACAAAATCAGAAAGAATCACTGGATAACACTCCACCCATTCCGACAATCAGTCACGCACCTCACCAAAGAGGAACCATGAATATTAATCCACCGATTCCGACAATCAGTCATGTACCTCGCCAAAGAGGATTCATAAATATCAATCCACCCACTCCCAACGATCAGGCACACACCTCGCCAAAGAGGAACCATGAATATTAATCCATCACTCCCGACGATAAGTCACGCACCTCGCCATAGAGGATCCATAAATATTAATCCACCACTCCCGACGATCAGTCATGCACCTCGCCAAAAAGAATCTCTGGACATTACTCCACACATAACCTGGGTCTTCACCCGATGACTGTCATGAATAACACCTCTGACATATCACACTTTGTCAGGAACAACACCTCTGACATATCATACTCTGTCAGGAACCACCTCTGACATCAAATCTTATCATCAAATCTCGTGAGGCACAATACCTCTGACATCAAATTCTGTCAAGCATTGACATCACATCACTTGATCTAACCTTTGTTGGGATGTACCTAGTACCCCTGCAGAACCTCATCCCTCAAGGCAACTATCCTGTACATCACAGTCTCTATTAGGTGCATACTTGCCGACACAGGACAATGCTTTCCCAAAGTAACATTATTGAGTTCGTAAACTCAATACATCACTAGGTCTATAGACCCCAATCAAACTTGGGCCCAAAGTCATCCTAACTCTCCCGACTATCAGTCACGGAGAAACTCTGGCTCTTAAGAGATACCGTCTCTCCGGACCTAGTTAAAGAGGGACCACAGACAACATTTCACACAGGTTAGGTTTTCTAACCGTAGGAAATCCCCAATTATTCAAGCCTTGCTTGAATAATTGAACCATTTGGACTTCATTCCGCTCGAGGACTAAGTCCAAGGTATACTATTCCGGTGTGGAACGTTATCCGGCCAATGAACCTTTTCATCGCCTTACCTACGCTCAAAGATCATCACATTATATCAGTTGTTCCGATAGGGAACATATCCGGGGCCGATAGGTCCATCCATCGCCCTACAAACACTCAAACACCATCACATCATATAAGGTTGTTCCAATAGGGAATGTATCCGGGCTGATGGGTCCATCCATCGCCCTGCACGACACTCAAATCAACTTTTCATCACCCTAGAGTGACGATCCATCATACCCGGGACCTAATCCGGACTCCTCGAGGGTCCACTCGAAGTCCCTACATCACCACAGCCTAAAAACCCTATTCTGGGCACTGGCGATCGGTCGCCTAGGCATTTGCATGTCGACGATCGATCGCCCATACGGGGTAATCGATCGTCCACTGCACAATGAGCCTAAATCCAGGGCTTTTATATCCTAAACCATAGTCACAAAAAACCGTATTTTTTTGAAAAAAACCCGTTTAAAACGCGCATTAATACCCTGCCGTAGAAAAAGGCGTTTAAAACTCGTTTTTTGAATAAAACACGTATTATAGTTTTAAACCCGTTTGAAACGAATAATACGAAAAAAAAATGGATAATCTAGAAATTTTTTTGGGAATGAAGATTATGCAGATATTAATCACTTTGATGTTCTTTTGGGGGATTGATGAATATAAATGAGTGGTTTTATTAATATATGTATTTTAGTCTTGTTTTTAATCTTGATGGTTGATATTTTAATGAAATTTAATGCCTTGATGGATTGAATTTGATGTTAAAATGATGTTATGATCTTATTATTGTTGATTATAGTTACTCTTTTTGTATATTCTCTCACCAAATTGTTAGATATATTAATTAGCATCGTTACTAATTTTTATAATTATAATTTTTTTCTCTGTTTTTTCCCCGAAGTTTTCCTGTATTTTCCTGATTTTTTCGAATTTTTCCGTACTTGACCCTTGCCGAATTATTCCCGAACCCCGACTTTGTGACTATGCCCTAGACCGAGGGCTACACCCTCTTCTCATTTTTCACGCACATCCACCCTTTCATACTTCATCCATGGGGTCTCTGACCCTTTTTTATCCACGTCAAACAAAATCCATATATTCCACATAAAATAATAGCTTAAAAGTATAGAGAATAGAGAAGTGGGAAGGAGTTTTACCTCTTTCACGCTTTTTGAGACGTCTAAGGACGAAACGGACACCGCCAACACGTTCAGGAGGGCGATCAACCTCAAGGTGAAGCTCCTCACCTTCAAACTTTCACTTTCTCTCTCTACATTTTTTTCTCTCTACACGCCAAACGAGACGTCGGGGAGAAAATCAGACGCTGCCAACGAGTCGGGAGCATTGAAAAATGCCAAGATGGACTCCCATTTTCTTTCTCTCTAAAACTCTCTCTCTAGATTCTCTCTCTAGAAAAATCTGGAGGGCTCTCTCTCTTTTCCAAATTTTGACCATGTAAAATGAAGGGGCTTGCCCCCTTATATAGGCACTTGGGTCATGTGCCATGCACATGACCCCTATTAGGTGTCACTTTGACCAAGTCAAAGGCTTGACTTTTGGTCCACTTTTCCTATTGTGTTGCACTTATGACCTTCGAAACCTCATCACGTGAAGTTTGATTTTGACGAAACTTTAGGTGACCGAATTTGGGGTAGTCCGACACCTACTGAAAAATTTTGAAGAAAAATTCCGAGTTTTGACAGCAAAAAGTAAATCTTGAAGAAAACTGCAAAACCCACTAATTTCCCGATTTCGGACACAAAACACACTGCCGTTTCTTCACATGAGATGATGAACTGACGAAACGACGGATGGTCGTCCTCCCGGCCGATCGACACATTGTGGTACCAGCCGCACGGATTTCTATTAGAATCCCCAACAATTATGGAATCTCAACTGAATTCCGGAAAATCTAAAATTTCCTGGTTTTCTTGATTTTCTTACATTTAAGACCCCCGCGGTCTCACAAATTGATACGCGACGGAACTGGAATGACGGGTGATTGTCTAGATAGTCGATCCGTACATTGTGTACGGTTTTCGAGGAAAAACACTGAAGTTTTATCGGTATAATCCAATCCCGAACAAAAACTCACTTTTCACCGATTTAACAAACACTTACTAATTAACCTCAATTAAGGATCCATAAACACATAATTATATTATATTAAAATTTCAGGTCGTTACACCTAGCCCTTCAAGGGTCGGGGTTGATTGAGCCCTAGTTCTTCCCTATACTAAGTAAATACTCCATTATCACTAGTTGTGTGTTTTTAGTGTTAGAGACGCTAAAATTTCTCAACAGTGAAAACTCAGTAACCGAAACGTTGAAGACAGTTGTGGAAAGATGAGTGTTCTTAGAGGAGAAAGGGTAGAAATGGAGCCGTACCAGATGAGTACAAGCGACATTGATATCGAATTCACAGTAAGAGCAGCTGAGAATTGAGGAGATGTCAAGAAGATCAAGGCGTGGACTATGAGTAACTGGATCAATTCTCATTCGGAGAAGCCTTTTTCTAATGTGGGTGTTCCAGTAGTTCTTGATTTCATTATCAATTCTTCCTGACAAGCGACAACAATGGCAGACCTCCTAAGGTTGAGTACATACAAAGTAATAAGAAACTTCACCATGAATTAGGTAATCATTTGACAAACCTAAGGAATTGTGATTAGGGTTTGAGACAAGTTGATATTTAAAGAGGGTTTGTTTGTGAAATTACGAATATAACCCATATTAATACTGTCAATGGGGCTATATTCGTAATTTCCTAATTTTAATAAAGTATACTTAATGAGGTAGGGTCGGGCCGGGGGGGTGCCCTAGCACGTCCCTATGGAAAAAGGGCTTCTTGATTTTGGGTCTTGCTCAGCCCAAGTGCAGGGGAAGGGTCGGGCTTGGGCAGGTTTGGACGGGCCGGGTACCCTTCGACCTGGGCTTTTTTGATAGGCCTAGTTAAGATTGACTTGAAATAAGTGGGGAGGCTACTAAGGGTACTTTTCAACAAAGTGAGCCAACCTCCCTTTGATAAGTACAAGGATTTCCATCCCTCTAACTTCTTTGAGAAGCGTGTGACAACTGGATTCCATGCCTTGACAGAGTCGAATCTAGCCCCAAGCGGCATACCTAAGTAAGAAGAGGGTAACAGACCCGCTTTACTCCCCAACACCAATGCAAGTTCTCCAACATTTGGGACATCCCTACCCTATAATACTTCTAAAATGAATGAGAGTGATAATGTAAATAAAATGACTGTAATAGCCAAGGAACTTGCAGCTGCTGGCAATCCAATTCCAGACAGAATGCAAGTGTCCACTGTCTTCCACAGTCCAAGGTTTTTAATTTCTAAATTCTCGACGATTTCGGCCAGCCAACCCAAACCGAAATCCCGAAATATTGCGGGATTTCGGCGAAATTTCGAAATTCAAAATATTAATTTTATATATATATATATATATATATATATATATATATATATATATATATATTAAAAAATAATATTTTGTTAAAATTAATATATAAATTTTCGAAATTTCAATAAAAATTTCGAAATATTTCGGAATTTTAATAAAAAAAACTATTTAAAAATAAAAAAAATCAGATTTTGGCTGAAATCCGAAATTTCACCTGAAATTTTCAAAATTTCGGCCGAAATCTGATTTTCAAAATAAACCCAGTTTCGATGTTGGTGGGGTTGTCCGAAACTGAAATTTCGCAAAATTCAACGAAATTTTAAACCTTGCCACAGTCTCCCTAGTTCATGGGATTCAGTAGTGGTGGCTACTAAGTAATAATATTTCTAATAATAATGAGTATGAAGTCTTTGCCTATGATTAGAAAAACTTTAAGCTGATAGTTATCCACAAGTTATAGTGTTATACAGCCCGTTGGTATGCTAGTCCCAATTACTCTCCTAGTATTTGTCTACTGATTTAATCAGTGTTTGAGTCCATCTCCATCTCTCATATCTTTGGCTGAGATTGCATTTAATCACCCAAGTTTTATCATCCGTATTTTGAAGTTGCAGTTGAGCTATCAAGATAAGAGTTCCAGCTGCACTGTTCCGCATTTATTGTCAATCCCCCTCTCTAAAAATAACGCTCTTCCGAAGATTAATCCTAAGAATAGAGACTGCCTCAAAACAACGGAAGAGACTGCCTCAGCTAAGGTTCTGTTAATATTATGAGGATTATGCTGTGCCGCCTCAAGCTTGTAGGGGTTCAAATAAAGTTTTGACTCCTTCCATATGTTGGATACAAGCATCATGCTCTCTTTTTGCACTTTGCAGACTTGCAGTCGAGTAAGAAGCATGCATTAGTCTTTAATGTCCTGAGACTTTTGTAGTTGCTATAGCAGCCTTCTAGTTCTAATTTCTGAGGAAAGCCAAACAGTGCTATCTCAGAAATAAGTTGAGCTTCAGGATTTGTATCAGCTTTTGCTCTTAGGTTCATTTTCCTGGAATTTGATGGTATTGCGGAAAGTCTAATGTCCTAGGAACCATATGGAAATCGGCCTCCACTAGAAACCCATATAATATTCCCAAGAGGCCAACAGTTCCTTCATCAACTCCTAGTTAGCTCCCTGGTCATGTTGGAAGTCCAGTTTCACTGATTCCAGTGGGGGATCCTATAAATGCAGAATAGGACATGGGTATCAGACTGGTTCCAAGAATATTTCTTGCCAATATAGATACTCTCTGTAACTTAAGGGTATATAAAGTATATCGCGCTAAAGCTCGCTGTTATCCATATTCCATGGTATTCATCATATAAATACTACTGCTCTTAGTAATTGAAATTAGAATGGGAATGATATCCAGGGATATCAATATGGTACATGAGATGACATCACTAATACATTCAAGTAGGTTGGTAAAAATGTTGTTGATAGGTATATATGGTACATGAGATGACATCACTAATACATTCAAGTAGGTTAGTAAAAATGTTGTTGATAGGTATATATTCCCTTTTGTCTTGTTTCTTGGTTTCCAGGGTCCTTATTTCTTTTCTTTACACCCGTTTTGATGTAGAATGGAGACTCTTAGATAGTTGGTTGGCATTTCATTTATTAAGTTTCCTGGGATTGAGCACATGATCTCAAGTTTGCAACACATGACAATCTGGTTGAAGTTGGGTTCAATTCAAGGTTATCCTTTTCATGTATCAACCAATAACACAAAACAACGGAAAAAATAAGTCATTGTTGGCCAAGAATTTCTTTCTCAATGCAAGGTTGTTAATAGTCTTGAAAAATTGCAGGAGATATACTATACCATCTTGGAAAGTAAGACCGAGACAAGTGTTTCTGAGCATTTTTATGTTGAAGTTAAAGGAGATTCCTGCTGACATATCTTGTTCTTGACCTTATTCTTGTTTTATTTTCTTCAGTTTGTAAATCCCTTTCCTTTCTTACCGTATATGAGGTATAGAAAGGTTAATATGTGTATGAACTTCTAATATTAAACTTCTTTAGTTTCTGTATTATTGTGATCATTTTCTAATCAATTGTTCCTGCAAGTGGATGGTTGTGAATCAAGTAAGGAAGTTTTTTTTCCCTTTCCAGTATGCTGTATCTAAGGTTCCTTTTTTTTTTCCTAGTTTCCTTTTTTTCTTTCTTTCCAGTTATGCTGTATGTAAGGTTGCTTGTACCCTAACCTCACTGGTGGGTTCTTTGATATTATGTTGCTAGGGAAATACAGATCACTGCCTGCCTGGTTAGGAATTAACATTCTTGTGCTCATAACCCTGTGTTTTCTCGAGGATATTGGTTCTGTGTGCTTGCTACCTTACCATATTAGGACACAGGAGTTGCAATGTTGAGTTCCATATTTGCTCCTGGCTTTCTCTTCCAGTTAGTGCAAATGTTTATTGAACATGTATTGAACCATCATCTTGGCCTCACACTTGCATTATTATACAATTAATGAAATATACATGTTCGCGGGGAATTATCTTTGCTTAAATACTTGTCTGATCTAAATCTGTTGGTATAAATAGCTGACACATTCTCTTGGACTAATGAAACTGTCTCGGTTAAATCAGGGACATCAATAATATGGATGTTGTTGCAGTGGAATGCACATCCACCTCAAGCTATGTCAAAAGTGGAATGAAACCTTGGCAGCTGTCCCCTCCCACCCATTTCTTCTGATGCAGAGGGATTTTGATTTCATCTACTGGTTTGCTTTCTTAATTACCATTTGTATTTGTTTTCCTGCTTTTTTCCATGGCCTTACAGGTGGATTTTGAATTTCCTGTTGGTTACTGGTAAAAAGAATTTGTATGGTTCACCGAGTGAGTTTAATTGTGTTGGTTAAGCATTATGGGAAGTGCTGAACTTTGTGTGTGAGTGATCATTGGCAATGATAGCATAGGAAACACCCTGCCTAATTTAAAGCTCGGTTGGTTTAGTCAACTAGTCTCAGGACTGGTCGGTTGTTTCCATTTTCAAAACCCTGAATTTAACTCAAACTGTGGGCATGAAATATGCCATTATCAAGCTTGATGTTCGGTTGAAAGATTTTCAATTTCAGTTTGAATGAATTCTCAATGCTGTTACCAAGGGGTGCTCTAAAATGCAAAAATGAGCCATAGATTCTTTGTTGCAGAAATCAACATTCACTTATGGGAGAAAACTGATGTGGTCTTGTATGGTTTGGAAATTAAGACATTCTCACTCAACCAAACAGCGATAAATAATTACACCTAATTAGATAAACCGAAAGCTGTATGGCCATGTAAGCTAAACCAGTTTAAAGCCTCGGCAAAAGGTTTACTCTGTTCCTCACCAGAGTATCCCAGAGCAATGCCATCACCACGAAAAAAAACATTCTGGAGAGAAGTCAATTTTTTTTCTGGCCTGTTTTTTTGACTTCTTTCCATTTAATATTTTTTTTCTTTTCTCTTACCACATGTCCACTGTTGGCATTGCTCACCAGAGTAAACCTTTTGCCTAAAGCCTCAACCAAATGCTGAACTTCCTGCATCAAATCAAGATTATGGCGTGAATCATGGCCATGGTGTCATCTGAAAGCAATCTTAGAGTGAACCATGTTAGGGATGATGCAATCTACTTGTGGAAAGCAGGGACTACAGTTTCGAAGCCACTAAACTTGTGCCAATGTCTGTTCAGAAGTATTGAAATCACAATCAAATTGTGGAAAGCAGGGACTACATTTTTGAAGCAGCTAAACTTGTGCCAATATCTGTTCAGATGTATTGAAATCATGAACCTGTAACAAGCATAGGACAACTGTGGGAGAGGAGACCATATTCAAGAACTGCAAAAGCAGAAATTCGAACTATTGTGAGTTATCACAATAACAGATGGGTTCATGAAAATCTATACTTATATAGGGCTGCATTCAAGCCAAACTGGCTTGTGAGATTGGCTTGGTTCAGTTCATTTAAGCCAAGTTCAAGCTGCCATTTCAGCTTGAGTGACCATGCTTTGATTTGAGCTCAAATATTTGAATAGACCATATTGGGCTCGGCTCGAAACTTGGTTCCCTTTTAACTCGATTTTGTTTTGAGCTCGACTTAACTCAAAATATCACATATCTAAAAACTTGGTTCCTTTATAACTCGATTTTGTTTGAGCATGAGCTTGAGCTCAACTTTCACATATCTAATACATTTTGGGGCTCACGATTTTGTTTGTGAGCTCAGCTTAGTTCGAAATATTACATATATATATATATATATATATATATATATATATATATAATATTTTTTTAGGACCCCCCATTTTTTAAATATATTTTTTGTCTAGAAAAATGGATGGAAATGAAAGTATATATTTCTTGGGGCCCACTATTTGTTAAAATATCTTTTTGTCCAGAAAAATAGAGAAAGTTGATGGGAATAAAAGTTGACTTAACATTGCTCTATTAATATATAATAATATGTTTTAAACTTACATTAAATAAAACTTAAGAGTTATTAATAATAAAAGAAAGTTAAGAAGTTATAAAAAAAATCTAACCCTAACTCATTAGATTGAGGACTATTCTTAAATCTGATTTTGTGTATGCTTAAATTAACTGTGTTTCAAAAAAATTTAATTTATGATATTTTGTATTATAATTTAATAATAAATAAATTTATTAAAATCATGTAAAATAATCTTAAAATTCAAATAAGCTTGGCCGGGGTTGCGGCCTAAAAAAAAAAAAAAGAGCAATAGTCACCTCCTCGGGCCGAGGAGGGGACTATTCCTCCTTGCTCTCACAAACACTTGGAACTACTGTTAAAAAATTAACCATCTCTTGTGGTTCATTTTTTTAGGGGAGTGATAGTTCGCGCATCTGCGTTCCTTTGAAGGAACGCGGATGCTTCTGGAGCTTACAGCTGTAGCAGTTTTTTTTGAAGAAAAACTAGCCTGACTTCTTCCATCTACACGTTTCCTATTCTATTATCCCGTTCTCATTTCTCTCTCCTCATCCCCTTAAGTAGCCTTTTTTCTGACCGCATCTGTTAACCTTAGTTAACATCTATTAACTTAACTGTTCATTATTTTTTAATTATATTTCTAAAATCCAAGGGTAAATGGATGAACCTTAGGGGGTGAGTGAATCTTAACCACAGTTAGTAGGTATTAAAAGGGACATGTGGCGATTTTTAGACACACATTAACTATGGTTTAAGTTAAACAACCTAAGGTTAATTTTTTTTTTTTTTCTAAAAAACAAGAGTAGATGGATGAACCCTAGGGGTGAGTGAATCTTAACCACGATTAGTGAATGATAAAAGGGACATGTGGCGACATGTAGGCATGCATTAACTGTAGTTTAGATTAAACAACCCAAGGTTAATATTTTTTTTTTTATTTTCTAAAAACCAAAAGTAGATGGATGAACCCTAAGAGTGAATGAATCTTAACCTCAGTTAATGAATGTTAGGGACTCGTGGCCACATGAGGAAAGAAAAACGAAATAGGATAATATGTGAGAGAGAGAAAAGGGATGAGGAGAGAGAAATGAGAAAGAAAGAAACAATCTCGGGAGAAGATCCCGGTGACGTTTTGCTTTTGCTTTAAAAAACTGCTGACAAGTGTAGGCAAGAGAAAACATTTGCGTTCCTTTCACAGGAACGCAGAAGCGCAAAGTATCATTTCCCTTTTTTTTAATATATTTTTTTCTTGAAGTGTGAATCCTAGGAGTGATTGAATCTTAACCATAGTTAATAGGAGAAAAAGATGACACGTGTCCCCAAAAGGGGGGACGAGACTGTAAGTCACACCTCCTCGAGTAAAAACAAGAGTTGGACTCAACTTGAATCAAAGTTGAACCGAACTCAGAAATGTTCAAATCATCAAGCTGGCACTTGGTCAAGTTCGGCTTCAATACGTGTCTAATAGACTATACTACACTTCATCCTCTGTTCATTCAGTCTTGATCATCTAGTTGATTAGGAGTCAGGAGCAGTTATTCAAATCTTTTCATCGCCGAGATTATCATAACCGTCCGATCATCGGATATTTTTTCAGTTCTGGGTGTGGAATCTATCTAAAGAAAAGGATCATTAGGTGGACGATTCTGATTTTTCAAATACAGTGAGGACTGTAGAGTTTTGATGGGATAGTGCAATGTGAACTCAATCATGGATTCCTTTTGCCTTTCGTATGAATATATGTGCAAAGGAGGGGAGGGTAGGGTTTTTGGAGGAGAAAGTACGAGAAGAAATGGCGATGGCGATGATGAGATCTGGTCTTCAAGCAGCTCTTCGCAGAGGCGGACGAACCACTCCTTCGAAGAGGAGCTTTGCTTCCTCTGCTCGTCACGACGATGAATGTCAGACCTCTTCTTTACATGTTATTTGTTTGCATAGTCAATCTTCTGCGATCAATTTCTTCCGATATTGTTTCATGGATTCAGGGTTCTTATTTCATGTACTGATTTGCATTTCTGAGTTAGGGCTGGGTTTTTTCTACGATTTCTTATGCCAACAAGGTTTAGGGTTTTCCTTTTCTTATGTGATTGAATTTATTTTGGTGAATGATGCTGTTGTTCAGATGCATTCATATTTACTGAATTTTGTTTTCGCCTTCTTGATTGATTCTAATGTTTAATCGATAGCCGATCATCGAATTTATACTAAAACCAAATGGAGAATGCTTTTGTTGTTGCTGTTTCTCTTCTTTTTCCCATGTTCTGTCTCTCTGTATATCAATTTGAAGAAAGGAATATGCTTTCTTTCGTCAGATGAGATGGCAAAATGGGAAAAAATTACATATGCAGGCATAGTTACGTGCACTGTTTTAGCCTTTTACAACCTGTCAAAAGGTCATCCTCACTATGAAGAGCCTCCTGTAAGTTTCTTTCCCCCACCCGATCATTTGGTTTTATGTTTACTTTGTGTGGAAATTTCTTCTCTCCAGGCCCATTTCTCCAAATAAAACCATTCACTGAGCTTTTATAAGCTACTAGTTATACATTCTGTTTGATTGAAGTTTCTCTCTTATATTTTGTGTCTAGAATCAGCTTTGAAAATATATTTTGTTATTTATTAACTATTCTTCCTACTTGTTCCTGCAGCCATACCCTTATTTGCACATTCGTAACAAGGAGTTCCCATGGGGTATGTTCCATTATACCCACGATGCTATGATTGTTAAATTTTTGTAATATCTTTGTACTGATTGTATGTCTTGACTTTAATTGGAAGTAATGAGCTTCATCCTGTATTTGATGTTATTTTGTGTTCTATGTTACTTTGTCCTCTGTTAACTCGTTTAAGGTTACTGCAGAGTATGTCAACCTCCATCATATTGTTTTGATCTATAACTATGTGGCTGTTCTCAGTGGCACTGGAATGAGTGCTGTAGAAGTATTTATCTTAATGGTTTAGGTTCAGTTATTTTATTGTTTACATAATATTGTTATAATTCAAAAAATTCTCGAGATTGATTTTAACAATTTTCAACATATCTCTGTCTTTGCTTGGCAATCAATTCCTTTAAGGAATACAGGGAACGAGTCGAACTTGACACTCAATTCAGTTATGAAACTTCATAAACAATGACGGTTAAATAATTAGGCCTTGCGAGCACTTAGTGCGGGAGTTTTGCAAAATCATGGCCCTTTTTTGGTCTGCTTATGGAAATATTATTTCTTGTTTTCTTTCATGTAATGTTATAAATTTCCCAAGGAATACCTAATTTCTCACGAGAAATACTGAGAAAAACATTGAAAGTTTAAAACTCCATTTTTATTGCAATATTCTAAGAATCTTGTGAGAAATACGATTTTTTCTTTTTATCTCTTAAATATTGCTAGATTTAGCCAAGATATTAAAAATATCGCAAGAAATACCCCAATATTGTTTCTTTATCGGTAATCAAAATATATACATTTAGAGAAAAGCTAAACAAAATAACAAAATTGTTGGTTTGATGAATTTATATATTGGTAATATTTATTACTTTTTCTGTAATTTTTAATCATTGTCTAGATTTAGGCTAGAAATACTCAAAAAAGCCCCAGATTCAAAAATCTCCCAAGAAAAACTTTGCCCGAAAAAACCCTAAGAATGAGATTTGTAATACTACTTTCATCGTATATATTTGTTGAGTGCCATTGATCATGTAAAAGCACTACAACACAAAACCGAAAACATTCTTTGGAGTTATGTTCAATCTAGAATTTCTTCTGATATATCTTTGTGCCTTTGAATTTGAAGAAGGGAGGAGCTGAGGAGTTGAAAGACTCTTGTTCAGTTCAGAATCATAATGCCTGTCTATACAAGACGATTGCAAAGATAATGGTGTCCAAGTAAAAGAAGGTATTGAAGTCATTGTTTTCCCCTAGTCATGCTTTTCAGGCACCTCATCCAGGGCTCTCCTTAGAGCCAACTAATTCTTTAAATCGATTTCGGATCTAGTAGTGGAAAGATTCCTCAGAAGGTCTTGCCTCCTATAAGAAAATGTATTTGGAATGGATTTTTTGTGGAATTGCATTGGGAATGAGAAAAAATAATATATGGTCGAGTGAAAGTTTTGCATCCCTAAACAAAAGGGAGGATGGGGGTTGCGGCTCTTTTGTCTTGTCAACAAAGCCTTGTTGGGGAAGTGGCTTTAGAATTTTTTTAAATCGGTAATAGACAGACGATTATATTGCAAGATCTTTGAGAGATTGATAATAGCTAGTAAATACAGTTGTTCCATTTGGTGGTGGGGCACAAATGAGGTCACAATTTGTATCATTTTTTTGATAGGCATGAACAAAATTATGAATAAATTTTTGATCCATTACAAAGTTCTATGGCAATAGAGTGAGATTTTGGGAAGACATCTAGAGTAGTGATTCATCACCAACAAATGATTTTTTTTCTACGGCTGTGAAGGAAGGAGTTTTTGTGGAGAGTTGTGTAGCTTAGGTAGCGTTTGGAAACTCTAAATTATAAGAGCTTTTTTGTATATTAGAGCTTTTTCGTGTTTAGAGTGTTTGATAACCACTTTTTTGCACCTCTAAAAAGTTTACAAGTAGAGTTAAATCCTCTGATGTAATAAGCGGCAGGGGGTTACTTATTTTTTTTGAAGTAGACATTAGAGAATCGGTGTCAAAAATGTTGGGGAATTTTAGACGCTTTTACCCTTATACATTTTACATAATGCCCAATATGTCCCTTGATATAAATCCCAAAAAATGGAAAGAAACCCTCCTTCCTCATTCCGCTCATCTGTTCTCCTCTCTCTCACGATCGCCTCTCTTCGGTCTCGTATGGTTGCCAAAGAAGAGACACAGTTGTCGTTGGAGCTCCAATTAGGCTGAGAGGAGAGGGCTTACCAGAGAAGAATGGAGCTGTGTAGATGGATCGATTTGGGGCTGTGTAGATGGCTAAGGCATCAATATAGCTGTGATATCAAAACTTGAATCTGGGAAATCGAAGAACAAGAGCCCCTTTTCTGAAATAGGAGGAGATAAGTCACTTGTTACGAAACAGAGAAGAAGAAGAATCATCCTGTTTTTCCTATGATTCATTTCCTTTTATTTGATTATTGATTGCAGCATAGGGTTTCTTATGTAGCAGAAAGGACTCTAGTTATAAGCCTTACATGCAGCAGGAAAATGGATACGATGGTGAAGCTTTGTGGCTGTGCCGAGAGGCCAAGGAACTTGGATAAACCCTGGATTTCTTAGAATGACCAATTACAGAGCCCAATTTTGTGTATCGTGTAATGGGGACTGGTTTGGGGTGAGGTTAGTCTCTTGTGGAATTTTGTAGTCTTTTTTTATGGAGATTGCTTCTTCTTTTCATTCTTTTCTCTTTTAGTTGTTTGCGTTCTAGAGATTGAGATACTTGTGAAATCAGATGTGAAGAACCCAATTCAGTGAATTGAACGTTGAATCCATAAGAGCTCTTGTGGTATTTTCTTTTCTTTTCTTTATTATGTGGTGGAAGTACATTGAAAAATATACATGAAGAGGAAAGTTAACATTTGGGGGTGGCAATATGAATCATCCTGTTTTTGACATTTTGGGTGAACCATTAAAGGAGGGGGGGGGGGGGGGGGGGGGGCAATGGTATTGGTGGAATAGGATGGGTGGTGGCCAATGGTGGAAAAGAGGGAGGGCTTGTACTTGCATAATTTAAAATGACATTTTTTACCCTTATAATAAGCTCTTAAAATTTGAGAATAAGAGATTTTAACAAACATATTACTACAAATTAGAGGAATTTTTTAGAATGTTATCAAACAATCAAATTCTAAAAAGATTAAGAGCTTATTCTTTTGAGCTAATTTTTTAGAGCTTATTATATTTGAGTAGAGTTTCCAAATGGACCCTTAGTGTTAAGGAAGGGGTTGTGAGCTTGAGGTTCTAGAAAAGTTGCAAATGATAATGAGTGAATTCTCTTCTCAATTTATTCACTCCATTGGAACATTCCAGAAATGAAGAAGGTTGCCTCCGACCATTGCGTATACAAATCAGGGTGCTTTCTTAGTGGGCTTATTCTTTGAAACCATGTGCGATCATTATTCAGTTTAGTTTCCTACTAGCCTACTTTAGAGAATTCTCATCCCCTTCAAAGTGTTTTGTATTCTCCTCATGGATGGTGTTGCTAGACAAGATATTCACAGTTGATCATCTTATTAGTTGAATGTGGACCATTCACAATGTGTCATGAGCAAAAATATGAGCGATTTGCTTTATCATCTTTTATTGCACGATGAGTTATCATCGCCTATCGGAAGTATGGCTTTTCTTTCGAGAGATCATGTTAGTGTAGCATGGGCGAAGCCTAAACATTTATTGGATCTCATCAACATGTGGTCGGCAAGAGTGTTTGGCGTCAAGCCAAGGTCCCATTTGAGGATGATTTCTTTTCTTTTCTTTTGCTGGAAGCTGAAGCATTTGAAAAGAAAGATATATGAGTTCAGTTTAGTGATCCGATTGAAAATGTTAGCCAACAAACTTCTCGAATAGATAAAAAAAAAAAAGAGCTCCCTACCGTAAATGAATCTTAAAAATTATTTTCAAACTTATGCCTTAAAATAGGCTACCTATCCTGTTTAAAACATATCAATTTTGGCATATGATTGACTCCAGTCTCCAGCTCATCAAGGACACGTTGCCAGGACACGTTGCCAGATCTTTTCATTCAACAACAAATGATGTTACGTGCATTCAACGACAAATGATGTTGCGTGTTACAGTACCCGAGCGAATCTATCAGGTACTACAGTGACCTGCTACAGTACTCGAGCGAATATATCATATATCAAGTACTGCTAGTGACCCGTGCTATAGTGATAAACGTGACAGTGGATAGTGTCAACCAAATAATGCTATCTACTTTTAGTGGATTCCAAAAGCTTTCAAGTCCATACTCAAAAGCAGTTCAAATCCGCCAAAGGCCTATATATTAGAGAACTTCTTAGTTCTTTAGTCATCCGGTGTGCAAGAGTGCAAGAATAGTTGTAATAGTATTTGTGAGTTGTGAGTACTTTCATGTGTGAGTGCTTTCATGTGAGTGCTTTCTCTTGAGTGCCTGAGTCTCTCTCTCTAGTGCTTCTTCTTTTGTAAGGTGCTTCAACGCTTCCTCTCTTTCTCTCCTCACATCATCTCTCTTTGAGAAGTTTGTAAGTAGTTTGTCTCTTGTAGTTTGTTGTTAAATTATAAAATATTTGTTCTCCTATATGTGTTGTTTAGTTTTTTATTAGTTTATGTTAAATGAGTTTGAGTTTAGTTTAGCAATCTTTAGAGATTTTATCTCTCCCAGTTTATGTTAAATTATTTAACAAACCCTAATAATTGTTTTTCAACTTAAGATGTCCTTTTATCTCGTGCACAGAGAAGGACTGAGACATTTAACATAGACTAACAAGAAACTAAACAGCACATATATTATATAAATTATCAAAAAATTACAAGAGACAAACTACTTACAAATTTCTCAATGAGAGATGATGTGAGGAGAGAGAGAGGAAACACCGAAGCATCTGACAAAAGAAGAAGCACTAGAGAGAGAGACACTCAAGCACTCTAGAGAAATCACTCACAACCACTTTTACAACTATTATTGCACTCTTGCACACCGAATGCCTAAAGAATTAAGGAGCCCTCCAATATATAGGCCTTTGGTAGATTTGAACAGTTTTTGAGTCCGGACTTGAAAGCTTTTGGAATCCACCTAAAGTAGATAGCATTATTTGGTTGACACTATTCATTGTCACGTTTTCACTGTAGCATGAGTCATTGTAGCAGTACTTGATAGATTCGCTTGGGTATTGTACCACGTAACACCATTGTCGCTGAGTAAAAAGGTCTGGCAATGTGTCATGGCAGCATGTCCTTGATGAGCTGGAGTCGATCATGCCAAAATTGATCAGTTTTAAACAAGATAGGGAGTCTGTTTTAAGGCAAAAGTTTGAAAATTAATTTTTAAGATTCATTTATGATAGGGATTTTTTTTTTCACACTTCTCTGCCTTGAAGCATAGATAAGGTAGAAATTGGGCTATCATCATCAGCCATGGCTACATCAACATTTGGTTGAGAAAACATATAATCATTATTATTTCTAAATGAGACAGAAAGCTCAGGAGATGATGAGAGAGAATAAGTGGGGGAAGAAGAGGAGATTGTTTAGGATGGAGACCATCAAGAAGTTTTTGAAGGGCTTCCTCCTTCCCCCCTCGAAAATGTCTCTCAACAAATTTTTACCCAACTTCCTGATGAAACAAAGGTTAAAGCTACTCCATATATGCCAACAATTTCTCTCCCTATTTGCTTTATTGAGCCTAAAGAAACTCAGCTTAACCTCTTTGGTCTTATCCTTAAATATCTATCGAATCACATTTTCTTCCTCCAACCTGATCATAACAAAACTAGAGAATATTATGAGCTCATTCTTAAAGAATCCGATTGTGTGGAAATTGTTCATTTCTTTAGAGGTAAAACCTCTTTTGAACATTCCCCCTCTAAATTTATTATTAAATAAATCATTTACTCATTTAAATAGGAGAAAGAGTAAATTTTGACCTTACCTGAGGAAAGCGTTTGGTTAATGCACCAAGAGACCTCTGTCAATATTATAATTACTATAATATTCAAGCATGGAAAAATGTCTTTTATTTACAAAATTATAAATTTAAACACTCATGGTTCCTTCACTCTACCTCTATGTTACGTGACTAGAGTTAGGGTTGGTTAGAGTAAGGATTTGCTAGAGTTAGTGGGTTGTTAGAGCTAGGGGTTAGTTAGAGGTAGTGGGTAGTTATGAGGATGAGTCCTCCCTACGTCATGTAGTTCTGTAAATGCAATCAATGAATTGAAATCAAAAAGAGATTTATCTCAAGGAAGCTTGTTACCCTCGAAGTAACTCAAGGAGGTTGGTTTTCCTCGAAGAAATTAGAAAATTATGTTACATTGGTATCAAGAGCAAGGTCAATCCGTTCTCAAAGCATGGATACTTATACTTGGAAGGAACTTCAAGAAGATTTGAGTACTATTAAGGGGTATGAAAAAAAAAATTCAACCCTCGAAATTGCATTTAAAACATTTTTTACACCAGTAGAAGATGCTATTGAAGATGCATTCTTGGTGTGCAAGATGGAGTTGAAGATGTTGTAAAAGGAGTCAAGAATGATGTGCAAGATGGATTTGAAGATGCAGTAAAAAAAGGAGTTAAGAATGATGTGCAAGGTGGAGTTGAAGATGTGGTAAAAGGAGTTTCAAGTGTCCAAATCCAGCCACAACCATCAATTAGAAGTCAAGACAACCCGGGGTGGGATGAGTTCATTCAAGGATGTTGTTTGAAGGTGAAAATCACCCTCCAAGGAAGCCTAACAATGGCTGATTTTTACTTGTGGGGATTTTTGTTTATGTTAAAAAAAAATCTAAATATTGAGGACAAGATTTGTGTAAGGGGAACGGTATGTTACGTGATTAGAGTTAGGGTTAGTTAGAATTAGTGGCCGGTTGGAGTTAGGATTTGTTAGAGTTAATGGTTGGTTAAAGTTTGGGGTTAGTTAGAGGTAGTGGGTAGTTATGAGGATGAGTCCTCCCTATTTAAACTTCATATAGTTGTAAATGGAATCAATGAATTGAAATCAAGAAGAGATTTATCTCAAAGAGGCTTGTTACCTTTGAAGTAACTCAAGGAGGTTGGTTTCCCTCGAAGAAACTAGAAAGTTACGTGACCCTCTAATTTTTCTTTTTCTTGTCCCTCATTGTTCTTTGCATGGTAGGAATCTCCTCGGCGCAACTGAACAATTACTCCCCCTGAGGAGTTTAAAACTAAGCATTCTTCTATTCCTTCAGAAATTTTCTATCTTTATTACTTTACTTTTCATTCCATCCCATGGATAATTAAATGGGATCTCTCTGTAAATTCTTCCGATTTTCCTCCTAGTCTTCAAAGGACCATCTATCTAAAGTGGTGGGGATAAATCTAACATAAATTATCTCCTTAATCCATCTCCTTGTTCTTCTCCTAAACCTTCTTCTTCTGCTCCACTTCCATTACCAATGAAAAAAATTAGAGAAGATCTGGAAAAATAAATTCTCTTCCCTGAACCTCATCTTAAGAAGGAGAGGAAGCCCTCCAAAAACTTCTTGATGGCCTCCTTAAATAATCTCCTCTTCTTCCCCGACTTCTTCCCTCTCCTTCTTCTCTCTCATCATCTCCATTCTCTTGAGCCATCTGTCTCACTTGGAAATGATAATGATGATATGTTTTCTCAACCAAATGTTGATGCAGCCATGGCTGATGATGATAGCCCAACTTCTACCTTCTCTATGCTTCAAGGCGGAGATGAGAAAAAAAAAATCAGATTTTCTTTACAACAAATCAGAATCTGTTCTTTTGGTGCTAAATCAGGTTGTGTTGCTGGCATGCTGCTATTTTAGTCCCTCTGATCTCAAGGACTTCAGGGATTTAGGACATCATTTTTTGTTTTCGTTCTATTAGGGCAGCTTTTTTTTTTTTTTTTCTGGCTCCCATTAGCAATCTTGTACAGTTTTGGGCTTTTGACATAGCTTCTTTTCTATATGGACCTTGCCCCTTTCTTTTCTTTAAATAAAATTGGAAGCGATTTAAAACTCTCGATAGTAGGTTCTATCGAGAGCAAAGACCGCAAGATTGAAAATTCAAAGGTGCAAACACTCAAGTGGGGCCCACCATTTAAAAAATGTGCAACTTGTGGCCGTTTGATTTTCAAATGTGTGGCCTTGCTCTGGATAGTACGTACTATCGAGAGTTTTCCATCACTTTCCAAATAAAATTACCTTATAATAAAAA
This sequence comes from Tetracentron sinense, assembly GCA_015143295.1. NCBI lineage: Eukaryota > Viridiplantae > Streptophyta > Magnoliopsida > Trochodendrales > Trochodendraceae > Tetracentron > Tetracentron sinense. The sequence continues at coordinate 35,073,505 of CM026556.1, forward strand.
GAAAAAAGCTTATTTCTTTGTTTTGGCTCAGGGTTCACCTTCTTGTGAATCCTAGCCCCCCACTTGTACTTCTCGCATTTCTTATTATATATACATCTCTGTTACCTATATAAAAAAAAAAAATTCCTGGAAAACAGTTTGTTCTCAGTAACTCAGTTTATAATATAGATCCTTCCAAACTTAGTGTTAGAAAGAGTGTCAAAACTGTAGAATTGATATACCAAAGTCTCACTTGGTAAGGGTTCTGAATTGTGATGTTACCATCAAACCTCACCTTCAACCTTTTCTTGGAGCTATGCTCAGAGTTCAAGCATCATTTAAGAATTTGGAATATAATGAAGTTCTAGCCTCATCTGTAGCTAAACGAACCATTTTATGCCCCTGAACCATGGCTTAAGGGTGCATTCAGATGCTACTTTAGGAAATAACAACTTATATATATAATGAATTTTCCATTATGAGACTTCTTCAGAGAATGTGTATTTGATGGAATCACTTCATGAACTGTTTTTTTTATTGGTAATCACTTCATGAACTGTTCAAATATGGTTTAGAACAACTCATGCATACAATTGAAAATAACTTCTACTTCTACTCAGGGAGGTGCGAGTGTGTAGGGGGTTGGGGAGGAAGAATAGAAAATAGGATAACCATGACACTGCAACTAGGGCTATTTGGTAAAGAGCTGCTCAAAAATCTCAGGCCAAAGAATAGGAGATGGCTTGGGGTTTACTGCTGCACTCCAAAAAGAATGCCGTAATCTTTTTGATGAAATCGTCATATGGTGGGATAAACACTGATGAATGGGATTTTCAGATTATCTGTCCATTTATTGACGTAACTCTTGGTGTCTTAGTCAAGTTAGTGAATATGTTTAGCAATTAGAAAGTAGGGATTTTAATTTTTTTTTTAAAGGTATGAACTTTAGAAAATCAAAGAATTTAGAAGTAGAAATTTTAGTTCCCTTATGATGGATCTGAATTACCAAGCCCTTGAAAAGACCTGTGAGGTTTTAATTAGTATTTTAGTTGAAAAGAGAGATGTTATTAGCATTTTGAGATTATAGGTGAGATTAGAAGGATTTAGTTGGCATGAATTGGTTTGGTTGGGATGAGGTGTTGTGCTAGCATCAAATGAGTTTGGCTATAGACTTGGGTCATACTTTCACATGTTCTTTGTTTTTTGTTGCATGACATTCGGACCCTTTTTTCCTATGAGAACAAAATCAGATACTTATGTTTTATTGTTTCCTCGTGTCCTTAATTGTTGATTCTGGTGTTCTCTTTCTTTTTTGTTTTCTGTCAGCTACACCAAAAAGCCTCACTTTAATATCTGATACATCTAAGGACATTTACTTGCTTGCCCCTTGTTATGTTGAGAACAAATGAACCTGAATGATTAAATTCTAACATAGTCCGATCCTGGCCTTGCTATTTGTCTTGAGTTAGATCTTAATTGTCATGCCTTTGAAGAGACTGAAGAAACAGAAGTCATGTTGACCTATGTTCCCAATTTCTTGATTGGGTATTCTTGTAATTCTTGGCATGTTATGATTTCTAGCCAGGTTCGGATGGTCTTTTTGAGAAGAAACAGAAACACTCCGGCCATTGATGCTCAACTTCTAGAAGATATATCTGAATGTTGATGACTTGATGTTTGTTTATCACATCCATCCTGCTCATCAAGCAAGGCTTTTAAGAATGCCAGTGCCAAGTGTTTTTGTTTGTTTGTTTGAATGACAGGCAGATAAGATTTGATGAATAGTTTGGAATGTGTCTATGACTGCCTTTCTACAGTGTGCATGAATTACTAGACGATTGGTAAGTGATACTTATGTTATCCTGTTTGGTTGGTTATGAGTGTGACCATGGTTAATTGTGACGTAGTGATGGGGGGAAACTTCTTGTTAGGAAGCTGCAACGGTATTATACAATAGTGTCTCGTCATTGTAAAAACGTGATCTCTGCTTGGTTGGTGTGGTTGAATGGCATTCCTAATCTGGACCAGTTCTGGCAGCATAATTATCTGTCTCGTTCAATATCAGGCATTACACCAATCAGATTTTGTTGAGAAGGTATAGGTTACGTTGTTTAATTCTTTATTCAATGACGTTTTCACCATGCAAACAATTTTGCAGTTCAGTCAGAATGGATCAAGTCATCTGGAAAGATGAATTATGAAACTGCATTTACAATAGATTTATCTCTAGTGCATGAATGGCACGGCACCTTAAGGGTGCCCCTTGTAAACTGGAGCTTTGGTGTTTGGTTTGAGTAACCTAGCTTGATACCAGTGTACATTTGAGTTGTGGCCTCGTGTTCTGTGGGTTTCATGCCAAATTTTTATTAACCTTTTTCTTTAGGTGATTTGTTTTTGAACTCTTTTTAGGCTATAGGAAAGAATTTTATGGATCGTATAGTTACTGTAAACTGAGGCAATTGAGTTCTTTGTAGTGAATTGAGCTTGTCAATCTATAAAAGTATTCTCATTAGTACGGACTCTGAAACTCATTGCACATACATTGTATTGAATTCTAGTACCAAAGCATCATATTGCTTCTCGGCCACTCGCATCAAGATTCTTGGCTATTGAAATTCTCTGCCTTAATAATGTGCATAACCTTTGCCAAAAATAGATGGGACTGTTGTAAGTGACTTTTGAATATTTTTATCCCTGGAGAATCGGATTGTTAGTAACCTATTGGATCTCAATGCACAATCAATCTTCTGTGACCAATATTCAACAATTTATCATCATTTCTTCCTAACAAAATATGTCAAAATGGTTGCAGATTAAAACCCTGCAATCTAAACATAGGACAACATTAATCCTTGATGGAATTGGATCAAAGATCCTCCCATAAGCCAATGATCAACCTTGCACAGAAAGCAAGGATATCATGGGTACTTCAAATGAACCATACAGATCAAATCCTTTGATTTCTTTAAACTTGATAAACATTGTCCTGCTAAGTTGAGTTAAGACCAGGGTTACCAAGTTTGCTATATGCCAGACTGAACCTGAACTAGTTCATGGTTCGGATTGGTTCTTGAAATGAGTAAACCACACGTGGTTTCAAAACAGTATTGGTTTGTCAAATTTTTTTATTTAAATTCATTGATATTTTCTTTTGACTCGGCAAATTTATACTTTGAGTTCATGAACTGTACATAAAAAAATATTTTTAATGGTTTTTTAAAAACTTTTTCATGCTTAAAATATATTTGGATATTATATTATAAAATATATATTTGTTTTACATGCTTATGTGAATCAAGCTAGTGAATCAAAACTAAAGAACCAAAGTGAACCGAGAAACAAATTATCTCATCCTACCCCTAGGGAACTGCGTTCACTCAAGAGTGGTGAACCCGAATTCAAAGGCAACATTGGTTGAGACCATATTTTGTAGATATTAATTGAAGTTGCACAATTAAGCAGAAACAATCGACAAACTCACATTTGCTTGGTTATCTACCTTGGCAAACCAGAAAGAAAATAAAACACTTAGGAACACAATCTGAGGAAGAGAACCTCCAAACTTGTCTGTCAGAATCGCCACTCTGAATTTGTCTCTGGCAAGGTTTTCAGATCCGTGCATCTCTTCTTGGGGGATCGAAGAATCAATGGGTTCGCTTTGACCTACAGCTGCATTATCCTTTTTTGATGAAGATGACAGAGCTATCCTCTTTTCCAGTCTTAGCTTCAGACTTCTCACTCTGAATTACATCGACATTTTTGGCTTCTTGCTCTTTGTTGAAGCAGAGTTATGCTCTCCATTAGTTGAATTGGACTTCAAGGTCTGTCCTGCTTCATCAGGCTCAGAATTGCTGGAAGAATCGGTGGATTCTTCCTTAGGTGCATCTGCATTTTTAGTCATAGTGGTTGCATTGGAATATGATTCCTTGCCTCTGACATTTGTGTTAGAGTTCTCAGTCACACTGGAATCTGATTCTTTGCCTCCAACTGTGGTGTTCGATTTCTCAGTCTGCTCAAGTACAGCAGTGTGCAGATTGGAGTCATCTCCATTAGAAATTGTGGTCTCTACTGTTGCATTTTGAACTTGAATTGAATCCGATATGATATCTGTCAGCACCAGGAGTTTCTGTACTTGCTGCCATGGTGATTCTGATTCTGTAATGTTTCTCTCGTTCCCCCTGAGTATTCCTATTGCCTCCATGGTGATTCTGATTCTCAGATGAACCCACATCCTTGAGCTTACCTTCCTTCTCTTCTTGATTTACATAATTCTCTCTTCGCTCACATTCTTCTTCATCTGATAGTAAAGCCTTGTTTGTGTATTTTTTGGGATCAGTAAAATCAAGTTTCTGTTCAAATAACAATACTTGAACAGAAACTTTTGGGCCCAGTTCAACTTTAATGGCTAGCAACAGAAACTTTTGCTCATCTATGTAATATTTACCACATGAAGCTTTTGCTTCATTGTTGTAATATTTTTCTTACTCAAGTTAAGCTGCATGTCAAAGGATAATTCTTAGCCTTGATTCGAGGGTAAATGCCTTTTCAAGAATAGCAGTAATGAATCCAGCCGCAACTCACTTTGGGCTATATGTTTTCCTTTTAACAGGGCTTAGGTCTTACTGGGCCCAGCCCTCATTCACTAGAGTGAGGCCTTAGCCCTCAGAGGGCCTAGACTAATTAGGCCTAAACCTTATTATCAAGAGCCAGAGCTGGGTAAGAGCCGAATGGAAAAAAAATATATCATGTTTTAGTAAAACTTTCCTACACTGACTGGCAACCTAACATACAACTATCTTCCTTGCATGATGAGCATACAAACTTTTATTATAATGAGAGGTTAGGTTATGTTAGGTTTAATTTATAGTGAGAGTTGGTAAAATTACCATCACACCCTCTAATTGTAATTGTTAGGTTAATACAGTTAGATACAAAAAAAACTTGCAAGAATGAAAAGATACTACACTTCTATTGCACATACACATAGTACCATCTGTTAGTTAAAAAATGAAAAACGTGATTACATTAAAGTGATAGTCTATTACACATACAAGTAAGTCTTAACATTTGGTTATTATAAGTCTTTAACCTATTATATTATATATAATATTATAAATGACATAACATATAAAGTAGAGGGCTGCATGCTTACTAGGCCCAGCCCTCAAGTAAGAGGGTCCTTTGTAATTAGGCCCAACTTGGCCGTAGGGCCTTAAGGGAGAAGAAAAAGCCTTCTATTTTACAAGCTTTGAAAGGTCGGGCCACGGCCCCTCATCAAAGTGCTGGATTGACAGACCTATAACCACCCACTATGATATTTTGTTATAGATGCATTTTACGTTGATTTGAAAGTAATTACCTTGTCCTATTTTGAACATTCTTCTAGGTCTCAATGGCTTCAGAGATTAATATTGGCGACGTTGGTGATAATGCGTTGTTTGATGAAGTCTTATTTTAGTGACGACGATGATGAGTTTGGGGGGGGGGGGGGGGCAACTTGGAATGATATCAACTAATTTTTAGACATAATACATATAACATGCTACACATGTATACTTTTTGGATGTTGCAACTGAGTGGTCACATTATTTTTTGTTTGTATGGCAATAGCTCTATACTTTGGATGTCTTTTGGACATGTCTCCTTTTGACAAATTTACTAGTTAATGGGATTAAATGTGAATGTGTTTGTGTGGGCGTGAATGTGAATGTTGATAAGTGCTGATGGGTTTATGTGAAGAGGAGTGCTAGCCCCAGATCCAATAAATCAATTTTTTTCCACAAACATAGGGTGGGTGCAACACGCAACACGTAGAGTTGCACCTTGCATCTAGGGAAGATTGCGACTGGGGCTAGCATTTCCAATATGTGTGGTTTATGTGCTGATGTGACATGAATGACTATATTGCCAGGTTTGTTCTTGGGAAATCAATTATATCTTACAAAGCTTATATAGATGCATTTAATACCATTGAGACTTAGGGCAGGGGCTCATAATACGAAAATTTCCCATCTATCCACTTGCCAGAGAAGAGCTTACAACCGAATAGATAACATTTGTTTCGAACAAGAAATAAACTATGATTTCCCATCGACTGTGGAAGAGTGTATTATAGACTACTTCAGTCATCTGTATACTTTTACAAATCCGATATTTGCTAAAAATGACTTCTCTTACATTCCGCGGAAGGTTACAGTTGAGATGAATCGGGACCTTATTCGGCTACTGAAAGATGCGGAAATCTGTAACGCGACCTTTGAAATTGGAGCTACAAAAGCCCCGGACCCTGATAGCATGCCTGGTTTATTTTATCATCATTGTTGGGACATGGTTAGGAATAATGTCATTGGTGCTACCAAGAGTTTTTTTAACAGTGGGTTCCTTCTTCACAAGGTTAATTTTACTCATATCACTCTCATCCCAAAGAAAGCCATGCCGGAGCATTTGGAGGATTATAGGCCTATTGGGCTTTGTAATGTGGCTTACAAGATCATGTCTAGAGTTCTTGTAAATCGAATGAAGGCAGTTCTCCATGATTTGATTCATCTGAACTAATTTGTTTTCGTTCCTAAGCGAAGCATCTCGGAAAGCATCCTCATCATGCATGAAGTCCTCCATCATATGAAAGGCCTTAAGAGGCAATCTGACTACTTAATGACTATAAAGCTAGATATGAATAAAGCCTACGACCGGCTTGAGTGGAATTTTCTCGAGGAAGTATTATGGTGTTTGGGTTTTTGTGACCGGTGGGTGACCTTACTTATGCAATGTGTGAGCACGGTGTGCTATGCAGTCTTAATTAACGGGGAGGCCACGGGTTTTATTACCTCCTCATTGGGATTAAGGCAAGATGATCTACTATCCCCTTACTTATTTATTCTTGCTACTAATTGCTTCTCTTATCTTTTGAATGAAGCAGAGCATAGTGGGTCTCTTTCCGGTATCCGCATCAAGAATCGTAGCATGTTCTTTTTGCTGACGACTGCATGGTCTTTACTAGAGCTAATCTCAAGGAGGTTAAAGTTTTAAACAATCTGCTTACAAAATATTCAAAGCTCTCGGAACAGTTAATCAATTATTCCAAATTTGGCCTTATGTTTATTAGAAACACTCATTGGCGTTTCTAGAAGATGATCTCGAGAGCTCTTGACATGAAAATTTTGGCTAATCCGGGACTCTATATGGGATTGACCTTGTCTTTTGGCCGATCTAAAGCTCACTTGTTTGCGCACATTTGGGATCAGCTTTTAGCAAAGCTAAGTAGTTGGCGTGAGCGCTTTCTCAACAAGGTCGGTTAGGGTATTCTCATCAAAGCAGTAGTGCAAGTCATTCCCTCTTATGCAATGAGTTGTTTCAAGCTTCCAATCTCGCTTTGTGCAAAAATTGAGGCCAAAGCAGCGCACTTTTGGTGTGATCAAGATGATCAAAGGCCAAGAGCTCATTGGATTAGCTGGAAGTCCATGTGTAAGAGTAAGGACGTAGGGGGAGTAGGCTTCCGCAATCTCGCATCTTTCAACCTTGCGCTTCTAGCTAAGCAGGGTTGGAATCTGTTAATCAACCCTAATTCGGTTTGGGCTCGCTTGGCAAAGAGCATATACTATCCTAGGATGGATTTTCTCAAAGCTAGAGTGGGGCACTGCCCATCATGGGCTTGGAGAAGTATTTTAGCGAGAAGGACTGTGCTGCACTTGGGTTTAAGGTGGGGTGTTGGGTCTGGCCATAGCCTTCATGCTTGGGATGATAAGTGGATCCCAGAGTTGTATGGTTTCAAGCCTTTTTCCCCTAGGCCGTCGGGATGCATTTGGTTAAAGGTGGCTGGTTTTATTGACCAGACTACCAAAACTTGGAATCTTTCACGACTTAACCAAGTTTTCTTTGAAGTAGAGATCCTGGCTATTTGCAAAATTCCTCTACCTCACAACTATTATGAGGACAAACTGTTATAACATTTCACCAGCACGGGGAAGTTCATGGTCAGATCAACATATCACCATTTTATTGCTCAAAATCAGTTGGAAAGGATTGGAGGCTTGTGTTCCAATCTCGGGCTCTATTCCAAAGGTTGGAAGATGCTTGGAAACTCTCAATTCCTCCCAAAATATCTTGGTTTATATGGCATTGTTTGCACAATGCAATTGCAATCAATGAGAATATTGCTCGAAAGCGAATACCGATGGATCCGTTGTGTCTGTTTTGTGCCCTCTACTCTGAATATTTGTTCCATTTTTGGTCGATTGTACCCTCGCTCGGGCAGTGTGGTGGTGCTCCCCTCTATCTACGCGAACTAATTTCAAAAGTTTCCACTCTTTCAACGACTAGTGGAATTTTTGGATTGATTTCCCATTTGTAAAAGATGAAAAGATTAAGGTATTATCGTTGGTTGCTTGTTGGCTTGGCAGCTCTGGAAGGCTCGTAATGCCCTCAAGCTTGGGCATTCTTTCCCTTGCCCTTCTACTATTGTTTCTCAGGCTGTAAGTACTTTGGAGGCGGTAACTCAGTCAGCGGAGATTCGGGAAGGGCATACTCAGGTTATTTCCTCTAATTCAGGAATTAGTAGTCGGATGTGGAGACCCTTGCCCCAGCCTTGGATAGATGTGGTGTCAGATGGAGCATCTTCCTTAAGTAGGATTGCAACGGGGCATTGGTGTGGTTGCTCAGACTCATGGTGGAACTATTTTGTGTGGTCATATGTAAGGACTTATGGGGGTTCCCCGCTAGTGGCAAAAGTGATTGCTCTCAGACCTACCACTGAGTTGGCCTTGACCCAACATTGGTCATCTATTCGGTTTCTTTCCGATGCAAGCATTCTAGTAGACCAAATTTCATGTCCAAACTCTTTACCGCTTGCTGAAATTGGAACCATTGTGGAGGATATCAGAGCAAATCTAGCGCTGTTTCATCAAAGCCTAGTGCATCATATTCCTCAGAGAAGCAATGGGTTTGCTCACAATTTGGCAGCTCAGGCCCTTGGCCTCAGTTCTCTAGGATATTTCGACGCTCGTCATTTGTCAGCTCGTGAATGTAGGCGTGTCATTTTTGAATGGGGTCCTAGGCTGCCGTAGGGGCTCGACCTTGCTTTGTAGTTCTTTGTTTTGTTAAATGATATCTTCTCTTCAAAAAAAAAAAAATACCTTTGAGGCTTGAGGGGCTTTAAATTTCTTCCTCTATCATTTAGACGCATAAAATGCATTACCAGTTGCATAGGATTGAAGAACTTAATTTAAGCACCTCTTGGCAGCATTTTGTTTTGCATATATGATATCAATTTAAAGGCAATGGGCACCTTGAAAGCTACAGTGGATGCCTTGTCTCAAAAGGTTAGGCCCAATAATGAAAATTGAATTAAAGAGATGTTCCACATTTGCCAAAATGCAAAAATTATGGAATGCATCATTTTTCTTCTAGCAATCAAATTTGCATGAAGTTCAACTAGAAATCTCATACTCTGTTCTTAACCATGATAATAAAGCACCCAAAAACCCAAATGGAGGCCCCCATTACGTCTAACCTAGTGCTTTCGAGTTAATAAGAAAGGAACTTACAGGATACCAAGAGAAAATTAAGCTCAGAATCTAAATGAAAAGCCAATGGATTGAATAAAGTACTTCTAAACATCAGTGAATGACAGATGGGTGAAATAAGGAGCATGAGCAAAAGGATATGATTAAACACGCTTTTGATACTGATGTTGTACAACAAGACGAGACCCATGTATCATCCTAGAAAATCCTAGTCTTCTAGTAGAGGGAAGCCTGAGAAAGGATGTAGTTTCTGTTGTGTTTTTTAAAGAGTAAAACAAAACGTGTGGTTTCTGGTTTTCAAAATGTAAAGTAGTGGTGTTATCTTAATTAAAGTTTAATAGGTTTTCCGTTTTGGATCTCAATAGCTAGTGGGTATTAAATACCTACATTACCATTTGGGTAAGTTTCTATAAGAAGGAGGTCGTATTCTTCTTCTGAATTGGGAACACGAACATATCTGCCCTTCTCCTCTGCTATGCTACTGTATTCAATGTAAGCTATTATGTCTGCAACAATTTTCTTTACGATTTTCATTTATTTGTTGGACAAAAAATTAGACGAGTTCATTTGTGTCCGGATATTTATGAGTGTACGTTTACTTTGTGTAAGCACCCCATTTTTACACTCTATGTCCCTCTTCCCGCTTCTTCAAAGGCTCCAAGCTTCACCCAAGGCCCAATCCCATTTGACCAAACTTATACCTAAACAACCCAATAAAGCCCAATTACCTAATTTCATTACCCAAACCCAAGTAGCCAAGCCCAATTACTCAATTGTCTTACCCAAAGCTCAATTGCTTTAGTCAAAGCCTATTTACCATAACTTAAGCCCAAATGTCATAGTCAAAGTCCAATAACTATGACCCATCTACTAATAACCCATGATCCATAAGATCTTGTCCATATACCCATATCCACATAATTACCCATATTCAACCACTCATGCCCATAGTTCACTCAACTCATCAACTCTCTTACAACACTCAACCCATCAACTCACCTTACAACACTCAACTATTTACCCACTAACTCTTTTTACCCCCATGTAAAAAATCATAACCCAATCTCTTAGTTTTCCTATAAATACCCACCCCTTAGCCCCTTAGAGACATCCCTCATGACCCCTAGAAGGCTCCCACCCACTAGTGTTGCTCTTGAGTTTGAAGAAGTGAAAAGAAACTAAGGTTTAGAGTTTGGAGAGAATTCTAAGACTAAAAGTTTAGAGTTCTTTACTAACTCTCTTCCTTTGTGGACTCTAAACAAAACTCTTATCTCTTAGAGCATTGAAGAAGAATTCTTGGAAGAGTAGACACTCCTTCTTTCATCATCTTTTCTTCTTTTTTTTATCTCATTTTTATTTGGTTCTTTCTTGTTGGTCTCTCATTTCTCAAGCATAGTTGAGTCTCTCTACATCAATCTAATAGTGTAGAGGGACCCCATATCAAAAGTAAGGAGATGTTCTTTTTTTTCTTTTCCTTTTTACGTACATATTTTTTTCTTTCTATGTACCCACAAGTGTGGATATGGGTGCACTATAGAGAATGGAAGTTAAAGCTATACCTCTCTTTTCATTTTTTTTTTTTTTTTTTGGATTCTAGTATTCTTTTTAGAATTCTTTGTAAAAGCTCATCCACTCTCTAACCTTCATTAGAGCGACATTACATCATTTATAATGGTGTAAATTAACCACCTTAAAAAGGGAGAAGATGAGTTTTCAATTTCTCTACTTGTCTCTTATTTTCTTTTCTTCTTATTCTTCATGTTTTATTTTGAACGGGTGAAACATGATTTAAGGACTTAAAAGAGGATGTTGTCCAAAATGTCTCATACTAAGACAATGATATTTGATCTATTATCAACACCAATCCAACAAAATAGGTGTTAGCAATAAACCATTTACTATTCATAATGCATACCTCTCTTTATGGCCTAAATATAATCTTTTTACTTGATTTTCCCTTAATCTTTCTCTTGGATTAAAAGTTTGCCAAAATCCTACCTATATGAAAATCTAAAAAAACATGATAAAATCTCAAAATACCAAAATCATCTAAATATGATCAAAATACCAAAAACATTCAAAGATGATCAAAATGCCAAAAATATTCAATCAACCAACCAACTTAGCATGCTTGCTTGTAAGAACTACTATGGTTTGATCCCGCAAAGTCGGGTAAGTAGGCAGCCCTAACGGGTCCAGCTCACCTAGGATTAGTTTCCATTTTCCCCTTAATCTTGTTTTATTTGCTTAATTAGTATAACTAAACAACATACTTAAGTTTTATTTGAATTTCTTCTTTAATTGGCTTAGACATAGAGAGTAGGTTACTATCTCCGGATGGGAGTCCTAGGGTGCCTAACACCTTTCCCGGGCTTAATCGAATCACTTACCTAGAATCTCATTTTAGACCTTATGCCTATTCATTATATATTTGAGATCTTATTTTTCCTTAATAAAATAGGTGGTGACTCTTATTTTAGGCGTTTAGCGTCGTTCTTCTGTAGGGCTCGGCCTGGAAGGAAAGATGGTAAATTCTCTTACTCACACTTTGGACTGATGATTGTTGAATCTTGGAGGTCGGGCGCCAGCTACCCTTTCGCACCACGAGATACTCTCAAGTAGGGCCGGCCCGTCCATTAAGTCATCAAAGCCCGCGCTTTTGGCCCCAAAAAAATGAAAGCCCCAAAGCGTAGGCTTTGATGGCTTTATGAACCTGATTTAGTGAAAAGAAACCCTAAAAAATGCTCTATTTTAAAAAAATGCCCAATTTTTTAGCGAGTCTAATTAAACAAAAAGTCTAATTTAGAATTCTCGCTTTAGGCCTCCAAATGGCTTGGGCCGGCCCTGCTCTCAAGGGCGGCGAAATCGACTTTAAGGATAGTGGTTGAAACCATGCCTCAATCATCGATTCGATAAGTTTTTTAACTTTCAATTTCTGTTTCAGATTATATTGCATATTTAGTTACGTTTGCCTCGACAATTTGTTCTGAAATTATAGTGAGAAAAATTTTGCATTCGTAAATTCATATGTGAGTTTATTGATCTTGAAGCTCAGATTCGGATTTGATCTGTATACTATGGTTTATTTATGCATATGTTTATGAGCTCTTCTTTTATCTATTCACTGTTGAAAATATTTGCATAATTACAACAGTTTCCAGAATGGAGACACCCTCGAGAAGCCTTTAATTGCAAATAGCTCATATCAATGCTCCTTGGGCAAATTGATCAATCAGCCACTCTCATTCCAGACACCAAACAGTACAATATCTCATTCATGAACTAGCATGTGCTGTACTCCATAAAACAACAGGAGCCTCACATAGGCAATGAGTACCCGGCTCCAAGAACACCTTATACTTGACCCACCTACCCATCTCATAGGAGAAAATCTCTAGTTGTAATCATGTGAGTCGTTCATTGTAAATGTTTAATATGTGAATCACCTTGCAATGGTCAAGTGGCACTCGAGCATCAAAAACCTGTATCACGGTAATGGTCAAAGACCCCTTTTTTTTTTTTTTTTCTAGGGATTAGGCAGTGCAACTCTTTTGGTATTAACTACGTTCCGACCCTAATAGACCGCCAAGAAATTCAGCCTGTTGCTCCATGGCATCACTGACATGGGGGTGGAGCTAGGAATATTTCCTTAGATTGGGGGCAAAGTATATGTATCAAGAAAATTAATGGATTTGGACATATGGGGCTTGGAGGTGTAGCACCCGAAGATTTTTTTTCTTCTTTTGAGTAATGGGTCCATCGTAGTCATAAAATTCATTGATGTTGCATGCTAATTGGTAAAGTATACAAGAAAAACAAGGGTTGAGAGAGCAATTATATAAATAAATAAATTATATTTTATTTTATATTATAAATATAAAAATATTACAAAATTTACAAGGGTCAAATTTCCTACATAGACAAGACTTACATCATATTTTTTGGAGGAAGGGCACTACATACAAAATTTATACATTATTTTTATAAAAGAAATTATACCTAAATCATAATAGAATTTGCAAAATTTTGGGGGGCCATGGCCTCTCTCCAACCCCTCGACTCCGCTTCTGAGTAACACCCCTTGCTTATGCTGATGTTGAAGTGTTGTTGTTAAAAAAAAAATAAGTGGCCGGGTTTAATTTTTTATTTATATATTTTGATATTTTGGAGGTAATTTGAGCGTTTAAAAATTATTTAAACCATGAAATCATCAAAATCCATTCATGATTGTAACAACATAGGAGATCGGATGTCAATTGCGATTGAGGAGTTCAAACCCACAGGTCAACATGTGTCCTTATTAACCCCTATTAATTGTGGTTAAGATTCACTAACCCTTAGGATTAAATAATCTAACCTTGATTTTTAGGAAAAAATATTAACATTGGTTAAGAACTTTTAACCCTAGGGTTTTTTTTTTTTTTTTCAAAAACCAATGTTAGATTGTTGAATCCAAAGGATCAGTGAATCTTAACAGTGTGTAATATCTCTTAAAGGCTTTTTGAGTTGGGCCTTTGCTGCCAGTGAGTTCTTACAATGTCTATGTCTTGAAAGTGAAAGTGAAAGTCAGAACAACGCTTAGCCCATTAACAATAGGGTTGTCAAAGGGCAGGGTCGGGGTCAACCCTAGCCCTACCCTTCCCTATAAGAGTAGGTCCCTAACCCACCCCTAACCCTTCAAGGGCCGGGATTAATTGGGCTCTAACCCTTGAGGGCAGGGCCAAAGGACCGGAAGGGCTTGAAGAAAGAGTGAGATTTTTTTTGTGATTTGAGATGATGGGATTTTTTTTCTATACCGACTATCAACTTGACATGGAAATGGATACCCTCCTCTTTTATCCGGACTTGGGACCGACATTGCAACAAAAAAGGCAATGACAAAAGTAAATTTTTTTTCCTTGTCAGTAACAAACATACATGATAGAATAAAACAAAGTAAAACTATATAGAACAAAATTTATATATCAAAATCCTCTAAGCAGGAGGAGGCGAGGAGGCGATTTCGCATACGAGATTAGGGTTAGGGTTCGTAATGAGTGTCGAGGCCTCGAAGGGTTTTATAACGATGGTCATGTGAAATTACTCATTTAACTCTACTCTTAAACCGTTTGACATGGTGAAATGAGTAATTTCATATATATATATATATATATATATATATTTTATACTTTTATGGTTTATAGACCTTAGTTACAGTGTAGCAACTAAGGAGAAGGGCAGGGCTTTAAAGGGCAGGGCCGGGGTGAGCCCTGGCCCAACCCTGTAGAAGCAGGGCTTCCAGATTTTGAACTCTGCCCGGCCCAAGGCCTGAGAAGGACAGGGCTTTGGAGGGTAGGGTAGGACCGGGTACCCTTCTACGTGGGCTTTTTTGACAACCCTAATCAACAGGGACACACGTTGACATCTGGGGGTGCAATTGAACTCTTCAATTGCAATTGATTGTGATATGTTCTCATGGCTTACTAATAGAAATGAGGATTTATATAGGCGATTGAAGAAGAGAGGGGAGGGCAAAACAAAGGGAGAGGTTTCTGTAATTTTGCCAAACCTTAGTGGATGTCAGTGTAATTTATCTTTAATTTTTATTATTTTTTCTAAATTGCAAAGTTAAATGCTGTAATCCTAGAGTTAAAGAATGTAACCATAGTTTTTAAAAGGAAAATAATTAACATACCTGGGTTTTCCATTATGTGACGAAATGGTAGGTCTTCATTGGTCCACACCCCATCTTAAATACTCACCAATTGTGGTTAAAATTCACTCACCCCTAGGGTTAAAAAATCCAATCTTAGTTTTTCAAAAAACAAAAAAAAATCAAAAACTTAGGCCCCGTTTGGTTGCAATTCCGTTTTTTGTTTTTAAAAACAAAAATTTGGAAATTTTTACACAAAACATATTTGGCAAACATATTTCTATTTTTGGTTTTTAAAAATTAGTAGTAAAATTTTTGCAAAATCAAGGTAACAGAAAATTTATGTTACCTCTGTTTTTGGAAATAAAAACAAAAATAGAACCACTATGCACCATCACTCTAACACCATCACTGCTCCACCACCAACACCACTCCATCACCAACACCACCACCCACCACCCAACCAACACCCATAGTAAAATTTTTGAAAATCAAGGTAACAGAAAATTTATGTTACCTTTGTTTTTGGAAATAAAAACAAAAACAGAACCACTATGCACCACCACTCTAACACCATCACTACTCCATCACCAACACCACTCCATCACCAACACCACCACCCACCACCCAACCACCACCCACCACCACCACCACCACTCTACCACCACCATCACCAACACCATTCAACCACCACCACCAACACCCATCACCACCACTCACCACTCACCACTCACCACCACCACCACCACCACCACTCACCACCACTCCACCACCAACGCCACCAACACCACTCAACCACCACCAATGCCACCAACACCACTCAACCACCACCAACATCACTACCACCACAATCACCACCACCACTACCACTCACCACTCATCACTCCACCACCACCAACACCCCACCACCACCACAACCACTCCACCACCAATGCCACCAACACCACTCAACCACCACCACCACCCATCACCACCACACACCACCACTCACCACCACCACCACCCCACCACCACTCACTACCACCACCACCATCCACTACCCACCACCACTACCCACTACAACCTCCACACAACCACCACCACCACCACCACTACCACAACAACCCACCACTAGGGCGGAGCCAGGGGGTGGGGGGACCATGGCTCCGCCCCCCAAAATTTTGGAAAACCCTTCTTGTTTTGGTATGAACTAGTAGGCCCTTAACATTTTTTAATTTGTTTAGTATATTTCCCCCCACCCAATTAATTTTTTTAATATATAGTGCCCCCTCTAATATTTTTGCCATGGCCTCCGATTGTCTTTGGCAAAGTCAGAAAGGGCTCTCGGGTCCATACATTGCATGACAGCTGGCATAAAAATGGAGAGAAGTCATTTTATTTTCTCCTCGGCCTTCTCCTCATTTGATATCTCTCCCCCTTATTCTCACATGCTTATCGTCATACGTATTAATATGTGTGGGGGAAGTCAAAATCATGAGCCAAAATCATGAGCCCATGATTTTGACTTCTCCACCACTTGTCCCCTGTTCTATGGAACGCCGAGACAAGCCCTTTCTGCCTTCCCAAATACTTTTCTTGGGTGGGAGGCTATAAGGAGAGAGGGATTAGTTCTTCGTAGTCGAGGGGTGTGGCCGTGTGGGAAGTCAGCACTCTCTCTACGTATCTTTTACTGAAGATGGGACCGAAAATAGACAACTTAAAACAGGTAGCCCTCTCTCTCTCTCTCTCTCTATTCTAACGTGCGAGCAATACTCTTGTTTGCATATCTAATCTCTTGGCCACAAATGAAAATAAGTGTATGGAGTCATCATGGAATAATCTCAACCATCCGTTTTATATAGAGGCGGTGATCGAATCCGAAGCAGTGATTATTGTTCCAGATAAGAAGGGGGAGGGTTAGCGACTTACGGTCTCTTCCGTCTCGAAAGCAAAATCAACCATGGCGATGAAGCTTTTCACGTCGAAGCTCCGCCAAACCTACACCCGAACCTCCTCTGAACTTCGAACGCTCTCCACGGCAGCCGCAGCCACTGCGCCGGTAGAAGGGTTCGATGAAACAGAAGGAGGGATTAGCATGAAAGGCGTCAAAATCTCCGGTAGACCTCTCTACCTGGATATGCAGGCCACTTCTCCCGTCGATCCTAGGGTTTTGGACGCCATGCTTCCTTTCTACATCTCCCGATTCGGTAACCCTCACTCTCGCACTCACCTCTACGGCTGGGAATCTGACCACGCCGTTGAGACTTCTCGTTCCCAGGTCGCTGCCCTAATCAACGCCTCTCCCAAGGAAATCGTCTTCACCTCCGGCGCCACCGAGTCCAACAACATCTCCGTCAAGGGTCTCATGCACTTCTACAAGGACAAGAAGCGCCATATCATCACCACCCAGACCGAGCACAAGTGCGTTCTTGATTCCTGCCGACACCTCCAACAAGAGGGTTTTGAGGTTACTTATCTTCCCGTTCGTCCTGATGGGATCATCGATCTCGATGGGTTTCGATCTGCTATTCGTCCCGATACCGGACTTGTTTCCGTCATGATGGTTAATAACGAGATTGGGGTTATTCAACCAATGGAGGAAATTGGAAGGATTTGCAGAGAATTGAATATTCCTTTCCATACGGATGCTGCACAGGCTCTGGGTAAAATTCGGGTTGATGTCGAGAAGATGAATGTAAGCTTGATGTCGCTGAGTGGGCACAAAATTTATGGACCGAAAGGGGTTGGAGCGCTTTATATTCGGCGTCGGCCGAGGATTAGGGTTGAGCCGCAGATGAATGGTGGTGGGCAGGAGAGGGGGATTCGGAGTGGGACTGTTCCGACTCCTTTGGTTGTGGGCATGGGTGCTGCTTGTGAATTGGCCATGAAAGAGATGGAATATGACGGGAAGAGAATCACTGCTCTGAAGGAGCGGCTGTTGAATGGAATTAGGTCTAATCTTGATGGGGTGGTGGTGAATGGGAGTATAGATTGTAGGTACGATGGGAATTTGAACTTGTCATTTGCTTATGTTGAAGGGGAGAGTTTGCTTATGGGATTGAAGGAGGTCGCAGTCTCGAGTGGGAGTGCCTGCACGAGTGCCAGCTTGGAGCCCTCTTATGTATTGAGGGCTTTGGGGGTTGAAGAAGACATGGCTCACACGTCAATTAGGTTTGGGATCGGGAGGTTTACGACTGAGGCAGAGATTGATCGAGCCATTGAGCTTACGGTGCAGCAGGTGGAGAAGTTGAGAGAGATGAGCCCTCTTTATGAGATGGTGAAGGAAGGGATTGATATTAAGAATATCCAATGGGCACAGCACTAACTGATCACTGTTAGATGTTATACAAGAGGAATGCTGTGATGAATTATTGGATACAAGTAAGAGAGCCGATGAGAGGTGTGGAGAATATGATATGTGCTTGAAAGTCCTGTAAGCTCGAGCTGCTCAACCATATGAAGTGTCCACAAACTGTTATTTAGGTTTTCTTTAAAGTTATCATTGTACATGCCTCTTAGAACTTGTCTTAGTATTTTACTTTAAAGTTTTGCAAGTGGATGGTTATTTTCAAAATTTGTACCTGTGTGATTTATATGGTCTTGAGCATTTTCCTTGGTCCATTTTGCTATATATCGAATTCTGGCAACCCCAGGTATGATAAAAAAAATTGCTTACTCTGAAACTTATAAAAATATTCTGCTTAGATGTTTTGGTATCTGCACAGAGTTTGTGTTTGAAAAGCCTGCAGAGTTTTGGTAAATAGCTTGTACTGCTTTACCTGATTGTTAGTCCCTGTCTCAGATTCCAGTGTTGAATCAGCCACATATGAATAAAATCTGACAATCATGTTTTTAAGTAAGATTCCATGGATATAGACTGTGATTATAAAGTGGTATATCAAACTTAATCCAATTCTATTTCTTGGGGACCTCCATGGCTCCTTGGATCAATTACCAACAGAATGAGAAACGTTTGTGTTATTTTTCATACAACAAAAACCCCTTTTTAGGGGAATTCTTCTTTACGCTTGACTGCTCCTCACGTGTTGTGCAACTCTATGCCAGAATTGGAATACATGCGTAGAGAAGCCGATCCCTTTTTTCAATCAGAAACACTCTTTAGCACATTAGTTATATATATATATATATATTATACGTATAATTTATACAAGGCATCATTTATCCAAGACTAGTAGATTGGTAAATTGGCGGGCATCAACTGTCTCACCCCAAGGAATCTCCCATGAGGGATACACTCCTATCATTGGAGCAACCAGGGAGGTGTTTTGGCCCATTAGGTGTTTATTGTATATTCTTGAAAACTTGGACATACTCCCTTGTGTCACTTGTAATTTTGAAGGAGTTTTGACAGTTCAACATATTGGATTTTGAGAGAGGTTGGATAAACTTTATAGTTGCAAGCAGAAGGTTGGATGATTTTTTTGTCCGCTTGATTCATCGGCCTCAAGATTTTGTGTGGAAAATCTGGGTTCGGTGGGATTGGTCAAGTGTGTAGAATTGATAACGAAAATAGTTCAGAGGTTTCCTCTCATCTGATTGGTGAAATTGAAACCTGCTTTCTATTACAAGATCTTCTTCTGTTCAAACTACCTTTGAGTTGCCTTTAGAAGTGGCTGGTGATTCTTATTGTACAATAGGCTGGGCTACAAGAAAGGAGTAGGGGACGTGATGTGTCTTGCTTCTCTTCTTCACCACATTTTTTTACCCTTGTTTGATTCTAGCATCAAGTTTTGGCATATTTTGCATGATATAAAATGATACCGTATATTTTTGAAGCTATGTAAATAGACCTTTTCTCTATGTAGGGAATTCCCATCTCTAATTGATGCATCTTTTTGGCTTTTCTCTAATAATGATATATATCTATACTACTACTATAACCTCGTTGGTCTCCACGTGGCTCCTCTAGAAGCCTCCATTTGACCTCCATCTTATTGCCACATGTCACTTTTAATTATTCTCCTATCTCCATCTTATTTGATCTCTTATTGCCACGTCTCCAACGCATGCACCATCTTTTAAATAATGTCATCCACGGAGGTTCTAGTTAACTCACATTGAATGACCCTATGCTTTGGGTAGATATGTTTCACTACCCCAAGCCTTCGTCCCCCCATCTTCTCACTTGTGCGCCATTCTAATTCTGTTCTTCCCCCTTTTCTCAACATTCATGGATCAGCTCTTCCTCTTCCTGCCTGCTCTGTTATCTGCACCCTTCATCATCGTTCTTACCCAGTCTATAACTCTTTATCAAACATCTCTTCCTCTCCCATCAGCTATCCTCCCCAAACTTTATACATCCATTAAAGAAGAGGAAGGGGAAGAGCCTTAAATTTACCTTCATTCAGCTTTTCTTTTAGAAACCAATTCCTAGGGAAGACAACGATTCTGAAAGCAAGCTCTTGGCGTCGGCAGGTATAATTCCCAAACTCTTCATATCTTACATTGCTTCTTCATATGTTCGCTACATTATCTCTGATTGCTTTGATAGGAAACAACTCTGAAGCATTGGTAAATCAAGCTCCTGGGTTAGCGAACGTTGCCAAGGTAGAATTCCTAACCTCATCAACTCTTACCTCTATGCTTCATCTTTTATTTGGATTTCTAGATTTGATTATCACTAGGGTTTCTGTGTCTTGGATTTGGGGTTTGGTTACAGGTAAGCAAATATTGTTTATTTGTTTTGAATTGAAAATGAATCTCACTGTATATTTGATGTAGAGTAATGGCTTCTTTGAAATGTGTATGAATTGATAGATTTCATCTTTAAAGCATTGCAGGATATGTTCTTTTTCTCATTTTGTTGATTTAGATATTGTTTTCCTATGTGTTTGTAGTCGATTATAAATGGATGGTAAAGTTGTATTCAAATTCAATCCCTAGATAATTCTCTGAATAAATGAATTCATAACCAATCTGATTATCCCTATTCATTAACAGCACTATTTGAGGTCCTTAGGTTGAGCTATATGGGTATCATCGCATCCAGATTAGGTACGATTATCTTTATTTTCAATCAATGCTAACAGGTTCTGTTAGAGGATAGTAGATCATTGATCAAAACAATGATAATAGGTTCTGTTATATATCACAACATTCACATCATTTGGCCTCTCTTTAAGGCCAATGTAGAAGCGACGTATTTGGACATGTGGAGTAGAAGGATCCTTCAAACAATTCCAACTGAGAATTTGAAAAACAGATTTTTTTTACTCAGTTTTTCATATATAATAAGTAACCAACACATTTCTCTCGTGGCACCGCTGATCAACAACACTTGCAGTCATGACTAGGTGAAGAAACCAAGATATGGAAATGACACATCATATGAGTGGGTGAGATGGAAATAACTCCATTAAATACATGACAAAAACATCACATAACGGTGTCTGATCAAGGAGATTCAAAGAAAAATATTGCTAGCCCCAGATCTTCCAAAGGTGCAACTTGGTGGCAATGTTTTAAAACGTTAAGGCGTGAGGCGAGGCGTTAGGACCTCAAGATGCGTGAGGTGTAAGCCTCAAGGCGTGAAGCGTAAGTCTCACAAGAAAGTTTCATGCTCTCCCATTTTAACAAATAAATATAATATAAGAAAGATGGCAAAAAGATTCAAGAAGTTAATGAAAAATTATAGTACATGTATCATATACATAGAGAGAGAGAGAGACATATCTATATTTGTATTTGTATACATTGTGTGTGTTCATGTGGGCGCACATGTACACATAAGAAATATTATATAAATTAGTTGAAACAAATAACAAATTATAGAAAAAAAACGACAATTAAGTCTCGGTTCCTAATTTTAGTTAATGTATAAGACGTACACAGACATAAAGCAAGCTTCAAGACATGAGGCCTGAGCCTTATGTGAGCCTCATGGGGTTTTAAGCCTCATGGTTAAGCCTCAAGGCGTTTT
The DNA here is from genome assembly GCA_015143295.1 of Tetracentron sinense. Taxonomy (NCBI): domain Eukaryota; kingdom Viridiplantae; phylum Streptophyta; class Magnoliopsida; order Trochodendrales; family Trochodendraceae; genus Tetracentron; species Tetracentron sinense. Next base: position 35,095,556 of record CM026556.1, read on the forward strand.
CCTTAAGCCTCGCCCTGAGGCGAGCCTCGAGGCGTAAGCCTCACACGCTTTTTAAAATACTGCTTGGTGGCTACAAATGTCAAACACTTCCTGTTTTTTCATTATTTTAATCTGTAAAGGTATCAACATCTCCATGTGTTATAGCTAATCTTGTGTCTGGAAATGTTTGGGGTAAATGTGACTGTGGCTAGCACTCCTCATATTTCAAAGTCTGCAACAGAGAAGGAACACCCGTGGCAAAGTAGTTGCAGGCTTTCCTTTAGATAAAAGTAGCATTTATTTTCAATCGTCAATCCCCAAGAGATTTGTGTCTTGCAAAAATAGTTGCAGCTCTCAAATTCTCGATTTTAGATTTAAACTCACTATGGAAGGTCAAGAATGATCTCTGCTGACTAGCAAAAGCCAAGCTGAACTGTTTAATATCTTCTGAACTTCCCTTTCTCTATACTTCATGTTCAAATCATTAGAAATCTTCTTGGGTGATTTGAATATGGTTTGAACCAAAGAGGCTTTTTCTTCTTTCAAAATACTGAATTCTTTTTCCAAATTTTTGCACCCTCTTTAGAAGCCTTCAGAAGTTGATTATTGAGATTGAACTCTTTCTCCATACCCTGGTACTCTTTCTTGATTGCATTGAGTTCATTTCCCTATTACTCCTTCCAACTAGCATTCGCTCCGCCTGAAGCCAAATCCTTCATTATATATAATTCTTGAAACAAGACAGAATGAAAAGCAGTTTGCAAACACTTACTTTTACATTCCCCAACTCCTGTGAATTTGTGTATCAAAGAAGGATTCATAGATGTTTCAGTCAAAATAAAGGTTTGACCTGGTTTGGCACTGTTTTAGAAGCATGATAGCATCTACCTATAGTAAAAAAGAGAAGTATTATAGCGCCGAGGATTAGGAATTGTGGTTCTACACATGTGGTTGACAATTGCTTTATGGACCTCAGTTCTTCCTTTCTTAGAATTAGTGTGGGTAAAGACAGGTTTTGAACCCAGGTCTGTGGTTTCAGCTTGATGGGAGTTGATGCAGCAAATGGCCAAATACATTACAAAGAGTTGTTAACTAGATTAGGATTTAGAAGGTTTAATTTTAGTCTTACGAAAAGTTTGGGTTTATTATTGAGTCAAAGAAGGTTTTATAGTTGTTTCAATCAAAATAAAGGTTTGACCTGGTTTGGTATTGTTTTAGAAGTATGATAGCATCTACCTATAGAAAAAAAGAGAAGTATTATAGCATCTAAGATTAGGAATTGTGGTTTTACATGTGGTAGACAATTCCTTTTAGGGATTTCAGTTCTTTCTTTCTTAGAATTTAGTGTGGATTTTATGGTGTTCTTTCTGAAAATTTTGATTTCCGAATAGCAAAGCACCGTCAATGTTACTCTATATATCGCGCCCCAAAACCCCACTTAACTTAATGTGAGACCTTGGCACGTGACTTAAAACATTAATTCCATAACTTCTTGTCATACAGTATTTAAGGCAATTCTAAAAACATGGACCTAAAAATTTTTCTCTTCAAATAAATGCTAATCAAGTCCAATATCTGAAATAAATACTAAGACATCATAATTTATTAAAATCGTCCTCTATAAATCCCTAATCATAAATTCAAACTAACTATAAATCCAAAATTAGTCTATTATAAGGTCTAAAATTCAAAATCCAAAATATTAGTGATCTAATGTCCGGAGTATGCAGTGTAGTCAAGGCGTCTAGGTGATGCCTAGGCGATTAGCCCCGGCTAGGCGAGGCGTTGCCTAGGTGACGCCTAGGCGTGGCCTAGGCGATAAATTTAATATAAATTTATATATAATTATATATATATCACGTATATATATAATATCAAAAAGATCAAAACTCCACACCCACATTCCACAAAAACATAAATTGCCCGGGGGGGTGGCAGGGGGGGAGCGCCCCCCTGCGACGCATGAAGTGCGTTCGCAATCTGCGCCTAATAGGCCCAGATTGCGTCGAAAACGATATTTTTAGTGAAAAAAATTGATATTTTTAGTGAAAAAAACGATTTAAAATTTTATTACTACTTTATCACATGTTTTTATATTTTTATTTATTTATTGGGAAATTTTGGATTTTTTTTAAGCAAAAAAAAAATTTTTTTTTTATAGGATCGCTTGCCTAGAGGGGCGCCTAGGCGACGCAGGCCCAAAGTCGCCTAGGCGACGCCTTAACTACACTGGGAGTATGGCCAGCAATCCAAATTCCATTCTCCATCAGGGTAATCACCTGCTGGCTCTTCCTGCTCATCCTCGTACTCTTCCTCCTCCCAATGTCTTAGGGCACCGGTATTAAAACTATAACCTGCTGACAACAACAGTCATCGGCTGAGTAACAAGTTACCCAGCATATATACAAAATCCTATCTAACAATATAACGATATTTAATATGAACATGGTTTAAGATTTCAACATAACATGTAAAGATATAACAATTCAGAGTGCGGAAGCATAATTAAATTTCGATTCTTACACATGTTCACTTGTGCTTATTTCTCTGGTTTATCTTATTTTCTTGTCCGTGAATTTATCCAACAACATACGAATGCAATAACTTAATATAACTCTACCCCATATATTGGGTAGAGACTAACATATACCCTACTTTCCGAGGTACCATACAATATACACATTATCCGGTGCATATGGCTTGTCTACACATTATCCGGTGTATACGGCTTGTCTACACATTATCTAGTGTATACGGCTTGTCTACACATTCGCCGGTGTATACGGCTGGTCTTACCTTGATCATAGGTCTGTGGGTACTCGGTCAGTGCAAAACTCAATCATGCATAATGCTTGTGTTCTTGTGTACTTGCATAATACTTATCTTCTTGTTTCTTATTATCATACTTGTTCATATCCAATTTCGTGAATAAGTGCGAGTGAAGTAACGATAATTATAAATCATTCACAATTTAAACATACAAAATTTCTCATAATTGATCAACATAAAATATGAGTTTATCAAGTTTTCGACAACAAAGATAGGGACAATTTAATTCATCATGTCTCAATTTCTAATACATAATTTTAATTAAATTAATCTCTCAAAACCTTAGTTTATTGTTACAACTTAATTTAATCCAAATTAATGGACATAAAATCAAGAGTAAAAATAATATACTTGCAAGTGCACAAGTGACACAGTTGATGTATCTGGTGAGCACAGGGTCGAATCCACAGCGATTGACTATTGTGCAACAAGAATTAAGGAAACGAAATCTAAAGAGAAGAGAGATTTAAAATCGGTTTTCTACTCAATGAGAATTGAGCAAAAGTCACTGATAACTGTAAAGCAATGAAAAAGAGGTCTAAGGCTTCAGGAAAATCCACTTATCCCTCCTTATGCTTAGATTTGGATGAAAACACATCTAGAATTAAATAAGGATTTAATCTAGATGGAAAATTATACGATAAAACCATTGACCATAAAACAATTGAATAATTAGAGAAATTTGAAGAGTACTCTGTATCTAACTCACAGGGGATCCAAGCATTCCATATATCAGTAGATCATATGAAATCAAAGAGCATATAGAGAAGAACAATTAACCAAAATAAGAACTATTCAATTAAAATTAATGATCAAACCATCCACATCATCCACATAAATCGGAAAAAGGTTTCAAATCCCTAACCTTAGAAAGGTGTTTAGCCCACCATGATTGGAGTTGTCATCATCCTTAATGGTGTTCCAAACACTACAATAAAATAACACAAAAAAAGCTAAAAGAAGAAGAGAGAAAAGAGAATGAGAAAAGATCCGAGAGCCCAAAAAGTCTCTCACTTTAGGTTTATATAGACTAAAGGGAAGAAGAGAAGGGAAAAAAACCAAAAGAGAAATTTCTAATTCCAAAATTCCAACCAAAATTGCACTTCCCTCCACTTGACGACATGTTTTGACCTCTTAAACGTCCGAATTAGGAGATCGTCGTGAAATACAATTTTGTTCCCCTTTAAGTCTTCTTTCCAAAACATCAAATCTTGCCTTAATCCGAATTTTGAGTCAAAAGTTATGTCCAAATTAGTAAGTACTGTCCAGATTAGGCGGGAATCCGGGAAATCCTCATTCTTTGTTTGAGATTGGTTGCTAAATAATAGCACTCCTCTAGCCATCCACGAAATTTCTTGCTTTTCTTGTAGATTTAGTTGACCTCCATTAAGCTCCTTTCTTGAATTCCAAAATCCACCCAAAATAAAGAATTCTTGTGACCAAAATAGGCTTTCTCCTTTTTTCTGAAATAGAAACATCAATATAGCACACTTCTTCTTTCTAATTCAAGAGAGTATCATCATTTTTATGCCAAAATCATATTAATCCATATCTTCCTAAGATTCTCCAGCCATGTTGTAGAATCTTTCTATACTTGGTCTTGGGCTTTGCTCTTGGGCTTTGACTCTTTGACTTGAGACTTGGCTTCTTGGACTTTTGGCTTGGGCTTTGCTCTTGGGCTTTGACTCTTTTAGATCTTTGAGTTGAACATGGGTTATTTAAAACTTTGGACTTCTTGAATCCCGAGAGTAGTTTGGGGTTAGGATTCCTACAAAAAATAAATACACGTAATAAGTCTCTCTTAAAAATATTTTGCATGCGGCCTTCCAAGACATGTATGAATACATGCAAATGTATCATGAAAATTAAGAGAAAGAAGACAACGCAATGGTGAGAAGAGAATACACCACTTTATGTGTAAAAATGAAGATATAAACCAAAGAAGTATGATAATGCTTATTTAAATGAGGATAATTAAGCAAAATTAAGCACTTATCATTTATAACATACTATAATTTCAAAACAACATAGAATCACTCCATTAAATTTAACCATCATTTCCTCCATTTTTCATCACACAATAAACCACAAGATCATTCCCTTTCCCCTTGTTGATATAATAATTATATCACAAGAACATCTTTAACATCATCAGTATCTTTCGCAAGGAAATCATAAATTTAAACTCTCTAAACATCATATATAATTTCTATGAGGAAATCATGGTCTAAAGCATTCTCAAAATCATCATATATATTTTTCATATGAAGATCATGATTAAAACACTCTTTCTAACGTCATATATATTTTTCATACGAAATCATAATTTAAAAACATCACATGTATGTTTAATCTTGCTTGTTCTTACTTTAGATCTATCACTTTCATAATTTTGTATGAACATTACTATATTGAAAGGAAGGAAGTTATATTTACCTCTCATGATCGTTTCCTTACGATCACGCGCTTGCGAATGAGGTTGATTTACACTTTTTCGCCATTTCTCCTTGAAAAACCTTTAATCTCCCCTCTTGGATCTCTCAAAAATCTCTTCTCTCACTCTTTTTTAGGTTTAGAAAGCTTTAGGGACCTTTCAAAACCCTCAACCCACGACTAAAAGGGGTATATATAGTGTTGGGAGCCCTAGGGACTCCACAATAAGAGATATCGCGCACATCCACTGCCAAACGGCGTTTTGGGCGGGTTTTTTTAACTCTTTTGCTACTTTTTGATTTTCTTTCTTTTCATGCAATTAAACCTCAAAAACGACTTGAATTTAACGTTTTATTTGAGTTTTAAAATCACTACATTTCGCATTAAATTTATAGGCTTAAATACATTGAACAATTAAACACATGTTTTCATAGCATTTAATAAAGTTCACAAACATTAAGAATAATAAATTCGGGTTTCTACACTATATTGCATCCTTGTTTATGGTTTCTTTACAGCGTGATTAAGAAGGGCCAACAATCCATCAATACAATAACAAATCTGGCAATTCCAACATACATAGCTTGAAACTGGACGGTAAAATTTTCTTGTTTAGAGACAATCTAATTGGTAACATATGTCCTGAATTCAGAATTTTATGTTGAAATTAAACAAAAGATTAAAAAACATTACCGTTAACCATCCATAAACCATAGTAGGAAAATAGACAACAACAACAATAAGAATAAGAATTGCCGGGGAAAAAAAAAATTCGTGTTTGTAATTCCATGTGGAGCCTTTTGTGACGTCTGCCCAGAATTGGGTAATTCTGACTTTTTGTTTGTATTGTTCTCTTTATTAGGCTTATGTTTTCTTCTCTTTATTACTTTCTTAGCAGACCTTAAGGGGGAAAAGGGTAATTGATCTGCTGCATCTGATGTTCCCCTTTTTGCTCTGCTACTTGTACATATTTCTCATCCTGCTGCCCTTACTTATAGAGTTGCTGAGTAAATATGTGGTACAAATCTGGTAGGCTAAAGGCCATCTATTTCATTGCTCTCATGATTTGGATATGTTCCAGTTGGGGTGATTTATTTGCTATGGCATGTTTAAGATCTTTACGCTCAATGGGTATTTCCCCAAGTTACAATTTCAGGTTTTTCATTTCGTTTCCTGGAATGCGCTAGAGTCAAGCAAATTATAATATTAAGCTGAGAGTTATCTACTACAGTTCCTAAAAAAACACGTGGTATATTATCTTGCTTTTGATCTAGATATTGGATGTTACAATATCATGCATGTAACTCTTCTATAGAGATTTGGCAAACAATTATGTTGTGGTTATTCAGTATATGATCAATTTGAGTTTCACTCATTTGTGATTTATTAATGTATCCATCATGGTTGTTAAATCTTTGCGATTTGCGATTCAAATCCTGCGATTTGAATCGAATCTCATGCAAAACGATTCAAATTGCAGGTTAAAATCTTAATTGAGTAAATCTCATTCGATTTGCGATTTAAATCGTATGACTCATACGATTCAACCGATTCGAGCACAAAATCCTTGTTACGGACCGATACTTAAAAAATGTGTTTATTCTTTCAATTTTGTAATGTACTTTATGTCTTTTAATAAGAGAGAAACCCCCTGTTACGGATCTCTCTATTGCTGTGAAACAAGAAAAAAAAATGAGGGAAAAGAAAAATGATAGAGTTGGAGTGTTAGACTCTGGGAGAATGTTATTAATATTTTTAATTGTACAAGTATTTTGATACTTGATCTCGTACTACATGATTATATGATTTCACTTTTGTTGATTTATCGTTGATGATATTGTGGGTAGTGTTTTGTTTTATGGAGTTCATTCGCGTTTTGTATAGTGTATGTAATGAAATATCATTACTCTCTTTTATCAATAGATATAATTGAAATCTTTTATTCCATTTTTTTGATTTATTAAGTATTTTTTTTGTATTTTTTAAACACTTTTTAAAAAATGGATTGAATCTTACGATTTACGAATTGAATCCCGATTTGAATCGAATCAGTCTTAAAACGATTTTACGATTCAATTACGATTTAACAACCTTGGTATCCATCTCATACATACATGTACTCAAAGATGCTTTCTTAATATTGATTTAAAAAAAAAAAGGAGTGCTTTCTTAATATTGATATGCAGTATTTTTGATGTTCTGGTCAATACTCATAAACTGTCAGGTTTCAAGATGTTTAAGAGCCATTTCTGAGATGGATACATTCAAGAAATATTAGGTGAGCCTTTGAATTAAGATCTTGTTCTTTGTATTTCTCCAGACAATGCAAATGCCTAATCATTATAGAAAACTTTGACAGCCAAGTCCTAGCTACTGCTTCAGCACAGAACATATAATACATGCCAGAGAAACAAAAATCTCAATAACCTGTAAGAACTAAGAACTCTTATAGCTTAAAATTTGAGCAACCTCCAATGCTTATGAACCTTGCAGCATAATTAAGTTTCTATGGAAATTAATTATCCCATCTGATATCTCAAGTACACCCCTTTTGAGTCACACAGCAATGTATATGGACATTAAGAGCACGATGCTTTGACTGATCCTCAATAGCACATCCTAGGAGCCAAGTAATTAGTGTTTCTCTCACATTTTGTCCTTAAAAGTTCAAAATACTATTTTCTTTTACTAATTCTTTGATTCCCTTTTCCTATTTTGAACATAGGGTAATGCATTCCTAAGATCACCACAAAGAAAATAAATGAAGCTTACAAACAAAAAGAAAAACAGCCTTGGGTAGACTCCAGACTTCAAGGTTCAGAGAAAGACTATTCTGTTGCCCAGCTCTGGGAGCATAATTTGCCTCCATGACAATAAGAATTAACAAACCTAATACACAAACATTATTGAAAAGATTAACAATTAAATCTTGAAATTGAATAAACAAAAGACCCTAGGTACACTCCCAAATTGTGGTTTAGAAGATCATTCTATTTTCCACCCTGAGAGCATGATTTGGCCCTATGAAAGTAAGAAAGACTTGCAGAACCCAGTACAAAAAGCTATATTTAAGAGTTTGAAATAGATGCTGCGGAATAGTCGCCCTCATTCCTAGTCCATAAAGGTACAGAAGAAAACCAACAAACATGTCTAAGAACTCAAGGAACTGCCCAACGCCTGCCATAAAGACTCCTACAAAGTTCAGCTGCCCAGTTTTGTTGACAGCGCTGGCAGATCTCAGCTTCTTTAAGTTCACTAATTTCTACATTAGGAACCAAAATAAGATCTTGAGCAAAAAAAAAAACATTTGGAAATAAGTCTGTGTTGAAAGTTGTCTTTAGAGAATGTATTCAAGACACGAACCTAAAGGAGAAAAATCTTGGTGTTTACATATTTACTGCCTTTCCAGACATACAAGCTGGCTACTATTAGCTTCCATGTTAGATACCCTGGACTTGCCTTCTTTTCTTATTGTAAGTTTGTAACTTTCTTAGTTGATTTATTTTTTAAAATAGAAAAGGGGTTCCTCTTTATCTCTCGGACCTCGGACATAGATTCATGGGTTGGGCATACTCAGGAAAGAATTGCTCTAGAGCGACAAATTTTCAGGCAAAAAAAAAGAGGAATTACTTTGCTATTGATACTCTCAAATTGAAGTATATAATCCATATTGATAAGTGCTGGAACATTTCTGTATCCACTATATACTATGACAGCATTAATTTTGAAAATTAGCAGTTAGCACAAATCTATCCTTATTCCTTATTACCCAAAACCTTTAACCGCTATTTTTGTAACCTGATATAATAGAATAGCTAAAGAGGAGTAATTGAAGTCATCAGCACTGATGATGTCAACCCTTCTACTGAATTTTGTTGACATCTATTACTATTTAGAAACCTTACCATGTATCCCACTTTTTTTTCTATGTCAAAAATCCAATGTTCTGAGAAGCATTACTGATTTACTTGAACAAAGAGCACATCTGTTTCGTATAAGAAATCTAATTTTCAATTGACACTGCATACACCATGTTAAGTAGTTTACAGTGAGTTCACAGTGTACTAATTCATATATATTAAATGCCTATTTGTAGTTTTAGGTAGATGAAGATCATTTCGTAGATGTGGATCCAAAATCTTTCCTCATGGTAATTCAGGTTCGCGGTGTTGGGTGGGTTGGGAGTGTAACTTTATATATATATATATAGATGTATAATGCTCAGATTTTCTTTCAGTTTCAGTATTTTACTCTCCCCTTCCCAGCATTGTTTAGACCAGATATAAGTCCTAAAGTCCTACCATTCTTTATCCCTAAGATTGATACTAATTGTTGATTTCTGTATGAGTCAATTGTGAAGTTTATGTAATGGTTACCCTGTTAATCATTTACTCCAATTATTTGCAAAAGGGGAGTTTGGATTTGATCATGCCCCTACCGAGCCAACCATGCCAAGTTCCAACATGAATTATATAGAGATTGCTTGGATTTTCATTAAATTGATGTTAGAGTTCTTGGATCATGTCAGCTATAAATATACTTCCAACTGACATAAATTATCATTGCCCAAATCAGTGAAGAGCATTATCTAGGTTAGGCATTTTTGGTTGAAAGTATCATGCATTCATGCTATTTATTTATTTGAAAAAAAAAATATAGAGAGAAAAGCGTCAACAAAAGTATCACAATTCACACCAAGTGTCTCACTTTGCAAACACCATATATCTACATAACAGATCACTTTGACCATCCGATGAAAAGGTGATTTGAACAAAAGTCTTACATGGTACTGAAGAAGTATGCTTGCTTCCGGTTCAGGCAAAATTCTACTTGATAAGCCCACATAAGAACACTGCATAATCCTTCTCTACTAGCTTACAAAATAATTGGAAAGAGATAAGAGTAACAAAGAGTGAATTTGTTCGAGAGCTCACTAGAAGATCAAGTTCGTCATTCGAACAAAATCTGGGAGTTTAAACATAATTATTTTGGTTTTGAGTATTGGTTGTTTTCTGAAATTCTGAATTTGATTGCTCATTTCTATGTTATGGTTTATGAGGGCTATGATGTTGAATTTGGCATTTGAGTTCGTAACATCTCTAAGAGAGGGATGATGGGGAAGTCTGTATAGTTTAGTTCAAAAATCTACCTCTGTACATTATAGTGCAAAAAACATTAAACTATCTGACTATCTCTCTCTCTCTCTGGTTCATCTCCAACTAACCATCTCAAAAAACACCTATGTACAATATCTACCACTCTCTGTACATAATAGAGCAAAAATCATTAAACTAACTCTCTCTCTCTCATTCAACCCAGGTAAGTTTAATATATTTGACCGAAGGGTCAGGTTCGGGTTAGGTTTGTTTAGAGCCACCTATGACCATAATTGATTCTAGATGGCTCTTTGGCATTTTAAAATTTTAATGCTTATGAGGGATTGATTCTTACTATATTCTTTTATGTTTTAATTGTTTGAATTAAAACATAGCTTTGTGAATATTTCATTCATTTGTGTAAGTTGGACTATGGTCAATGATTTTATTTTAAAATGTAGCAAATAGATCATTTCCCTTTTTTAAATACATTTTTTTTCTTATCCACCCGTGCCTCGCACGGGGTGTTTGCTAGTATATATATATATTGATCTATAGCTTATATTATTAATTTTCTCGTTACGAGCGATGTGATGATCGTTCATTCTCATCTGTATTTTGCATTAATAATTTTTGTTCTTAATTATTGTCTAATAACGATCATTAATTATTAAAGAGGGAGTTTTCTACATATGGTTGTATTATGAATAGAGTACCTTTAGAAGAATGTCTGCCTTTCTCGCCATTTTTTGAGGATGGTAGTGTTTCACTGTTTTGCACCCCGGGTTTGTGCGGCTGAGCCAGATTGGGCTCAGCAGTCGGCCTATGTTTCCAGGCGCATGCGTAGAGGCATGATTAGTTCCACGAATCTCACTGCACATACCATAGTAAACTCCTCGTATTATTTACAGTTTATTTGCATATATTGTGAAAAAACTTCGCCGTGGCTATCAATCTCAATTATGTGAAAAAACTACATTGAGCTTGGAGAAGGTGATTAATGTTTGTTATGGGATGTTGTGTTGTGCTACTGTTGTTAGAGGCATTCGCCTACGAACATTGGGCACTTAGGTGACTGGGCACACCAGGCACTCACCTGTAGTATACTCTATGCTCTTGCATAATATCTAACAGTCTATATTGTATATTAGGCTTAAATATTCTTTTAATAGGTAATGGGAAGTTGATAATTAGAAGTAAAGGAATTTACAGAGGCTGTGTACAAAAAATAGCCAAGCAAAAAAGCTTGAGGATAAACAATATAGATAACCCAAATGACACGAGCTTTACAGAAAATTTGTGTTGACTAAAAGAACAATGATGAGATTAAGTAAAGTTGGAGGGGCTATTTTCAGAAATTGCTAACTGGGCCTACATGGAGGGTTTAGGATTGGGATACTAACTTTTGGTGAAACCAGGGGCATATGTATAATTTCATAGAATTAAGGTAACAAGGGTAGAATTTGTGAGAAAGATGTAGGTGAAGAGGCTTTGGGACAAAATGTTATTCCAATGGAGTTGGGGGAGTCTAGAGAAGCTGGATAAGGCTGCCTGATTAAGCTATTTAACTAGATTTTAAGCACATAGAAAATGGCAGACGAGTGTAGCATTATAGGACCCATACACAAGAATGAAGGATGCATGTAAAGTTGTACAAACTATTGTGGATCCACACTATGAAACTTTAAGAGAGAGCAGTGGAGCGAAGATTAACACAAGAAACAAGATATCAAACGAAAAGTTTGGTTTTCTGCCAGGGAGGTAAACCATTGGGCTGTCTCTTTATTAGATGAATAAATGGAGAGGCTTCAATAGAAGAAGAGTATTGAGATAGTTTTTGTTGACCTGGAGAAATCATATGTAGTTCAGAGGAGAGTATCATATGGGTATCAAGGAAGAAAGGTTTTTAAGAAGATATATTAACATCATTGAGGATATGTATGAGGGAGTTGTAACCATAGTGGAATGAATTGGTAGAGAAACAAATAAGTTTCGATTGTGATTGTAGACACCCTATTTTGCATGGGCCTGAGAAAACCCAGTGGTGCCAAGTATTGAGAAAGATGACGAGGTCCGGACTCCGAAAGGTCGAAGATCAAAGCCGAGAACAAAGCCCAAGCCCAAACCAACTCGAGCCCAAGGGGGGGGGGGACTTGTTTTTAAGCTTGAAATTAACCCGCGCCCTTATAAAGGGCGCGCCCCTATTTTTTTGCCAAGATTAGTCACGCGCCCTTCATAAAGGCGCGGCGTGCGGAAACCTAATTAAAATCTCGTTTTGCGGGCCAACACGTTTCGGGGTTATTTTTTTTAGTCCCACATCGGAAAAAAAGCGTGAAAATCCTATTGTTTCACCTTATAAAAGGAGCCTTACTCCAACTCATAACTCATCTGGAAAAAAGGGTGAAAACTCTTGAGAATCGGAGGAGAATCCTTTAGGCTTTCAACTTGAAACCTAGGAGAACTCTGAAAAAGCCTAGCTTAGCCCTCGAATCCCATAAATTCCAGCCATCAACCTAGGAGTGATCTTCACCAACTTTGGGAGAAATCTTGGGAGTTCGGATCTCGTCGAAGCATTCTCTTCTCTTCAACCACTTGGAGCATCTATAAAGGGAAAAGGTATGCCACATCCTCATCCTCTGTTTCTACCCGTCCAAGTCTCTTCTTCCTTCACTTTCTCTGAGTAGCTCGGAGATTTCCCTCTTCACGGTTGTGCGGACGAGGAAATCCGGGTGAAGGAAAGGGCCGGAAGACCAGATCTTCGACTTCTTTTTAAGCTTTTCTTTATTATTGTTAGTAGTTTTGTCTCTTTTCCATCCAAATGTAGGCGGGGCCCCTCTTAACTCGGTTGAGGAGGGATGTGTGGCCGTTCGCCGATTTAGGGAAAAGGGATTTTGCCGCGCAAGTAGAGAGAAACTCACCCTAACTCGGTCGAGGAGGGGTGGCTTTCCAATCTCGAAATAAAAGAAAACAAGTAGGGATGAAATCGCCTTAACTCGGTCGAGGAGAGGTGGTTTTTCTCGAAATAATAATAAAAAAATAGAAAATAATTTCGAATTAATTTAATGGAGAAAGTTAAGAGGTAACCGTCGCTCGACGGATGAGGTGGGGTGCCTAACACCTTCCCCAACTCATAAAAGAATCCCCGGACCCATTCTCGGTTTTTTATTTAATCGAGGGTTCTTAATTGCGGGTGACCAATCACACCCAGAATCTTGATTGGTGGCGACTCTAACAGATCTCGGCTTCACATCGGTTGAAACACACGGATGTGGGGAGGGGATCGACCCGGGCCGGCTATCGCACAGCTGGAGACTCTGCTGGGGACTTAGAGGATTCGAGCCTCAATTTAACTTTCTCCACTAAATTAATTTCTTGTTATTTTCATTTTTTTATTTGTCGTTTTCTTCTGCTTCATCTTTTGCACTACTGTTCACGGCATCCACTTCCCCTCATGTTGTCCGAAACCGGACTTACCCCCATATTCGGAACTAAGTAGTTGAACGACCGTGGATAGCATCCCGGAAACGGCGACGAAACATTCCGACCCCAATCGTTTTGGATAAAGGAAGTGCACGGATCGTGCACGGATATTCTATGATTGTGGGACCTATTTTAGGTGGATATTAGAACCCTACAAACCTCATATAGAGATCTTTGTTGAGGACACGTTGCCTTGCATGTTTTCTGATGATAGTATTGAATGATGTTAATGTTTAGATTAGTCATCTGCACAATGTTCAACTGAGTGGTGCCGTAAGTCTTTGGTATCCGCACTGGATATTACAGAGCAACTACCCAAAAAGCTCAGGCATTAGAACATTCCCTGTTCACTATACTGGTTATCTCCATGCTTTATATTCAAGATTTCTAAGTCTCTGTTAATCGACACTTAGTTGTGAGGAATTTTTCTTTAGCTGAACCTTCGGACTTCAAAAAAAAAAAAAAAAAGAGAATGAGCCATTGTTTTTAGAAATCCCCTAAGTCCTACGGCAACCTTGTTAGAGGCTGAAAACCTCTATCCCGCCATTGTTTTTAAAATTCCCCTAAGTCCTACGGGCAACCTTGTTAGAGGCTGAAAACCTCTATCCCACCATTGTTTTTAGAAATCCCCTAAGTCCTACGGGCAACCTTTTTAGAGGACTGAAAACCTCTATCCCGCCATTGTTTTTAAAATTCCCCTAAGTTCTACGGGCAACCTTGTTAGGGCAACCTTGTTAGAGGCTGAAAACCTCTATCCCGCCATTGTTTTTAAAATTCCCCTAAGTCCTACGGGCAACCTTGTTAGAGGCTGAAAACCTCTATCCCGCCATTACTTTTAAAATTCCCCTAAGTCCTACGGGCAACCTTGTTAGAGGCCAAAAACCTCTATCCCGCCATTGTTTTTAGAAATCCCCTAAGTCCTACGGGCAACCTTGTTAGAGGCTGAAAACCTCTATCCCGCCATTGTTTTTAAAAATTCCCCTAAGTCCTACGGGCAACCTTGTTAGAGGCTGAAAACCTCTATCCCGCCATTGTTTTTAGAATTCCCCTAAGTCCTACAGGCAACCTTGTTAGAGGCTAAAAAACCTCTATCCCGCCTTTTGATCTTGACTCATTCTTGAAAAAAAAAAAAAGAGAAAAAAAAGGAAAAAGAAGCAAAAATAAGTTCGAAGTATTCGTCTCAGCTAAAGGAAAGTTCCCCATCGAAAGAAGTGTTCATCAACAGAGATTCTTCCCATATTTGATCATTTTCTTTCTTTCTTATTCTCAGGTTATTCATTATAGCTCCGAGGAGGAAAGCTCTATCCTCGTTGACTCAACCTGTTCGGAGTCCTTACTTCTTAAGATCCAGACAAAACTCTCTTAAAATGGCAGAAGAGCATGAACCTGTCCGAAGCGAGTTCGAATTGAGAACCACAGATGAGTTGTCCGAATTGAGAAGCAACATGCAGAACATGAGTTTGATGATGGAACAGATTCTGGCTCGGTTAGACAGGAGCCCGGATAACCCGGAAGGGTCGAATGATCAACCAAGATTCCCAAGGCAAGCACGGACAGGGGCACCACCACCCCCCCCCACCAAATGATCCGGGTCACACAGAGGAGCAACCTGTTTATTTTGATCATCCAAAGATGACCCATTACGAAGAAGAAGAATGGCGTCATGAGAATTCAAAAAGTTCATTGGCCACCCAAGTAGAAAAACTCACAAACGATCTAAGATTGGTTAAAGGGGCGGATCCATTCACCAAGATAGATGTTGACGATCTATGCTTATACTCCGTAACTAACCTCCCACCTAACTTCAAAATCCCAGAGTTTAAGCAATACAATGGCCAAGGCTGTCCTATAGCCCACCTGAAACTGTATGGAGGTACTCTAGGGATATATGGGAAAAATGAACAGCTAATGCTGCAGCTCTTTCAAATGAGTTTATCCGGAGGGGCATTGCAGTGGTTCTCTGAACTTGATCATTCTAAGATCAAGCGTTGGAGGGATTTGGCGGAAAGCTTCGTGGCGCAATACCGGTACAATACAGAGGTAGTCCCTACCAGAATGGATCTCCTTAAAATGGAGAGAAAGACTTCTGAATCATTCAGGGAACACGCCTATAGATGGCGAGACACAGCCGCGAAGGTCAGACCTCCTATGATGGAGGAAGAGATGGTCAGCACTTTCGTATCGACTTTGAAGGCCCCATATTATGATCGTCTGGTGACACAGACGAAGCAAGGCTTCGCGACCATCATTCAATACGGGGAAGGCATCGACGAAGGAGTAAAAACAGGTAAGATCATGGATCATGCTACGTTTCGTACAGTTATGGACACGTACGCAAATGGGGGACATACTGCAAAGAAGGCCTACATAGGAAATAAGAAAAAAGAGAGTGAGGCATCTGGGACAACGGCCACTGCATATGGGCAAGTTGCTTATGCTCAACCTACATCCTTCCGATATCCAGCTCCGGTGACAAACCCAGGATTTGTCCAGCCTTTCCAGGCATCGGCCCCGCAGCAACAGTATCAGAACCAAGGTCAGGGTTAGAACCAAGGATACCAGCGAAGGTACCGCCATTTAGACCCCCTCCCTGCACGCCCGTCAGAAATGCTGCGCACTTTGCTGAAAGAAGGAATTGTGAGCCCGGTCGAGCCAGGAGTACAAGATAAGACTTCTAGATTCTACAACCCCAATCAGAATTGTGAGTACCATATGAATGCTCCGGGGCATTCCACAGATAGGTGCTGGATATTGAAGCACAAGATCCAAGATCTGATTGAGAGCAGGAGAATTGTAATCCCACCAGCTCCCTCCGGTATTCATCAGAACCCCCTTCCTACTTACAACCACAATGGGGCATCCACCTCAAGGACTGTCAATACCCTTGAGTGGGACGACCTTGACTTTGATCCATCTCAATTGATCCAGAAACCTGGGGCAAAATTCAGGGTTTACTTCAAGGACCAAAGAGCATCACTTCCGGTTAATACTGTAAATGATCAAAAGCTGCCGATCATGTTCAATTGGCCTTCTCCTACTGCAGCTCCCTCTAAGCCAATTGTATTCGACTGGCCTACTCCTCCACCGGCCCAAGAATCGAAAACGATCGTGTTTGATTGGCCTGTCCCTCCAGTTAGTCAAGTTTCAACTCCTAAGCCAATCATATTCGACTGGCCCACTCCACAACCTCCTGTGGATTTAAAAAGGATGCCGTTTAACTATAATAACATCCGTCAACCAGAAAAGGGAAATGCTAAGGGAACAGTTGCTGACGTGGACAACCTCAATCGATACGGGCAGGTCTACAGATCCGACCCGTCAAAAGTCAAAGGAAAAGGAAAAATGAACGAGACGGCAATAGAGAAAGAAGTCAGGGAAAGCAGAGAAAGGGAAGCCCTGGAGTCAAGGGAGGAAGAGAGAAGGGTAAGAGGAAAAGAGGAAGAGAACCGGAAGAGGGAAGAGGAGAGAAAGAGTCTGGAAAGGACCAGGAGATACAAGGTCAGCGACGAGTCAGTCCTGGAGGCCCTCAAGCAGTCTAAAAAGGCGGAGTATTCAGTTCTTGAGCAAATGAACAAGATGCCTGCCCAAATCTCAATCCTTGGTTTGCTCTTATCCTCTCAATTACACAGTAAAACCTTGTTAAAAGTACTGGATGAGGCTCAGGTTCCATCAACTATATCTCCAGAGGAACTGGAAAAAGTGGTCGGTAATATCATGGCCCTCACCACAATAAATTTTGATGAAGAAGAATTAGGTCCTGAAGGGACTAACCATGCAAAAGCACTACACATCACAGTGCTATGCAATGAGATGATTGTGGCGAGGGTCTTGATTGACAACGGGTCAGCCTTAAATGTCTGCCCACGAGCCACTATCCAGAGCCTTGGGATTAGTGAAGAAAACATCAAACCTAACGGGATGACTATCCGAGCTTTTGATAGCTCCAAAAGGCAGGTTGTAGGAGAGATTGACCTAGAAGTGACCATAGGTCCACATAACTTTGATATCACCTTTCAGGTGGTAGATATCCCTGCAGCATTTAACCTTTTGCTTGGTCGTCCCTGGCTCCATTCAGCCGGGGCAGTGCCATCGTCCCTCCACCAGAGGTTAAAATACATTAAGGACGATGAGGTCATCACGATCCTCGCAGAAAACATGCCCTCAATAAGACATCAATCTGATATTCCTTTCATCGACTTGGAATATCCCAAAGAGGTTCCTGGGTTTCACTCATTTGAGTTCACTTCGGTGAATAGCATACCCAGGATGCGAGGACTAGTGGAGTCCGAAGGCATCGATGTCAGTATGATGATAACAAGGATTATGACAAACCAGGGATATATGAAAGGAAAAGGCCTAGGCCGAAACCTCCAAGGGATTACCACTCCTTTGGTACCAAAGACCTCACCCCTCAGGTTTGGTTTAGGGTACCAACCAACTGCCGAAGAACAGATTGAAAAATCTAGAGAGCTGAGAATGGCTAAGCTTGATGGACTTCAGAAAGGCTTAGGAAGGATCCCCCACATCAGGGAAACCTTCCCCTACCCATCTTGCGTCATTCGGCCGGAGTCGGATAGTCAACCCGGAGATAGAGTTGAATTTGAAGTTGATGAAATATTTGATTTGTCACTTCTCTTCGAAGAAGTGACATTAAATGATTCTAACTCCTCTGCAATGTTTAGTACCTCAGGATCACAGGGAACTCCACAGGAAGAAGAGCAGGAAAGATGTGAACAAGAAAGATGTGATGTAATGGTGATTGGTAATCAGCAAAATGATGGACTAGAAAAGTCAATTCGCCCATTGAGAGCAAATGAATCACTCAAGAATTGGGAAACGATTTCCCGACGGTGCCCAGCCAACCGCGGTAGGAAGACCGGAATGGCCCCTGAATCAAGTCTGAAATGGTGCCCTGCCAACCACGGCGAGAATGCCGAAATGGCCCTTAAAAAAAAAGTTCGTTGAATGAAGGATCGCTACCGGGGAATGAGCCTTCGTCCTCGGCTAGCGTTAATTTAGAAGGTCATTTTATAAAAAAATCCAAAAACATTTTTTGTTTTCCTAGTCAGCTACCCAGGTGTGGACCTTTGACCTCGAGTAGCATTAATTTAGGAGGTCACCTTTTTAAAAATCCAAAAAATATTTTCAGTTTTCCTGGCCGTAGTTATTTTCAAGAAAAACCCAAAAAAATAACCTTTAAAGAATTTGGAAAAGAAGATGAACTCATGGAGCTTGAAAATGAAGATGACGAAGAAGATTTGAAACCTCCAAAAGAGATTCTAGATCTTCTGGAACGTCATGAAAAAGGTGTTCAACCTAATATAGAAGAGACTGAGTCAATAAACCTGGGTACTGAGGAAAAACCCCAATTCGTAAAAATCGGAACTCAACTCACCACCCAGCAGCGGACTGACTTGATCATGCTTTTGAAGGAATACAAGGACATCTTCGCCTGGTCATATGAGGACATGCCAGGACTTGATACAGATTTAGTTGTGCACCGGCTCCCGCTCATCCCTGAAGCCAGGCCAGTCAAGCAGAAGTTAAGAAGACTCCGACCTGAATGGACATTGAAAATCAAAGATGAAGTCATGAAGCAATTCCAAGCAGGTTTTTTGGTAGTCTCTTCATATCCAGAATGGTTAGCCAATGTAGTTCCAGTGCCAAAGAAGGATGGGAAAGTCCGTATGTGTGTCGACTATCGCAATCTAAACAAGGCCAGTCCCAAGGATGATTTCCCCCTCCCTCACATCGACATCCTCGTCGACAACACTGCGGGCCACGAGACACTTTCTTTTATGGACGGATTTTCAGGTTACAATCAGATAAAAATGGTTGAAGAGGACAGAGAGAAGACCGCGTTCATAACTCCTTGGGGCACTTTTTGTTACAAGGTAATGCCATTTGGACTCAAGAACGCTGGAGCTACATACCAACGTGCCATGACCACCTTGTTCCATGATATGATCCACAAAGAAGCTGAAGTGTACGTTGACGACATGATCATCAAGTCACCAAAATGAGAAGATCACCTTATTAATTTAAGGAAACTATTTGGGCGACTGAGGAAGTTTCAATTACGACTAAATCCTGCAAAATGTGTGTTCGGGGTGTTTTCGGGTAAGTTGCTTGGTTTCATTGTCAGCCAAAGAGGAATAGAGGTAGATCCAGCAAAAGCAAAGGCGATAATTGATATGCCACCTCCAAAGTCAGAAAAGGAAGTGCGCGGCTTTCTGGGAAGACTCCAATACATCAGTAGGTTCATATCCCAACTATCACCAATTTGTGAACCCATCTTCAAGCTTCTCAGAAAGAACCAACCTAAAGAATGGAATGAAGAATGTCAGCAAGCTTTTGATAAGATCAAGAATTATTTGCTTAATCCACCAGTGTTGGTACCTCCTACGCCCGGCTGACCTTTATTGATGTACCTGTCAATTTTCGAGAACTCCATGGGTTGTGTACTGGGGCAACATGATGAAACCGGAAGAAAGGAAAGAGCCATCTACTATCTTAGCAAAAAGTTTACTGATTACGAGACAAGGTATTCGACACTTGAAAAGACTTGCTGTGCATTGGTCTGGGCCTCGCAACGCCTAAGACATTACATGTTGAGCCACTCAACTATGTTGATAGCTCGAATGGATCCTTTCAAATATCTTTTTGAGAAGCCGGCCCTTATAGGACGGACTGCACGATGGCAAATGCTTCTCTCCGAGTTTGACATCACTTATATGACCCAGAAGGCGATCAAAGGACAGGCCATTGCAGATCATTTGGCAGACCATCCACTACCAGACTATGAACCAATGAAAACCAATTTTCCCGATGAAGCTATACTGTTCATGGCTGGCGAAGTAGAAGAAGAGTCAAAGACCAACTGGAAAATGTACTTCGACGGAGTGGCAAACAAGTACGGATATGGAGCGGGCGCAGTCTTAGTGTCTCCTGAGGGTAAGCAAATTCCCGTTGCGGTGAAGATGAGGTTCGAGTGCACAAACAACGTCGCTGAATACGAAGCCTGCATTATCGGTCTACAAGCAGCTGTGGACCTGAACATTAAAGCAGTGGAGGTCTTTGGAGATTCTACTCTCATTATTTTCCAGGCTACAGGAGATTGGCAAACAAGGGATTCCAAGCTAATTCCCTATCATGAGTATTTGGACAACATCAGCGACAATTTCGAGCACATCACGTTCACACACCTGCCAAGAACGGAGAACAGATTTGCAGATGCCCTAGCCACCTTGGCCTCGATTATTGACATTCCGGAAGGGGTCGACATTCGGCCAATTGAGATCGAGGTTAGGGATGAACCAGCCCATTGCATGCCGATTGAAGAAGTTGGAGAAGATGAGCCCAACGAAAGGCCTTGGTACCACGACATAAAGCAGTACTTAGGAGATAGAACATTCCCACCCGAAGCCAATGCCAATGATCGACGAACTCTTCAAAAATTAGCCGGACAGTTCTTTCTGAGTACAGGGAATCTCTACAAGAAAACGTTCAATCACATACTCCTTCGATGTGTGGAAGCGAAAGAAGCGGAAAAGATTGCTGAAGATGTCCATGAAGGGATATGCGGCCCACACATGAATGGTCATATGCTAACCAAGAAGATCTTAAGGTTGGGTTATTACTGGATAACCATGGAACGCGACTGTAATGAGCATGTGAAGAAATGTCACCTTTGCCAGATTTATGCCAACAAGATACAGGCTCCGGCCTCAGAGCTCCATAATATGACAACCCCTTGGCCTTTCTCCATGTGGGGCCTAGATGTTATTGGGCCAATAAATCCGAAGGCGTCAAATGGGAACAGATTCATACTAGTTGCAATTGATTATTTCACAAAGTGGGTAGAAGCAGCTTCTTATGCGAGCGTAACAAAGGGCCAAGTAGTCAAGTTCATGAAGAGGGACATTATCTACAGATACGGAGTTCCAAACCAGATCATCACTGACAATGCCAAAAATTTCAAGAACAGGCAGATGACGGCGCTATGCGAACAATTCAAGATAACTCATCATAACTCCACTCCGTACCGTCCTCAGATGAATGGTGCAGTCGAAGCAGCCAACAAGAACCTAAAGCGGATTATTGAGAAGATGGCAATCACTTATAAAGATTGGCACGAAATGCTACCATTTGCACTTCATGCATATAGAACCTCAATCCGGACCTCGGTAGGGGCAACTCCTTTTTCACTGGTTTACGGTATGGAGGCTGTCTTACCAATTGAAGTTGAAATCCCGTCACTCAGAGTACTCATGGAAGCTGAGCTTGAAGAAACAGAATGGGTACAGGCCCGGCTCGACCAACTCAACTTGATTGAAGAAAAAAGACTGAATGCTATATGTCATGGCCAATGCTATCAAAGGAGAATGGCCAGAGCCTACTCCAAGAGAGTCCGACCACGGGAATTCAAAGAAGGTGATCTAGTACTCAAAAAAATGTTGCCACATCAGACTGATGCACGAGGAAAATTCAAGCCTAATTATAATGGTCCGTACGTGGTCAGAAAAGCATTATCTGGAGGAGCCCTCATATTGGCAGAGATGGATGGAGATGATCTCCCTGAGCCGGTCAACTCAGATTCAGTTAAAAGGTATTATGCATAACTCAACCCCATAGGAACATGGCTAAAGTTAAAATGAAGAGAGGCCTTCTTTGCTGTAACCCCCACAATTTTCCTAGTTATCCTTTTTGCTTAGCCCTTTCAGCCTGAAAATTTCATTCACCAAACAATGACATTGGTTGCACCCCACACTGGGGCATTTCTAGAAAAAAGAGGAATTAAATCAAGGCAAAGTGTCCAACTTATACTGAGGCAAATTTTGCGATTCAAGAAATTCATGTCACTCCAGTACTTTTATACTGGGGCAGTTTTTTTTTTTTAGTCACCCCTGAAAAAAAAAAAAAAAAAAAAAAAGAGAATTGGATAGCCCAAGAAGAAAAGGAAAAGAGCAAAGACTAACAAGGATCCTCAAAGCAAGCAATGTCATACCTGATTCTATCATGTGCAAAAGAGTTTTTGAGCCATATCCTTTTTGTTTCAAAAACCTCAACCCTGGCCTATGTTTCGTCCTACTACTAAGTCCTCTCTGATTAATGATAACCATAAGTACTGAGGTTTGAATTACGCATAATCTCTTCCTTCTGGCGAGGATGAACGAGATAGCTTGAGAGAAACCGTAAAAGAAAGCATGATATGAAAGGGCACAATGAAAACCCGAAAGGGCGTTGTGAGTAAAAACATCATATCATGGCAAGAATCAATTGCCACGGGCTTGGTGAAAAACCCCTCGGGGCGCCAATGCGCAAAAATTACGTGGGCCAGACTTGGTGAAAACCGTAACAGGCACTAAGGGCAAAAGAGGCATTAAAAAAAGAAAAGAAAAAGGGAGGTGTCTATTTTGTCACAGTCAAGAGTCAACTCAAACACAAGAATTTTTCAAGCCCGGCATGACCACGGTGGTTCTTACGGTACTTGGGATAATTCGAGACACTCACAGTAGACTTGCACAAGGTAATTCTATATCAGTTTGAACACCATCGAAGTTGGTTTTAACATATATCTTTTAATCCAAATTCTTTAAGGTGCAAAAAAAAAAAAAAAAAAAAAAAAAGAGGAAGGACCCTTTTGCAGCACGAGCTCAAGCATGACCCACTTCTCCTTTGCCTACAGCCAATCAATGACTGTCAGGCTAGGGGGTCCTGCTATAAAGTAAAACTTAAGCATACCAAGTAACGAGGTGGTTTATTCCATAACCATAGTCGTTAAAATTCCCTATATTGTCCAATAACGTACTTTATACACCTTGAAGTTATTTAAAGATTTAAAAGAAAATTTTGAAAAATTATTTGAAACTCTCTTTTCACACCACCTTATTTTGCGTAGGACTCGGATCGAGCCTGTGAGGGGGATCGAGGTTCCATGAGAAGGCCCACGTGCCGGACCCATCTCCGTTTATTTTCCACCCATTTTCATCGAGATTTCAAATTATTCTGATAAAACGATTTTTAATATTTAAAATGACTTCAAGGAGTATGAGTAATTTTCACATGCAAAATAGGCTTATGTCTATTTTTCTTTGCCGTTCTTTGCAAGCAAATCCGGCAAAGAGGGGCAGCTGTAGACACCCTATTTTGCATGGGCCTGAGAAAACCCAGTGGTGCCAAGTATTGAGAAAGATGACGAGGTCCGGACTCCGAAAGGTCGAAGATCAAAGCCGAGAACAAAGCCCAAGCCCAAACCAACTCGAGCCCAAGGGGGGGGGGACTTGTTTTTAAGCTTGAAATTAACCCGCGCCCTTATAAAGGGCGCGCACCTATTTTTTTGCCAAGATTAGTCACGCGCCCTTCATAAAGGCGCGGCGTACGGAAACCTAATTAAAATCTCGTTTTGCGGGCCAACACGTTTCGGGGTTATTTTTTTTAGTCCCACATCGGAAAAAAAGCGTGAAAATCCTATTGTTTCACCTTATAAAAGGAGCCTTACTCCAACTCATAACTCATCTGGAAAAAAGGGTGAAAACTCTTGAATCGGAGGAGAATCCTTTAGGCTTTCAACTTGAAACCTAGGAGAACTCTGAAAAAGCCTAGCTTAGCCCTCGAATCCCATAAATTCCAGCCATCAACCTAGGAGTGATCTTCACCAACTTTGGGGGAAATCTTGGGAGTTCGGATCTCGTCGAAGCATTCTCTTCTCTTCAACCACTTGGAGCATCTATAAAGGGAAAAGGTATGCCACATCCTCATCCTCTGTTTCTACCCGTCCAAGTCTCTTCTTCCCTCACTTTCTCTGAGTAGCTCGGAGATTTCCCTCTTCACGGTTGTGCGGACGAGGAAATCCGGGTGAAAGAAAGGGCCGGAAGACCAGATCTTCGACTTCTTTTTAAGCTTTTCTTTATTATTGTTAGTAGTTTTGTCTCTTTTCCATCCAAATGTAAGCGGGGCCCCTCTTAACTCGGTTGAGGAGGGATGTGTGGCCGTTCGCCGATTTAGGGAAAAGGGATTTTGCCGCGCAAGTAGAGAGAAACTCACTCTAACTCGGTCGAGGAGGGGTGGCTTTCCAATCTCGAAATAAAAGAAAACAAGTAGGGATGAAATCGCCTTAACTCGGTCGAGGAGAGGTGGTTTTTCTCGAAATAATAATAAAAAAATAGAAAATAATTTCGAATTAATTTAATGGAGAAAGTTAAGAGGTAACCGTCGCTCGACGGATGAGGTGGGGTGCCTAACACCTTCCCCAACTCATAAAAGAATCCTCGGACCCATTCTCGGTTTTTTATTTAATCGAGGGTTCTTAATTGCGGGTGACCAATCACACCCAGAATCTTGATTGGTGGCGACTCTAACAGATCTCGGCTTCACATCGGTTGAAACACACGGATGTGGGGAGGGGATCGACCCGGGCCGGCTATCGCACAGTGATGAGTTCAGACTAGGGTTGGCTCTGTGCTTTACCTTTCCTCATTGGTTTTGCATGAATTAACTTGCTCATATATAAGAAATGCAAGAACTGTGGAAGGATGCCTTGCTTGCAAGGGTTTTGATTCTTTTGAATTACACAATCCAAGGGGGAAAAAATGAAGTGCAACTTTAGCAAGGAGTTGCATATAGACAATGCATTAGTCAATGATTGATGGTCTAGAGATGCCCCAGAGCATCGATTTTTGTTGTATAGGATCTATCATCTATAAGGAGGGATAGGCTGAGGAGGATTTTGCCTTTGTTGTTAGGGCTGTGGTTAAAGTAGAGATGTGCGTTCAGAATGATGCAACTATTGGACAACATTAAAAGCAGTTAAGTTTGTGGATAACAATGTCGGGCAATCAAGAAATTATTACTTGAATATACAACTAATGTTGCTAAGATGAGGATGTGAAGATGGATGAGTGACAATGGTAGGAAAGGGCCAAAGGGCAGGATCAGAAATGAGTACATTTAAGAGATAACCTAAGCTCTAATAATTTATAAAATGAAGAAGAGTCACTGAGATGGTTTGCTCATGCAAGGAGGAAAGCTATGAGAATAAGTGCACTGGTGTAGGTTGAAGGATCTAAAAGGAAGAGAGGAAGTCCAAAAAGGATGTGGATTGAGGAAGTGTGGAAGGAATTGATTTCATGTGTAATAAAATAAGGATATGGCATTGGATAGAACAGATTGTAAAAACAGGATTTGTGTAGACGAACTGTAGGTTCATGGACGAGCTCTTAGGAGCAATATGGGTCCATACCCTATATTTGATTGGGGTGTTTGGACGACCTTATGTGCATTTTTGTTGGTTGATTCTTCTGCATTTTCAGCGGCTTGGGCTCAAATTCCATCAATGGCTGCAGTTGGGGAGATCTCATCAATGTGGATGAACTTCAATGTGCTGGTATTCGGTTTGAGAAATTAATATCGGTATGAGGCTTCTGCCTTCTGTTTTTTCCTGCCTGTTAATAGTGTTGGATCTTACTAGTCTTGTTTGCTTTAGTTTCAGTTTGGTGTTCAGTGTTCTGTTGGGGTTCTATTGGGGATCCCTGGGTGTTTACTTTTCCGCCTTAGTTCTTGTTGTAGCTAGAGTCTAGTTTGCTTTAGTTTTCTTGGTTCACTTATGGTGAACTGCTGTACTTTTGCTTTCATCTATGCTATGATTGCTATCTTGATTACCAATTAAAAAAAAGCGTCCCCTGTAAGCAATCTGTTTATGAACATCGATAAGTTGGAGAGAGATGGGGAACATTGTAGATGTTTTGGTCCACTAATTGCTCGAGCAAATACATGGTGTGTAATTTCTCTTGAAGATATATATATATATATATAGCTTTTCAGTTTTAAATATTCTGAGAAGAGAGAATATTTGGATGGAGACTAATTTGTTTGGAGTTTAGAATAGGTTGAGTGCACAGTACATTATGATTTGTGGTGGAAAAATACTACACAGGAGGGAATGGGAAGGTAGCTCAGATATGGAATGAGACTAAATTCAGATTTTAGAATCTTGTCCATTAGTGTAGGCTTAAGCAATAGAGGAGAGAAGGGCCGGGGCCGGGGCCGGGGCCGTATTCATTCAGTGGTAGTTGGTAATAGCAAAACAAATGATTTGACACTTTTTCTTGTTAGCGACTTTGCATTGAACGAGAGACACTTTTGATAAAGGATGAAGACCAATATTATCGTGCTTATTCAATCATGGATGATGACCTCAAAGAGGATTGCCCCAGTTCTGATGAAAGACATTGTTAGGTCTTTGACATGGAATGACTGTTAGTTGTTGGAGGTGGTAGACCCTTTTTCCTCTGATTAATAGCAGGTTGCAAGCTCATGTTTAAGGACAATATAGACTTTAATGTTAAGGCACATATGAATTTAAAGACGATGGGGACTTATTGTTGTTAAATCAAAATGTAATCTTGATTAAAACACGAGACTTCCAGATGCCAAAGAGGATGCTTTCCAGATTCTATTAATGCATCATCCAACATGTGTTACATTTTAGTCATTTGATACTGCAGAGGCCAGCTGAACGGTCCTGGAGGCAATGATTGTGGGCTCAATTTCCTTCGAAGACGGGAATTATGATGTCAATTTCTAGGTGTGTTTTTCAATACCCAGAATGTGCCCCAATTTGAGTTTAATATTCTTCCTGACAGTGTCGGTCGATACGTTAATTGTTTTTTTTAAGGGTTAAAAATTATAGTATCGACCGGATTATGACCGATACGGGTTGATATGTACTCGATATAGTAAATAAAAGGTTTAAAAAAAAAATGAGTCTGCGTTCAGGTGTATTGGTAGTAGTACTAGGTAGTGGTACTAAAAACTGATACGTATTAAACTGATACGGTCGATACGTATCGATATTTAAACCATGGTGATCACCATCTGCCTAATTTCATCCACTAAACTACTGCTATTTGTATTCTACCGGAAGTTGAATTTGTCACTCCACAATGTGAACCTTGACTTTATTTTTGCCTCCTCGTCATGAGCCTATTTAACTTAACAAGTGATCTGAATTTTGAAAATATCAGCTGTCAGGAACCTGCATGTCTATGGGTGGGGAAAAGCATTGCTTAATGCAACCATTACAAGGGATAATATTTTTGTTCTCTGGCTTGGTAGTGCTTGTTTAATTTGTTAGCTTGTTTGATTTGAATATGTTCATCATGACATGTAATCGGCTAAATGTCCACGATTGATACAAAGTCGTACACTCAACAATCCATTTACTTTAGTGGTGAAATCCTGTTTGGCCAAACTTTGATTCTTTTTTACTGTCTTTTGCTGTCAGACAATAGGAAAGATTTTATGTTTTTGGAAATGGGGCACTGGGTTTACATTATATAGAGAGCGAAAGTTCCCTGAAATTTGGTTTTTGGAGAGGAGTCTCTTGCTATGTTTTTGGATTTAGATTTACAATGATTGAAGCGGCATGATCTTTGTTGCTTCTTGTTTTGGACTTCACCATCCTGCACGTTAAGGAAGTTTATTCAGGTTGACTTTTTGTGGCATAGAGATTTCTAACGAGAAGATCCAGAGCTCCTAGCGAAACAATAAGTATTGATGCTCATTAATTCTTTTCTTGTTCCCACGATATTTCAGTTACTGTGCAGGAATTGCTAGTTCATCGACCCTCGCTGTTACAGCATTGATTTCAACTAATATGTTGCCTTACAGGGCTCTGCCCTTCTAATACAGGATTTGAGCATTTTTCCAGTATTATGTAGTGAAGAAACATCTATAGTCATATTTGTAGTTCACCAAATGCTTTCTTCCTATATTATATATGGTGAAAAGCAAATGAAGCAATTATTTTGGGCTGTATTCCTCCCACAGGAAAGGAAAATGATCTCGAGCTGCAGCCATAATGCATGTTTGAAGAGCGGGGGAGAATTGCTTAAGAGTTGTGTATCTTTTTTCCGGGGCATGTCTAAACCTTGAACATTGAAGCAGGGTAGTATTCTGATGGTTTGTGCTGGTAATGTTTGTTACCAGCCACAAAATTATAGTAAAACAGTTGAGAATGAAAGCCTTCTCATCTTTCCCAGCAAACTATATGTATTTTGATCAAAATCTATGGCAACAGAGATATGAGAGTGTCAGTAGAAGCTGATAGTAGAGAGGGTTGGGAGCAAATTTCCCCGAAAATAAATTGTGTTTGAAGCTGGACATAAGAATGTTTTATATTTATGCGAGGGAGAAAATTCCTTGCATATTTAAAAATGAACATTTTTGTATGAAAATAAACATTATTGATAAAAGTACTTTCTCAAGAAAACTCTACACTTTCTCACATGAGCAATAGTCATCTCCTTGTGCCGAGGAGAGGACTATTCCTCCTCGCTCTCACAAACCCTTTGAACTATGGTTAAAAAATTAACCACCTCCTGTGGTTAATTTTTTTTAAAATATTTTTTTCTAAAAACCAATGGTAGATGTGTGAACCCTAGGGGTGACTGAATCTTAACCACAGTTAATGAAAGTAAAATGCGGACATGTGTCCCAAAAAAGGGGATGAGACGGTAACTCACCTCCTCTGCCCGGGGAGGTGACTATTTTCCTTCTCACATACCAAATGCATGAAAATTGAAAAGTATGATGTCTCTAGAAAATTCACTTTTGGGGCCGATGTTCTCGGTAACCAAACGGATCCTTGAATGAGTGGAAGGTCGGGGGTCTTTGAATGATGGGAAGGTAGAGATTGTTTTTCAGCAACAACATAAAGAAACAGTGTTGTCGATTGACAGATCAGTTTTGATTGAAAAAGTGCAAAGATACTTTACAGGTATAGGTGAGAGAACTTGTAAGAGTAAGAGTAAGAGCAGAACAGAACAGAGCAGAGCATTTAATATGTCTATGATGTGTTTTCTGTCCTCTTCGTTTCATGCCACTAAATGTCTACTTTCCAATGATGATTGCTTGCTTAGCTTAGAGCATGCAAATTAACTTTTTACAGTCCAAATTTCCAATTCCAATCTAGAATACAGCCCACTCATGATGAAGCTTTCCAGTAATTGGAAGTACGGAATTTAAATGTTTGTAATTTTTCTACTGCAAGTCCAGAAAACTGGGAAGAAGTGAGTCATTTGGGCACACCCGCCCTTCAGGTGTGCCCCTCAATGAAGGCCAGTTAGATCTTATTCACAACATGTTGCCCCTGTTTTGAAAAATTGTGGAAATAAACCATGAAATCGCCCGGGGTGAGGATATTAGCACTAAGATTTTAGTTATTTATTTATCTATTTTCTCATGAAGAGATAATGGCGTGAGATAAAGCCAAATTAACACATCATCCCATTACAATTCCAACTAAGGTGGCATTTGGGAGCACTAATCTAAATAAGTAAAATTCAATTGAAAATTGTACTTAGTTAAATTTTAGATTATTAAGTTAAAGGTTAATTGTTTGTCTACATCTTTTTAAAGTTGAGATTTTACCTTTAAATAAAAAATAGTTATGAGCTATTATTTAAAGTAAAGGTTTTTATCTCTAAAATCTTTATTTCAAAAAGATATAGATATGCAATTAACCTTCAACTTAACAATTTAAAGTCCAATTAAACACAATTTTCAAATAAACTGTTAGATTAGTGTTACCAAACACCACCTCATAGTTGAAATATCCACCCGTTTAACAGATACTAACTACCTCCTCTCAGTTCTCTCTGATACATTGACACGTGTGTATATATTTTGTACGTGTCGTTGAATATAGGCACAAATCGGTTGAGATATGAAAAATCCAATTACCCACATTGCTCGTTGGCATATACCCTTGATCGCATACATGGAAGGTGACTTTGCCTTTGCAGAAGATTTTGCTAGCAACCCTCTTCGGCTCCCCTAGGATTTTGTGGTGGGACCCACAACTCCGATTATAAAACAAAGCCCAACCCCATTGTGTGATAATCAAGAAAGAAATAGAGATTACAGGATTAAGTAATGGAACACAAAGAAAAAAAAAAAAAAAACTGGGACTTATGAAATCACAAAAAGAAAAGATGAAAAAGGAGGATGATTATTTGAAGTATTTTTCATGCCCACAATTCAAATGGGTTCTCATCTCTGAAGTCTGAAATTGTTGTTTCAATCAAGGATTGAAGATCATGTCCCCACATTTACACTTCCAACTCATGGGCTTGTAGTTGGAGTTGTTTTCCTCTCTGGAGTATGCAATGGTCGAGACTGAAGATGAGTGTTTTAGTTGGGGGACTGCAGGCACCTGAACTGCCTCACAGTGCCCACACGAGCTGCACCTCCTCTCGCACCTTGGAGGCCTTGAACCGATTTGAGCTCTCACAACCGCCTTTTCTTCACTCCCCCTCTATATAAAATCTAACCATTAATACCACTCCAAAGTTCAAACACAGGCTCATAGGAAAAAAAAGAAAAAGGCAGAAGGAAGCAGAAACAGACAACTATGAATCTCACCCTGTCAACTTCAAGCAGGTTGAAAATTGCTCTACCTGCAATACACGAAAGTGAGGAAATTTCACTTGAAATTGCACTTTCTGGGCAATCATTTTTTTTTCTTTCAAATTTTAACTTGAAACCCACTAACCTTCAGTCATGAATCTCACTTGGGTCGAGCTCGAAACCAAGAGAAATAGCAAGGAAATGATAATATGACGATGTCTATAGCTACAAGTGCAATTGTGACTGCAACCCATTTCTGAGAGAGAGAGAGAGAGAGATTAAATGGAGAAGGTGGCTGGCGGGAGAGAAGGGAAGGAAATCTAAAAGTGTCCTAAGAGAGAGGAAAAGGGTCAGTGATTGAAATTTGAATGCATCATAACGCATAAAGATATCTGAATCTTTTTCTTCCCTTTCTCTTTGGATGAGATTGAAAGTGGAGGGACAAAACAGTATTGCAGAAGCCTAAAAGAAAGAAGGAAAGGAACCCGGAAAAGGGAAGAACCTAACCTCGTTTCATGAGCCACCAAACAACCAAGATAATAGAAGAAAGATGACAGTTATAGGAGATAGCAACAAGGGAAGAGAGTAGAAAAGAATAATACAAGGACCTTAAACAGAAAAATACCACAAAAATCACAGATGAGAGAGAGGTACCCACAAACGGACATGAAATCACAGCTGTGGTTTTGGGTTTTCGTTTTGCTTCCTTCTCCCTTATTTTGCCCCCTCATTTGTGTTTTCTTGTGGGGGTTGGTTTGAGCAGTCCCACCTCTACACGCCAAATCCTCTTCTCTGTCTGAGGAGAATCAGAGTCTATTGATAAAATCAATATGTATTACAATGACCCCTTTAAGTCTGTCTCTTATATTATTATTATTACCCACTCTTCCATTATTTCTTATGACTTGTATTATTGTTGGATCTCTTTCCGACTCTCTCTCTATATATCTTGGAAAGAATACAATAATTTCTCAACAAAGATGGGTCTCTCTCTTGAGGGGGAGGTGACACAAACTAAAGAGTTGCTTAGGTGGTCATTAATGGGAGCTACAATGCCTGAATCGGAATCTGCTGTAGCGGCTGTTCTACCTGCTACCCCACGCAATCTCATGGTGAACAGTTGAAGAGATCCCTCTCTCTCTCTCTTTTCTAGAGAGAAGAACCGTTATATGTTTTTCTTCTGTGCTATTATTAATTAGATCAGTTACACATAAATTCTACTGAACCAAATAATATGAGAGAGAGAGTGAGAGAGATTTATTGGGAGGGTGTCCTTCCTCATTGTTTTTGGTGCACGACTGTAATTAATCTTGCAAGGAGGTGAATCTTTCAAGTGATAACAAATCAAACTACCTTTATGTATCAACAGTAATGAGAATGAGAAGCAAAAACTATGTGAGAAGGATGTGAGAGTATGAGTGGGTGAGAAAGCATTTAATTCTTTTGTCACTAACTATTAGGAAATATCCTATTGTAATAAAGTGAATGAGATACATTGTATCATTATCAGTGTATCTCTTCACAATTAGATAGTATCGATTAAATTTGAATTTAGTATTTGATTAGGTATGATTAGATTAGGATTATCTTTGAGAAATCTTTCTATATTAGGAGTCTTAGCATGAAACATCTACTTAAACCCTTTATGGTGTCATTGGAAATCATCCAAGAATTTTCAATAAATTAATTTCTCTTTATGATTTACAATGACACCATAAAGGGTTTAAATAGATGTTTCATGCCAAGACTCCTAATATAGAAAGATATCTCAAAGATAATCCTAATCTAATCATACCTAATCAAATCCTAAATTCAAATTTAATCGATACTATCTAATTGTGAAGAGATACACTGATAATGATACAATGTATCTCATTCACTTTATTACAATGGGATATTTCCTAATATTCCCCCTCAAACACATGTTGATTGAAAATCTTCATGGGTTTGCGCAACTTGAGTACTCCCTTTGTTCATAAAGAGCTAAAACATCCGTGCTTGGTAGTCACCGCCAGTTTGTGAAGTCTATCTCTATCGCATCCCGCTCATATTTATGAGTCTGTCGGAGCCGGTAGCCCTCTAGATCAAGCTGTTATGATCGTCTCCCAAAAGCACCCGAAGAATGATTTGCAATGTGAAGAAAAACTCTCATTAGAGAGGTCTTCAATAAAATAAAAGGAATTACACTTATTACGATAGCCATCAAAGATTAATAAAAAACAAAACTAGACCAATCATGCTAACATTTATGTTGGCTTTGATGATAAAAAAATAAGAGAGAATGGAGAAACTTCAGTCCCGACGAGCGGCGGCAATGCCGCCCGCCAGAAACACGTAATAAAAGGGAAAAAAAATCAATACAGGCAGATTGCCCGCTCTGATACCATAAAGAAAAATTGATTTATTGAAAATTCTTGGATGATTTACAATGACACCATAAAGGGTTTAAATAGATGTTTCATGCCAAGACTCCTAATATAGAAAGATTTCTCAAAGATAATCCTAATCTAATCATACCTAATCAAATCCTAAATTCAAATTTAATCGATACTATCTAATTGTAAAGAGATACACTGATAATGATACAATGTATCTCATTCACTTTATTACAATAGGATATTTCCTAATACTAACATGTTTGATATTTAAGAAGTTCTGTGCATTTGTTTGAATGTGTTTGTAAATTTCTTCCTTCTTTTCCCATCTTTAACGAAGGAGAAAAGATACTTATAGGTGGAGGTTCTAGTCTTAGCCCTTCCCCCTCCGCAAGAGGTGTCTCACTAGCATGCGTCATGCTTGCACCCCTACTGCTCTACTTCTGAAATGCAATACAAGCCCTAATGTATGGAGATGTAGGGTTGTCAATGACCCGAGCCAGCTCCACTCGAAACGAGATGAGTTGAGCTTGAGCATGATTAAAAAGCTTATCGAACCAAGCCAAGTGACTGAGCTCGTTTAGATAACGAGCTGAGCTCGAGTAAGAGGTAGCTCGGCTCGGCTCGGCTCAGCTAATTAAATGAATAACCATGTACAATTATACCCCTACCAATATTGAGTTTTATATTAAAAAGTATAAGAAAATAAAATAAGTTTTTTAAATTAAGAACATGAAATGTTTATCAGGTTAGTGAAAACACTATTTTATCTTCCTCTTTTCTTTGTACCCCACCATTTAATCCCTTAATTGTTAGAATATTGTCCCCACTATATAATTTTTTTTTAAAAAAATTGGAGCTTAACGAGCCGGCTTGAACTCGATGATTTGTGGACGAGCCAAGCCCGAGCTAACCTTTTCAAGCTTGAGCTAAGCTCAAGCCGATCCTAAGCAACATTAAAAATCCAACGAGCCGAGCCTGAGCAATGTCCAGCTCGGCTTAGCTCAGCTTGTTGACACCCCTATGTACTAATGAGTCATGCTCATTGAAGGTTGTAATGAATGGTCTCTCTGGAAAGATGAAAGATGACACATGGAATATTTTTTTTGAATCCAACCATTAGATGTTAAGTTGGGTCAATTAGAGACACGTGTCAGAAAAATAAGTTTGATCGGACATATTTAGACCATCCGATTAGACCTTATTTTGCAGCATTAACCCCCTAGGGTTCACTAAACCCTACCTAGGATATAGAAATGACTTATCTTCTCTTCTTCGATTAGATGATTTATAAATGCCCGATCGAGCTTTTTTATCACGTGTCTCTCAAGTAACCCGTCTTGACATCCAACTGTCAGATTCCAAAACAACTTGCCATGTGTCACATTATTAGGAACTGCTCATTACAAGCTTCAATGAGCATGACTCACTAAAATGCTACTCACATTATGTAATACCTTTTAAATTCACAAAAGCAGTTTTATGATTATATTTTGTTTGTAGTCGAATGTGGTTAGGCTGCAACCCTTGTTAGGCTTGGTTAGCGGGAACCCTGGTTAGGATTGGTTTGCAGGTTAGAAAGAGCCAAGTGCCCGACTGAGAAGCAAGCTAAGAATAGTGGGCCAATCAACCGCTACATTGTTAATGTGAACCGGCACAAGGAAGCTAAACATAGTGGTTTAATGATCTTATCCACATACCCAAATGAATAATCTTTGGGCGACTGTAAGCTCCAAGTTGCATCATTGTAGCATACATACACATATCAACAATTCATCCCTTCTTTGAACTTGTTTCATTGCCCATTATCTTTCTTTTGCAATTTTCCATTTTTAAGAATCTCAGATGGCCAAGTTTATTCCCGTCCATCTCTTACCCTTAGACCTTACCTGTATACATTTTGGGTATCATTTGGACCAGGCTCTTGGGTGAGCCTTGGTCCAACCCACTCAGCCCAAGTTGCACCCCTGCATCCGGTATAGGTTGCAGCGAACAAATCAATTTGGACAGTTCAACATATGGGCCCCCTCATGATGGAGAATAGCCCATAAAGACCATTACACACCTGTTGCTTGTACAAACTCCAAACAGATTGCTTCAGTGTCCCTGTGATATACAAGAAAACTATAATCACCAACCCCACAAAGACCACATAAGTTATAACCTGTATCCATGAAACATTTGTCATTAATTATTTTCGTGAAGTAGTGATGAACGATAAAGATTAGGAGGAAGTTTCAATTTCACAATCATTCATGGAATTAAGGCCTTTCTCGTTCTGTAGCTAAGCAAATCTCTTACACAGATACACATCAGCGGCAATTTAAGACTAAGGAAGCTCATATTTGTTGAACACCATCAAACACATCAGAATATTTTCTCCATGTCTGTAATCTGACACTGAGAGGCCCTTGTTACTCATGATTTTCAACAAATGCTAAAAATAGACCTCTACATTTATTTGACACCTCCTACAAGGAGATGATATTGATCACCCCACAATTTCTTATGCTTACATGTAAATACAATAAAAATATTTATACATCTATGAAGACATGCATAACCTCCATCTTCTAAAGATTAGTTGGGCCTCATCCTAACTGCTTGGAGTCAGCTTCGCGAATCTTGTTTTGCCATTCCACTCTATCTAGAGCCATGTATTCTGTTAGATTGTGAGAATTCAAATATTTTTACTACTTCCATCCATGTCCTTCTTGATCACCCCCTTGGACTTTTTTAGAGCCTTCAACTTGTACTAGAGTATTCGTTCTCAATGACTTTGAGTGTTACTAAAAGTTTTCGTTGTACATGACCAAACCATCTCAAATGGCTCTACCTTATTGTATTACATATTGGGATACTCGTGGGTTTTCTCTTCACCCTCATTTTTATTCTTCCCCTTCGTAGTTCTTGTCACTCATCCATCTTAACATCCTCATCTCAATTATTCACAATGTATGAACCCTTTTTCTGATTGCCCAGCATTCTGCGAGTATTATAGGAGAAAATTGTCGATCATGTGGAAAATCACGTCGGCGCCATCAGAATTGACACAATAAGTTTTTACCTGAATGTAGAAAATAAAATGTCACCTACAGCAACAGCATCTTTCATGAGAAATAATCAGACGACAGAAACAGTTTGCTTTATAACCCATAGGTACCAAACCAGTCCCATATCCTTTATCCAAACCTGTCTGCAGAGGCTCCATACATGAAGCTCAAGTATAATTTTTGTCAATACAAGATAAAATTGATATAGGAATATAGGATCACAGCCAATTGCAATTGAATTCAAGAGAATTCAATTGCAAATGTAGCACATACAGATTGGATGAGGAAAAAAAAATTGAATTTCCCGCCTTTTTTTTCCCCGCATCCAATCTTTATGTGCCACATATGCAATTAAATCTCTTAAATTCAATTGCAACTGGCTGTGATCCTATCTCGAAAAAATTGATTATTTGAAATTTGATCTGGAAGCACAACCAAATCAATGGTATCATGTCCATAAGACATCCAACCCCATTGAGGTTCCAAGCCCCTAAAATATATTGAAATACACTAATACACTGTTAAACATGTGATCTTTGAGCTTGTGATACAAATGAAAGTTAAAAACTAAAATCTGAAAGTTCTGGAGTTGAGAAACGAGAAACACCACTCACACGTAATGAATTGAGAAGACAGAAAATCCTGGAAAAAGCAAAGAAAGAAAACATGCAAAGGAGGTGCAGACATAATGTATATAGAAATGGCATCTCATTGGTTCTAACTAAGAACTCAGCCAAGTGAGCCAAGCATCAACTTGAATGAAGATAGTAAAATGAGAAAAGATACACTATTTTCGAGAAACTAATCATGCCCGGTGAGTTCAAACATAGATGAGTACATGTTTTAATTTTTCATTTTTACAAATGCCTAAAATCGCCCTTATTCCACTACTTTACATCTTCATCATAACAATTCAATTGACTGGGGAGAGGTTAACATTTAATACAATGTATTAAGATTTGTCGGGAACTAAATGAGAAATCAATTTGATGTGATATCTCGCAAGATCCCAGTATTAGAGAGCTCTTTCCAAGGAAAACTTCAAGAATATAATCAGTTCACATATATGAAAACATATTCAAATACAGGACAATCACAAATGCACTGAAATCTGGTACCACGTTGTATAAAAAGCAAATTTATTGTGAAATATGATGAAATTCAGGGGAAAGCAGAAACTTGCCTGAATGGTACTGTGCGCAAAGTATCTTTGTTTACTTCTGCTGAAGCTAACATCAACCCGTTCCCAACTCACTTTTGTCAGACCTCTGATCATTGCCTCTACAATTGATATAACCAAAGAAGAAACAAATGAGGTTATCTTGTTGAGAAGATGTTGGAATCAATCATAATTTCCTTCAAATAGACCTCAGAGTATGCATGCACCATGCAGTTGCGGGATGAGATCATACAAAAGCTTGTGAAACAAATAATAACTTCCTCGGCCTTCAAAAATAGTTATGCTTCCACACTCATGATGTTTGATTTCCAACATAATGAAGCACAAAATCATCATGGTGAATAAAAGAGGGGCATGACAGAATAGGGAAGAAAAGTTCATTCAATACCTCTCATACATTTATAGTAAAAGAAAATCCAGTATATACTTTCTCATTTCTCCACTTGTTCCTTTTCTTGATGCTCCTAGGCTCAAAGCGATTAGCCGATCACAAAAAACCCAGGGGTTAGGTCAATTCAAGGTTTTGTAACTTTTTTACCCTCGCATATAATGTTTAAATGACCTTTAATGCAGGGATGGAATTTCGAAACCCACTCCTAAAACATATATAAGATATCACAAAGAGAATAAACATTAGATGTTCCTAGTAATACCTCAATTTCGACCAACTTGAAAAAAAATGCTCTCACAATCATAGTAATGAAGTTCTCTGATTTTTTCAAGAATTCCTCGTCAAACGATTAATTCACAAAGTATTCACGACTTATTGAAAAAACCGCGACTGTTTCAACAAAATCGCAAATTTTACGAATTAAATTTGAATTATTTATGAATTTTTAGAAAGTATATTTAATATGTAAAATTTATTTAATTATAAATTTTCAGAATGAGTACTTTATTTTCTTTATCTCCCGACATTTTTTTGATTTTTTTTTTAATATTCCAATTTTTTTTCTATTTTTTTGAATTTTTCCCTAGTTGAACAATTTCTCAATTCCAACTTGGTGACTACGCTCACAAAGGAAAACGATGAATCGGATGTTTTGATGATTTAAAATGGCCTATTCTAAGAGGGAGATGATTGTGATTCTCTAGCAAGTCTAGAACGACAGATAAATGACATCCCAAGTATAAAAATAGTCATAAAGAAGAACACGTGAGTAAATATGATGTAAATACATTGAGAGACCATACTTGATGGAAGCACCTTCTGCTTCGAGATCTAACAGCTTTCTTTCTCTTATTTTGAAATTACCTCCCCCTCTCTCCGTTGTCTACTACTACTCATTATTAAATCTACCTCTAACACTACATTGTAGTCATTTATGGTTTTTGTTGTTCTTTGAATCCAGATAATGCTAAGAAGCAAGCTTTATTAAATAATCAAGAAAAAACTTAATATATTTTCAAACTACAGATTTCTAATTATTTGACATTACTTTATGTGAATGTTTCCCAGAGATTCATGCTTCATGACTTATTGAGAACCATCTTCCCCGTTCATGCTTCACTTCAACTAAGTGACGGTTTAATAAACAAAAAAGCGAATAGAGAAAACGAACTCAAGAGTTGACACTTGACATGGATAAGGGATCCAACAAAATATGACAATGTTTTACTTTTTGTTTATATCAATGAGAAGCGTATTGACAACTATTGGGAATTCAGTCTTTATGCACTAAAGCCAGTATATATTACATCTCATGAATGAAAGGGAAAAGGTTTTACTTACATAACCCTGGCATTCATCATCATATGCAGGTAAGAACCTCCCAACACTATTTATAGAGGAAGATATAAAAGAACCATCACTCAACAATATTGTACTTAGGCTACATATTGCTGACCTTTTAATCTGTATTACCAGGCCTTTAAACCTAGTGCTTCGAATTGGTGATCCTTCTTGATAGACATAGTATTAAGTGAGATCTTGATGCAGCATGAGAAATCAACCAATTGATTTCATTTAATTAGCATTCCAATAATCAATGTTGAGAATCATTGCCAACAATTTTTGGATAATTTCTCATCGATTCTGGTGTTCTTGGCTTAAAAGACGTATTGTTTTGGATTCCATAACTTCTTTCTACAAAATAGTAAGCAAAAGTGAACTTCTTCATTGGACATTACGGTGATAGTTCTCTTTCCCTATTTTATTTAATAGATTAATATACAAAAGTTGGACCTACTGATTGGCTCTTAGGACATGATAACTCAGTATAACTTTATTTATTATCACAAACGTCTAATGAGTTATGATAAGTATGTGTTCACAATAACCTAAAAAGAACAATGAAGATCAATGAGATCTTAGAAGCAATTTGACAACTAATTGCATTAAAATCATCTTGAAGATAGCTGAATAACAAACCTTCCATGTCAATTGTCTTGCATCCTTTGACTTTGACCTCCAAAAGGGCATCCTGTTGAGGACTGGCAGTTTTTGGTGCCTCCACATTTACAACATGTGGGTATTTGTCATTCTTTGAAAGATGTTCGCGCTGGAAAGGAAATTATAATGAGATGAACAGGAATGGAATTCAAACTTCCATGAAAGCTTGAAAGTTTACCTTTGGGAGCTCATTTTGACGACGTATTGATGATGTCCTCCATCCGACTATGTCTTTGAACAGAGTCAAGTTCTTCATTGAAGAAAATGGAAATAACATTAACAGAAATGCATAGATCAGAACACTTGGATGGTCAGATCCACACACTGACTCTATGTGTGCCAGGTATTGTCTGGACAGTTGAAGATCAGGTCTGCCTGTCCAGACATCTAAAGTAAACCAAGTATTTTGGTAAGTATCTAGAAGAAGAAAAAATGTAAGAGGATACAGTCAAAGCGTGAATTTGCATAGGCAACACGACGCCTGAAGGACTGCAAAGCAGACCTGAAGAGATCAGAGGAGGTTATGGAGAGATGAGATGGCATGTCTGAAAATCTTTCACATACGCTTCTATAAAGCAAAATTTAAAAGCTTATGATGCCTCACATGAATTGAAGATCTCCACAGTCACTGGCCATTTGAAGAAGAAGAGGGGGATTTCCATTAACTTTGTCAGTCAGGAATAGATGTTTTCCGGTTCTCCCGAGAATCCCTGATGCGTGAGATGCCACTTTTTCCACGATATGAAGGCCACCAAACATTAGGACCTAAAAAAATAGAATTGAACTTTAAGCTAGATAAAATAAAAGAAGACTATGAGCACTGAATCACAAATGCAATGCAACAAGCATATCAGTGTAGAATATGTTTAACTTCTGAAATTTTCACTTCGCTAAATGATAAATCTGGGACTTGTATGCAAAAGAATATCAAGCACATACATTACTGAGAACCAGAAGATGACATCTCCTAGAATTTCATGGTTATCAGAAATACTTGGATTCAGAGAGAGAAGATACTTTGAGCGGATGAAAGAAAATCATCACAAATGGAAAAAAAAGGTGGATGCTATAAGCTTGAGCTTTCATGTAGAGTGCTTCATGGAAAGGAAAGTAGGATGACAAAACTTGATTAAATTACCAAAGAATTTAGTGAAAGGTAACTTTGGGAAAATTGTAGGACAAGTTTTGGCTTCAATATCACTGTGTTACAAATATATCTTACATGAAACGGTAAAAGGTAAATTTAAGCACCAGTTTCTGTCCTATATTTGAAATGAATAAAAAAATCCATCTCTATGGCAACATATATTTTTAAAAAAATAATGGTATTGTATTCCAACCAAGTGATGTTTTCTCAGTTCTACATAAAATGACTCAGACTTGTAGAAAATGTTGGATCCTGTAAATAATCAGATGAAGCAAGAATCCACCACTCATACATCTGTTATGATAATTACTCGTGTTCGGTGAAAGCCTCTGTATGAGTTGTGGACTTTGAAGGCTTCTTTTCATTTGCTAACAAAGGTCCTTTCTAATATAGCAAAATAAATAAATAAATAATTCTTCAGCTGATCTTTCTACATGGAATTAATGAGAGTGCTTTTATAATACCTTTCCCCTCTTTCTTTTGAACATATAGCCTCAACCATGCTCTGACATCCTTATTACTGCTTTAATATACGTGTTTCTATTTATTACCCATTTCTTTCTGCCCGTATGATATCAAAATCAAACAGATTGCTAACTTCAATCATATCCTATGGAATCAGTTCATAAGAACTGACTAATGACAATGGTTAAAATTAGCACATTTTCTGGGTACTGCTAGGTGGTGGTTGTTATACTAGAAGAAATATATCATGGAAACAGTGACATACTATGAACGAGGGTGTAAAACCGAATCCCTATAACTCTTGGATAGATCTTTCATGCAAGGTTTGAAAAGTTGTGCAAAAAACGATAATTTGGCCAAATTATTGCTAGTCCGAGGGTCAACAAAGTTTCGATGTAGGGTATTAATTATTTTGAATAAAAGATCACTAAAAATTAATCAATTTTTCGCAATATTTCGCGAAGTATTGCAAATTTCACTAAATATCGGGATTGAGTTAACTTTGGTTATAAAACTGATGAAGTTTATGAAGCCCAGCCCTCAGTTAACAAGGCCTTGAGATATTGAGCCCTACTTGGCCCTTGGGCTTTTGAAACTTAAAAAAAATAAAATTAGTTGGGCTGGGTACCCTCACTGAAGGGCCAAAATAGACAACCCTAACTGCTACTATTGCTTCACATTTTACATCTATATGTGTACACTCATTAGAATGTCAGTAGGAGGGAGGAGACCTGACATCGAGTGGCAGCATAAATGGAAAGCGCCATACCAAAACAAGCAGAAGTCTATCAATAATTATTATGGGCACGTTAACCGGAGAGGTGGGTGACCTGCTTGAAGCAACCCTTAGAGGGGTGTTACAAAAGTGTGGTAGATTGCCCCCCGAATGTTTCACATCAGATCAGACAGGTCATGCAGGAGCATCTAGCTGCCAAAAAAGGTATCATGATATTGCTTGGAGCGTGAGGCATCATTTGTTGCTCTAGCTGGGACATCAAGGGAAAGAGAGTCAAGAGACCGTTGGGGCATATAGTGAGGGAGGGAGGAGGAGAGTCAAAAGATATTCTAATTCTAAATAAGGAAGAACTTGAGGATGCTAACTTTCATAAAAACTGTGAGGCTGAGCACGAAAACCTTCTTGATGGAGAAAGGAGCCCAACATTGGAAAACTAGGCATATGGACCTTGTCTCCAAGGGTGGGAGTCAAGGGGGAGCATGTACAACAACCCCCCCCCCCCAAACTTTTGAAAACATCAATTTTTGTTTTAATAGGGGGCATAGCATGGGGAATGGGCAGAGCCAAGGGGAGGCACGTGCCCCCCTCAACTTTTAAAAAACAATCAATTTTTTTTATAAGGATAACATGGGCAGCTGTACCTGAACTTTTGAAAAATAAATAAATTTATAGATTAATAAGACATAACCATTGGACATGGGAGCAGCCACCCCTCTTACAAGGCATAATCACGGGACAAGGGGACAGCTGCCTCTTGAACTTTTGAAATATATATATATATACTTTAATTATTTAATAGGGCATAGTCATTGGGAAGGGGTCCCTAAACGTTTCGAAGGCAAAAATATATATTTTTATATTATATTATTTAATTAGGAATAGCCATAGGACAAGGAGATAGTTGTACTTGTAAACAAGGAGAAACAA
Organism: Tetracentron sinense; assembly: GCA_015143295.1. Classification (NCBI taxonomy): domain Eukaryota; kingdom Viridiplantae; phylum Streptophyta; class Magnoliopsida; order Trochodendrales; family Trochodendraceae; genus Tetracentron; species Tetracentron sinense. The sequence goes on from CM026556.1 coordinate 35,139,057, forward strand.
TACCCATAGGATCTGTACAAAATGTATGGACAAAATGGCTCACAAACTTAGTTGTCAAAAGAAAAATTGGGGCTACGCCCTCGAATCCCCCATCCTCTAGGCCCAAAATATTTCATACCCACTTAATCAAATTTCACAAATTCATAAACAATTACTAATTTTTTAATCACCTATTGCGTGCCCCCCTGTGATAAAATCCTGGCTCCGGCCCTTCTCTTCTCCTCTTATGACGAAGATCCCATTTTAGGAGAATGAGGATAATGATGTTTATGTTGATTTCTCCTTTTATAAAAGTGTTTTGTGTGACATTTTAAGGGCATTTTTTTTTGATAAACTTATTTAAGAAGAGAACTTCTTCAGAATAAATTTTAAGAGAACTTTTTTTAAAAAAAAATTTAGGACTTCCCACAAAAGCTAGTTGGGGGCAGCTTCCTTTAAAAACTAACATTTTGACTCATGGAGAAGTTACTCTCTTAAGTGCCGAACCAAATGACATAACCAACTTTTGACTTTTCAAGAGCCAAAAGCCACTAAAAGTCTATTTAGAAGTGTACCAAACACTTTTGTGACTTTTTTTCAAAAAAAATTGTGCAAGACTAAGTTACTAAAAATTCTATATGTGATGCAATTATGTTTGCTTTAGTATTTTCTAAAGTTTAAACTACAATTCCCTGTTTTTCCCTTGACGAGTAAAATCCCAAACTTCTTTGAGAATTATTGATTATTCGCAAATTAATTTCCATATTTGGCCTGCAAATTTTACTGCAAGTCGAACATTAAAACCTTGGTTTCACATGACATGTGTTGCTCAAATGTGCAGTTTTAGGTGAACTAGATATATATTACTGATAAAAAAAAATGACCTAGATCTCACAGAATTACAATTGCAGTCAACCATAATGCTAGTATCATTCCCATTAATTCTAATTAATCAGAATTCAGAACTAATGGTCATCTCAGCTCTATAAGAGTTCAAAGATTAACATGAGATGATTTAGTTACTTCTTGGATGAACAATTTTTTTTTTGAACGGTAAATTAGATATATTAATAAAGCATAAGAGAAATACAACAGTTTACAGGGGTATAAATTGAAGGGGAAATACATTACAAAAATAAGAGCATAGGAGTAATAGAAGAGGATATTCTCACAATTGGCATGAATAGTCTGGACAATTGAAAACTCAGTGGCAAATTTATACAACCTTAAGACTGCTCCAAAGGGTTAGGCAAGAACATGCAATCGTCAGGTTGATTCAATGTGCAATCTCAATCTGGTCCACTCCAGTAGATAGAGTTTGGCATTCGAGAAGTCACTATATTGCACTAGGGTAGCTCACATTCACAATCTCAGCACGACTATGTGCTCGTTCCTGAGCCCAAAGTTTAGTTGAACACATACTAATTGTGTTCTAGAACCCTACTCTTAAAGGAGTAGAATTAAAAAGTAGCTTTTGAAATGGTTTAGAGCTATTTGAATTAAACTTGAGCTTTACATCATTAACAACGAGCAAAAGGAATTACAATGAGATTTCTATCTGTTCTGTAGTATGTGAACTCTGTTGGTTGTAAATTAAAGGATAAGGTGCTCAGTGCATGTTCTTAATTCAGAACCATGGAAGTAGCAGATTGTTAGTGTGGGACATTGACAAGAACATCCATCTCATTGTTTGAGGAAATGTCATGGAAGTTCCATGATGCATATTAGACAAGCTATTTGAGTCCTAGGACCATGCAGTTTGGCTTCTTGAAATATGTGGAAGCGCCACCTAGAGGATGGCTCACTGACCTACAGTATGGACTGCAAATCCTCCCTAGGTGTAAATGGTGCTTAGGCTCTAGCGGGATTGCTAGGGCCTCGCTCTATGGTACTCTCTCTGTTGATGATGTGACTAAATGAAGCATCACTAAACTCCATCAGGAATTCATTAAATTACATCTTCAATCTCAGTCAGATACTTTTCGCATATCCACACCATACAAACTTAATGCTAGATCACTTCCAAATAATAGCTTTCAGCAACAAAGAGATGAGTATGGAATAATTTCTAAAGATGTGACTTAATGAAACACTAAGATGACCATGAATGGTGTAAATGAAGTCACCTGTTTATGCCCTCTTGTACCAAGGTGCGGTGTTGCAAATGTTATGAAATTCATGGGCTCCAATCCAGCAATTTTGCCTTTCGATTTCTCTTCCGGGCATGGATTATCAGATCCATCACTTCTACAATCTCCATTTTCTTCAGAAGGTTCCCTCGTGACATTTCGTCCATAAAGCCTACCAATAGCATATCTTGCTACCAGTCCACCTAATGAATGGCCTACAAATGAGATCTTTTGAACCTCTGGATTACATTTTATGACTGATAATACCTGTAAGGAACAATCTCTTTTTTAGGTCGTTAACTTGAGATGGCAACTTCAGATTCAAGGGAATGCTGTCAAACATTTATAAATGCAAAATAAATTAATTGAAAGTGAGCCAAGAACATTATGTTCTTATAGACAAATGTTAGAGCAAAGCCTCAGTTGCATGGAAGGAAACTATGTTGACATTTAATCAGAGAACCACTATGCACCTCTTCTACTAATCTCTCTCCCATTACGTCAACACCATCAAGAGTCAACATTGAAGAGTTGCACTTGCTGCCTGCAGATTGTCCAGTAATAAAATGCAGTTCATGTTAATAACTGAAGCCAATCATACTTGTGAAGATCAAAGTATGCAGTTAGAGAAATCAGGAAGACTAATTTATACATTATCCATCTAAAGTAGAAAAACCTATATTTAAGTTTTATGCAAGATATTAAAAATAAAAAGTATTGCAAACTTTCCATACAAGGAAGAATACAAGCCACAGAGAAGGTGGAAACTGAGAATGAAAAGTAGTTGTTTGTTCTATTATCTCTTAAGTTAAGAATGCTCTACTTTTCCGCAATTGCATAGAATATGTGGTTTAAATAATCACAAAGTATGCAGAAATGTAGGTGAGGAAGGGCTCATAAGCTTTGAAGATCACCAGCGACTGAAGTTGAATGTTAAAGTTGTTAGCCTGCAGTTTTACTAGGTGTATGATTGCCTGAGGAATGCCTACTATCTTATAAAGCTCACATACTATAATATTATGCATAATGTCATCTAATGCATCCAGCCACCTATTTTATTTTTATTGCACAGTAAGCATGTATTTCTGTGTCTGTATCAACATGCGTCTACAAATTGACCCATAGTTTTCCCACTGTTCCTTCCATTTATCTCTGCTTTCGTGTTCATTTTTGAAATGAGGCTTCTCTTAACCAGCATTAACTATATTTTTATCTACACTTCTCTCCCTCCAATAAATCAGTCTTACCTCTTGTTTGGTCCATTCTAAACACATTTCGAGTTCAACTGTTACTATTCCTCCATTGCCCTATTCCAGCCTCTCTGTTGAGGTAAAATCTGTGAAAAAATCCACTTTTGATGTCTCCACATCTTTCTTCTTTCACATTGGAACCTATGACCCTCATCTCCTCCAATATAAGACTTACTTAACAAGATGAAAGGTAATAAGGTTTGGGAAGCATATAAGCTCTGATATTGTCCCTTTCAACAAGTGCTATTATCTACGAAAAGAATTCAGTTTCACGAAACGTTTCTAAACTTAATCGATTCTATAATTAAAAAGGCACCTTGGCAGTGCGGTGATTTAGACAATAATGTGACTAAAAGTTCACTTAATCACTTCGAGAATCATTCAAGACTAGTCTGTTGTTATTGGATGTGTTTCAAAGCACATAAAAAATATATGGCTCTGATCCTTTACTTCATAATCTCCGCTCTTCTTAAAACCGATGAAAATCCGCTTGTTGAGAATAACGTATCAACGCCACTTCATTTGATTGATTATCATTACTAGTATTAGTATGAGTTGAATGAATGCGTGAATGCTCTCATTATTACAAACCATGGATATGTTCGAGCTTGTAATGTGCAATAGGGGAACATATTCAAGCACACTAATTTACTTCAGCTTAATAACTGCCAAGAAGATATGGCAATTTAATCTCAAATAAGAACTTATGCAGAACTATATGTGAAATGAGAGTAAAGAAAAGAAAAATAAAACTCGCGATGCACAATAACATCTCCGGGACATTTCTTCAAAAACTGCTTTTCAGCAAATCTCCAATCTTGAGAACTGTATGATGTAACAATAAAGAAGTATTAAAAAAAGAACTGAAAATGTACATAATACATAAGATAACCATTAGAAAACAAATTGAGTAGTGATAATAAAGTTTGTAACTGTTCCAATGCTTTGACCTTTTTTGATCAGTCGCAAAGATAATATATTAAATAGACCGTATTGCAAGACGCTTGACGGGATGGCGAGCATCACATTTATCAAAAGGGGGGAAACTGACTCTAATACAAAGCACGTTGCAAAGTCTTCCAACTTATTTTATGTCATCTTTTGTTATTCCTAACCATAGAGAGGATGCAGAGGCAATTTTTATGGAATGATAAAGAGGACAAAGGGAAGTATCTAGTAGCTTGGTCCCAGTTGTGTCAGCCCAAGGAGGTCGGGGGTCTGAATCTCAAGCCGCTAGCTCTCATGAATAAAGCTTTGCTTGGGAAATGGATGTGGAGATTTGGTGAAGATAGGGAGAGTTTATGGAGGGCTGTGATAGTGGCCAAGTATGAGAAGATTTCTCATTGGATCCCCCGGGAGGTTAGGGGTCCACAAGGAACGGGGTTATGGAAGGGGATCATGGCTCATGCTGGTTTGGTTGTGCCTTTCTTTACTTATCGGGCGGGAAGAGGAACGGAGATAAGGTTTTGGAAGGATATTTGGTCTGACACCTCGCGGCTTAAGGATGATTTTGGAAACTTGTTTGTTCTTTCTATTGACAGGGATGCTCTCGTGGTGGATTCTTACGAGGAGGGCTCGGAGGGAATCGTTTGGTATCCAAGGATGCGTAGAGACCTTAATGACTGGGAAATCAGGATTTCTCCAGCCTTTTGGAGCGTATTACTTCATCAGGGCTGAACCCAAAGCTTAGGGATTGCAAGCTATGGTCGAGGTGTAGTCATGGATGCTTCTCGGTCAAAGTTTTGTATCAGTCGTTGCGTCCTACTACGGGGATCTCCTTTCCTTATAAAGTGGTGTGGAACCTAGGTATACCCTCTAAAGTTTCTTTCTTCCTTTGGACAACTTCACTGGGAAAAATCCTAACCGGAGATCAGTTGCAACATAGAGGATGGAGTATGGCGAATAGATGTTTCATGTATCTACAAGCGGAAGAGACAGCGGATCATCTCCTTTTGCATTGCCTAGTGACGTCGGAGGTTTGGGGTTGCTATTTATCCCAAATGGGAGTGGCTTGGGCCTTCCCGTCATGTTTTCGTAATCTCCTTGATTGTTTGCATTGTGATAAAGGTTTGGGAGTTTGGGAGACGACTTGGGGAGTTCTTCTTGGGGCCATCTCTTGGATACTATGGAAAGAGAGAAACATCAGAGTGTTCAAAGATAAAACGTCTCCAGTGCCCAGGATATGTGATCGCATTCGATCAGTAATATTGGAGTGGGTTGGCCTACAATATACCAGGGAGGAAATACAAGATATAATGTAGGATAGAGGGGAGGTGTAATATGGTAGGTTGGAAGGGGCTAAGTTTACTAACTTGTAAACTCGGTGGCTTTTGATCTGTTTTTTATGTTTCTTTCCCCTCCTTTTTGAATAAAATGAGATATTGATTCAAAAAAAAAAAAAAGGAGATCAAAACCATAGTTGCCGGGAAGCTATGTGCAAAGTGGGAAGCTCGCTTCCCAGGAAGCTCGTTTCCCAGACTCGCTTCCACTCGCTTCTCATTTAGTGGTCAAGGCAATTATGAATTTCCTATTTTGGAAGTAATGAGATAGACCTGAGTCTAAAGCCTATGATACATATCCTAGGCAAGTATCGTTGAATTGAAACCTAAGACTTTAAGGCACCTACTTCTCTACAAATATCTCATATGAAATAAAATTTAAGGTATAATTGATCATCCTAACATAATAAGAATGATGCACCTATATCTATTTCTCGCTTCCTGTTTCTTAAGAATTTTTTGAGCTTCGCTTCCCGCTTCTCGCTTTCGCTTCGCTTCTCGTTTTCGTTTCACGACTTGGTAACTATGGTACAACAAGATGTGAGCTTCTCTAAATAGCTCTACCCTAACTATCCCTTCCCTAACCAATTGATCTTCCTAAATGCTTTGATGACATTGAGTAGTAGGAAGATAAATTAACAAGTCAAAAAGTCTGACTCCTATGAAAACAAGAAGAAAATTTTCAAGCACCATCATCTAATTTCTCCCTAATACCTATTTTAACAAAATCCTTAGACGCAATCAGATCGAGTAAGGTTCAGTGGATATGAAACACCATCCAGGTAATCATTTTCACCTTCTTGTAGTCTGAACTGGCTAACAAGGGCAGTATCATCAAAAAATGGAAAAACTTTCTTAGAATTAATGACATCTGTCGCCCCTATAAATTCCTAGAAGAGTTTGACGGTAGCAGCAGTTGAATGAGACCAGCTATTCAGCTTCTTCACAGTATTCTACCATATCTCATATCATCTGGTTAGCCTCATTTTGTCGTAAAAACCCAGGCTTCATTTTGCCCCCTGAATACCGAAACAACACCCTTCCATCGAGATATTTAGATCAGTTATGTTACTATACTGCAAAAAACTTGCAACTAGGATCATGTTTTCAATGATGCTGCCAAATTCACTTGGAATTGCAAATACCCAAAATACCTTGAACCCAATTCACTAGACCCATTTCCATTTTTGAAAGTAGCGCACAGTATGGGATTCATGAGTCATGAATCACATGATCTTGCATGCATACACTTTCACATAACGCAAAATTTCGGAAATTCGCATTGGTACATAGGTATACAGCTCTAATTTAGTGTTTTTAATATCTAATCCACCAAAGTGCTATGAAGGAGAAACCAGAGCACAAAAACTAACCTGCCTAAGATACCGTGAACCATGACGACGAGGTGATTAGCAACGCGACCATCCGAATCCAAGATGCCATCAGATGTATCAGCAGTAGGATAATCCTGTTCTGCTTTGAAACAGCCGATTCTCGGTACAAAGGACCTCCTTTTCTTCTTCTTCTTCTTCTTCGTCTTCAAATGGGTATCTGAAAATTTGGGTTCTGGTTCTTGAACTGTTTGAGAAGTCCTTTGCAACTCCAAGGACGCCATTTCCAAGAGAAATCTGTGTTGTTCTTTTTCCGCTGCCTTAATCAATAGGTGGTTTTTATAGTTATGGCTCAGGTGAGCAATGGGACAGCCGAGTCCCTACTACTAACGCCGTTACAATAACGGCGATTTTACACGTCCCTGTAACAGACAGACAGACGACAGGGTAAAACTTAATAGTGGCTTTGACTGATTTGAAATTTTGAAGTAATACCCCTGATTCCCCATTTATTTCCGAGTTTCTCTTGTCTTTCTTGATGTAATTAGTACTCCGATCGGCGATATGCCCTCTCCATAAATCCGATTTAGCTAGCAGAAGAAACTACAGTAGTATGGACTTTGAATCATTCGTGCTGACTGTTTTCAGGCTGCGTCTCTTTCGGCTCCTCTTAGTCTTCTTTGCCTTCCTCTGCCTACAAAAAGATACCAACGAGTCGGAGACACGCGATCAATTGACTTTTGGTATTGTCCTCATTCGGATCATTTTTTTAATACATGGCCCGTTTACAAACGGGTTAATACTTAATATGACAAGTCCCAAAGAGTTGATGATGTTGAGATAATTAAACAGGATAAGATTGGACTGAGCATGTAGTGATGACAACGGGCCGGGTTAATGGGGTAACCCACCCTGAACCGCCCTTATTGGGACGGGTTTGGGAGGTTCATAAAAGGAGTAGGGGTGGGGATGGGTAAAACCGACTGGGTTCTGGACGGAATGAATTTAAGTTGTCTGGCCCTGCCCGTTTATAATTTAAATATCTATTTTATCCTTAAAATAATTTTAAAATTACCTTAATATATTGCATATAATATAAATACTGAACCGATCCGCCCGAACCCGTCCCATCTCAACTAGTGCTTAACGGGATGAGACGAGACGGGATGGGAATGGGGCTAAGAATGGTTTTGATTAACGGGGATGGGTCACACGCCCCGCGCCCGACCTAGATTTGGGACAAGATCAAGGTAGGAGTCTTCCCATTAGGAAAGGGGTAGGGTTAATCCCATTCCAAACCCACCACATCACCATCCCTAGCTAAGCATACCATATAATTTGTGAATAACTTTAATCTATATACTAAAGAAAAATGGCTTTCATATATTTACCTTGTCTCTCCTATGAAGTTTCTCTCATCTATTATAATTGAACCAAGCTAAACTGAGCTCAATTGAGTATGAGCTTAAGCTCAGCTTGAGCTTGATTCGAGCTTGAATATATAGGCTCAAGCTTAACTTGATCATGTTTTAGCTACCGAGCTTGATTCAAGCCAAGCTAAGCCCAAGTTAACTCAAGCTTGATACACATTTTTATCTTGGTCAATTTAACATGATTTTAAATAAAAGCATTCATTATTATTACAATAAAAGAGACAAAACAAAATTAAAACATCGATACAGAGACAAGATTTGAGGATAGTCCTTCATAGGTATATGGATTTTTTCTTTTAAGTTTTCAACTTTCTTTTAGTATCTCATAAACTTATTTGTTACAAGTTAAAAAATATTATATGTCACGATAAAAAAGTTTAAAATGTATTATTATATATTAATATAAATAATAATAATAATAATATATTGAGACAAGCTCAAGCCGAGCCAAATCGAAGGGGGTTTGCTTGAACTCGACTGATCATTTAAACATTCAAGTCAAATAAAAAGCTTGGCTTGATTATTTCAAGCCTTTAAAAAATATCCGCTTGAGCAAAGCTCAAACAAGTTGAGCCGAACGAGCTTGACTTGAGTGCAACCTATTTATTGTTCCTAAAATGACTCTTTCCTAACCAACTCAACTAGTGGGCTTTTCAACCAAAAAAAACTTAAAAAACTTGTGGGCTTCATTCTTATCTCTCTCTTCTTTCGTATCTAACAATAATGAATAAACACTCTTATTTATTGTTCAGTTCCCCTCTTTGTTTTTAATTACAGTGAGTAAATAAACATCTTCTATTTATGATTAAATAAAATATAAATTAATCTTCTTATGAGTAAAATAATACTTAATGAATAATTATTCATATCATTAATGGATAATAATATTATTAAATTATACAATTATATTATTTATTTAGCCAGATAATTAATTTTATGTTTTGACACTTTCGGACTCCATGCTAACATTAAAGAAAATACGTTGTTGTTTGACATGTACCACGGAAACCAACTACAACAACATTTCAGTAAGAAGAGGTTTTGTTGGTGGAAAGCTCTAAAACTCCGATGATCATAGATGACCTGAACAGAGATAGTCAGAAAAGATCAATATAATACATTTTGGTGGAAGACATGAATTTTAATATAATTAAATAAATGACAAAACAAGACTAATGTTTCTAGAAAATTAGATTCCTTTTGAAAAAGTATTTAATGCATATTTTGGTCAAACTCTTCATCAACTTTCTTTGGCCGTGGCATGTGTTTCCACGGTGCCTGTTTTTCCAAATATGAAGCATATAGCTAAGACTTAATAACACAATCTAATTGCTTGTAGATCACGCATGACACGTTTTTAAATTCAAGGGTTGTCAAAACTTAAACTTCTAGAAGATCTCCAACCAAATAAAAAACTTCTTGAAGGTCTTTTGATTTAAGGACTTGCAATGTTAGGTCATGAACATTCCAGAAAGCCCGGCTGAGTCAAGTTTTAACTAAGCTATTTTCTCCTTTCAGGACGCAAATTGGAGACTTGCAATGTTGATTTAAGGACTTGCATAGGTCATGAACATTCCAGAAAGCCCCGCTGAGTCAAGTTTTAACATAACCAAGCTATTTTCTCCTTCCAGGACGCAAATTGGAGATTTTTTTTTTTTTTTTCATTTTCTTTTGGCGGATAGTTAGAGTCTGCTAGGAAAATTACTGTTTAAGGTCCAAAATACTCAAAATTATCAAATAGGATTTAGTTGCACAATTTTTATTTATTTTTGGTATGACACAAATGTCATTTTTTTATTTTTCAGTTCACAATATACGAGTAGGCTGATTAGGCTACCCCTGTTAATATAGTTAGTATTTGTTCTAGGTTAACAAATAGAAGAATATTTCAACCATCACACCCCTCAAGACTTGATCCCAGATCAAATGAGAGGTGGACTACACACATGGGTGGAACCACATGGGGCCAGGTGTCAACGGTCAAAGTTGTTAAGTAGTGTCATGAACATGATAATGGGCCGGGATGGCCTGAGCATGGACAAGTTATACCATTGTCATGCCTAGGAGATTGGTGATGCACTATGCAAGCAATAGCGCAGTGTGGTGCAAAGTTGGTGTCTTGGTATTGAAGTATTGCAAGGTTGGTGTCTTGGTGTTGAAGTATTGAAGTGAAGGGACACAGATGTGTCTTGATGTTGTGTACAAGATATTGTGGTTTAGGTGAAGTGCATGTGAAGAGTTGTGGGGTGAAGCTTGAGCTTGGTGCTTGGTCTGACACATGTGGGTGAGTATTGTGGGGCCCACATGGTATATTGGAAGTAGGGCCGATGGTACCTTCATTCGAAGAGGAAGTCGATACGAGTTCAATGATACAGACGGTTTGTGGAGATTCAATGTATTGTTCCGTAAAAGACCAGTATGACTCCACCGACAATGGTGATGTTTCCTTCTAGTGAAGAGTGAAAGGTTAAGCATCCACCTTGAGGAGAATGGCGTAGCTCTACCTTCCCTTGTGGCACATCTGGGACCACCAAATGAGCAACCCCAAATGAGTTGGGGGCGGGTTCTAAGATCTTAAATGGGATTTTGGAGTTTCCTTGAATGGTTGTTAGAACATCCAAGGACAGTTAAAGGAGACGGATATCCTAGCACTGCGCGAAGCCTTTGGGCAAGAGGTTTCACCATACTTCGGCCTTTAAGCGTGCAGAATGCATCATGGTCGTCTAGGAGTGATGTGAGGTATGGTTGGGATACTCGATCAGAGGACCGAGGATCGCGTTGTGGACGTTATGCCCTCAATGTTCGGTGAACGGGGCAGTGATGCTCTTAAGCTATCTGTGATGCGTGGGGATGACCGATAGACGTCGTGTTTGAGAGTATCGGCCCACGTTAGATGTTCAGCTTGATCGGGGAACCTTAACATAGATGCTCGAGACTGAACCTAGGTGATGCGGAAACCTTATGTGTTGGACGAGTGTCGGGTGCGACACGATGAAGTAATGCGTAAGCCAGCTGAGCGTAGCTTAATGGATGAGACTGGTAGTGGGTCGTACCTTGTCGTAGCATTGTAGCACGAGACGTTGGGTCAGTTCAGTGGACGGATGGTGTAATAGTGTAAGGCTAGTTGAGATCATGAGATGATCGAGGCGCCGCACGGTTGTTCCGTAAAATCAAAAAGTTGACCGTGACACAGAGGCGTTAAAGCCCTCCTCCCTCAACTTTTGAAAACAAAATTGTAGTGTATCAATCAGGGCATAGCCTGAGATCAGGGGCGGAGTCAGGGCTAGAGCCCTTCCCGAATTTTTGAGAAAAAAAGAAGCTAAATATAAGAGGGCATAAATAAACACAAACATACTAGATGAATTTATACTTATTGTCAGCACCCTATTTTTACACCCCCTTAACCGTGGTTAATTAATTTAGCTATGGTCCAAACCCTAGATCAACCCTAGTTCCAAACCCTAGGTAAACCCTTAACCATAGGACTAAACCCTAGTTAAGACCCTAGTTAACCCTAAGCTTAATCCTAGGTAGTCCTAAACCCAAACCCTAGGTAGCCCTAGCCTAACCTTAGTAAGCCCTATGTATACCCAAGGCCCAAGCCCATTTGACCAAACTTATACCTAGACAACTCAATCAAACCCAATTACCTAATTTTATTATTCAACCCAAGTAGTTAAGCCCAAATACCCAATCACCCAATTGCCTAAGCCAAAGCCTATTTCCATAGCCCAAGCCCAAATGTCATAGTAAAAGTCCAATAATCATAACTCATGACCCATCTACTAATAACCCATGATCCATAAGACCTAATCCACATATCCATATCCACCTACACTATATCCTACAACTCATACCCATATAACCCATAGTTCACTCAACCCACCAACTCTCTTACACCTCTCTTACATCAACTCATACCTATATAACTCATAGTTCACTCAACCCACCAACTCTCTTACACCCTCTTACACCCTATATCCTACAACCCATACTCATATAACTCATAGTTCACTCAACCCACCAACTCTCTTACACTCCTTACAACACGCAATCTATCAACTTACCTTACAACACTCAAGTCTTTACCCACTAGCTCCTTTTATCCCTCATGTAAAAGACACAACCCAACCTCTTAGTTTTCCTATAAATATCAATCCCTTAGCCCCTTAGATCCATCCCTGAAGACCCCTAGAAGGTTCTCACCCACTTGTATTTCTCTTGAGTTTGAAGAAGGGAGAAGAAACTAAGGTTTAGAGTTTGGAAAGAATTGTAAGATTAAAAGCTTAGAGTTCTTTGCTAACTTTCTTCCTTTGTGGATTTTAAAACCCTACCCCTTGGAGCATTGAAGGAGAATTCTTGGAAGAGTAGGCACTCCTTCTTTCATCTTCTCTTCTTTTTTATCTTTTTTTTTTATTTGGTTCTCCCTTCTTGATCTCTCATTTCTCAAGCATAGTTGGGCCTCTCTACATCAATCTAATGGTGTAGAGGGACCCCATATCAAAAACAAAGAGATGTTCCTTTTTTTCTTGTACATATTTTTTCTTTTTTATGTACCCACAAATGTGGATATGGGTAGGCCCATAGAGAGTGAAAACTAAAGCTATACCTCTCTTTTTCATTTTGTTTCTTTTTTGAGATTCTAGTCCTCTTTCTAGAATTTTTTGTGAAAGCTCATCCCCTCCCTAACATTCTTTAGAGCAACATTACATCATTAATGATGGTGTAAATGAACCACCTTAAAAGGGAGAGGATGAGTTTTCATTTTCTTTCATTTCTTTATTTTTCCTTCATGTTCTATGTTGAATGGGTAGGTGATGGTTTAAGGACTTAAAATAAATGATAGTTTAAGGACTTAAAGAGGACATTCTTAAAAATGTCTCATACCAAAGACAATGATATTTGATCTATTATCAACACCAATTCAACAAAATAGGTGTTGGTAATAGACCATTTACATTCATAAGGCACATCCCTCTTTATGTCTTAAAATATAATCTTTTAGCCAAACTCTTGGATTAAATGTGACTTTAACTAAGTTTTTCAAAACCCTACCTATATGAAAATCCAAAAAAACATGATAAAAGCTCAAAATACCAAAAACATAATAAAATCTCAAAATACCAAAAAACATTCAAATATAATCAAAATACCAAAAACATGCAAATATAACCAAAATACGAAAAACATTCAAATATCTCCAAAATCCCAAAAAAATATAAAAATACAAAAAACCAAAAAGAGACTTGTAGGACCTCTTTAGCTTTGGTTAGCTCACCTAACCATAGTTAAATCTCCTCTAACCGCGGTTAGACTTACCCCTTGTGCACTTGACCTCCCCGGTCAACTAAACCATAGCCTTCTAGGCTAGACCCTTTGACCACCCTATGCACACTACCCCCTAGCCTCGGCACGGGCTCATGTGCCAGAACTACGCTCGGTCTGATCTCACCATGTGAGTACGTAGGCAACCCAACTCGGGTTCGACCCTAGCCATCTAGCTTTCTATTTTTCTTGGATTAGCACTCACTTAAAAACTTTGGACATTCTAATTAAACTTTGAGATTATAATTGGCTTAAGTTTAGGGAGTAGGTAACCGTTATAAAACGGGGGTCTTGGGGTGCCTAACACCTTCCTCAGGGCTTAATCGAACCACTTACCCTAACTCTGATTAGACCATTTGCCTTATCCAAACAAACAAATACCCGGGACCTATCCCTAAGAATGAATAGGTGGCGACTCAAGTCAAAACATATAATTGTGAAAGTGGGTAGGAAGATCCCATGCTCACACTTATATTATTTAATTTAATAGAGCGCAAGTAAACACAAACAGATGAGATGACCCACAAATTTGGCCCTAAAAAAACGGAACGTAGCCCTGAACCCCCACACCCCATTGTTAGCTTCCCAACAAAAAAATCCTGGCTCCGCCCCTAACTACACACATCACCAATATTGGGGCAAGCTTTGCTTCCCACACAATTGTCATTCGAGCCCCCTTAATTGTCAATAATTATTCATTGATCCTCTAGGGTTATGTTTTGTCCGATTAAATTGTAAAATATATCTTGCTTTATAATTTGAGATTAACTATCAATAGGAGCTCCGGTTGACATTCAACCAGAGCAACCCAAAAAGTGCCTTAGGAAGGGGTATTTATGGAAAAAAGACAGTGTTGAAATACACCCTTCTTAATGTTCATAATTACCAAACTAACACTACCCAAAGCAATTTTTTGGGTTGCTCCGGTTGATTGTTCAACTGGAACTCTTGTTGATAGTTATTCTCTTATAATTTATAGAAACTTAACAACTTTTAATTAGTTATTAATTAAAACTTAAAAAGATAACATCAACTTTTGGAATTAATGTCTGTTAACTATATTTAATGGAACACAACTAGACACAACCGGACAATACATAACCAAAGAAATTATAGTTACTGAACATTAATTTCAAGAATTATTATTCTCATGTTAGATTTTTAGAAAAATAAAATTAAAATACTAAAAATTGTTTCATTTGTACGAATAAAAGGACATGTTATTACAAGCTTGAATATTTGCTGAACATTCTCATTAACCTCTAGAAATCTGTACATACTGATTTTATATACAAACAGGTATAACTGACTCAACAAAAATAGCTGTCTAACTAACTACCTAAGCTAACCAACTAACTAATGATATCTGACTTATGTACATAGAGAACTGAGAACTGAGTAACCATAAGACCATAAAAAGCTTCTAATACTCCCCCTCAAGATGGAGATGGTGAGAAGATATTGAGCACACCCATCTTGGATACTAAGAATTGAAAAACAGAGGTACTCAATGGCTTAGTAAGAATATCTGCAAGCTAATGTTTAGTAGAAACATGTAGAGTCCTTATAGAGCCATCTTTTAACCTTGTTTCGGACAATATGACAATCAAGTTCTATATGCTTAGTCCTCTCATGAAAAATTGGGTTAGCTGCAATGTGAAGAGCAGCCTGACTGTCATAAAATAGTAAAGCAGCTTGAGTATGAGGAATATGAAAATCAGCCAACAGGTATAGTTACCATTGAATCTCACAAACAACCGATGCCAGAGACCTATATTCAGCTTCAGCTGTAGATCTTGCCACAACATTCTGTTTCTTAGAAGCTTCAGAAGCTTCTTATGGTCTTATGGTTACTCTGTTCTCAACTCTCTATGTACATAAATCAGATATTATTAGTTAGTTGGTTAGCTCAGGTAGTTAGTTAGACATCTATTTCTGTTGAGTCAGTTATACCTGTTTGTATATAAAATCAGTATGTACAGATTTCTAGAGGTTAATGAGAATATTTAGCAAATATTCCAGTTTGTAATACTTTTCCACAACATGTCCTTGCAAATGACAAAATGTGCATGTAGGTTTATCCTTTTTGAATCCATTTTTGAACGTAGGAGGATTACCAAAGTTTCTTCCATTTTCTAACTTGCTAACATAAGCTACAGGCTCAATCACTTGATTCATCAAAGGGGATAAAGTTTTCTGCCTTTCTTCTTGAATTATGGAAGTAAAGACTTTGTTGATTTCTAGTAGAGGATCATTCAACAGAATCCGACTCCTCAAATTTGCATAACTATCATTAAGTCCCATAAGAAACTGCATGGTATACTCCTTTTGTTGTAAATTTAACATCATCTTCAAGGCAGCACATGCAGCACCCTTTGAGCAATGAGGAACTATATTGCAGTTGCTGTATTCTTCCCAAAGAATCTTCAGTTTTGTGAAATAACTATGTGAGCATGGTATTTTCCTACCCACTTTCACATTTATGCGTTTGACTGAGAGTCGCCACCTATTCATTCTAAGGAATAGGTCCCGGATTTGTTTTGGATAAGGCAAATGGTCTATCAAAAATTAGGGTAAGCGGTTTGATTAAGTCCTGAGGAAGGTGTAAGGCACCCCAAGACCCCTATTTTACAATGGTTACCTACTCCCTAAATTTAAGCCAATTTTAATATCAAAATTTAATTAAAATGCTTAAGTTGCTTAATCAAGTGTTAATCCAAGAAAAAGGGAAAGCTAGATGGCTAAGGTCAAACCCGGGTTGGGTTGCCCATGTACTCATATTGGGGTGAGATCAGACCGAGCGTAGTTCTGGCACATGAGCTCGTGCCAAGACTAGGGGTGTGTGCGTGTGCGCATAGGGTGGTCAAGGGTCTAGCCCGGAGGCTAGGGTTTAGTTGACTGGGTTGGTCAAGTGCAAGGTCAAGTCTAACCGCGGTTAGAGGGAAGTTAACCATGGTTAGAGGCTAACCAAGGTTAAGAAGGTCAAAAAGTCTATTTTTGGTTTTTTTTTTATATTTTTTTGATTTTTTGGGGATTTTTTAAAAAGGGTTAAGCATTTTAACCATGGTTAAACATTAACCGGAGTTGAGTTAACTCCAGTGGAAGGGGCTAGATAGGGTAAAAATGGCCACAGAAGATCATTTTAGGCTTTTTAGAATATTTCTGATTTTTCTGTCATTTTTTCATAATTTTTTTGGGTCGTGGGCTGCTTAACCATAGTTAAAAGTTGACCACAGGTGAGTTTAACCATGGTTAAGGGTCTGGCTTGGTCAAAAGTAGGCTCATGGATCATGGCAGGGCGTAGAATGGCCTCCTACCCTGTCTAGGCCCAGTACAAAGCTCATAAGTTAGAAAAAACCAAAGTGCCAAACACATTTTTAACCATGGTTAGCGCGTCATTAACTCAGGTTAAGGAGCGACTCAGGGAGAACTGAGACCACCAGTGGATTGCCTGATATTCAGGGAATAATTTGAGCCTTTGGTGGGCCCAAGGGGAGGTCAGGTGTGGGTCTCATAGAGGCCCAAAGTCGCCTAGTTGAACATCACATAAAATGACAAATTTTTAAGAAAAATCAGAATGGTTTTTAACCATGGTTTGTGATGATTTAACCACGGTTTGGCTTAACCCCTGGGGGATTCGAAACTACCATTGTGAAGCTTTCACTTCAGGGAATAAATTGGGTCTTTGGTGGGCCTAAGAGGAGGTCGGTGTGGGCCCCACAGAGGCTCAAAGGTGCCTACTCCAACACTTTTGCACACTGTTGACCCCACTTTGGGGTCAATTTAACCATGGTTAGAAGTCGAGTTAAGGGCTGGGATTACACAGGGGGTAGCCCTATGTGTAGTAAGAAACCATGTTAAAATCAGGGTTATGGTAGTGCCCTGAACTGAAATTTTCTGAAAAAGATATTTTGAAAAACGTTTTTGCTTGCTGTTTGGGTTTTTAACCAGTGAGGGTTCAGGGGGATTCCTCATAGATTGAGGACCCCTAGAACCTATGGAAGATACCGTATGCCCATGGGGTGGTTGCACCCGTAGTTGTACCTCAAGGGGGGATTCCTCCACACTTATGAGGAAGGTGGGAGTCCCCCTATCCTTGGTTTATTCTAAGCTAAAAAAAAAGAAATAAAGTAAAATGGACCCCTAGAAGAGGACCAGGGGCCCTTACAATGTTAATACCAGAGTAAAAAAAACAGTAGAGAAGAGGGGGGGGGGGTGTATACCCTCGGCTATGGTGGTGACAGTGGTGAGCTCGTGGTGGTGGCTGCAGGTGGTAGTGGCGAGGTTGGGAGAGCCCTGGGTTTGTTCTCAGGTGGAGATCAAGGGTATGGAGGTTGGTGGATGGGCTGGCCGAAGGGGCGGAGCTCTCTTTCTCTCTCTGATTTTTTCTCAAAAAACCCCCTTGAAACTGTGGTTGTGGATGGCGTTTAAATAGAAGATGGGAGAAGGTGGATAAGGCTTGGGGCAAATCCATAAAATAGGAGAAGCATGGGGGACCAAGGCTGGAGCAGGGGCAGTTGGCCAGGGGCAGCAATTATTGCTGTTGTACGTAGCCTGTTTGGGGAAGATGAACAATGTTTTTTTTTAAAATTTTGTTTTTGTTTTTTTTTTTGTTTTGGGCCCAACCCTCACATGTGTGGGCTAAAGCAAAGTTGCTTTTACCCTATTTAGGCATTGGTTACAACTTTCAAATTTTGAAATGTAAGGTGGGTCCCACTATGGTTGGGCCTTGTGGGCCCATGCTTTGGGCCCAAAGATGTGCACTATGGTTGGGCCTTGTGGGCTCATGCTTTGGGCCCAAAGATGTGCTCTACCCACGGTTTAGAGTGTGTTGGACTAGAAATGGGCCTTGAGCCCGCGGAGCTTGAACCTAGGGCTTTCTAGGATTTAGACTAGGGTTAGGCTTAGGGTTAGGTCTAGGGTTTACCTAGGGTTAGAACTAGGGTTTAGCTAGGGTAAGCCTAGGGTTTGGGCTATGTTTTAGGTTTTTAAGTTGAAACGGGCCTTGAGCCCGAATGAGTTTGGATTTTGAGTTCTAGGCTTAGGTTTTTACCTACGGTTATTCTAGGGCTTGGACTAAGCTAACCATGGTTAAATAATTAACCAAGGTTAACGGGGTGTGAAAATAGGGTGCTGACAAACTATTTACAAACATCTGATCTTGATTCAAACCACAAATAGCCTTCTTTAACTGAAAATTTCTTGGATTATTCTTCTCAGAAAATCTTTCTTTCAAATCATTCCAGATTTCACAAGCAGATTTCATATATATGACATTAGATGTAATTTCCTTAGAAATAGAATTTAAGATCCATGAAATCACCATACTATTCACCATTTTCTAAGAACTATGTAACGAATCAGTAGTTGCAGGCATTTGAATTTCACCATTGAAAAAACCATATTTCATTTTTCCATCTAAAGCAACAATCATAGAAATTTCACATGTATTGTAGTTTTCACTTCTTACAAGATGCTGAGAAACAAGAGCAATACCTGGTGAATCACCATTGCTGAGAAAGTAGGGATTGGAATGATTCTCATTACTATTGTGCAACCTAGAGTTTTCACTTGATGAATGTACATCACCAGAAACTCTTTCAACATAACCACCTTCTGTCGTCATTTCAGCAGCTTCAAAGCTTAGAAATCAATACGAACAGAAAAAACACTAAGAAGTTGACAAAAAGAAAGAATTGAAGAAATGATCTTCAATTCGTTAAGAAACCAAAGAAATTCAAGAACAAATGCGGAAGCAAATATCGCTCTGATACCATATTACAAATTGGAATATTTGCTGAACATTCTCATTAACCTCCAGAAATCTGTACATACTGATTTTATATACAAACAGGTATAATTGACTCAACAGAAATAACTGTCTAACTAACTACTTAAGCTAACCAACTAACTAATGATATCTGACTTATGTACATAGAAAGCTGAGAACAAAGTAACCATAAGACCATAAGAAGCTTCTGAAGCTTCTAATACATGTGTTGCATTTTTTTTTAATTATAATTGAATTTAACGGAATGACATGTAGGGGATTTGAGTCTTTCATTTTTTTTTGCTTGAATGGTTTGATTGTTTCTCAATAATTATAGTTAATGAGTACAAGATTAAGAATTAATATACTTAACAAAGAGAGGCGTGATAGCCTAGTCTCACAATTCAATTTTTGTTCCAAAGTCTTATGTAGTAGCAACAAGTGGCATTTTTATCCCTTCAGTTGGTTAAAAAACTAAAGTTTTAAATAAAAGAGAGTTATGATTTACACAAGTTCTCAAGGGAATAGGGAGATGTAACTAGCGACAAGGAATAGGGAGATGCAGGGATAATTGTCACTACCACTCCGAGACTTTGGAAGTTTGAGTCTGGGCTAACATTTCTCTAAAAAATAGACAATAAAATAAAATCTGTTAAATTATATTGATATTAAGGTACATAATACAATTTTGTAATAATACCGGACGAGGAGTGCTAGTCTGTCTGACTGCATGATATATATATATATATATATATTTCAAACTCTCATGGATGTTTTTTTTTTTTTTTTTTGATTAGAGGTAAACATAACACACACTCACACGCACACACACCCTTGTAGGTCTCCTTAGTCCCACACCGGTGGGTTAGGTCTCCTTGTGTACCCTTACAAAGCATCACTCCTCTCTCTGTTTTTGAGAGGGTTGTGTGGTTGCGGTAGGTTGTGTTACAAGGGTGTGTGCATGCGTGTGATAGTGTGTTATGTTTACCTTGAATAAAAAAAACTCTCATGGGTGCAATATATGGCATTGCTATTCTTTTACATGTTTAAGAAAAAAGAGTTAGTTGATGATTTGGTAACGGGAATACACCATGGGCTTGTTCGTAAGTGTATCTCTCATACAGGACTAGGTTTCTGGGTTCGATCCCGGGGGTGTGATGGTTGTATACTTGCATCCACCTTCTTAGCCAAGCAGCCAAGCTTAATGCTAGGCATTAATCCACAGCCTTTGGAACAAATACTAACCCGGCCAGCTGACCCAAAGTTGAGATTACCACAAAGAAAAAATTAGTGACATTTGTCACCACCACGTGAGAGTTTGGAAGTCTGCGTCTGCGGGTAGCATTTATCAGACTGGATGAAACATAACTAGGAGTATCAAGCGTGGGTTCGTAGAATTTTAACCTAGGTTCTTTAACATGAAAGGGAATACAAGTTGATTAGTTGAATATCAATTTTGTGCAAGTTAGAATTTGTGGTTTTCCCCTGATTACTCTTCCAAGTTTGGGGTTGTTCCCCAAATACCAAAGTTTAAAAAACTCTTCTTTGAATGCCCCCACACATGTGAGGGAGTTCGCGCATGTAAACTTCTTTCTATTTTGGACTATTTTATTCAAATCATTTGAAGAAAAGACATTTGTGTCCCCTTCATTCCTTATCAACCATAGAGAGCTCCTTTCTTTCCTTATCAACAATTGAGTCATTTCATTGATCAAGAAGAATCCCCCAACATTTCATTACCTACCGTTTGGATTAAAATTTCTACAGGAAAGCTTTGTTTTGCTAAATTAGTAACCACGATGGTTAGAGTTTACATTAACTGAAGAAAAAACACTCATTTTTGGATTTCTTGTGATTTTTTTAAAATGAATTAATTTAACTTAAGGAAAAAAAGATTATAGTCATTGTATTTATGATTTTAAACCTTAAATTTCACGTTAGATAGTTTTATTTGTGTTTTCTTTTCATTTTTTTTTATAGTTTATAGTGTGAGGTCAATACTCAACAAATTGGGTCGATACTTTGTATCAATACTGGTTATGTTCTAAGGTTGAAGACGATGTGCATCGATATGTATCAATATGAGTATCTAGAATATGTATCAATAGGTATTGAATTGATATGAGTATTGAGTAAATGTATTGACTACGTGTATCAACCGATATCGATCTTGTGCGCAAAAAACTTCGTTAATACTCAGAATTTTGTAGACTTTTCGTTTTCTTCAGGAACACTCATATTAAATTTGTACTAAAACACTCATTAAATAAAAAAAAATGAATGAAGAGCTTAGTGAAATTGGAAGATGAGGAGAGTAAGAAACTTCTTCCATCTCATGCATGTATGTAAATTCATATTTTCCTCTTCTTCTTCTTTTTAAATTTAGAAAAAACTCTTTTTAAAGTGTAAGATGGTCTAAGTGATAGTAGATAAGTATTTAAGATTTTTTATAATTGTTGAATTATGAAAAATGCTCATAAGCATTTCATGGGAAGGATTTTTAAAGGGCAATGATTAGCACACCACAATCCACACATTTGACAATGTAATCAAATGGCATGGCCACGTGTCTCTTTTAACACTGCTTTAACTATGATTAAGCTTTAAAAAATTAAAGTTAATATTTTTTTAATAAAAAAAACTAAGGTTAAATTGCTTAACTGTAGCTAGGAGTGAGTTAATCTTAACCACAATGGATGTGTGATAAAAAGGGGGCATGGACAATGACCAAAAAAAAAAACAAAAAACATAGTCAAATGGGGCACTAACACCCCGCCTCTTGCCTGAGTGGTAGGGGTGTGGCCTTCCAAGGGGAAGGTATGGGGATCCAATTCCCCAGTACGAGCAGCAAGAACTCCACTGCCCTGCTAACTTCTGACCGGCTGACCCTGATGTAGGTTAAAAAAAAAAAAAAGCTGTTAAGGTCCCGTTTGGTTGCACTTCCGTTTTCTGTTTTTTATTTTTTTAAAAAATTAGAAAATTTTTACACAAACCATGTTTCTATTTTCTATTTTTAAAAATTAGTAACAAAATTTTTGAAAATCAAGATAACAAAATTTTCTACTATCTGTTTTCGAAAACAAGAAACAAAAATGGAAAACACGGACCCACCATCACCACCACCACCTACAACAACCACCACAATACTACCACCACCACCACCACTCACAACCCACCTCCACCGCCACAATACTACTACCACCACCATAATACTACCACTACCACCACCACACTACCACTACTCACCACCCACCACCACAATAGAACCACCACCATCACCGCCACCACAATACTACCACCACCACTACCACTACTCACCACCCACCACAATACAACCACCACCACACCACCACCACCATCACACTACACCCACCGCCACTACTCGCCACTACTCACCACTACCACCACCATGGATTGAAATTATTTAATCATATTTACCAAATGTCTTTTTTTGTTTTTTTTTAAAAAAAATAAGTAATAATTAATAATATCAAACGTGTTTCCTATTAAAAAAAATTTGAAAACAAAAAGCCGTTTCCAAAATTTTAAAAACAAAAAATAAAAACTGAAGTGTATCCACGAGCCCTAAGCATTTCCCATTTTTAAAAGTTGGGTAATTTCAGAACAAACCCAAACTTGATGGGCAATGGTAAAACCCCTTGGAAATTGGAAAAGTATGGAAGGAAACAAAGCTTGAATCGAGTGTCGAGATTTTTCGGGTAAAACTACCGGGAGAAGCCCTTTCGCGTTCGTTTCACATCAGCAATTTCTCATCCAAAAAAAGAAAAGAAAAGAACAAAGGTTATTATAATTTTATTTTTGTGGTATTGAATTCTTGTATTTACGAATTCATGGTTCTTGTGTAATTTCGTTTTTTTCTTTCTCCTTGTCAATTACAATGTGCTGGCATTCCATGTCTGAATTTCATGTTCTTGCTGGTATTTGTTGTTTGAGGTTTTGGGTTGAATTCGTGTATTTATTGAGCATCTTACTGGTTATGATTCATTATGGTTGCTAAATTTAGGCAAAATGGTTGTTCTTGATTAAATCAGAAAGAAAGCCGAACCCCTTTTTTATCCTTTGATCAATCTCTTGCTTTTGAGTTGATGTGCTCTTGATTTGTTAGAAACAGGTCGAACAGTAATGGGGATCCTTCAAATGGCAATGCTTGCCTAAACAGGATACCTTCTAGTTGGATCCTCCAAAATGGGTAATACATCAATCAAACGAGCTCTCATGTCGATGATCAGAGTAAACATGGTTTAGGGGCGGGGAATAATAAGTATTGTTGATATGCTGTGAAACTTTTTCCATAGGCTGAAAAAATTAGGTTAAGATGGAGTTTGGTAACACTAATCTGATAAGCCTCTAAATAGGTAGAGATTAATTGAAAATTGTGCTTAGTTGGACTTTAGATTGTTAAGTTAAAGGTTAATTGGATGTCTACATCTTTTTGAAGTAGGGGTTTTACCTCTATTTAAAAAGTAGTCATACGATATCTAATAAGTTCTACCTACTATTGGATTTGAACCAATGACTGCTACCGTATGAAAGCAATACTTTAACCATTGGGTTAAGTAGCTCCTTTATCATCGCAAAGAAAAACAAATGGGACCCATCACATCGATGGATTATAAATGTAATATTACTTCTAAGCAATACCAATCCTTGGGAGGAACCAGATCAGAGAGCTATCATGTGGGATCATGGAATATTCATCTTGACAAGAAATTATCTACATGATAAATTATCTATCACAAGCACAAGGGCTATAGCTCAGTTAGGTAGAGCACCTCGTTTACATACGCGCCAATGTTTTTCAAGGGAGTCCATCATGCATAACTACTTTTTTAAATAGTGGTAAAACCCCTACTTCAAAAAGATGTAGACATCCAATTAACCTTCAACTTAACAATCTAAAGTCCAACTAAGCACAATTTTCAATTAATCTCTACCTATTTAGAGGCTTATCAAATTAGTGTTACCAAACTCCACCTAAGTGTGGGAAAGTAGGGGGAGATATAGAATTTATAGTCTGATATATATATATATATATATATATAATGATGATGTATGCATGTATATTTTGATGAGTATGAACTATTTATTTATTTTTTGATGAACATCAGTATTTTTTTTGCAATCCAGCAAACGACACATTTACAGCTGCTGGCCACCTGGATCTTAAGGCTGGGCCATTGATGTTTAAATTCTTAGCATAGTTAGCAATGATGATCAGGTACTCATTGGCAAGATTAGAGTCACCAACAGCACTCCGAGCTAGGTTATGAGCGTGCTCATTTCTTCCCCTTATAACATGAGAAAACTTCATATTACCTATTCTTGATGTGTATGATTTATGAATAAAACACATATCTTGAGTTTTGTCAATTTGGTTTAGTGATGCTGATTTTTATTTCCAGTAAATATGATTTATATTTATAAATTGAAGAGAAACGGCATAAGGACAGTTCACTAAGAATATGAACCAAAAGATAAACTAGATAGAATCTATAGCGAACATAAGCAATACAAGCAAAAACATAAGGCTTTCTTATACTTACTCGTAATAGTGTTGATAGTCTCAGTAAAGATAGAGTTCAAGTTACTCTAATCTACTCTCCAATGAAATCTTATCTGTAATGCTTATCTCTTATCTGTAAAGAGTCCCACATTTTGTAAGTGTTATCTCTCTCAATATATATGAGCCGACCCACAATAGGGTTATCAAGCTTTACAACAATACCTATTGGTTGTCTCACATATGGTATCAGGGCGTAATTCCAAAACCACCGATATGGCAAATCCGGCTGAACCAAAGACTCCCTCTTCTGCTGATGAAGTAGTGGTCTCTTGAGTTCTCCTCAACATCTCCAACATCTCTCAGTTGGTTTCCATCAAACTTGATGGTTCAAATTTCCTCTTGTCACACAGCCAAATCACACCAATCCTCATCTCACAAGATCTTTTTGGTTAAGTTGATGGCAACATTCTATCACCTGATATTATAGCGTGTCATTGATTGTTTAAAATTTTCTATTTTCCTTTTACAAGATTAATGTTTGAGTGCTTGTTTTCACTTTCTAATGTTCTATCTATGATATTATAGCTTAAAAAAACTTAGCAGTTTATTAGACATTAAATATAGTGAGGCAAACTTGAAAGAAGAAAAATTAATAGGAAAAGTTACTATAAACTACCCCAAAACACAATTCTAACTGAAATCATGAAAACATTATTATCTTTATCTATTTATTTTTAAATTTTCATTGGAGGAATTTACGGTGAAGGAATCAAAATTGAAATGAAAGCTACAATTTTTGCATAAGAAGAATTTCTCTCCAAAATATGCATTTTTAATTGTTTGATTATATACATGCTTCTTTGAAAAAGAAAGAGTTGATTTGAGTGAAGAAAGAAATGATAACTGTGTCAAATATGTCAAGCAGTGTTGCTTTGACCTGCCAGCTGATGATTCAAAACATTGTTTATAAGGCTTGATTTAGGGCCAGAATAGTTGAAAGCTAAAACTACCCTATGCTGCCAAAGAAGAGAAGTTTGTTACAAAAATGCAGAAGAAAAAATTGTTTTGGAGAGATTTTAGACTTCAACTTCAAACATGCATCGTCTGAGATATTTGCATTTTAGTACATATCATTTTTCTCTATGTTGATGCATCATGCATAAGCATATTCTGGGTACAATTGCAACGTTGCGACATACATAGAGTGAGAGTTATTTTCTATCACCCTTCAGAAGGGATGGTACATATCATGAAAGAAATACACTGGGTGCTAGCCTCTTGTTTGGATCTTCTCTAGAATATCATTCCAATATTTATTTGAACTTAATTGTTGCCCTATTTCTCTTAAAGAATGACCCTATATATGTTGTTTCTGCCGTTCCGTCAAGAGTTGGGTTATCCACCTCATATTCGAGAGTGTTCCTTTTGATGTTGGTGTAAACACATAAATTTACCGCCTTTCCTCCCCTCTCAACTCTAAGTGTCGAGATAAGGTCCGAGAGTAGAGGAACAACGCTAAATTTATTCTAAGAGTCGCCACCTACTTAGGGGAAGTAGGATCCCGAGATAATCCAAAATAAGGGGGTCTACGGTCCAGAGTAGTCTAGGTAAGAGATCCCTTTAGGTCCTGGGGAAGGGGTTAGGCACCCCAGGACCTCCATCCAATGATGGTAACCTACTCATTAGGTCCAAGCCAAACATTTGAAATCACTTAAAATTTCCTAAATAATTATTAATTTTGCTAATCAAACACAAATCAATATGGGGTGTAAAAGTTTTATTTTTGGTTGGGGTCGAACCCTGGCTCGGGCTGCCTACTTATCCGGTTAGTCGG
Organism: Tetracentron sinense; assembly: GCA_015143295.1. Classification (NCBI taxonomy): domain Eukaryota; kingdom Viridiplantae; phylum Streptophyta; class Magnoliopsida; order Trochodendrales; family Trochodendraceae; genus Tetracentron; species Tetracentron sinense. The sequence continues at coordinate 35,165,911 of CM026556.1, forward strand.
AATCAGACCCTCATAGTAGTTCGGGGTCCGTGACTGTTTTTATACTCGTTTCGGAGTGTGGTCATCCAACTCGTGTTTGAGTTGGGGGAGGGGAAATGGAATTGAGATTTATGAATCTCATTCCGGGAGATGGTCGCGTAGCTAGGTGCTCGTGGGGGAGCTCTAGGGGGCGTTCATTTATTAGGGTAGGTCCTTTTTGAATTTTGTGGGTTTTTTGAATGTTTTTGTTGTTTTGTATTTTTCGATTTTTTTTGTATTTTTTTAATTTTGGCAAGTTTAACTAGTCAAGAACTAACCTAGATGCCCAAGGTAGGCAAAAGAGAAAATAAGGCTTACGGCCAAATCCTATGATTGTACATACATACACATGGATCTAAAATCTATACAGATAAATTAAATTACGACAAATTATTAAGCAAACTAAATAGGATTAGACTAAGGGGAGGCCAAGGCTATTGTGCCAAGGCCCATTAACCAATGATGAAACTTGATTAACCAGCTTTGGCTCAATAACGAAAGCTGAAATTGGATTTGGCAAAACAATCTAGGAACTAATTACTACATACATTAATGATCTTATGCCAAATACAATCACAGGGGTTATAGCATTCTGATTTTGGGCAAAACTTAATTCTGAAATCAAATCTCGAACAAAACCAGACCAAGAGAAACTAGTCTCTAGACAATTAAACCAACACCAAACATAACAGCCCCCTCCCCTTTCTTTCAAGATTTATCATGCAACAACAAGGAACATGATCCAACATTGGTTGGATCCAGATAACCGCACAAACATATGAACATAGAAAAAAGTAAAATCAGAAGAAGGATAAAGCATACCTGCGGTTGTAGGGACGAGGATTGGTGGCGATGATGATGCTGCTACTCCGGCGATCCGATGGACGAGGAGAACACCTGAGGAGTTGAGTTGGCCGGATTCGATCTGGCCAGGGAAGGTGCTCAATGATGGAATTTTCGACACTAGTGATCGAGCTTGGCAAAGGTGTTGCTGGCCGGAAGTTGCTCTGAGGTTGAAAGTGGGGGTTGTTGTCGCCGATAGTAGTGATTCACCGATGGAATTGATGATCGGACTGGTGGTGATGAGGGAGCTGCTGGCCAGATCCACGGGAGACAAGGAGAGCTGGTGCGCTAGAGTTGCCGGCGAGAGAAGAAGATGGACTGATCGGAGAAGATGAAGAAGAGGGATGTCGCAGATGGTGGCTGGTTGCTTCGCCGGAAGTAACTGCTGGTCAGAGGTACTGGATGAGGTGAATCTTGGCCGGAGAAGATGACCGGAGCAGCTGCCCAATTTGAGGAGAGAAGAGATCAGGAGGTGCTGGATCTGGCCAGAACTGAGCCACTATCGTCGGCGATGAGAGCGTGGCAGACTTTGAAGGAGATGGAGAGTTGTTGTTGCTGCTGATCGGATCCCTCGCCGGCGAGAGAAGGAGATGGGAGAGAGAGCTCGAGAGAGGAATGGAGCTGGGATTCGCCGAAAGGGATGGAAGTCGCCGGAGCTTGAGGGGGATGCTCTTGGCTCTTTACAGTCTTCACCAAAGAAAGAAAAAGACAAAAAAAAAGAGAAGAGATCGGGAGAGAAAAGGGGTTGGCTCTCAACCGAATGAGCTTTGGGTTTTTTAAACCCTATCTCATTCCTTATATAGGCAACAGTGATGGGCTGGCTTGGCTTAAAGATTGTGGGCTTTAATAAATGGGCTGTGAGGGTAATGGACTTAGATTTAGGGTTTTGAACACTAAAGAATGGGCCATGACTTGAAGGCTAAGGCTTGGTACATTGAGTTTTGGGTGAGTTCTCTCTCTCTCTAACCACTTTCTTTCTCTCTCAAGACTCAAGCTCACAAAACAAAATTAATAAAAGGGTTTTGGGGGTGTAAAAATGGGGTGTTCACAGTTGGGATGTGGATTAATTCACCTTCCACTTGGCTTGTTTCTTTTATGGTCCCATCGTGTTGGAGTCATGATGCCAAAGCAAGTGATGTTGGAATGACTCACACCAGTTTGTAGCCACACCTGCCTCCAGTTGGGTTTTTAGTCCACATATATTGATTCAGCCAAAGGTAGCTATGGAGAACTGTAGAGAATTTCAGTGTATAAAAGAGAAGAAAAGAAAACAGAAGGACATAATATGTAAAATCTTAATTACTAAAGATATCAAAAAAAAAAAAAATACTAAAGAGAACTTGCTAACTCTCAAGTCTCAACATCAATTTACCGATAATATACACTCTAATTTTGCGAGGACTATCCTTCCAAGGAAGCTGAAGCTTGTGTTTATAAATGTACACTGATACTAACAGAGTTTGTTTATTCATCCGTGAAGGAGTTTCTCAAGAAATGTCAGTGGGTGTCCATTCATCGTTCTACTGTTTTTCATTATGTTTGGGTTTATACTAAATGTGTCCCCTGGTTAATAATTTCTACTACATTAGAAACCAAAAGTAAAAAAGGAGAAAAGAAGTATTCAATGAAATGTTAAGAGGCTAAACGGTCCTAATGGCTCCAATGACACTGGTTTGATCTTATGAGTTCGAAATGTTTCTCATTTATGCATAAAAATTAAAATGTTACTGAAGTCGAACATTGAGCTAGAAGTTGAGGATACGAAGTTTCCTGCCATTGATATCTCCAATGATATATGTGGTTGAGTGTTTGACTGCTATCTGTGGTCTATTATCAAAACACATCCTGCATTTCCATCATAGTTCCTAGAGTGAGAAGTGAAAGCGAGAAGCATAGTGAAAGCCAGAAGCGGGAAGCGAGGCTCAAAAAATCCTTTGGGAAACTAGAAGTAAGAAATGAGATATGGGTGCCTTACTCCCATTACATGAGGTATGGGCAGCCATACATTAGATTTTTTCTTACATGAGATGTGTGGGGAGAACTAGGTGCCTTAGACTGTAAAAAAACCATCTGATTTGTATCTTTTGTTCCTGTATTGAATTAAAATAATATAAATAACATCATTAATATTAAAATCCCATAAAAAATATTCAATCTAATCATATTTGCTTAGGGTAGAGGTGCAGTGGTGCACTATATTTTCCTAATCCCTTAACAAGAAGGTTTCAATCCAACTTGCTCAGGGTCTACACCCTAGCTGTAGACTCGAGTCTATCCCATTACGTCCCATGTACGTAGTGCTCTTTGACCACTAAGGAGATTTGATGGAAGTGAGCTTCCTATCCTGGACATAGCTTCTTTGCAACTATGCTTCCACCATCATGGTGCCTATCAAATTTTGACTGACTGGTCATTGCAATTTATCCTCCTTGCAATGACATCAACTAAGAATAATAGTGGGAGGATGTTAGTAGTTTCTGGAAGCATGTATGGAATAGGAGTAACCAGAAATGTCTTACTGGAGACCAATGGACATGAAACTCTAATATGAAGTCCAGAAAATGCTTTCACCATGACATATTTGTACTCCTCTCTTGGATGGTCGTTTGGGTTTGTTTTTTTTAATATACAATGAAAATACATCAATAACTCGAAGCTTACAAATTTCTTTTGACATATGTTCTTAAAAAAAAGGTTGAGGTTGGTGGTAGTTTATAGATTTAGATTTCTGTGTTCTTCCTAACGTACTATTTTTGCTCAGCTTACTAAAGGTCATGCCTCCCTTCTTGGTCTTCTCTTTTGATAGTTTAATATTCTATTGAAAGAGAAGAAGGAACAAAGAAGACAATAAATGGGCTTCTCTTCCCCAGAACACAAAGGATAAAAAGGAAAAGCTTACAAGGGGTGGAAACCATTTGATGCCTAAAGAGTCTGTAATCACACCCTTATGGCCCAAAAATTGGATATTAGCCTTTCAATGATTGTGACTCTAACCGATATCTAGTTGGTTGGTTCTTTCTCTAGTCTCCTGATTTTTCGATAAAAGTACCATGAACCCAGATTTTTTTGACGCACAATTTAAGACTAGCACTTGGATGTTGTAGAGCAGAGCTCTAAAATCTACATGTATCAACTCTATACACCCAAAAAACCCGTTTTGGGGATTTTGAATCTTAGAGTTTCACTATACAAAGGTATGGTTATCTATTTTACTCATAGTTAGCTACACAATTTGTGGTTTTCCATAGCACAGAGGTTGCAAAATTGACATAACGGGTTTGAGTTTGATCCATGCCTACCTGCTAAGAAATGAAAGGAAAAAATGAATAAAAAGAATATTTTTATGACTTGATCTGGTATCGTCAAATCCATCTACATTGCAATTATTTGTACAATTTGACAAAAATAATGGTGTCTTATTCAAAGGCAGCTCCTACTTTGGTGTATTTCCTGCTATTTTCCCATTCACATTTCTACTTGATTACACTTCAGAAAGGGTAGCAAGAAATTTATGCTCATGATGGGGCTTGGGTAATATAAGAAAATGTTGTGTTCAATTAATCCTTGGAACCACCAATGCATGAATCCTGGAATCCTTTTTTGAGCTCGTTTTATGCGATCTTCTAGTATTGTCACATCTTCTAGTATTGTCACATCGTTATCTTGCATTATGTTCATATGTGCTGCTTCTTATAAAAGTAGAGGTTTAAATCATGGGGGGATGAATCAAGTTTTTAGTTATGGAGGAAGACAGGTTTCAAGCCCAGGTCTGGGGAATATCAACTGGCACCGACTAACCCAACTTAGCTAGCAAGGATTTTTCAAAGAGGAGCTGGTCTGTTGTGCCTGTTTTTCGTAATCTTGATATTTAGATGAAACCGGTGCTCCCTTTTTGGCCCTCCAAAGTACATTTATGCTGTCTATCTTACTAAGTGTTCCATTATCATTGCTTGAGTATTTACAATATGTTGGAGATATATCTTTTTTTTTTTTTAATCTTGAGACATCCCAGAAAGCTTCAAGATAATTAAGTCGTGGACCTTGTTGGATTTGGGAAAAAGCTTTCTGAAGTATCTTTCTCATTCCACTGATATCGTCACATACAAATTCTAGTTATTTCGTGTCACAGTATCTTTTCTTGTAAATACTATATCAAAACACAATGCTCTTCATCTAGAAGCCTTTTTTTTTTTGGTTGGTATCCAGAAGCTTTCACTTATACATTTTTGAGGACTATGAAAGAATAGCAACCAAGTATATAATAATGCAAGCATTCACAGCTAGAGCCTAGAGGTGCTGGGAAGTTTTTCTTCTACTGGATGGAACGAGCATGAATCCTTTTACATGACAGGCATAAGAAGTTGAAGAAAGAAAAGGAAAAGAAAAAGGTAGAAAGCAAACAAGCAACTGTAACCAAAATCGGTACACAAGCACTCGTAACCGGCCATTACACCCGTCCCGTACCTTACCGCGATATTCGTCCCTTACGATAACACACACGGGATTTGATCCTGAAATTTGCTCGGCTAGTGTTAATTGAGGAATGCAAGTATAAAATGCTCTCCAAGGTTATTGACCGTGCCAATCCATAATACTAAAGATCAAATTAAATACCCTAATGGTGTATAACAAGGAAACTTGCAATAGTTATCAATGAATCCACTTTGAAAGTAAATTTGATCTCTACACTCTGGGCATTTTCCGGTTGAGCTCTGCGAACAAAAAATTACAGTAACCCTGATTTATGATTTGTGATTTATGACCTCCATGAAAAATGGTTGCATTGGCATCTCATACAACTTGAATGGAGCTTACCTAGGAGGATTTGAATAGTAGTAGCTCACCTCACGAGATCTACTGACACAAAGCCTGGCCCATATATTTTCTATACAAAACTTAATTTTGACTTAAAACCCATCTCTACCTAACCTACATTTCTCCAAGAAGAAACCATAGGCATTTGCCTTGTAATCGAAGGAAGAGAAACAATAAAGCAAACCATAGAACATTACAGGCATGCCAGGGCAAGAAGGGACACCCACATCTACAAGACAATGGAGATTTGTGAATATTTAATTAGCCCCGTGTTGTTGTTTGGATTACGATTCCGGATTACCCAGAGAGACAAGACAAGAGAGGCTAAGCTTTCCCTAATTTTGAGGAGGTTTTGATTGGTTGGTTAGTTGAATCGTCCCGCGCTTTTTCCTAGATTTCTCTTGAATGTTCATCCGTATTTAATGAGGAGGTTCTCGATCTGCTGCTTCACAGGTCGAAACTCCAAGGCCCATCGAAACCAGGAGCACTTGCAGGTACTACTTTCTGTTCTGTTCTGCTGTGTAAGCCAACTTCTTATGCTCATACCCATTTCGAATTTCTTCGATAAATTGTTATTTTTCTCCTTAAATCTCCTGTTGCATTAGAGATCTGGAGAAACTACGGAGAACCCACAGACAAGCATTACGGACAACAGTAGCTTTGAGGTAAAAAAAAAACAAACTGCCCATCTTCATACCCTTTTCGATTTTGTTATTGTTGTTGTTGTGTGATCGTTAAATGCAATATCATCAAAGGAAAATATGTTAAGTAGACAGTTTCACAAATAGTGAACCATGGCAAAGTAAAATGCTACAGCAACAGACTATCCAGGGAAAAGCACAAATAAACACTAACACAACCCCAACTATGAAATGGGTACACCAATCCTAAGCTCCCCTGCACCATTTCGAATTTCTCTCATAAACTGTTACTTCTAATCTCTTGTGACATTAGAAATTGAGAGAAACCAACGGGAATCCACTGGTAAGAATTACCAATGGAAGTGTAATGGGTTATTCATTAGTTTTGCTTCTTAATTTTATTTTCTGTATTTTATTTTTGGTAGAAGGTGGGTTTTTCATGTCTTTTTTTTTTTTTCCATTCACTATGGTCGTCCTTGCCATTTGAGTCTGATAGGTGTATGATTGTATATATATATATTTTGCTGTTTTGCATCGCATAGCTATGTTCGTTGACTCCTAACACTTGACACTTCATAGTTGCCAAAACAAGAAGAGAAAACGAGAAGCAAAGAGAAGCAAAAGGGGTTTAAAAAATCCTTAAGAAGCAGGAAGCGCAAAATGAGATATAGATGCCTATTTATCATTATATTAAGATCGCCAGTCATGCCTTTTACATAAGATATTTGTTGAGAGTAGGTACCTTGGGTTTCAATCCAACATACTTGCTTAGGATCTACACCTAGGCTTTAGACTCGGGTCTATCAAATCGCTTCTTACGTATATAGCCCCCTTTGACCACTAGGGACATGACGGAAGCGAGGTTCTTGAGAAGCGAGTCTGGGAAACGAGCTTCCTATGAAGAGAGCTTTCCACCTTGTACATTGCTTCCTTGCAACTATGTGACACTCTCTCCCTTTGAAATATACTTGTTTTGGAAGGATTGGATATTGATGGCCTTTAAGATACAATTGGGAAAGTTAAATGACTGAAATGAACAAACGTAGTAGCAAACTCGAGCTACCCAACGGTTTGACATTGTGTGTTATGATCCACATTGTCACAAATTAGGTACAATGGCTTCCTGGTGAACTACAAAACACCCAGATGAATGGCAAAGCAGCGGTTAGGGTGAGTGCTGCATGTGAATTATGACAATGCTATAGTTTTTAACCCGTGTTTTGAAGTAACAGAAAATAATAGAAAAAGAACACGAAAGAAAATACTGAGGGATAGTGTCATGCCTGAAATATCTGTTACCAGAGTTTGAGCCCTCTGAAGGACTTTTTGGTTTTCCGAACTTTCAACTTTTAGTTCCCTTTTTCTTTAATAATTTCTTCTTTGAAGAGTTCCAACAGTCAGCAATGAAGTATACTGATCCTAAAAAAAGTCAGCAATGAAGTCTGTAGTGTCTTCTTCTTCTTTTTGGAAGGTATAAGTGTCTTCTTCTTCTTAAAACCACTACGAGAGTTCCATTTCCAAATTGAGCCTTTAGTAATTAGGAGTTTGTTTATATCGGCTGGGTATAAGTGTATAATAAATCCTTGGAAATTACTCAATGACTTCAATATTTCCCAATTTATATTTTGCTGAATTTTCTTTTTTCCGAACAGAAATTGAGAGAAAAAATGGTCCATTCACAGAATAGTGTTGCTGCTAACATCATCCTGAACCATGACTTCTCTGGAGGACTGCATTCTTGGAACCTCAATTGCTGTGATGGTCATGTAGTTTCAGGCGAGTCGGGTAACCTTGAAGGAGCATCACCAAAGTCCGGGGGAAGTTATGCTGTTATCACGAATCGCAAGGAAAGCTGGCAAGGCTTAGAACAAGACATCACGAGCAGAGTTTTACCAGTTTCTATTTATATTGTCTCTGCTTATGTTAGAGTGTCTGGGCCTCTTCAGGGATCCACTGGATCCACTATAGTCCAGGCCACATTAAAACTAGAGTACCCAGATTCAGCAACTAGCTATTTGTCTGTTGGAAGGTAATAGGATTTCCTTCTCCATTGTTCTTTTTGGTGGATATTCCTCCTCCAATATGGTGGATATATTCTTCGGTGGCTTGGTTCTCGGGATCATGTTAATGAAAATTGTCAGTTGCAGAGCTTCTGTGTCAAAGGAGCGGTGGGAGAAGTTGGAGGGCAAGTTCTCATTGTCAACCATGCCCAACCGGGTGGTATTCTATTTGGAAGGGCCTCCCCCTGATGTAGACTTGCTCATAGAGTCTGTTGTGATCTCCTGTTCCAATCTCAACGAGTGTGAGGTACACATCTTTTAGCCTTCTTTTTCCCAACTTGATTCTTTTTCAAGTTTCAAGTAAGGTCTTTGGTAGACAATTTGAGAAAAATGGGATGACTTATGGATAAAAGGGAAGCATGATGGATCATCATCATCATCATCATCATCATTATTACTATTACTATTACTATTATCATTATCGGTGATGTGAGATGGAGTGTTATAGAAAGAATATTAATTGGTTAATTTTTTGAAAATTTTTTGAGACATCCTCCACAACTTCTGATAGTGGCACAAAGTCATTATCCATAGAAATGTTTACGAGCTATATCTTCTTATTGTTTGAATTTTCTTCAATCTGTGCAACTCTTCACTTTTTCTGTTGTCCATTTCAACTTGTCTATTACTGATTGATGCCTCAAATATGTCTTTCCATCTGGAAAGAGTACAATCTTGAGATGTGTCACTGGTGTAGATGGGAACATCATACTGAACCCTTGCTGGAGGATGACCTCAATAATTGATCTGGAAGAGGCTTCTAGACGCTTGTATGACTCTATAGGAGATTGAACATCATATTCTCTGTTGTTTTAATTTAAAACATATTGCTCATGTTCATACCCATTTCAAATTTCTGCAATAAACTGTTTTCTTTCTGTGGCATTTAGGGATCTGGAGAAACTACGGATGCTCCAGAGACAAGCTGTGGTCACAACAGTAGTTTGGAGGTACAGGTTGTTCTTCAAATATGTTTTCAAAATCTTTTTATTTTCTACTTTCTTGTTGAATTGGTTTTAGGAGGCGGGTTGTTCTTTATATGTTTTATATAAAACATATCGGTGGGTTGTTTTCCTTTCAGACTGAGAGGTCGTAAGGATAGATTGAATTGATGGGTATTTCACTATTTCTATTATTGTTTTTGTTCGCATTTTGAAATTATCTGAATTTTAGTTTTTTTAGAAATATCTCAGTTTTGGGAGGACTGATTACTAATAGAACTAGAAAATTAAAGAACGGAACTGAACAAGCTTAATAGCAAACGAGCTATCTAACGATTTGAAGTTGTATGTTATAATCATCCAAGTCATAGATGGGGGTGCTACTGGGCTCCTGGTGAACTACAGAACACCCAGATGAATGGCAAACAAAGCAGTTAACGTGTGTATGGAGTTGAAATTATGACACTAGTATAGTTTGTGGACTCGGATTTCAAATCAAATAAGTACGAAAATATGTTACTAAACCATTTTATTGATCATACAATGCCCACTTATAATAGATTAATCAGGTTTTTAAGCAACAATGTGACAATTCTGCCCTTTCCTTTTAAACTCCCAAATCCCCCAAATCCATTCACTTTATGCCGTCTTCCGTTCTTCATTCTTCTTTTCTCTGGACCTAAAATGGCCACCATTTTTCGTTCTTCTTCTGATAAAAAATTGTGATTTAACTTAAATCACCTCGATAGAAGATTATCTTTTTATTAATGAATAAAATCTCCTATTCGTTCTAATCTGGACCACAAATAACTGTTCTTCATTCTTTTCTTCTACGTTCCTTTTCCAAACCAAAAATGGTGATTGTTCACCTTGATGGAAGACTACTTGTAATTACTAAAATCACCATCTTTAGTTTTTTGTTTTGTTCGTTTTTCTCCATTTCTTTTTTGATGGTTTTGGGCCATAATGAGAGAAAGAGACTACTTTTAGCGGGTTTTTAGTTTGTTTTTTCTTTTAATGGTGAGAATCATAGTTACCAGATCGAGAAGCGAAAACAAGAAGCAAAGTGAAAGCGAGAAGCGAGACTCAAAAAATCCTTAGGGAACGGGAAGCGAGAAATGAGATATAGGCTCTTCATATGTTATTATGGGTAGTTATATATTTAATTTTATCTTACAAGAGATTCTTGTGGAAAAGTAGGTGCCTTAAGTTCCAAATTGAGAATTTTTGCTTAGAGTTTACACCCTAGGTTATAGATTGTGGTCTATCCCATCACTACACACATATAGCTCCATTTGACTACTAAATGGGACGTGATGGAAGCGAGCTTCCTAAGAAGCGAGTTTGTCTGAGGAAGCGAGCTTCATAGGAATCGAGTCTGGGAAACGAGCTTCCTAGGAAGCGAGTTTCCCACCCTATACATAGCTTCCCTGCAACTATGGTGAAAATAATGAGGAAGAGACTGTATGAGAGAGAGATCACGAGCAAGAGAGACAGAAAATAATAATAATATTGTATTCACATTTATTTAAAAAATTGAAAAAATTGCCACTGTAGCAACGCAATGGCGATTTGGACAGCACAACATGATCTGTGTGGCCCAAATCGTCGTTTCTCCACCGCAGTGGCGATTTCGAAATTTCAAAGAACATATTAATTACATGACATTAGCAGTCGGTCTAAATCGAACTCTATCAGTTGGTGAACCCATTTCACCCGCCAATAGATTGTATGAGAAAGTGTTCGATTTATTTGGGGTTCTTAACAGAAATTAACAAATAAATAAAGCTTAATTTAAAGAAAATTACACATCTCTAGCTTGAGTTCCATTCAGTGTAACTATTTCCCTTACATCACCACATGTGCTTACATGAACAAGAAAGTGTGAATTTCTCAAAACAAGGTATAATCCTTAGTCCTTACTCACCAAAAGTCCTTACATGAACGAGATCCATTCTTAAAATGAAAAAGAAGGTTTGCAGTAAAAATGATCTGGGTTTTGTGAGGAAAATGGTCTGGGATTAGTTCCTAGATCATTATCTCAAGAAGAATTGCGTAAACCATCATTGACAAGAGAAGGGAGAGTCTTTGAGATATTTTAGGTCCTCACAGTCACAACAACGACAAGAGTCTCCTTCAACTCTCAAACATCAAACCCTACATGTAGAAAACCCTAAATGTTGCTTTTATATGTGTTCCAAAAGGGAAATTTTCCGCTCCACTTGTTAAAACTAAACGTTTGTAAAAATTTAGAAAATTTCCACCACGAAATTTGTTTTAATGACCAAACCCTGCCTGATATTTAAAATTGTGGCAGACACAAAGTGGTGAATCACCCAAAATAAATAGGGGAAAAAAAACAGAGAATGAGATACATGTGTGGAAAGCCTATTAATGTGGGACATAGATCCTAGACCTGAAGTATTTTGAAGCATGAGTCTGACCCCTGATTTGGATATCATGGTTTTCAATACCTTCAAGTTCAACTTTGAATTTCCTTATCCTTAATAACTGTTTCTTTAAAGACAGTCAAAAGTTGGCAGTGAATTCCGTTTTCGCTCTTTCTTCTTCTCCTCTTTAATACCAGGAGTATCGAGCGCTACAGGCAACACCATTTTTAAATTGACCTTATATCAGGATTTTTTTTTTACTGGATATTTGAAGCTTACGTTGGATTCTCGAAGTAACGTATCGTTCTCAATTTAAGTTCTCCAAATTTTTTATTTTTTCCTGACAGAAAATAAGAGAAAACATGGTCAAATCACAGAGTAGTTTTGCTGCTAACATCATCCTGAACCATGACTTCTCTGGAGGGCTGCATTCTTGGCACCTCAATTGCTGTGATGGCCGTGTAGTTTCAGGGGAGTCCGGTTACCTTGAAGGTGCATCAAAAAATTCAGGGGGTAATTATGCTTTAATTACAAATCGCAAGGAATGCTGGCAAGGATTGGAACAAGATATCACAAGCAGAGTTTCACCAGGTTCCACTTATTCAGTCTCTGCATGTGTAAGAGTGTCTGGGCCTCTTCAGGGATCTGCTGGAGTCCAGGCCACATTGAGAGTAGAGTACCCAGATTCAGAAACTAGCTATTTGTTTATTGGAAGGTAATGACATTTCCCACTCCAATATGGTGTCTTTGTTCTTGGGATTGTGTTAAATGACACATACCAGTTGCAGAGCTTCTGTGTCAGAGCGATGGGAGAAGTTGGAAGGCACGTTCTCATTGTCAACCATGCCCTACCAGGTTGTATTTTATCTGGAAGGTCCTAATCCAGGAGTAGACCTGCTCATTAAATCTGTTGTGGTCTCTTGTTCCAGTCTCAATGATTGTGAGGTACATATATTTTGTAACTTTTCTTCCCAACCTGGTTGACTTTCAAGTAAGGCGTCTGTAGATAATCAGGAAATTAGGGAAGATACATTGATAAAATAGGATGTAGAGATTGAGATTTCAAGAAAAGTAGTAATCAGACTGTTCTTTGCAAAGTTTTTGAGAAGTACAGTCTGCCATGTGGCAGAAAGTCACTATCCTTAGAAAGGTATAGAAGGCATTGCTCTTCTTCTTCTTTGGCTTTTGCTCCAATCTCTGCAATTATTTAGTTTTAGGCCATTTCAACTTGTCTATCACTGATTGATACCTGAAGTTTGCATTTTTGTTTCCCATCTGGAAAGAGTACAAATGCGAGGTTTGAAAGTGGTGGAGATGAGAACATCATACTGAACCCTCAGTTTGAGGATGGCCTTAGTAATTGGTCTGGAAGAGGCTGTAAGATTCTAGTACACAACTCTATGGGAGATGGGAAAATATTTCCATTATCCAAAAAGTTCTTCGCCTCTGCAACTCAACGTACACAGAGCTGGAACGGAATTCAACAGGACATCACTGGACGAGTGCAGCGGAAACTTGCTTATAAGGTCACTGTTGGAGTTCGGATATTTGGGAACAATGTCACTTGTGCCGATGTACAGGCAACTTTGTGGGTTCAAATGCCAAATCGCCGTGAACAATATATAATCATCGCCAAGTTAGTTAATTTCACTTCTATATATTTCCATTACACTCATTTTAATGCTATGTATATGGCTTCATGTATTTATCAATTTGTTTCCATGATCCAAAAGCAGAAAACATCTTATTTTTGTTTATATCATTTGCTGGCACCATACGTGATGTAGACACTTCTCTTGACCTTCTCAAATTTCTGAAGGAAGATGCTTGTTCCTGAAGTTTGCAGGCAACAGATAAGGAGTGGGTAGAGTTGCAGGGAAAGTTTCTTCTAAATGTTGCCCCATCAAGAGTAGTCATCTATTTGGAAGGGCCACCACCGGGCACTGATATTCTTGTCAATAGTTTAGTTGTAGAACATGCAGCAAAGATCCCTCCTCCACTTCCACCAGTTATTGAGGTTAGTTGGTTGTAAATCATCCTTACATTCATATTTTTTTTTATAAAGGTTACAAAGTGATTTGATCTGTGGGGATTTTCTTCATATATTTTATGATAAATTCTTGGTTCCAGAAATCTTATACACACTTTCTTGGAAGCTTAGTTTTTAATGTTCTAAGCATTCAAATTATGATTCTATATTTTGTAGAATGCTGCTTTCGGAGTCAATATAATCCAGAATAGCAGTCTTGATGATGGCCTTAACGGGTGGTCTCCCCTTGGTAATTGTACTCTGAGCATTGGAACAGGTTCACCACATGTACTTCCTCCAATGGCAAGAGATTCCCTTGGACCACACAAATCTCTAAGTGGCCGCTACATACTTGTGACCAATCGCACACAGACCTGGATGGGCCCTTCTCAGATGATCACAGATAAACTGAAACTCTATTTGACGTACCAAGTATCTGCTTGGGTTCGGGTTGGCCCTGGTACAACTGGTCCTCATAATGTGAATGTTGCATTCAGTGTAGATAGCCAGTGGGTCAATGGGGGCCAAGTTGAAGCTATTGATGACAAGTGGCATGAAATTGGAGGTTCCTTTAGAATTGAGAGGAAACCCTCCAAAGTTATGGTTTACATTCAAGGTCCTTCTTCAGGTGTCGATTTAATGGTTGCTGGACTTCAAATTTTCCCAGTCAACAGGCAAGCAAGATTTGAACATTTAAAGAGGCAGTCTGATAAGGTATTTATGCTAATTCATTAAAGTCCAATGCATTATTCTTCTGATATTTGATTCTGTTTGCTTATCCCAAAGTAATATTATTTTGGTATTCAAAAGACTGGAAATCCCACTGGGTTGACTTATGATTTGGCTGGTTGACTCACTATTGAGTACAAAGTCTGCTCACTTAGCAACGTTTGAAGATCTTCTCGCTGAGTTTGGTTTGAGTCATTTGGTTGAGTCAGTGTCTTCACAAATGGATTTCGACGACCTATACTACTTATAAAACAGAAAAACTTGCTCTAGTATATATATGAAATAAAATATGTGATTTGTCCCAAGGACCTAGTCTACTCTCCAGAGTTGACTTTTTTAAAACTGGCTGAGTCAAGTCCGCTCCAAACTTGAGAATATCTCGCTTCTGGTTCAAATATTTCTCATCTTGTTGCCCTGCAGATACGAAAGTGTGATGTGATCCTAAAATTCTCAGGATTGGAAGTCGGCTGTTTGTCTGGCATATCCGTCAAAGTCAAACAAACACAAAACAGTTTCCCCCTTGGGTCATGTATTAGTAGGACAAACATGGACAATGAAGACTTTGTCGATTTCTTTGTGAAAAATTTCAACTGGGCTGTTTTTGGGAACGAGCTGAAGTGGTCCTGGACGGAGCCGCAACAATGTAAACTTAACTACAAGGATGCTGATGAGCTTTTGGGTTTGTGTAATAGCCACAATATCGAGACCAGAGGTCATTGTCTCTTCTGGGAAGTGGAAGACACCGTTCAGTCATGGGTCCGATCATTGAACAAGAACGACTTGATGACAGCCATTCAGAATCGTCTGACTAGTCTTCTTAAACGGTATAAGGAGAAGTTCAGGCACTACGATGTGAACAATGAGATGCTGCATGGATCTTTCTACCAGGACCGATTGGGGAAGGATATAAGATCGTACATGTTCAAGGTGGCCCACCAATTGGACCCGTCTGCCACCCTGTTTGTGAATGATTACCACATTGAGGATGGATGTGATGCTAGATCTTCTCCCGAAAATTACATTCAACATGTCCTCGATTTGCAAGAGCAAGGTGCTCCCATTGGAGGAATAGGAATACAAGGACATATAGATAATCCAGTTGGGCCTGTTGTCTGTTCTGCTATGGATAAATTGGGGATACTTGCTCTTCCAATCTGGTTCACGGAACTAGATGTGTCATCAATAAATGAGTACATTAGAGCAGATGACTTGGAGGTTATGCTCCGGGAAGGCTTTGCCCATCCTTCAGTGGAGGGTATCATGCTATGGGGATTCTGGGAGTTGTTTATGAGCCGGGATAATGCCCACTTAGTTGATGCAGAAGGCAGAGTTAATGAAGCCGGTAAGAGGTACCTTGCTCTTAAGCAAGAGTGGTTGTCTGAGACTCATGGGCACATTGACCATCAAGGAGTGTTCAGATTTAGAGGCTACCATGGGACATACAACATTGAAGTTGTTTCTCCCTCAAAGAGAGTCTCTAAAACATTTGTTGTCAAAAAGGGTGAGTCGCCACTTGCAGTGACCATAAATTTGTAAGTAATTTCTGTTTACACAATAAGGATCAACACCATTTTTTTCATGTTCCATGCTGTTAAGCTCGAGTAAAAAGAAACTCAAACGGACCTTGTCATGAACTGAACAGTTTCTATCAATGGTTTTGTATATGAATTATTCTGTAAATAGGTTGATATGTTGCTTCTACCGTAATTAGGCGACGAAATAAAGAAATGTCATTTTTTGTGCTATTACTGAATTTCTTGTTTTTGTAGATATGAGAATGATTACTTACACTTCAATTTTAATATAAATTGTGTAGTGGTGCTTTTCACTCACACTATCATAAACACCAAATGCAAATGCTTTCAAAATAAAGAAGGGTGAAACAATGCACAGGAGTTACTCTGCGATCTTGAATTGGCCAATGACCACCAGGTGCAACAGTGATTGATGCCAGTGCTGTGCTATGACCAGAAGGGGTGGCTGATGGTGTTGGATAATTGCAAATGTCTGATGTGAAACTACATTCATATAACATTTAGCTTCCAAAATACTTGAATACGATATAATCAAGGAAATTCTGTCTCAAAATTTAATTTTCTCTAGTGATATAATTCACCAAGTCTGACATACTTACGAACAGGCCTTGGTAGTTTATTGTGAACTACGCCGTTTTGTTTCATGATCTCCTATTGATGATGATTTGGATTTACATTAAAGCCATGATCAGCTCCATCTGCTTATTTCTCTTCTTTGGACAGGAAAAGAGAGCATCGAAGAAAGACCAATGATAGTGGGGGTGCTTCCTCCAACTAAGATTCACTTTTCCAACACTAGCAGTAGTATAATAGTGATCCCAAGATGATAAGGAAACCCTGTTCTTTGGATTACCTTGAATAATCTCTCTTATTACTTAATGGGCATCATAGCCGCGTTTATCATTATATAAAGGGACTACAACGAACCAACTGCCGAGATGTAATTACGGCCCTTCTTAAACTATGGATTAATGCAATGTAAATAAAAATTTCTACTATTGTGAAGGATAAATGCAACATTACAGATAGTAGTGATTAACATATGCTAATACCCACTAACCCCTTCTCGCCCAGCAAAACAAGAAAAAACAAATTATAAGGTTTGCATTTGAGTATTGGTGTATGGTAGGTCCAGCCCATGGGTTGTTTGCCCATTGTGAGCTCGGCCTTAGATAAACCTAGCCCATTGACAGCTCTATAAAAGAGCATTAGAGAGGGAAAGAAAGAATAAACTGAAACCCCTCAAGTAGTGTAGGAGAGGAAGCTTGGAAGACCAAGTTATCCTGAAAGAAAAGCAGAAAAGGAAAAGAAAGCAAATCTACAGTCAGTTTCCCACTTCCTACCCATATAAAAGGCCCCTATTGAGAAAGCCCTAGGGTTAGGGTATGCCCAAAGCTTGGTACATATATATATATATATATATATATATATATATATATATATATATATTTATATTTTTTTGGGGTAACGAGGGTGTTCGGGCCTCTTAGAGCACACGACTAATCCCCCAGGCACGTGCAAACCCCTCCATCCACACGCACTAGGTAAATAAGGATAAATATCTAAGGGTGGCCATCAAGGGGAAGGGAATCAAACTTAGAACCTCTACTACCTGAGGCGTGGTCCTACCACATACCAATTGTGAACGGTCCAAAAAAGGCGGAGTAAAAAATTGTGGACCGGCCGATGGGTTAAATGGTGAGGAACATTTTGATTTTCGGGCAAGTAGACCTTAGAGGTAAGGGACTCATCGGTTCCTTCATGGCCTATCCAACCACTACCAGTACCTTGCAGTTATCATAAAGAATTGGCCCCATATGTGAAGATTATATATGGTACTAAAGTAGCAATTGGTAACATTAATTTAAATAGGTAGTGCTTATTTAAAAATTGAACTTAATTAGACTTATTGTCAAGTTAAAGGTTAATTGAATGTCTAGATCTTTTAAAGTAAAGGTTTTACTTCAAAATTAATAAGGAGACGTGAACTACTTTTTTCTTTTGAAGTAAAACCTTTAATTCAAAAAGATGTAACATCTACGTAAGCTTTAACTTGACAATCTAAAATCCAACTAAGCTCAATTTTTAAATAAGCTCTACTTAATTATCAAACACCACCACCTAAGTTTGACTCATATTCCTCTTTCCTGTAGAATCATGGACTGGATACCCATCACAGAGTTTAGAAAACCATGCAGAAGGGAGTCAGTTTTCCTCGGTAGCAACCGATGAGCATCAGCGCTAGCTTATGGAATGGCGATAGCTGGGCAACGCGTGGCAGACACGACAAGATAGAATGGAGGTGACAATGAAAGTAGGGGTGTATCCAAGCCGAGCCAGCTCGAAGGCTCGGCTCTATCAAGTCGAGTTTAAGCTTTAATATTTGGCTTGATCAAGTTAAGTCGAGCCGAGCCAAGCCATTTTTTAAACTTGAAATGTGTTCAAGTTGAGCTTGAGCCAAGGCCTGTTTGATTCGGCTTAACCCGGATATATATATATATATATATATATATATATATATATATATATATATATTATTTATAGGGAAAAGCTAAAACTCACGCCAATTCTGTATCTTTCACGTAGGCAAACAATGATGGCAATTTGGTAATTATAGAGAGGACTAAGGATAGTTTTAAAAACCAATGAATTGTTGACCCCAACATAAATGATGACAAATCGGTAATTATAAAGTGAACTAAGGAAAGTTTTGAAAAACAGTTTTATTGTTATAATTACAAAAATACCATTGATCATTATTAGAATTACAAAATTGCCATCAGATTTTCAAAGCCGTGAATGATAAACAGTTCACGCATTGCGTGAACGGTAGCAAGTCCTCGCATTGCGTGAACTGTAGCAAGTCCCTTATTTATAATATTAATAATAATAAAATATTATTTAAAATAAGTTTTTAAATAAATCAAGTCGAGCTCGGCTCCAATAAACCCCTGAATGAAAGTATCCACGAAGCTTCGTTTAATTATGTAGCCTGGTTGCAGCCATAAATAAGGTCGATCGTAGTTGAATTATTTATGCTTAACAAAAGCATTGTAATCAAGCTATGGACTTCAGGGGATGGACATTTACATAAGAATTAGGCAACAACATCTTCAACATCATTTGAGCTGTGTTTGGAGAAAGTTTCAACTCCTAATTACTGTTGTTCTTTACTAGAGATGGTCTTTATACTAACATAAACAATAAACTTTGAGGGAAATAGAATGTCTAATCGATTACCAAGATAGTTACAGGCGCAGCCTCGGTGTTCTCACTCTAGCTCACCTTTCTCATGAGACCTTATGCATTTCAACTAAAGTTTTCCATTTGGATTTCCCAATTTTGTAGCATTCTCGATTTGAGCCTTTCACCTACAAACAGTTGGAAGACATTAACCAAACTCATAAATGATATGCCCCCGAACCCATAAGGAAGTGTCACATAATTTGGATAGGAGATTTCTACTAGGTTGAAAATCAATCCCCTTAATTTGGACTTGCTCAATAGGACATATGAACCTTGGTCATTGGGCAGTCACCATTATTCAAGAAAGGACTTTGCTACTGAGACCCCATTAGGGCCGAGACCATGCTCTAAGAGCATGGGATTTCAGGTGAGGCCTACCATTTGAAAAGGGCCCCAACCTGAAATCCCATGCTCTTAGAGCATGATCTCGGTGGTCTTGGTCCCAAGGGGGGGTCTCAGAAGCTTTGTCCTATTCAAGAAATATCAAATTGATGGTGGATAAAGATGGATCGGTGTGTGCATGTGATAGTAGTTAGCTTTTCTGTGCGAAAAGACAAGTTTTTGTGGTGGGTCCACAAAGACCTAACACAAAATTCTTAGGAGAGTGCAATACTGGGAGAGGGGGCTAGCATTCCCAGGAGTATTTTGGGGCTCCAATTCGCCCTTAACATCCCTATCTAATACTGGTTCTGACTTTTTCTCTAAATTTTGAACTAGGAAGGGCATGACATTATCTTCTGGAGAATGCTAGTCACATTTCCTCTCTGCTCCACTTTCTCTATGGACCAACACGTGCTCACTTTTTCTGGTTGTTTTGCAGTCGATTGAAACTTAAGAAGGGATGGGTTTAAATGCTGAAACTTTAACCTATTGTAAAAGCGGTCCGAAAAAGTGAAGACACGTGATGGTCTTATAGAGAAGAAAGGGAAATAATTAACTTACCTAGAAAATGGATTTTAAAATCTAAGGCTGGACCTCATTGATCAATGCCCTCCTTTTAAATACCTATCTAAAGTATCTGAAAAATAGATTTTAAAATCCAAGACTGGACCTCATTGGTCCGGATATTTAAGGAGGGGGGGGGGGGGGGGGGGGGGGGGGGGCATGGACCAATGAGGTCCATCCTTCGATTTTAAAATCCATTTTCGGATAGCATCCCCAAAACTCTTGTTCGTGTGTGAGGTTAAGGCTGGGTTCAAGTCTATTCAAAAATCACAAAAATGCAGGACCAAGTCCGGCCAATTGACACCCCCCACTTGTAACTTAACAATGTTTCTTAATGCACACCGTCAAGGGATTTTACGGTTCAGGCACACTACACTCGCATATCAAGGGATTGTTAGGATTTTTCTTATTAAATAAAAACTCATGTGGTCTGGCGCAATCCTTAGTTTTCAAAACTCGGATTGTATTGCTGTCAATAGAGAATGTTAAGGATAATGGGTCCCACTAAAGATATGTGATCAAACAGGGACTCTTTAAGTGTTATTAAAGCTAACAGCATGGTCAGGGTTGGCGACCGTTAGATCTTTGGTGTGATCCCTCTTAACCCCTGGATCTTATGATGGGTAAGGTTCCAAGGGTATATAAAGCAAAGAGGGGGTCCCTCTTTTCTCTTACGTCAATTGGAAGCCCCATTGAATCAGACCTAAGGAGAAAAGAGAAGACTCCTCTCATCCCTCTCAAGCGCCAAGAAACCCAGTGTCACACCGTGAAGGGAATAGGGAAATTCCAGCGAAAGGTATGAGATTATCTTTTTTAATCTGTGTCCCCTTTTGATTATGAATTCTAGAAAAAAATTTATCGCATGGTCTAGATTCAGTATTTGAATAATCTTGTTTTGTTTTAACATTATTATTCTTGAATCCCAACAATTGGTATCAGAGCCCAGGGTTGACCTTGTGATTAATTTTTCTTAATAATCAAATCTAAGCGGGGTTTTATTTTCGGATCTAATAATCAATTTTTATTGATCTAGTGATTCGGATGTAAGGAAATCAACAAATAAAATTGATTAATTGGTTACGGATTTGATAATCGATTTTATTGTTTTAGAAATAATTTTTGAGTTGAATAATTATTTTTTAAGATCCAAGTGAATCAGATTAAAAAAAAGAAAGAAGAGGTTTTTCAGCGTTTTCGGTTGGACGGCGATTCCGCAGCCGTCCGTTGCCGGAGGACGCTTCCGGTAGTTGGGTTTTGCTCGCTGGAGGGTGGCCGTCGGTTTGTCACCGGCGGCAGCCGCACAGGTGGCCGGTAGGGTCCCCAAGAAGGAGAAACCAGTATACGGGTTTAGGGTTTTTTAAAATAAAAAATAAATAAAAACTGTGCGGGCTAAGAAGATGAGTCACGAGGGTCAACCCGACCCGGTGACCCGAGTCGAACCCAAAACCGAAATCCAGGTGGATCTTGGTTCGACTCACATAACCCGATCCAAATTTGACATGACCAACCCGAATAGTTTTGACCCGAACCGAATGAAATCCGATCCGGTCAATGTGGACCGAACCGGTTCGACCGGACCGGGACCTAAGCCGAACCGGATCGTTGACTGAACCGAACCGAGTGGAACCTGGACCGGACCGCGTAAGCGCATCAGACCGCGCGCGCGTGAGCCAATTCCGTGCGCGTGCGGCACACCACCCGCGCGTGAAGCGCATTCCCCGCGCTTGAGGCGCACTTCCAGCGCGCGAGACGCGCGTGCGCTACGCGTGACACTTGCAGGGAGTGTCCCCTGCGCGTGACACGTCCCCAGGACACGTCCAGGACGAGTGTCCGACCTTCCCTGAGGTTTTTGGGTGTTCTGATTCCGTTTTTGGGGTCCATTTTTGACTTCTGAGCACTGTAAAGAGTTGTTTTAGTGCATGAATATTATTTTCATATGGTTTTGACATTAAATAAAGGAAAAACTTGAAGCTTTTACCCAAAATTAATATCAGGAACTAAAGTTAGATCATCCTATGGGGTTTAGGTTTGATCTGTAAGGCAGTGATTCGAATGGGCATAACTGAAGTAGGTTAGATTGTCTTGCCCAAAGGTGACCGTCTTATAGGAGGTTATGGTCCTTCGAATTTGAGATTTTGATCTCATTTAGACTGCGAGTTTGCACTCACCTACATTGAATAACTAGTCTTGCCCAAAGGTGTCTAGGGACTTTTTGTAGACTGAGTGGGGCAGAATGATTTGTGCGTGGCGGTGAGAGAAAGATAACCCTCTTGCCCAAAGGTGTGGAAGTGTCCTAATCAATCCAAAACGTGATAGATCAGTTCTGTGCGCGACTGTTGTCGCCAATTGGGGGGTGAATTGCATGCCAAAATCTCTTGCCCAAAGGTGTGATTAGATGATGCGCCCACCTGTCCCGTAAAGTGGAAGTAAGCAATCTTAAAGTAAACCACTTTAGCTATCCGGCTTAACCCCAAGACCGGATTAGAATCATAAAGCTTAAATAAAGTCATGCAATGACAAGTATAAAGTAAATTACTATAATTTGTGCAATAATTTGTTAGACATACCATAACATAGTAAAACATTGACATTTTCATATATGGATGGGTCTGTTGTTCAGAAACATTTGACTGGGATTGAGCCTTTGAATGGTTCAAACTATAGTTCTTAGAAGATGCAGCTAGATATAGTTCTGGGTTGCCTTGATTACGACTTTGTCCTACTGGAGGAAAAGCCGGTTACTCCCACTGCTGAGTCTTCAGATTCAGATAAGTTATTGCAGTCGAAGTGGGAGAAGGCCAATAGGATGGCTATGATGATCATTAAGACTTCTGTTCAAGAAGCCATCAGAGGTGGTATTCCTGCTGCTGATACTGCTAAGGTTCTTCTTGAAACTATCAAGAAACAATTTATTGGGTCTGTTAGGTCTCGTCAATACAGTTGTTTGACTCAACTAATTTCATTGAAGTATGATGGTGCTGGAAATGTTCGGGAGCACATCTTGAAGATATCTAAGTTAATTATCTCTCTTAGAGAGCTTGAGTTAACCATTGAGAATGACCTCATGGTGCATTTGGCTGTAGCCTCACTTCCTGAATCATTTGATGCTTTTAAGGTTAATTATAGTGCACAGGATAGGAAGTGGGACCTGCATGAACTGATAGCTATATGTGTTAGTGAGGAAGAGCGCTTGAAGTGTGGGAAAGCCGAGTATGCAAACTTGGCTGTGAATTCTGGTAGTAAGAAGAATTTTAAGAATAAAGGGTTCAAGAAATCTAATTCACAGAATTTCTGGTAAGGACAAAATTCAGGACAGAGTTCAGGTCATAATTTAGGACAGAGTTCAGGATATCAATTTCAGGGAAATGATAATACTGAGGAACTAGAGGAGATTGAGTGTTTCTTCTGCAAGGGGAAAGGCTACATGAAAAGAGACTGTTTCAAATATAAGGATTGGTGCAGGAAGAACAAAGGAGTTCATTCATCGGCGAAGCGCCAAGGCTGATGAGCTGCTGATTTTTGAAGAACTCTACACCAACATTATTAGAGGCTGTTGGAACTTGCTGATTAGTATTAGACTTTGTTTATGGTTTTTACTATTAGATATTATTTTCATTGTGCCGTTGTTTAGGCGAGATATTATTGGATTGGATACAGTTTAATTTTATCCTTGAGGGGAGTACACTCTCAATCAGACATATTTTTTAGACAGTTGGTAGTAATATATTAGTAGATGATCTTTATTAGCTAAACTTGGACTCGTATTTTATATCATTCTTGTTGTATGTTTGTTAACATCAGACATATGTTAAGGTCAGTGGGAGCAGGTTTGTAAGTTATATTTTGGATATCAAGATTACCAGAGATTATATTTCTAGACGTTTGGAGTTATCTCATAGGATTTCAGTTTGGTTTACAAGAAATATATCGAACTAGAAATTTAAAAGTTATTCAGACTCTGATTTTGCTTGATTTCAAGATAGTTTGAAATCCTCATCAGATTCTGTGTTGTTGCATGTTTGGATTGTGAACCCATTAAGTAAAGAACTCTCCACCAGAAATTTTTTAAAGAACTTGTCACTATTATGGAACCTTTTAGAATCGTTTGATTCTTTTATTTAGTGGGAGTATTGTTCATTGTTTTATATTCCAGACATTTATATGATATACATGTCATTGTTTTACACTCTCAGATATTGATATGTTATGGTTATGCAAATTAAATATTGATGCATCATTTGATTATAGTCATGTAATTGAACATCACGTGCAAAAGGTAAAGACATCAAGTGATGGACTTCACATGACGGATGTCATTGATGTCAGGTTTGCCCGAGAGCCTCGCACAAAGCTCTCAAGTTGCTTCGGCTGAACATAGTTGGGCACCATGTTTGAGGCCTTCATTCTGGATACAAGGTGATGGACTTCACATGGCGGTTGCCGTAAAGTATCGGAATGACATGCATATGCTTAAATGCATGTAGCTTGGACAATTTTTGGACGTATACATTTTGATCACATAAGGTTGTGTATAGTCCATATCACACCATACCTTGCCACCATAAAGAACTGCTCTGAAACATTAGTATTACTAGCTGTTTGACCATGGAGTGACTTGTATCATAGTAAATGAACACTAGTAGATGCTAAATGCTTCCATGATCACCGTTAGTGGTGTTTTTGAATCAAAGTGACAGTTAAAGAACACTTAATTCTCGACAGCAATGTTTTTCAAAATCAAAAGAGTGGCCACTCACGTTTTTAAGGTTGTTCAATCCGAAAAGTCATTTTATTTTATTTAAGGATTGCTTGGACCAAGTGGGAGATTGTTAGGGTTTTTCTTATTAAATAAAAACTCATGTGGTCTGGCGCAATCCTTAGTTTTCAAAACTCGGATTGTATTGCTGTCAATAGAGAATGTTAAGGATAATGGGTCCCACTAAAGAGATGTGATCAAACAGGGACTCTTTAAGTGTTATTAAAGCTAACAACATGGTCAGGGTTGGCGACCGTTAGATCTTTGGTGTGATCCCTCTTAACCCTTGGATCTTATGATGGGTAAGGTTCCAAGGGTATATAAAGCAAAGAGGGGGTCCCTCTTTTCTCTTACGTCAATTGGAAGCCCCATTGAATCAGACCTAAGGAGAAAAGAGAAGACTCCTCTCATCCCTCTCAAGCGCCGAGAAACCCAGTGTCACACCGTGAAGGGAATAGGGAAATTCCAGCGAAAGGTATGAGATTATTTTTTAATTTGTGTTCCCTTTTGATTATGAATTCTAGAAAAAAAATTTATCGCATGGTCTAGATCCAGTATTTGAATAATCTTGTTTTGTTTTAACATTATTATTCTTGAATCCCAACAGGGATTCCTTCCATCAAATACTGTATACATATATAGATAAAATACAGTATAATGTATTTGGGGTTCTGATTATTTGGAATTCAGATTACTTCAGATCCGATCTGACTCCAACCCGTTTACAGTCCTACACCACACTATTTTAAGTTCTCTAGTACGTATTGGCCTATACAATTGGAGCGTATTCGAGCTGCCCAAGCTCGAGTTCGGCTTGAAGCATAAAAATATATATTATTTTATTTTACATATATATTATAAAATAATATATTAATATTATGAATATATTATTTTTAATATTATAAATCTTATTATAAATTACAAATATTACTATTATTATATTATAAATATGTCAAGCTGAGTTGAGTTGAGTTGAGCCGAGCCGAATCAAGCTGGGCTTGACTTGAGCTCAGCTTGATTGTAAATTCAAGCTAAAAAAACTCGGCTCGGCTCCATGAAGCCAAAAAGCTTGGCTTGAATATACCCCCTAAAATAGAGCATTAATATTCATATTATCCATATATGTAGATGTGGGTAAATGCTCGTGTGCGTTCATGTACAGGTCCCATGCACGTAAATGGGAAATAAAGAAGGTATTATTTGCAATAATGTACTTAGGATTACCCTACAAAGATTACAAGAACCTGCGGGTTTGCTCTTGCTCTATTATGGTATTGGTATAGTTAAACACCACAAACACCCCATGGGCCCCCATTAACAGACACCCTTCTCTATCCAAATGGTAACCATTCACTACCCCTTCACATTCTACCCACCGACGCCGATGTCATACCCGTCGTCGAAACCTTAGCACACCCAAAATTAGAGCAACTGGCCATTCATCCAGACCCTTGACCAGTTCTTTTGTGGTTCTGTCACTGTCCATGAGGTGGGCCACTGTTGAGGGAAATGTGGGTATGTGGACATGTGGGTCGATCGTGCGGTAGAGATGGGTTGAAACACCGATATCAGAATTATCGCGTATATATAGGATCATTCCTCAAGGCCCAACATTTATGCCCATTGATAGGACATATTAGTTGTCTGTATCCTGAATGATATGGGACCAAAGATGTAGCAAGAACAGTCTTACTTGAGAAAGTCCAAATAGATTTCAACTCTTATTAGAATTATTTGAAATGAGAGGAAGAGACCTCCAAACGACTGCTTTTCTTTATACTCTCATGGCGGCCTTCTTGGAAAATCGAAAATGGATGGTCACAATGAAGGAAAATCATGTTAGATAGGACTTGTTGTTGGGCGGTCAATTCTATCCTCTCTGGCCCAGGGCTGTCAATATGTGGACCTGATTCAATTAAGACGGATTATGACATATCATATTCTGTTGGATCGGATACCCAATCCGTTTATGATCATATCTAATCCGGATCTACACTATTCAATTTGATTATTATTTAAAATTAAAGAGCCATGCTAGCCCTACTCTAGTCTCTCGGCCAAACCCAACTCACATCCTTGTTTTCAGCCAAAAACCAAACACCTATCCTTATTATTAAACAGGTGTTGTTTTTGGCTGAGAGTCAGTAGGGGATGCCTGAAGGGTAGTGCTAGCAGGCCTCAAAATTGAAAGCTATTGTTTACTTTCTTTAGTATTATTATATTAATTGAGTTGAAGCTTAGATTGATCCAAATTAGAATCCAAGCCCGACACCTTGATCGCCTTACCTCAGGGTAGGTCGGTCAAAATACTCTCAGCCCTAACTCAGACTTGTTTTGAGAGGGTTTGGGTGGGTGCAATGGCCTTGTGTCCTAGGGTGTGTGTGTTTGGGTGGGTGTATTCGGTATAAAAGGCTTGTCGGGTCAAAAAAAAACAAGCAATAGGATATCTCTCAACCGGTATCTGCCTAAAAGGCCATTTAAAATAAGTAAATAAACAATCAAATCAAATGTATCTTAGATAGAGATAACGGCTTAGCCGACTTTGTATGGATCAATATTTCTTAATACGAAGAAATTTTTTATTTTTGTGCTGCTGATATCATTTAACTACGGTCAGTAGTTGGGACAATGGTTAGCTTGGGAGATCCGAGCTCTTGCGGACGACAGTGATCCAGGGATTGAATCCCCAGACCTCCCTCAACAGAGATGCCACACCCCACAAATGGGGCAAGAGACGGGGTGTTGACCAATATGTACTAGGCCAATTCATGGGCGGGTCATTTGAACAATTAAGTGCAGAAATATCATTTTAAATTAGATATTTGATTAAAATTAAATTATATTAATAAATTTACTGGTTATTATGACTCGTTGAGTTCCTGACCCACAAACTTAACCCAATACACGAATCCAAAACCTCCAGGTAGACTGGCGGATCGGGTCAGAAATGGCGACACTACCTCACCCTCTTAGAAAATGAACTGAAATGCAAAATAGGGATTAAGGTAATATTAGCTTAGACTCTCCTTTCAATGCACGCTCTTTAAGGAAAGGGCCCGTGCTCAACACCGCTACTATGTTTTTCTCATTAAGAGAGTGTATTAAAAAAAAGGATGTTGCTATCATTATCCCCTCCCTCTCTCTCTCTCTCTCACTCTCTTTTAATATGATTTCGAAAGGAGTCAAATCCTCTACGGTAATAGCCGGATTTGGCAAATCCGGTTATCACCCCTAGAGGTCGCCACGTGTCTCCTTTGACACCCCTTAACCATGGGTAAGGTTCACCCACCCTTAGGGTTCACCCATCTATTTTTGGTTTTTTTTTTAAAATATTAATTCTTTTTTTAAAATAAAAAAACTGTTTTTATAGTTTTTTTTAATATTAAAAATAGTTTTTTAATTTACAAAAAAAGAATTAATACTAAAAGAAAAAACCAAAAATAAGTGGGTGAACCCTAGGGATGGGTGAACCTTACCCACGGTTAAGGGGTGTCAAAGGAGACACGTGGTGACCTCTAGAGGTGATAACCCGATTTGCCACCGGAGATGATTTGGCTCCTTTCCGAAAGAAAAAAGAAAACTAGGATTGGAAACTGATTTAAAGCTCTCCATAGGTACTATCGAGAGAGCTGGACCGTTGGATTGAATCCAATGATGCCAAATACACATGCTTTAAATGATGCCACTTTGATATTTTGACACCATCGGATTTTCAATCAGTTAGCTCTCAATAGAGTTTTAAATCACTTCCCAGATTTGGCATTAGCCACACGCGTCGCTCTCCTGCGAAATCCCGGATTGAAGCAATGAGAACATACCACGTGGATGCCGAGTAATGTAGATGGTTCCGTTGTTGGGGCGAAAAAATCCAAGAAAAACGTGGTCGGTCCCTGGAATCAGACCGTCGGCATGACATGGCAATTTTTAATTGGATAATAGAAGGATTAGCCTTTAGGATCTCTAAGAGAATGAAAAGTGAACTGTTTGTGTTTATCTATCAGTTCTAAGGATTCGTTTGGTTGATATCTTAATCCAAATTAAGTGTATCTTAAACATTATCAGCAAACATAACTCGGATAAAATAGTCATAAAATTAGTACTATATTTGATTGGTGTCAATTTAACCACGTGTGTGATGTGGCCGCACATCTCTCCATTTATCTAGGCCTCGGATTGTCTTTGGCGAAGCTAGAAAGGGCTCTCGGGTTCCATGCATTGTGCGACAATTGGCATAAAAATGAGAAGTCATTTTATTTTCTCCTCATAATTTTGACTTCTCCTCATTTAATACCTCTCACCTTTATTCTCACACACTTAACGACACGTCTTATTAAGGGTGAAGAAGTCAAAAAATCATGGCCATTTTGACTTCTCCATCATTTGTCACCTATTTTATGGAAACCTCCCCCGCGACAAGCCCTTTCTAGCTTCGCTAGAGACAATCCAAGGCCATTTATCTAAAATCTTGGATTCTCTAACCTCTATGGTACTGTGTTGGCCTATTGGCCATTTTGACTTCTCCACCACTTGTCACATATTCTATTGAACACCCCTCCCCCCCGAGACAAGTCCTTTCTGGCTTCACTAAATACAATCCAAGGCCATTTATCTAACATCTAGGTTTCTCTGACCTCTATGGTACTGTGTCGTCCTATTGTGTCCGATTGTATGTCATGCCTATATATATCCTCTTAATTCTACTTTTCTTTTTAAAAAAATTGGTATGAGATACACAGTTAGGTCGTAACCCCGATTAATAAGTTAGTATCCATTCTAAGTTAAAGGCGGGTGGATAGTGCAATCCACTCTCACCCTCTGGGGAATGGAACCCGAAACCTCTTTCATAAAGAAGGGATACACCTACCATTGGGTTATTTCTAAGGTGTGTTCTTAATTGTACTTATACCCTTGTCTATTTATTATTTTTGAAATAAAAATTTTCACTTAAATTTATTTGTCCTTTAATTAAACTTTACACAAACACTCTAAAATTTGAATAATAAGTTTTATTTTCTAAGCTCTAATTATTTATAGTTACTATGGCCCTCTAACTCTTAGGAATAAAGCTAATTCAAGAGATTAAAACTAACCCCATTTTAGGAGAAAAATGTATCAGATGTATTAATTGTAATGGGAATAAATACCGTAGTCGAGCTGGAGTCTTTATCCGAAGAAAGAAAGAACTTTAAAGAACAACTTATAATGTCCGACCAATCTCATTACCGTGCGATGTGGAGCCACCGGAGCCACCTTTGCCTTTAGAGGGTCCCATCTATGAGAGATCCACCAATCGGGTACACGTCGCCCTCCCATCTTAGATGTATTCGTAGCCATTTCCTTCAATGGTATAACGAGAGAACAGGTGAAAAAGAAAAAAAAAAATGAAAATTAGTAGTGAAACAGCTTCTTTTGCTAATGATAGATTCGATAGGACATCATATTGAACCGCGCCCACAGGGGAACACGTGTCATATTTAACTTGTTAACTATGGTTAATATTCATTAATTCTAAATTCTAAAGGTTAAATAATTTAACCTTTATTTTTATAAAATAATATTAAAAAATATTAACCATAAATGTTAAAACTTCTTACCCAAAGTTAAAAGAACAGTTATATAAAGGGGTTTTGTGAGCTGGAGAGGAGCTAGGATTTTATTGTAGTGGTTGATTAAAAATGTTAGTAATTGTTTATAAATTTGTGAGGAATAATTATGTGGGATCAAGATATTTTGGGTCAAGGGCATAGGGGTTTGGTGGCGTAGCTCCTGAATTTTTTTTGATGACCTAAGTTTGTCGGTCATTTCGTCCATATTATATATACTAAGGAAGTTGTTTCTCATTGTCTATGAGGAAGCTGGCCCCTTATCCTATGGCTATACCCTATTAATAATTAAATAACATTGTACAAAAATATATTTTGTTTACGTACAAAAGTTTAGGGTCCGTTGCTCAATGACTATTCACTTATAATAATTAAATAATATAGTATAATTTTATTTTTCAAGACTTCAAGGGACAATTGTCCCGTGTCCAATGATTATGCCCGATAAAGTAATTAGATATCAATTTAAATTTTTGTATTCAAAAGTTCATGAGGAAACTGCCCCCATACCCAATGACTATGACTTATGAAGCTATAATTTTTTTCCAATAGTGAGGAAGGCACGCCATGCATATCCCATGCCTTAAAAAAAATTGCTTGCTTTTCAAATGTTGAGGGGAGGGGGCACGTGCCCTGTTGTGAGGAGAATTGCACCCTCCTGAGTTCAATTGCAATTGGACAAGATCTAGAGTCTATAGTTTTAGAGATATGAATCATACGATATATAACATGGAATTCACATCCCATTTTTGTCATCTTGTGATCTTGATAATTGTTTAACTTTACATGGGTATGACCCCTTTCACAATCTTGCTCCTGGATTAAGCTAAATGGGTATGATCCCTTTTTTTAATCTTGAGCATGGGTGAACCTTTTGTCGATATTTGTCAGATGGCTTGATCTTCGGGTGTGATCTAATCAATATCAGCGCTATAGTGAAGGGAAATGGCTACAAAAGAGAAATGTTAGCCCCAATCCTTAGTAACCAAAACCTCCTAACTTGTTAATCACTCCAACTCTCAAATCTCGCTCCCATAATTTGAGAGTGAAATCACTTTGCAAGTGCAGTTTCAACTTATGTAAAGTGTGGTTTATGGTTTATAAAGAGTACGATTTTTGTATGAAATTTTATTTTTCATATTAAGTGATGTGTAATTAGTCACTTTTCTTTGTAAGTACAAGATTCTTGTAAGGCTTTTAAATTATTTGTGATCTTGTAATTAAATTTAGAAAAATATTTTTAACATTTGAATAGTGAACATCTTGTTTAGTGTGATTACAAATTTGAATGATGAATGATTTTATCAAATGCTTCTAGTAATTCAAAAAATTAAAATGATATATTTGATTCTATAAGTAATTTTCAAGAACTAGGTATATATATATTTAATGACACTTTACAGGCCCTAAATTTAAATTTCATACTTTTGCTCTAGTTACTTAGTCCCATTGGCATCAACTATTATTTGATATGTAAAAAAAAAAAAAAAAAAGTTACATAAAATAAAGTAATAATTTAAACGTGAATTTCACTGAAATTAAAGATATCCTAACTTTTATGAATTAAATTTTGGTATTCCTAAGCAATTTTTTTTTCTTCTTATTCTTTGTTTTTACTAATTTTCTAGACGGAAAGAATATGAAAAGTAAATGGCGGGAAATACAGTTGGGTAGAGACGGCGGGGCCAATGACGGGCTTGCCATTAGCTGGAAGGAAATCAAAGCTGTCATGGCGCTTTCCATAGAATGCAGCAGTCCCCATCGCTTCCCTCTCCCTCCTCTCCTACCTGTATAAAAACCCACACCCTCTCTACTCTCTAACTACACTATCACTACACACTTCTCCTTTTTCTCTCTACCCAACCATGGCCACTTCCTTAAGGTACTCTGCCCTTTCTCTTTTGCTTCATCTCCTCGCCTTCTCTCCCTCCGTCTCGGCACGCCCCGCGACCTTTTTCCAGGACTTTCATGTCACATGGGCCGATTCCCATATCAAGCAAATTGAAGGAGGAAGGGCTATCCAACTAGTTCTAGACCAAAATTCAGGTAATTTTTATTTTTTTTCAGCTTAAGGGGTCCTTTATATATTCTAGAATTTGAGATTTTGATTGGCTCAAACTCAACTACAAAACAACTCATGCCATAATTATGAGATTTTCATAATTCATTTTTGGATTTGTTGTTGTTCTTGTTACATTTCAGGATGTGGGTTTGCATCCAAAGGCCAGTACTTGTTCGGGCGTGTCAGCATGAAGATCAAGCTCGTCCCCGGGGACTCAGCCGGAACAGTCACTGCCTTTTATGTGCGTTGCTCACTTGTGCAATTTTAATTTCTTGGTTTCCAAGTACCGAAGATTGAAGAAAGCTCACTCTTCCTTTTTTTTTCCCTGTGGTGTAGATGAATTCGGACACGGATACGATACGTGACGAGCTCGACTTTGAATTCTTGGGCAATAGGACCGGACAGCCTTATACGGTCCAAACCAATGTCTATGCCCATGGAAAGGGTGACCGGGAACAAAGGGTCAACCTTTGGTTCGATCCTGCAGCAGACTTCCACACTTACTCAATTCTATGGAATCATCATCATGTCGTGTAAGTTAACAGCACCATATATATACATATAAGCTCAATCAATGATAAATTATCTTCTATTATCTATACGATGCAAGTGTTTGAAAATTTAGTATTTTGTTGGTGGTGTAGCTTCTATGTGGACGAGGTACCCATCAGAGTATACAAGAATAATGAGGCCAGAGGGATTCCTTTTCCAAAATTCCAACCCATGGGAGTCTACTCCACCCTGTGGGAAGCCGACGATTGGGCGACGAGGGGCGGGCTAGAGAAGATCGATTGGAGCAAAGCTCCCTTCTTTGCTTACTACAAGGACTTCGACATAGAGGGATGCCCGATGCCCGGACCGGCAAGTTGCGCAGCAAATCCTGCCAACTGGTGGGAGGGATCGAATTACCAGCAATTGAGCGCGATGGAGGCTAGAAGATACAGGTGGGTTCGATTGAACCACGTCATTTACGACTACTGCACCGACAAATCCCGATACCCGGTCACCCCCCCGGAATGCTTGGCAGGAATCTAAAAGTCCATGCCCTAATACACCTATAAGTTTAAGAGAAACCATGCTTTTCAAGGGTATAATGGGGAATAAAATGCTCTTGCGTTAATATGTGGATGAAGCTTAGTTTGTGAGGTTTGTACTACCATATATATAATAGGCAGATGTCAAATGTCTATTTGTGTGTCTGTCTGTACCTGCTAGAAATTATTTGTGGGAATAAAGTCTCTCCATCATTGTGAAAATGATAGCTTATATATACAGTATACTATATGTATATATATATATATTTTTGTTTTAAACTTGAAGCAAAAATTCACTTTCCTATTTTTGTCCCCGGTCAAATGAAAAAATGATTCATCAAGATACCGAAACAGGTTGAGAAGGCTCATTAGGATAGCCTATTCATGTGGATAGACATTGAGAGTTGAGGTCGACGAGAGCCTGTAGGACTAGGACCTATGAAGCCAGCTAATGAGCCACTGGGTTGGCTTATCTATTGACAGGTTTCACTTCAATTGAGTTCAAATATCGACGGTGATGGATTGGACTTCAACTGATGTCTGGGTCAGGCCGCAATAACGATGACGTGGGAATGATGTAATATAATTCAAGGGTAATATATCCTTAGACCAATTATACGCTACTGCCATTGCCACACTGCGCTATATCGCATGAGCTCTAACAATCTATGCAAGGGCATGCATAGGAATAGGCTTTGTGCGAAAAGCTAGCAAAGCCCCAGTATGCTAACTAGCGATTGCACCAGCACCTGCTGATCAATGGGATGAAGAATGAAAGGCACCGTCACAATTAATTTTAGGGAAATGCTTAAAGTATTCATGGTTTCTATTATGTCACCGAATGATTGGTCCACATTGATCCACTTCCCCAATTTTAAACACTAATCAATTGTGATTAAGATTCACTTATCCTTAAAGTTAAGCAATCTGTTGATGATGGTTATTGAAAAATTTGATTTGTGAAATTTTGAATTTAAGGACGTTGTTCATAATTCAATAAAATAATGACACGTGGCTCAAAGGACGTTCTAGCATATTACACATACTAAAATCCTTTTGGGAATTGGTCAACAGAATTCCATGTTTATCTGATAAAAAATGATTCTAGTCATTAATGATCAATGATTTTAAGCTCTTATGTTTTTAGTTCATACAAAGGATTTTTTGCTCATTTATGACAATTTTACCCTTATGTCACTAATGAAAGATGAAACTATTGCGCCTTTCACGCTATTGGCACAGATTCAAGTCCTAACGCTTTTTGGATATTGTTTCAGGCTCTAACGCCTTCGGATATCATTTCAGGCTCTAACGCCTTTGGATATTGTTTCAGGCTCTAACGCCTTTGGATATTGTTTCAAGCTTTAACGCCTTTGATGTTGATTCAGACTTCAACGCCTTCGGATATTCTATATGACTTCAGTGCCTCGCTCTGGTTTACAATGCCTTTCTTATGATGATGGGTGTGGTATAGATTTGTACCCTCCTTGTATGCCTTTCTGAGGACTTCTGCCAGAAAGGAGATTTGTTTTGTCAGGGGTGAACGGTATGGATTGGTACCTCCCCCGTGGGAATGAGTGTGGCTGTTTCCCCTCATTACCTATTCCAGTGAAGCATGGATTACTTCCTGGGCTGACAGTCAGGGAGAAAGCATTGAGGATGGATTTTTCCTCAGTTTCTCTTAAGGCCTGAGTTACGGGAAGGGTGTCCTCGTCCAACACCTATGATTTCCCTATTGGACCTGAGCTACGGGAAGGGTGTCCTCGTCCAACACCTATGATTTCCCTATTGGACCTGAGTTACGGGAAGGGTGTCCTCGTCCAACACCTATGATTTCCCTATTGGACCTGAGTTACGGGAAGGGTGTCCTCGTCCAACACCTATGATTTCCCTATTGGACCTGAGCTACGGGAAGGGTGTCCTCGTCCAACACCTATGATTTCCCTATTGGACCTGAGTTACGGGAAGGGTGTCCTCGTCCAACACCTATGATTTCCCTATTGGACTTGAGATGATTATTAGATGATTATCATCATCGTTATTATTAATATTATCATGATTATTACTCTAGAGGAGTGTTGCTGTCTGAACACTAATATATTACCTCAGCAGGACAGTACACCATGAAAGCGTATGACCCGCCTTCACGGTGTAGTTACCAATTGCTTTTGGGGGAGGATGATGAGTTGTGGTTTGGAGGGCTTAGATAGAATTTGTTAAAAGATGGATATTATGAATACCGCTTTTAACCTTTGAAGAAAATATCTGAAAGCTTTGGTCATAAAAGCTTAAAGGAGGTATGGTGACAAAACGCCTTTATCTTGATGGAATCCAATATTTTCTCTCTAAAAGTCGGTTACAAAAACAGTTATGACAGCTGTACAAGTTGGTTACAATTTTGATAATCACCTATAAATAGAGGTGACCCCTCCTTGATAAAGAAGAGACTTTCCTTGAGTTCCCAGAAGATTTCCCAAGAACAACCAGATTTTTTTAAAAGAATTTACAGAGAGAGAAAGTAAAGGATTCATCAAGGAAAAACATTCTGTCACTACTTTTCTTCATCGTTCTTTCTTCTCTCCCTCTGAATCATTTCCTTATTTTCTCCTTTTTCTTTCTTGTATTCTCTGAATCATTTCCTTATTTTCTCCTTTTTCTTTCTTGTATTCTTTGAATCATTTCTTCCAAAAATAACTCAATTTAGAACGGTCTGGATATCAGATTTAGGCTAGATTGAGGTTGCAGTAAACCCCATTTCTTCAAAGATCAAAATACCCCCCTACATTTTTGGCGACTCTGCTGGGGAATTCTGTAACAATTTTTGAGAGAAAATGGTGACTAAAAGAGGTGCTTCGTCCCAAGCACATGTTGTTCAAGAAGAAAATAGGGAAGAATCTCATACTTCCAGAGTGGAAGTTCCTGATCTTTCTGCTGTTCTTGGGCCTTTTCTTGCTCAGTTTCAGGCAACTCAAGTACAGATGCAAGCCCAGATGCAGGCTATCCAAACTCAGGTAGCAGCTCAGTTAGCAGCATCAGAAAAACAAATGCAGGAGTTTTTCAAAAAAGCCCATCGTGAAGATAATGTTCGCAATTCAGAGAGGATGCAGGAGCGTACACCTTCTCCATCTCAACATGACGAAGAAAATGACATGCACAATAATCCTCCCAGGAAAGATCCTATTCCTTCTTCTCCACCCTGCAATCATCATGAGCAAGAAGGGAGGCATTCCTCATATATGACAGCCGAGGATTTCTCTGAAATGTTTGAAAAGGAGCAAGCAAAACGCTCTGGACTTTCAAATGCTTTCGATGCTAGACCTCCCTTTTCAGCAAGAATCATGAGAATGGAATATCCAGTAGGATATATCACGCCCCAATTCACTCTGTACAATGGAAGAACTGGAAATGCTCGAGAGCATGTAATGCGCTTCACTGATGCATTAAGCAGATATGCTAACAATGAAGAGCTTCGTCTCCGCGAATTTGCTAAATCTTTGACTGATCGTGCCTTCACTTGGTACACAACTTTGGCTCCAAACTCTATTCACTCTTGGGAAGAAATGGTCACTATCTTTTCCAAGAAGTTTTTCTCTGTAGAAGACCGTGTTACTCTCAATACCTTGTCGAAAGAGCGGCAAAGACCTAATGAAGATCTGACACAATATGTTCGCCGCTTTCGATATTTGGTTTTAGATTGTCATGAACCAACAACTGAGGAGCAACTTGTACAAATATGTGTTGATGGAGCAGCAAAAGAATACAGAGCCTATTTGGAGGTAGCTACTATCCCTTCTTTTGAAAAGCTTTATGATGTTTCTCAAAGGCTCAACACAGTCATATCAAGAGCAACCCTACCAAGGTACGAAGATAGATATGGTAGGAGAGATAAGAGAGAATCAGCAATGGCGGCAGAAAATTCTGGAAGGCGGCCGTTTCAGAAAAATACTTCTTATCAGTCTGACAAAAAACCAAAGTACAACCCAGAAAGCATTCCACCTCCTTTTCCCTGTAGCATGGCTGAAGTACTACGAATTGTGGAAGTATGGATTGCTGATGGCGTTTTGTACTTACCATCACCATTCCAAAAGCCTACAGAAGAAGACAAACGAAGCAGCAAATACTGTGTGTATCACCAAACCATACGCCATTCAACAAAAGATTGTTTCTCTCTAAGGCGGATTTTTAATGACAAAATAGCTGCTGGACACCTGAAAATCTCAACTAATCCTGAAGGATCTGTCCATCAGGATCCTTTGCCAAATCATAAAGCGAAAGATGTGGTTGCTATGGTCTGTCATAATTCAGCAATTATGACAGAAAAAGAAGTTGAAGAAGAAATTATCCTTAATAATCAGTCAGCAATAGAAACTCTTTCACAGAGTTCAAAGTTTAAAAACTTCTTTGACCAGATGCATTTCTCAAAAGCGGCAAGAATAGCTGCAACAGCGGCTTTGACAACAGTTGCAGAAGCTCATTCAGAACATTGTTTTCTTGCCTATTCTGCTACAAGAAAAGCAATGCCGGAAATTCAAGATGTGAGTTTTACTGCTGATGACATGAAAGCTTCATCGTTAGCTCACAACAAGCCTTTGTATGTTACAGCTTTAATAAATTCTATTGAAGCAAAAAGAGCACTGATAGACCCTGGGTCTTCTTTGAACCTTATCCCATTATCAACAGCAATAGCAATGGGATTAGATCCTTCAAAAATTTCTAAGCAACCAATAGAAATTTCAGGATTTGGAGGACAGTGCCAGAACACTATTGGCTATGCTACTATTAATCTTCAAGTGGGGCCAATAAATTCAGCAATAAGAGTCCATGTTATTGAAGCCAATGTAAGCTATCATATTCTTCTTGGCCGCCCTTGGATTCACAAGTTCCAGCTAATACCATCAACATTTCATCAATGTGTTAAAGGAACATACAAGGGGAAAGTCATCAGAATACTAGCAACTGCCACACCATTTGATAAAGCCGAAGCTCATATTTCAGAAGCATTGTTTTATGATGAGTTGGCTGAAGAAGGTGAAACCGCTTTTGAAAAAACCAAAGGAGTTATGCTACCATCATCCACTATTCTAACGCCATCAGAAATTTCAAAGGCCTCAAAAAGACCCCGAGACGAAAGTGTGAAAACAGAAATTCTAAGGGGGAATGCTATCAAAGAATCAAGAACTGGGGGCTGTAAGAGAGTGGTGCAACCAGATGGAAGGGTTGTATATATCTTATGACAATCAAAGGAAACTGATTCATCAAAAGAAAATCAGATTCCCGTGATGGATCAAATATTTCAAACAGAAGAAACAAGCGAAATTGGGGAAGCGCCAGAACAGATGCAGGATGGTGTAAAAGCGGTACAAGAAAGCCTTGAAGAAGTAAACATTGTAGAAAGTCTATCAGAAAAGCGTCCGGTACTTATCAGTTCCAAGTTAACCCCAAAAGAAAAAGAAGAATTGATAAATTTGCTCAAAGAGTACCGAGATATTTTTGCATGGAATTATGAAGAAATGCCGGGGTTGGATCCTACATTGGTCACACATAAATTGAATATTGAGCCAGGATATGTACCAATGAAGCAAATGCCAAGAAAATTCAGACCAGATATTGAAGATCAAATTAAAATAGAAGTTGAAAAGCTTTTGAAAGCAGGTTTTATCAAGCCAATTCAGCATCCAACTTGGTTAGCCAATATTGTACCAGTCAAAAAGAAGAATGGGCAAATTCGTTGCTGTGTTGATTTCCGGGATTTAAACAAGGCATGCCCAAAAGATGAATTTCCTCTACCCAATATGGACCTATTAGTTGATGCAACAGCAGGGCATGATGCTTTTTCATTCATGGACGGTTACAGTGGTTATAATCAGATTAAGATGGCAGCAGAAGATGCAGAAAAAACCGCCTTTCGGACACCAATTGGAAATTTTTATTATACAGTTATGCCATTTGGGTTGAGAAATGCCGGGGCTACTTACCAAAGAGCTATGACAGCCATTTTTCATGATATGTTCCATAATACAGTGGAAGATTATGTGGATGACATTGTTATTAAATCACGAAAGCGTTGCAGTCATGTTGAGGATTTAAGAAGAGTTTTTCAACGATGCCGCCATTATCAGTTAAAAATGAATCCGTTAAAATGCGCTTTCAAAGTGTCTGCAGGCAAATTCCTGGGGTTCATTGTGAATAGACAAGGTATAGATGTTGATCCTACAAAAGCTCAAGCAATTGCATCCATGACAGCCCCAAGCACAGTCAAAGAGTTGAAAAGTTTCTTAGGGAAGGTATCCTATATAAGAAGATTCATACCAGGACTAGCAGCTGTCACAGTACCCCTTATGCCGCTCCTACGGAAGAACTGTGTATTCAAATGGGAATCAGTACATGAAAAAGCTTTCAAACAACTTCAACAAATGATGAGTTCAACAACAACTATGATGGCACCAATCCCCAAGAAGCCTTTGGTCCTGTATCTGGCTTCAACAGAAACCGCTGTTGGAGCTCTTCTAGCCCAAGAAGATTTGTCTGGTTGTGAGCGGCCAATATACTATCTCAGCAGAATTCTCAGAGATGCAGAATTGAGATACCCTCGGATTGAAAGAAGTTGTTTATCTTTGATCTATGCCTTACAAAAATTCCGTCATTATTTACTATCTCATAAGATTTTTCTGATGACAAAATCTGATCCAATCAAATATCTCATGTCAAAACCAGTTCTTTCAGGACGAGCAGCTAAGTGGCTCCTTTCATTATCAGAATTTGACATTACATGCCTTTGCCCTCGTGCCATCAAAGGACAAGCAGTAGCAGATCTATTGGCAAATTTCCCAGGAAATGATGATTTGATATTAAGAGAAGAATTACCAGGAGAATTCCCTGAAGCAATGACTATTGAAGCAGAAGAGGAATGGTTCATGTATTTTGACGGATCTAAAACTGCAGATTCAGCTGGGGCAGGTATTGTGTTAAAAGCTCCTGGGGGTGAGGTAATGTCTTTTTCTTTCAAATTGGATTTTCCTTGCTCTAACAATATAGCAGAATATGAAGCTCTTCTCATAGGCTTGTCAATTGCTAAAGAGTTAAAGGCCAAAAGAATAAATGTAATAGGAGATTCCAATTTGGTAATTAGTCAAATGGAAGGGTCATTCAATGTAAAAGATGTTGGTTTGGCTCCCTACAGAACAGCGGTTCAAAAAATAATGACTAATTTTGATAAAATAGAATTCAAATATCAAGAGCGTACAAGAAACCGCCATGCTGATGCACTTGCTACTTTGGCATCAAAGTTAATATTTGAAGGAGAATCTTCTCAGGTGGTAATTGAAAGGCGTATAATAGCTACACCGCTGATAGAAGAATTATGCGACACAGAATCAGAAGAAACAGATTGGAGAGAACCAATTTTGAAGGATGTCTTTTGCCTTCATGATTCAACAGTGGTCCCTACTACAACACTGAAAGTCTTAAAAAATTTCTTACAGATAAATGGGGATCTGTATTTCAAAGGGCCTGAAGGAGTCTTGATGAGATGTGTTGGAGCAAAAGAAGCTAAGAAACAAATGATGCAAATCCACACAAAAATATGTGGGTATAATCCTTCTGTTAGTCTGTATAGGAGGTTACAGCGTTTTGGAATATACTGGCCAACAATGGAAAAAGATGCTGCTATGTTACAGAAAGAATGTTCTGCTTGTCAAATATTGCCAGATAAAAAAGAATGTCACTTTACAAATTCTTGGGAAGATTGGAGAAAACCATACAATGACTACTTCACAGATGGAATAATGCCTACTGATCAAAAGGAATCCTTCAAGTTTAAGAAGAAAGTTGCCAAATTCTATTTTGACAAAGGAGAATTATTCAGAAAAGGATACAATGGTATTGCTCTCAAATGCTTGACTGGAAAAGAGATCGAAATAGCATTGCATGAAGCTCATAGTGGAGATTGTGGCGTTCACCAAGGAAAAAGAAAGCTGTTTCAACACATTTTGGGGTTGGGATATTATTGGCCTACCATGGAGGCAGATTCACACTTATATGTTCAAAGCTGTCATCAGTGTCAGATAAGAGGGAATGTTATTCATGCACCTGCACAATCTTTACGGTATGTTTCTACGCCCTGGCCCTTCCATACTTGGGGGCTAGATTTAATTGGACCTGTTAATCCCCCTGCTGAAGGATATGTTTGGATACTTGTGGCTACTGAATATTTCACCAAGTGGGTAGAAGCTATACCATTAAGAAAGGCTACAGGTATCATGGTGGCTAAGTTTATTAAAGAAAATATCATCTGCCGCTTTGGGATACCAAAGGAAGTCATCACTGATAATGGAACGCCTTTCATAAATTCTAATGTGAGAGAATTACTGGAGAAATATGATATCAAACACAAGAAGTCAACCCCCTATTATCCTAAAGGGAATGGGCAAGCAGAGGCTACTAACAAGACTATCCTGAAGATAATTGGAAAAATGATAGAAGGAGCTCATAAAAAGTGGTGTGAAAGACTTCCAACAGCACTCTGGGCTTACAGAACTTCAGCAAGGACTGCAACAGGTGTTACCCCTTTCTCTTTAGTATATGGGACAGAAGCCGTTGTACCTCTGGAAGTTAAGATACCATCTACAAGAATTGAAGTATTTGATGGAGAAGAGGCATGCCTCCAAGCTACTAGATTAGCTCAGCTAGAAGTTATGGATGAAAAGCGTGAAGCTATAGCTATAAAGACAAAAGCGTATCAAAAAAGAGTTGCTAAAGCGTATGACAAAGCAGTACGACATAGAATTCTAAAGGAGGGTGACCTGGTCCTTCGAACAGCTATTCATATCAGGAATGGTACAAAAGTGGCAAAGTTTACTCCTAATTGGGAAGGGCCATTTTTGATAAGACAAAGTTATGACAGCGGTTATTGTCTTTTGTCTACACTATCTGGTGAAGTATTACATGATCCTATCAATGTAAAATGGTTAAAAAAGTACTATGCTTAATAAGAAAAGTAACAAAATTTTCCTTTTGTATTCATATGAAATTTCACAAGAGTTACAAAAGAATAAAAGAAAAAGCTTTTACAAAATGTCAGCAGTAAAGCCTCTCTCATTCAGATATACAAGTCTTTCAGCAGAAGCTTTTAAACGAATATATTCTTCATGATCTGCTTTGATCTCTTCTTGTAGAACTGACAGACTATCTTGAGCAGCTTTTATTCCTTTTTCTTTTTCTTCCAATATGGCTTGATGGCGGGCAATCTCTTGACGAATCATATGAATATTATCTTGATCGTTTGATATCGCTTTCTTGATTTCTTCCGCTTTGACCACTTTATTTTTGTAGGAGCTATTCAGCCTGGCAAAGCTCTTGGCTTGAAAAAATGTAACAGATAGACTACTCAGAAAATCTGTTAACCATTTTACATTAACATTGATATCCTCTAACTCCTTCAGCTCCTGCCCCCAGTCTTCAAGAGTCTTTATCCTCAGAAATGCAAGATGAGGCTTGATATCTCTGATCCTTCGGATGACAGAGCATACTGTCTCTATGCAACCCG
Organism: Tetracentron sinense; assembly: GCA_015143295.1. NCBI lineage: Eukaryota > Viridiplantae > Streptophyta > Magnoliopsida > Trochodendrales > Trochodendraceae > Tetracentron > Tetracentron sinense. Next base: position 35,209,102 of record CM026556.1, read on the forward strand.
CCCTAATGATAGGATTCTTCAGAGAACAGGAAGCAGTGATGTCCTGATAGCGTTTAATTATCTCTGTCCATAAAGGGACTGAGCTTTCAGAAACAGGGTATCGCCTCACAATGTCATCAAGAGAATCAACTGATAGCGGCTCTATTGAAGTAGAAGGTGTAGCAGGGTCCTCACTCATAAAGTTGCCAACAAAAGCGGATAATTCTGATGTAGTAACTGGCGAAAAAGCTGTCGTATGAAGATCAGAATCAGTGATTACCATTTCCTCATTAGAAGCAACATTAATTTCCATGACAGTACTGGTAGCTTGAATATCTTCATGGACGCCTTCCGGAGCAGCTTCTGTTTCAATAACTTCTAAAGATCCAATTATAACGCTTTCAGTAGAAGCAATCACTTGAGCGCTGACACTCTCAGTTGAAGGCATTGGCGTATGAGTGCTTCCGCCAACGGAAGGAGTGTTATCAAGAGAAGAAGAAACCTCTGCAATGATTTCAGGAAGAGGCCGTTGCACAGAACTCTGCACCACTGAAGAGAAAAACGCTATTTCACTGGCTGAAGGAGGCTCCACTTCGATAAGTTGTTCTGAGGCCTCAACTCCAGTAGTTCTTTCATCAAAAATATTGTGCACTTCAGCCTCAACAGCGTTTTGGTCCTTGGGAAGATTATCAGAAAGGATCTCAACTGTAGTAGAAGCAGAAGCAATGTTTCCTGGTATTTCAGCCTGAACGCTTTCAGAAGGGCCTTCAAAATAATACATACTGTTAGAACATTATAATGATTGTAATGATAAGCATATAAGCATGAATATTGATGAAATACTTTTTAAACTGCTACTAACCTACGCTCTCAGAATCATCAATAGCGTCAATCATAAGAGGTGATGAAGATTGCGCTGTCCTTTGCTGAAGAAGCGACTTCGCCTTGATAGCTTGCGATCTCATTCTCTTCAGAGATGTTAACGCTCTGGCTATGTCAATAGTTCTGGCAGGATTTGCAGTTTTCCGAACACCAGAAGCTTTAGCAGATTGATCTTTCTTTTTAGAAAGCGGAGAGGAACTAGGTTCACTCTCAGGCCAAACATTGGCCAAATTCTCAACTTGTACTCTTGCTTCCGCCGATGGAGGGAAAGGAATATCGGCAACATTATCTTCAGGGATGCTGAGTCCCACTGGAGTAGTTGGAGTTCCAGAGCTCCCTGCACCAACATCCGAAAGCGGTGCTGTGTTTTTTTCCTGAGTGACAGAAGCCTCAGTTCTTCCTAACTCATGTTGAGTCTGAAGATTCTGCTTGCGCACAATCAAAGGCTCGTTATCTTCGCTATCAGAAGAAGGATCCTGTGATAGATAAAAAAAAAAATAATATATATAAGTAACAAAAAATTATGCAAATGAGAAATTGAAAAGCGTATGAATAAGAAAAATGCTTTAATTATAAAATTGTTTGCTTACTGATTGGCTCTTCCGTTTCTTAGAAAGAGGTGCCTTCTTTTTTATTGCAATTTTTTTGATTCTAGGCGCTCTTGGAGTAGCCGCCTTTGGAGCAGTAATAATTACAGGTTGGGGAGTAATGTTTTCCTCTCGGATTTCTGAAGAACCTCCAACAGCGGGTTTCGATTTAGATTTCTTGTGAGGAGAAGCTACCGCTTTCCTTTTCTTGCCTGCACCAGGGGGCTCTTTCAGACATTTCTCTTTGTCCATAGCCAGATTAACAGTTTGACTGAGCATTGGCGGACCCTGAACAAAGGTTTTGAAGGTAGCAATGCAAGCTTTCCAGAAAAGCTGGTAGTTCTTCGTACATCTACCTGTCCTATGCTCCCCAGCCAAGTAAAAACCAGCAACAGATGGCCTTAAGTTTAAGGACCAACTTTCCAGAATGAAAGCCTTCATGGTTCTCTTTAGAGAAAAAGATTCAGCTGTACCATCCGGAACGCCTTGATCAAGCCCAAACTGTCTCAGACACCGATCAGGATTGTAAGATTCAAGGCAGAAACTGTTGGTTTTACCGCCATCAACGCTGTATAAACCGACCAAATGACACTTGGACAAAATGGCAAAACAGTGAAGATCCTTCAAAGAAACTTCTGCTCTCTCCTCAGTACTCATGCCTATGAAAGATAAAGGCTCCTCAGAATGATAAAAGAATCTTTCAATACCTCTTGAAAGCTCAATGTAAGGTCTGAAGCAGAAGCATTTCTCCTTGTCAATAAAGTCAAAGATCAACGCATCTTTCTTTCTGGCAATACTACTCCACCGCCATGCCCTTGGACTTGGGAGATCTTCAACAGCGGTATCATCAGGTTGCAAAGGAGAAAACTGCCTAGCTGAAGGCGCATAACCGGGAAAACGTTCCCATAACCACATTTGAAGAAAAGCGGTATGAACAAATGATTCTATGAGAAAAGAACCTGCTGACCAGGCCTGACACTTATGGATTTGATCTAAATTCTTGTATAAAGTTCCCAAAAAATAAATTCCAAGAGGGAAACTCTGACCGTCAGCTAGGCGGAAAGCCAATGGAAATAATCTATCCAAAACTTTGTCAGTTGGAGCGCCTTCAAAGACATATCTAGACAGCCACATGCAGATGAACGCTGTCAACTCTAAAGGAGACTTGTACTCCTTTCCATATTGATAGTCTCTGACTCCTGTCTCTTTGTTCACAGGACCTTTCTCCCTGAAGAAATAGCGTACCCAGCCGTAGAAATTTGGCCGCCTTGCATGAGACTCCTTTGAAGCTCCCCAAACTGGATTTACTCTCGATTCCCAAACCAGAGCATGCAAAAGTCTTGACGCTTTTATCTCTTCTCTACTCAAAACAATGTCTTGTATGTCATTATTCCCGAAAACAGGTAATCTCCATAACGCCATCACATCTTCCAAGGTAGGGGTGATTTCTCCCCATGAAGTAATAAAAGTGTGAGTTTGACTGTTCCACCTAGTAACTAACTGAGATAAACTATCTGTATCTTTCCTAATCTCAAAATCCTTCGAAAGCTCTATAGCTTTAAAAATCTCAGCTGCATGAAGTTTTGGCCCATACTCTGGGTGAGTGAGTATATAATCACACCAAGCTGTCCACTCCTTGGTACAACCGCTGTGAGAACTAAAATTAACCTGAGAAAGCGTGAAATCTTTTCTTTCTATTCTGAACATAGTAGTAGCAAAAGGAGGTGGACAAAATCCTTTAGTTCCATCGATGTCACCATAGGGCAATGACCATCCATCTGGAGGAACAGCGGTATCCCAGGAATGATGCATAGCTGAATCCCAAAATTCGTTACTTAAAATATTTTTTTGAGAAGAAGATGCCATAGCTGAAAGCGTAAAAGTTGCAGAAATAAAAATAAATAAATTACAGTGTATTCTAAAAAAAAAAATGGTGATGAAAATGAATGATGAAACAAAAAAAAAAAAAACAGTAACATACATATAATAACAACAATAAAAGAATAAAAAGTAGATAAAATGACATAATTTACAGATGATCAAAATTTCTACAATGACGAAAAATAATATAATAAAAAAAAAAACAGCAAGCATAAGTATGAGCAATCAAATAGAAATGATAAACAAAAAAGTAAGGAAGCAAAGACTCACCAGAATTCTAAGAAGATGTCCTGGAAATCCAAATAAAGATTGAAGATCCTTGAAAACCACAATAAGATCAATGAAAACACGAGCACAGAGGAAAGATAAAAACCTCAAAGTATGCTTGCACGAAGAAGAAGATGAACAGTAAAACAATAAAGAACTGATTATTTGCTTTTATAATGATTAAACATTTATGATATGCGGTTTCCAAGGAGCACGTTTTGATTCAAAATTCAAAAAAAAGGGGTACGATCATAATGACTTTGACAGGCTGGCTACATGATCTTATTGGCTATAAATGTGGCAAAACCATTTTAAGCAGGATCCGAAAAGACGTTTCTTTCAGACGCCAAATTTATGATAGTATATTATTTAATGAACTCCTTTTGTCATGATGGTTTGTCTGCTCAGACGCTTTTAGAGTAAGATTAGGCCTAAAAGCGCCTTCACAGACAGGGGGCTAAAATGTTGATGATGGTTATTGAAAAATTTGATTTGTGAAATTTTGAATTTAAGGACGTTGTTCATAATTCAATAAAATAATGACACGTGGCTCAAAGGACGTTCTAGCATATTACACATACTAAAATCCTTTTGGGAATTGGTCAACAGAATTCCATGTTTATCTGATAAAAAATGATTCTAGTCATTAATGATCAATGATTTTAAGCTCTTATGTTTTTAGTTCATACAAAGGATTTTTTGCTCATTTATGACAATTTTACCCTTATGTCACTAATGAAAGATGAAACTATTGCGCCTTTCACGCTATTGGCACAGATTCAAGTCCTAACGCTTTTTGGATATTGTTTCAGGCTCTAACGCCTTCGGATATCATTTCAGGCTCTAACGCCTTTGGATATTGTTTCAGGCTCTAACGCCTTTGGATATTGTTTCAAGCTTTAACGCCTTTGATGTTGATTCAGACTTCAACGCCTTCGGATATTCTATATGACTTCAGTGCCTCGCTCTGGTTTACAATGCCTTTCTTATGATGATGGGTGTGGTATAGATTTGTACCCTCCTTGTATGCCTTTCTGAGGACTTCTGCCAGAAAGGAGATTTGTTTTGTCAGGGGTGAACGGTATGGATTGGTACCTCCCCCGTGGGAATGAGTGTGGCTGTTTCCCCTCATTACCTATTCCAGTGAAGCATGGATTACTTCCTGGGCTGACAGTCAGGGAGAAAGCATTGAGGATGGATTTTTCCTCAGTTTCTCTTAAGGCCTGAGTTACGGGAAGGGTGTCCTCGTCCAACACCTATGATTTCCCTATTGGACCTGAGCTACGGGAAGGGTGTCCTCGTCCAACACCTATGATTTCCCTATTGGACCTGAGTTACGGGAAGGGTGTCCTCGTCCAACACCTATGATTTCCCTATTGGACCTGAGTTACGGGAAGGGTGTCCTCGTCCAACACCTATGATTTCCCTATTGGACCTGAGCTACGGGAAGGGTGTCCTCGTCCAACACCTATGATTTCCCTATTGGACTTGAGATGATTATTAGATGATTATCATCATCGTTATTATTAATATTATCATGATTATTACTCTAGAGGAGTGTTGCTGTCTGAACACTAATATATTACCTCAGCAGGACAGTACACCATGAAAGCGTATGACCCGCCTTCACGGTGTAGTTACCAATTGCTTTTGGGGGAGGATGATGAGTTGTGGTTTGGAGGGCTTAGATAGAATTTGTTAAAAGATGGATATTATGAATACCGCTTTTAACCTTTGAAGAAAATATCTGAAAGCTTTGGTCATAAAAGCTTAAAGGAGGTATGGTGACAAAACGCCTTTATCTTGATGGAATCCAATATTTTCTCTCTAAAAGTCGGTTACAAAAACAGTTATGACAGCTGTACAAGTTGGTTACAATTTTGATAATCACCTATAAATAGAGGTGACCCCTCCTTGATAAAGAAGAGACTTTCCTTGAGTTCCCAGAAGATTTCCCAAGAACAACCAGATTTTTTTAAAAGAATTTACAGAGAGAGAAAGTAAAGGATTCATCAAGGAAAAACATTCTGTCACTACTTTTCTTCATCGTTCTTTCTTCTCTCCCTCTGAATCATTTCCTTATTTTCTCCTTTTTCTTTCTTGTATTCTCTGAATCATTTCCTTATTTTCTCCTTTTTCTTTCTTGTATTCTTTGAATCATTTCTTCCAAAAATAACTCAATTTAGAACGGTCTGGATATCAGATTTAGGCTAGATTGAGGTTGCAGTAAACCCCATTTCTTCAAAGATCAAAATACCCCCCTACACAATCTAACCTTGATATTTACAAAATAAAAAACAAAGAACCAAATTCTTAATTTTAATGTAGTTAAACTTCACCAGGATTAAGTAGGGGTTAAAATGGACACAGGGACACCGGGTAAGTCAAGTAGCATCACTGCTCTTAATTTTATGGATCGACGATACTAGATAAGGAATCCGTGGACAAGGGGACGAAGCTCTCTTGTTGCCTTCAACGTGAGGAAGACTTCCAAAATTCTCCTGCATACTAAAATTTTGTGAAGGAGCGTTCTCTAAGGCAATGGGTGACTGTATTAAGAAATGCAGAGGTTCCCTGATAGCCAGATGAACCACAGGGTCGAAGTCAATAGACAGAGTAGGACCATCCAATCCATAACATTGTTGACTGAGTCAAGTATTAAATAAAGATGCCAGTTTGAACCAAAAATAAAAATAAATAAATAAATAAAGATACCAGTGAAATGACCTAAGTTGTAATTTCCTTGGAGGGTTTGAGAAGTTCAATTCAACTGAAAAATACATACATACATGATACATACAAGTAGGTAGACATGGTCTATACGCCTATCGTATAGAAAAAAAATAAAAAAGGTAGAAATTGTCTATACGCCTATCGATCAGAACGTCCTTCCAATCAATGCCCCACATTTATTATTGGATGTTTATCACGTACACCCCACACAGTGGCAAGCCCACCTGAGGCATAACAATGACGCATGGGTCATTGTACACGTGTGTAATAAGGACTGGTATGTTGTCAAACAAATTTCTCCATTGGGTCCGGTCAAAATAATTCATTGGAAGGCCTGTTTAAGAGTGGTTTGGATGGCTAAGCACTTGGGTCCTTGATAACTAAAATCAGAGAAAGATTCAGTTCATTTGACCCCAAGAAAATGGAGTTGCGCCCCAACCCACTTTCATTGAAAGCATGGACACATGAAGGAGCCCATCATATTCCGCTACTGTAGACGGGGGCGGAGCCAGGAATTTTTCATTTGGGCGGGCCCAGAATACATGCAGAAAAAAAACTAATGAAACTTGGGGGTTCAGGTGCGTAGCCTCCGAGAAATTTTTTTTGGGATATATTTTTTATTTTGAGAATTTTCTCTGGTAATGTCCTTAAGGTCGTCATGTGTCCCTATTGATACTTCTTAACTATGGTTAAGATTCACCCCCCAATCATTGGTTTAAAAAAAATATATCAATTTTTTCTAAAAATCCAATGATAAGTAGGTGAACCCTTATAGTGGGTGAATTTTAACCATAATTAAGGGGTGTCAAAAGGACATGTGGCAACCTAAAAAGGCATAACTGGACTGCATTGGGGGCACGCTAAATATATATGACAAAAAATTTGGGGCGGACCATCATATATATATATAAGACAAAATTTGTGGGGGAAAAATTTAAGGGCCCAGAATTCCATACCACTACAACAAGAAATTTCAAAAAATTTGGGGCTCCGAGCTCCGTCGGAATGGACAATAGGGCCGGTTTGGTCACAATGTCAACCACACGGAATGTAAAGAATAGCCGACAAAATAGCATTATTGGGCGTTAATGTGCCAGCTCCGTCCTTCTCATTTTGAAGTTGCGTTTTAGCATTAGATTGAAGCTATTGCGTCATCATTCGCCGGGCTGGAATAGAAATATCTGCGAGACCCTGAACAGATTAATGGTAGTATCTTTACCTTGTGGGGTTATCTGACTAGGATTACCAAAAAAACAAAGGTTATCTGACTAAGGTATGTATTAAATGGCAAAGCATACACTATATATGGACTAATACAATATCTTGATTTAAGGGTCATAATCTGGCTTCAAAGTCTTTGTAAATGTATTGGGTGTTTGGGTCGAGCTGTATTAAAAAAATCACAAAAATTCAAACCTAAACTTGACTCATTGCAAACCCCTGATAGATTCTCGCCTTTGTAACTACTAGTCAAGCATATATAGATAGATCTTAAGATGTTCCATCTTTCCACCGGGATTAATTATCTTTCTTTTAAGAAGACCATTGCAAGTTTCAAATCAGAAGCCACCATGAAATGTGAGATGCAAGGCCGAACCCAGCTTTTCTACGGCATGAAGTTCATGTTCATAACCCATTTCCGGGAACTTGCTGAAGAAAACGCCAAGGAATTGCCACTGTAGTCTCTAAATATGCCCCAGTACGACCAACAGAATTCGAAGAATACCTGAAAAGGCTCCATTATTGTGGGTTCCATGTATTATTGGTGGCCTAATCCATTTACAATCACAGTAACGGCTTGCAAGTTTCTTTAATTTTTTCGTAAGTCCCGAATAATTCGTTCACACGATTTATTTTGGAAGTAATCTCTTTATTTTTTAATGCGACTTCAAAATTTTGCGAATTCCACAAATTAAAAGTAAATTATTCACATCAGTTACCCCATGCTAACCTTGAGTACATATAACGTTCCTCATTCCTCTCACAAGATAGGTCTTTTTTATAAGATGGGTTGAGTTTAGCCTCATGGAGATCAAGTGTGTATGTGTGTTGACTTAAGCTAGTGTGTGTTTAACTATTCTACCAAAAAAAACCTTTCAAAAATTATAAATAAATATATTTAATATTTGGGAACTGATACTTGGCACGGCATTCCACCCAACGGAACGCGTGCGTGCCCACAACCTGGCACATGTCAATTTCTTAACTTATTAATCATGATTAAGTTTAACTAACATGATGTTAATATATTTTATTCTAAAAAAAACTAAGGTTACATGGATGAACCCTAGGGTTGGGTGAATCTCAACCATAGTTAATGAGTGTTAACTAATTTGAGATTATTTTTCTAAAATCCAAGGTTAGATGGATGAACCCTAAGGGTAAGTGAATCTTAACCACAGTTAATGAGTGTTGACTAATTTGAGATTATTTTTTGGGTAAATTACACTCACTTCCCCCGAGGTTTGGTGAAATTTCAAAAACCTCTCCTCTAGTTTATGAAATTACACTCCCTCCCTTGTCAGGCTCTTAATATTAACACTGTTAACTAAAGTTACTTTTTTTCCATTTTACCCCTATTACTTGACTGAGGAAACACGTCTTTACTGTTTGAACGCTCAACCAAAAAAAAGAAAAACATAAACTCTCAAGCTGCCACGTGTCCCTTTTAATACCCTTAAGATTTACTCACCCTTAGGATTTATCCATCTAACCTTAGTTTTAGGGAAAAAATAACCTTAGGTTGGTTATGCTTAACCGCAATTAAAGAGGGCACTACAAGGCGCCATGTGTCCATTTTAACACCCACTAACAGTGGTTAAGATTCACTCATCCCTAGGATTCATTAATCTAACCTTAATTATAATAAAATAAAATAAAAAATATTAATCTTAGGTTAATTATGTTTAACCACAGTTAAAGGATCTCTATAAGCCACCACGTGTCTCTTAAAACACCCACTAACTATGGTTAAAACTCACTCACCCGTAGGATTCATCTATCAAACCTTGGTTTTTAACCAAAAAAAAACCTTAGGTTGCTTATGCTTAACCACAATTAAAGGAAGCTCTATAAGCCGCAATGTGTTTCCTTTAACGCCCATTAATTGTAGTTAAAATTCACTCACCCCTAGGATTCATCCATTTAACCTTAATTTTTAGAAGAAAAAAAAAACATTAGGTTGATTATGCGTAACCACAATTAAAGGGGGCTCTACAAGCCGCCATGTGTCCCCTTTAACACCTACTAATTGTGCTTAAGATTCACCCACCCCTAGGATTAATCCATCTAAGTTTGTTTTTAAGAAAAAAAAATAAAAATAGTTAGGTTAATTATGTTTAACCACAATTAAAGAATATCTATAAGTCACCATGTGTCCCTTTTAATACCCACTAATTATGGTTTAAGATTCAGTCACTCCTAAAGTTCATCTATTTAACATTGGTTTTTAGAAAAAAATATATATATATACTTGATTTTAGATATATATATTAACCTTAAGTTGATATTATTAACCTTGGTTAGAAACCAATTATCATTTATTTTATTGAATTAACTAATCTTGTGTTGAAAAATGATAATTTAGACATTTTAAAATATTTAAATGATGACATCATCAAAGTTTATCCATAAAATAATGGTAAACTTAAGGGAATGGGGAATCTGTTAGATATAACCAAAGTTGAGAAGAGAGCGGTGTAATTTCATAAACTAGAAGGAGGTTTCTGAAATTTTACCAAACCTCAAGGGATGTGAGTATAATTTAACTTTATTTAAAAAAAGAAAAAACAAGGTTAGATGTATGAACCCTAAGGGTGAAGAAATCTTAACCACAGTTTTATAAAAGTTAAAAGAGACACATGGCATCCCGTGGGCGCGTGTGCGTTCCGCCTAGCGGAACACATCCGTACAAACAATCATTTTCCTTAATATTTATTTATAATTTTTTATAATTTGTACTTATTTTCTCTTTTCTAACATTTTCTCAATTTTTCTAATTTTTTTTAACTTTCCTTATTTACCCCTAGCAAAATAATTCCTAAACTCTAAGTAGGGGCCGTTTGACATTGACGTTTTTCTACTCGTTAGGAACAAAAACGACCAAAAATGTATTTGGTAGCATATTCTCTCAACACGATTTCAAGAAAAAATTATTTTTGGCACTTTTTTTTTCCCTTTTCCTAACAAAATAAAATTGCTTCTCACAGCATAGAACTTTTTTCTACTCATTTCTTTATGTTCTTCATAATTCATTTTGATTGATAGTCTCGAAAAGCGTTCTCTACACCTGGGGGGGGGGAGCCTTCAATTAATTATTAATTTTTTTTTAGCATACGGCGGAGGGAGTCTTCAATTAATTTTTTTATAGCATACTTGCCCCCTTCCCAAATTTTTTTTGTCTTATATCGTATAGTGGCCCTTCCAATTTTTTTTGTCATATATATAGCAGGTCCTCAATTGGAGTCCCCTTATTCACTTGAGGTTGCCACATGTCCCTATTGACACCCCTTAACTATGGTTAAAATTCATCCAATCTCAGGGTTCACCTCCTTATCCTTGGTTTTAGAAAAAAAATATTTAAATAATTATAACCTTAGGAGTTAGTGAATTTTAAACTAGGGTTCGAAAAGAAATTTGATATATTTTTTTAAAACCAAAGATAGGTGGGTGAATCTTAACCACAATTAAGGGGTATTAATAGGGACACGTGGCGACCTCAAAGGCATTACCAGGAAAAAAAATTCTCAAAATAAAAAAACTGCCCCAAAAATTGTTTTCTCGGGGCCTATGCCCCCGAACCCCCAAATTCCATAACTTCAAATCAAAACTTTTTTTTACCCCCCCCAAATGAAATATTCCTGGCTCCGACCCTATCTACACCATGTGTCCCTTTTAATACCCACTAATTATGGTTTAAGATTCAGTCACTCCTAAAGTTCATCTATTTAACATTGGTTTTTAGAAAAAAATATATATATATACTTGATTTTAGATATATATATTAACCTTAAGTTGATATTATTAACCTTGGTTAGAAACCAATTATCATTTTTTATTGAATTAACTAATCTTGTGTTGAAAAATGATAATTTAGACATTTTAAAATATTTAAATGATGGCTTCATCAAAGTTTATCCATAAAATAATGGTAAACTTAAGGGAATGGGGAATCTGTTAGATATAACCAAAGTTGAGAAGAGAGCGGTGTAATTTCATAAACTAGAAGGAGGTTTCTGAAATTTTACCAAACCTCAAGGGATGTGAGTATAATTTAACTTTATTTTAAAAAAAAAAAAACAAGGTTAGATGTATGAACCCTAAGGGTGAAGAAATCTTAACCACAGTTTTATAAAAGTTAAAAGAGACACATGGCATCCCGTGGGCGCGTGTGCGTTCCGCCTAGCGGAACACATCCGTACAAACAATCATTTTCCTTAATATTTATTTATAATTTTTTATAATTAGTACTTATTTTCTCTTTTCTAACATTTTCTCAATTTTTCTAATTTTTTTTAACTTTCCTTATTTACCCCTAGCAAAATAATTCCTATTGACATTGACGTTTTTCTACTCGTTAGGAACAAAAACGACCAAAAATGTATTTGGTAGCATATTCTCTCAACACGATTTCAAGAAAAAATTATTTTTGGCACTTTTTTTTTTTCCTTTTCCTAACAAAATAAAATTGCTTCTCACAGCATAGAACTTTTTTCTACTCATTTCTTTATGTTCTTCATAATTCATTTTGATTGATAGTCTCGAAAAGCGTTCTCTACACCTGGGTGGGGGGGGGGGGGGAGCCTTCAATTAATTATTAATTTTTTTTTAGCATACGGCGGAGGGAGTCTTCAATTAATTTTGTTATAGCATACTTGCCCCCTCCCCAATTTTTTTTTGTCTTATATCATATAGTGGCCCTTCCAATTTTTTTTGTCATATATATAGCAGGTCCTCAATTGGAGTCCCCTTATTCACTTGAGGTTGCCACATGTCCCTATTGACACCCCTTAACTATGGTTAAAATTCATCCAATCTCAGGGTTCACCTCCTTATCCTTGGTTTTTAGAAAAAAAATATTTAAATAATTATAACCTTAGGAGTTAGTGAATTTTAAACTAGGGTTCGAAAAGAAATTTGATATATTTTTTTAAAACCAAAGATAGGTGGGTGAATCTTAACCACAATTAAGGGGTATTAATAGGGACACGTGGGGACCTCAAAGGCATTACCAGGAAAAAAAATTCTCAAAATAAAAAAACTGCCCCAAAAATTGTTTTCTCGGGGCCTATGCCCCCGAACCCCCAAATTCCATAACTTCAAATCAAAACTTTTTTTTACCCCCCCCCCCAAATGAAATATTCCTGGCTCCGACCCTATCTACACCCAATTGATTATAAGAACTAAAACTTCTAAAAATTAGGTGACGTTGGCAACACTAATCTAAATAAGTAAAATTTATTTGAAAATTGAGCTTATTTAGGTGGCGTTTGGTGACACTAATAGACCTTATGTGAAAATTGTGCTTAGTTGGACTTTAGATTGTTAAGTTAGAAAGTTAATTGAATGTCTACATCTTTATAAAGTAAGGTTTTATCTTTTATTACTTATCAAATGTCACCTTAGACTTTAGATTGTTAGGTTAAATGTAAATTGGATGTCTACATCTTTTTGAAGTAAAGGTTTTACCGCTATAAAAAAAAGTAGCTCATGTCTCCTAATTACTTTTGAGACAAAACCTCTACTTTAAAAATATCTAAACATCTAATTGACATTCAACTTAGTGGTTGTTTGGTATCATTCCTTGGGAACGATTTTTCTTATCCCGAGAACAGAAACAATTTAAACGTGTTTGACATGTCATTTTTAGGAATGATTTTAAGAATCGTCCTACTTTAGGCACAATTTTTGGGAAAAAAAAATTATTTTTCAGAATCATTTATGAGAAACACATTTAAAATAAACGAAATTAAGATCAAAATTGATGAGATAGATGAGACATAATACAAAAATTGGTACTTGATGATATTTATATATGTATTGATGATATAACCATATTTAATGCCTAAAATATATATTTTTTTCTTTTTTTATCCAAACGTAATTCTGTTATTTATTTTTTTCATAATTGATTCCGTCTAACAGTTACCAAATACATCCACAATACAAAATTGATTATAAGAATCAAAACTTATAAGAATTAATTCTTTTTAAGAATGAGAGAATTGCCAAAATTGATGCCAAACGGTCCCTTAACAATCTAAAGTCCAACTAAACTCAATTTTTAAATAAACTCTACCTATTTAGATTATTGTTACCAAACGCCACCTTAATTCTTTTCTAGAATAAGAAAATCATTAGAATTAATGCCAGACAGCCCCGATACTTACAATGACCGGCACAATGAAAAAAGTATGAAGTAATACTCCAAATCACCTTAAAAATCCGCCTTGCTTTGTTTGGGACTGAATTCATGGCAAACCAAAATACTATATAATTCGAATGCTTGGAAGAACAAATATGAAATAATAATAAGGGTGAGCTAGCTCATGGTGAACTCTTCTTCAGCTTAAAACAATGCATAAGGGGTAAAATTAATACAAGTATGATTCATACCATGTAATTCCTCTGCACCAACTCAAGCCTTCTTCTGGTCTTCAATATTAAGTCTTTGGTTCAACAAAAGAAGGTCTCCATTATTGCATTGGCATAAGACAGCTTCAATGTAGTGGTTACTATGCCAGAAAAAGGACCTTGGTTGCAATGCTTGACAATCCCATATCTGAGTTGCCTGGGATTTGCATTCCGATGCCTTGAGTTGAAGTCTTATCCTTTCTGGAGTTGGGGATTCCCCAATATTGTCTTGAAAACTTTAATTGGAGTGCGTCATCATCAGAAACCTTTGACAAAAATATTCTGAGAGCCACAGTACATTTTTCCGACCAAGGACCTAATGACTCCTTTGCTCCGACGTTCCTGGATAGATGATTTGAAATACAGGCATCCAAGGCAACCACTGTAGACCATGAGAAGGAACACATGTAGAGGGGGTGGAACCCTCAATTACTCCCATTGCATCTATATTGCTGAATTAAAAAAAAAAAAAAATTTCTGAAAATGCTTAAAACTATGCTATTATCCAAAACAATCTTGTAGATCAGATTGTTACTCGATGACCTAATTGGGTTGATCAGCAAAGGTGGTCTCCTATGTAGCAACAACACACTGGTGGTTCCCCATCCCACCACCTGCATGTGTGACAGGTTTGATTGAATATAACACTAAGAAGAGCATAGGGATGCAGATAATTTCAATTTGCACCTCCATTGTTATAACATGATTGCAAACAATCCCTGGAGCCATGTTCATGCATGAACTAAATACAAAGCTACATATAGCTGAAGACAATCAATCATCAAGAAGAACACTCTGGAAAGCCTTATTGCAGTTGGTATTAGCTCCAAGTTTGTCATCTATACAACTATATAAATACTGTGGTCATCAATAAACAAATGACAGGTAAATTATACATTTCTAAGCATGTATTATTGATCTCACTAAGAGGAAGAAATTGAGAAAAACACATTTCACATTCAACTTGCTGATCATCTTTCTGGACATCTGGAGGTCCAGGTAGCGAAGTTTCCAATATGCTTGCAAGATTTTCAGGGAGTGGTTTGTCCTTCATCCTATGCAATTGAACTGATTGCATAGAACATTCACATTGTTGGTGGATGTCAGTATTCTTCAAACAAAACATCATCAAAGAGGAAATGAACTGATGAAAGCAATCATTCCATGCATTACCAGGCAGGGATATGGATGCATGACAGTTTGCCAGAAATCCATACTGCAATACCTTATTTTAAGACATCTGTTAATAGTTTAATCCTGTTAAGCCAAAACAAATTTGCAGTATAGGAACTAGGAAGTGAATTAGTGATAAGCAGGGGTTTTTGTGAAGAGGATTGTTTTTTTCGGTTACTACATTTGGTAGTAGTTTAATCCTGTTACGCCAAAATTTGCAGTATATGAAGTGAATCAGTGATAAGCAGGGGATTTTGTGAAGACCAGAACTTTTTTACTTAAAAAAATTATAGTTTAATTAGACATAGCCCTGGGGCATGGAAGCAGCTGCTCACTAAATGTTTTTAAAAAAGTAGCTTAATAGACCAAGTACGCCCCCGAACCCCGTCCCTAGACACATAATATTTCGTACCCGCCTAATCATTCTCACAAATCTATCAACAATTACTAACATTTTCAATCAACCATCATGTGCCCCTCCTAAAAGAAAATCCTGGCTCCAACCCTGACTACACCATAATGTAATCAACTCCTCCAGCTATAAAAAAAATTACTTGGCGAGTCAACTCGAATACTCAAAAAGTAATGAATATAATATTTAATAGATGTAAAAGATGATAATCTTATTTAAAAACTATATGTAAAACCATTGACTACTGTATTATTTTCCATAAGAAAAGTATTAAAAAGGGAAAATGGTAACTTGACTTATGAAACATGTAGCCTTCATGAGATTAACAATTAGATCATTTGGGTCAGTATGATTTCAAATGATACATAGCGCTTTCATTTCCTGCATCCAAACATCACAATATTCAGAAACTATGGGACTTCAAGATTTCTATAATTGTGCTATCACATGATATGCCAGTCTCTCACACACTCATGCATGCTATGCACGCACGCACACACACGCGTGTGCACACACACACATATCTGTGTGTGTGCTTACAAATCTGTGCAAAAGTTACTTTCGAACTAGATATCAAAAGTAAAGACCTACACACATGCTTTGTAATTCCTATCAGAACAGTGTGACATAAATTCCATTAAGTGGACTCATATTAAACCATCTGTTGCAATTTTCCTCCATTTCTGTCTCATAGTTTATTTTTTCGGTCTACCGAAAAAATGGCACCTACCACTACCAAAGTCCCATTGAATGAACAATATAAGCTAGCATTAGTAAAAAAAATTTCAGATGAATTCTTCTCTGGTTAAGACCTCGGATCATAGACATTTGTAGAAACATTGGTAAGGATTAATAGAGACACTGAAACACAACATGTGCAATAAACAAAAACCTCACCTAGATTAATTTGGCGATATGATGCAGCAAGAGATGACTGTTTCAGGTCAACAACCTGGAGAGATCTGTATATATTAATAAGGTAACGGTAAACCAAACTCCTGAAGCTGCTTCTCCAATTGCTGGATCTATTGTAAGTGGTGGACATGCATTAGTAAAAGCAAGGATTCATGAAGTAATCACCGATAGGGTAGTTCTGGGCATCCTACCATCAAACAGAGACCAGAATGATTAGATGCACAAATTATATAACTTGCTCACAAGCTTGCCAGAAGTACCTCATGGAATTGGTGCACAACATTTTTCAATCTTGAATATTTGACAATTTTAAGCAACAAACCTAAGGTATATCCTGCAGAAGAAGACCTAACAATATTTAGGCCCAAGATGACAAACTTCAAGTATAAGTGAGATTAAAGGAAATCAAGTGTTGTAAACAAGAGAATGTAAGAAACTCATGACACATAATATGATTTAGTCTTCCAAACATTAACAAGAGGCTTCTGAAGATAACCAAGAAAGAAATGTACTTTTCTTAGTAAAAGATAGTAGCATCATAGGAACCCTTCACAAATCACCGCAACACAAACTGTACACTCTAGGCTATTGGAAGCTGATGTTTACTCATTTAAGCATAAAACCCATTGAGGTTTATATTTAGGACATTAATTTAAGGGCTTACGTGTTCATTTCACGAAGTGCATGTGTTCTCACTTAATTCTAGTATGCAAAGAAATATCATGCAAGGAGAGGCTGAGGGCTTGCGAGAGGGGGAAAAACAGATATACTCATTCATCGCATCAGGTGCTATGCATGTGTGCATGTATGAACTCAAGGTCCAAGGTACTATTAGGGAAATATTATGTTAGAGAAATAATTATGTAATATCTATGAGATACACAAGATCTCATAGACAATATTGAATTAGCATCCATCAAGGATTTGATTAGATTAAGTATCTATCTTGAGGTCAATGTAATCTCTATATAAACCCTATTAGAGGTCATTGTAATTATCCAAGATTATTCTCAATAAATCAATTTCTCCTTAGGTACTTCTATAAAATCCTGGTAGGTCAGAAGATTATGAAGGAATAAATGAAATATATCCTCCGAATCTATTATGTATGACAAAAAATATCTCAACTTGCATTCTTAGCAGTCTTTGGAATAAGGCCCACACTTGGGCAAGGGATCCCCCCGCACACACATAATCATAGCCACAACTTGCAATAGAGATACCCCTGGTCATAGTATCCATCTTGATATTCTAATAACAGATGCTTAATATTGTAAATGACTTTGATGTCCTTAGTCGTAATTTGACATTTGGACTTAGAGGTGAACCCTTCTATGTGTCTAGTTTTCTCAATGTATTCCCATAAATAAAAGGAGGATGATGTGAGCTATAGATGTTACATAGATATACAGGACATAGAGACAAATTTTATTTGAAATAGCCAATATATATTGCAAAAATGACACATTTGTAATTCTATGGTAACTGTTGAACAATCAAACTTCTAGTACTTGTTCTTCTAAAGCTTGTTTGGATCAACATATCAGATTAGCCATGATTGAAACCAAATAAATGAACCCTAACCTTCACGAGCAGAAATTTTCTGATGACGTCTCGGATTGTACCTGCGAATTGGAATGCCAAAGAAAATAATCAAACCTTCAACGATAGAGAAGAAACAAAGCGGGAAAGGTATAGAGCCATTAAAAAGGAAAGAAACCAAATCCTCTACGGTGATAACCCCTGAGGTCGCCACGTGTCCCTTTTGACACCTCTTAACTGTGATTAAGATTCACCCATCCTTAGGGTTCACCAACCCATTCTTGGTTCTTAGAAAAAAGAGATTAATTTTCATGCGGAGTTCCCCTTTTATACTGTCCAGGGGCAAATGTGTAATTAGTGTAAAAAGGGAGCTCCATGATATTTAAACTGTAGAAAAAAATATTAATTCTATTTTTAATAATAAAAATCATTTTAGTGTTTTTTTATTATTAAAATATTTAAAATAGAATTAATATTTTTTTCTAAAAACCATGGATGGGTGGGTGAACCCTAGGGATGGGTAAATCTTAATCATAGTTAAGGGGTGTCAAAAGGGACACGTGGTGACCTTAAGGGTAATAATCGGATTCGTCAAAACCAGTTATCACTAGAGGTGTCAAAACAGCCCTTGTCAAAGGGTACCAGGCTCGACTCGGCCCACCCAAGCCCATCAAAGACATGCCCTTCCCCGGCTCTTGGGCCGGGCTAGGGTACCCTCCTACCCGGCCCTTGTTAGCCCTACTCCCATTACATTACAATGAAATTAAAGTATATAGTCTATGATAAGTTTTACATATTATATATAAGATATTATTGAAATTACTAATATAATCCTAATTATTTTTTATTCTCTTCTATTATGTTTTGAGTTTGTTTAGGGTTTCTTTCAATCTATTTTTACGTAAAAGTTTGGGTTATTTGGTACGCACCGTGATTTTTCATAGTAAGTTAGAAAAATTTGTATTTTGTCTGAAAATTTGATTTGGTATATTTAGGTTACACAATCAAATCATGTCGGAAATCAGAAAATCAGAGTTCAAGTTAGAAAAAAAATTATTTATTTCCTTTTATCCTTCTATATTGATTAATTTAGTATTTCTAGTTTTTTTTTTAATTATTAAATATCTTAATTTGTGTAGTTTTCTATCTCTTGACTAAGCATTATTTGCAGTATGTTTGGAGAACCCCAAAATATGAGTCGGTGGTAATATGTCCAATTTTAGAATAATATGTCCAATCTATCAAATTCAAAATTGAAGCTAATTTCATGTCACAATCAATCAAGCGTCCATGACAAAAAAATTCTCGATCTTTCTTTCGGCCCTTTGGGTCGGTCCTAGCCTTGGCCCTAACCCTTGAGCGTAGGAATATGGTTCAATGATTTAATCAACCCCGGCCCTTGAAGGATTAGGGTCTGGCTAGGGCTGGACTACGACTCTACTCTTATAGGGAAGGGTAGGGCTAGGGCTAGGGCTGACCCTGGCCCTTCCCCTACCCGGCCCTTTGATAGCCCAAGTTATCACCGTAGAGGATTTGGTCTCAAAAAGAAACCAAATCCTTTAGGGGTCTTCACCACTTAAAATGTACCTGGTGGTGCGTACGAAATTCGATTAAGGCTGCGTTGGGCTGGCAGGGGTTTGTCCAACCACAGCCCTCACTTGCATGGGTTCACCCCAATCCTTGCAGGGCTTTAACTAGCTAGGCGCAAGCCCGACCCCAATATTAGAGGGCCTAATTTTTTTGACACGTCTATACTAGTGGCCTTTATGGATGAAAAAAGACCCTTAATTTTGCGGTGTTTTGAAGGCCGGATTGACAACCCTAAACTCGACATGCATCCCCTCTTTGCTTACACTCGTATAGACGGCAATGCTAGAAAGAGATTCTTGTGGCTGATCCGACCCACACACCGAAATATATGAGGCTTTGTAGCATGAGCTACAGAAGCAGGGACAATTCACATTATGGTTTACGGTTGTTAAATCGATATGGTCAAAAGCATCCTAGGGTTATCCGATAATAACTTTGCATGGTGCATCTTTAAAATAAAATTTTCATATGCATCATATTAAAAAGTTGAGGTGTGCTATTCCTACTCTAATGCATTCCTTACTCTCTGCCCAAAACCAAACCCAACTCCGGTTAGAGTAAGGATAGGATAGGTGTTGGTTTTTGGATTTAAAAAAAAAAATGTATTAATTTTTGGCTGAGAGTAAGAAATGTCTAAGAGTAGGGCTAGCACGACTAGAAAAACGTTAGGGTTTTAATATTTCATATACAACATATAGAATTATTTGCTCAATATAATTTCAGAGGCTATGTTTTTCTGATTTCCAAACTTAACACATTCTAATGCCAGGTCCGGTCCTAGAAGCTTCATCCATTCCCTATTAGGTTTATCGTTAGATATTTCATGCCTAACCCTAATTGCCAACATGACATCTTAATTATTGGTGTGGCAAATTGTCCTTGCATGCTGCATAAAACCATCCGAACTCGAAATAAATTCGCTGAAACCTATATATGCCGTGAGGTATTGGTACAGGTGCCCATACCCAAACCAACTTAAAAATTTCAAGCCCAAAGCCCATATATGAGTAGGCTACACATCTAGTCTGCTCCGATCCAGCCCGAGTTAAGGTTGGCTGAGCAAATGTAGTTTTTAACTTTTTTTGTTTTTCCGCTGCAACCTGAGCTGTGGCAGGGTTGAGGTTTTAAGACCTTGGGTTGGGTTAGATTTGGTGGGGGGTCACAAGGTCAGGGTGGAGGTTGGGTTGGGCCTGGATTGGCGCGAACCCGCCCAAGTTGCACCCTACTCCAAGACTCAACTAACATAGATTAATGTTTCTCTAGGCCAATAAATTTGTAGGGGGAATATAATCAAACCGTTCCCAAAAAAAATCTTCCAAGCAATATTTATCAAAACGAAAAAAGAAGGGGAAATAAAAGGGATAAACGGATGGCTTAGTGCTGAGGAATTTCTTACTTGGTTTGCATTTCAAAACCAAGCTCGACTTGAGACCAAGACTCCTTACTTATGGCACACTTGGGTTGAGTTCGAGTTGACATTTCTAAACCTGTTTATAATCGGGTTGGGATCTAGGGGACTACATATCTAACCTGTTTATGAATCGGGTTGGGATCTAGGCGACTACATTTCTAACCTGTTTATGAATCGGGATGGGCTTGGGTGGGGTTGCTTAGCTTGTTTGACATAATTAGGAAGGTCAGTTTGGGCTTAGCCGCCAAACAATCAAATGTTTGTGAGTGAGTTTGGTCTGAGCCAGGTTGCGTGGAACTTGACAAGTCCAAACTTTTTTTAATTTTTTTGGGTTCGTTTGGGGGCATTGATTTGTCTCTTACAGATGCCAAAAAAATGGCCTCGGATTGTCTCTGGTGAAGCCAGAAACCCATTGTCTGGGGCAACGATAGCATAAGGGACAAATGGTGGAGAAGTCAAAATCATGGGCCTCATGATTTTGACTTCTCCACACAATATGACACATGGCGATAACATGTCGAGATAAAGAGGGAGAGATATCAAGTGGGGAGAAGTCAAAATCATGAGGAGAAAATGAAATGACTTTTACCCTTTTTAACACCACATGTCCCCTATTCTATGGTTGCCTGAGAGGGGCTTCTGACTTCGCCAGAGACAATCTGAGGCCCAGAAAAATGGTCGGTCTCCAGCATTTACACATCATTGACATGAGGCAATAAAAAGGGGAGAACTCATTTCATTTTCTCCCCCTGTTCTTGACTTCTCCCCATTTGATATCCCTCCCTCTTTTATCACCACATGTCGGATGATGTGTGGATGCCCAAGATTATTTTTTTGGCATATGTCAGAGACAATCCGATGCCATTCATCGGAGGCCACATGGACTACACAATGAGGGGTAGTCACCCCTCCCATATATCCCCCAACCTTGATGTAGGTGAGATTCTAGGTCTCTCATACAACACCAAGAGGCTTTATCAAGTAAACTAGCTAGCACCTACTAGACAAGTCCAAAATAGCTAAAAATATATAAGTTATATATAGATCCATAGATTTGTATCCCAAGGTTTCAATAGCAGATTATGATGGACAATCATTTGCGATTTCTCTTATTAGGGGTCCAAAACCCTACCATGGCAAGAGAAGAAACGTGGCATCCTGACAATAGAGCTGAAAGAGACCCACCATCTATTATCTCTTACTATGTGATATATAGGACTGTCCTCAACCCCAAACAGGCTCAACCCACATGGGTATACAGCAACCTGAACGGAACCCAGGCGCACGATAAAGGGTAGGTCAAAATCAAGAGGTAGAAGATATCATGAGCTGGGGTGGGACAATGGCCGTATTTCTAAAAGTGAATTAAGGCAATGGGAGGGAGGGTCTGAGTCTGACAATGTGGTGATGTTTTCTGCATTGGGAAACAGCTCCCGCGCTGTTTGCGCGCGCTCCGACCCAAACCCTACACGAGACCAGACGAGTGTTAAAACCCACTTTACTTCGTTACCTCACCAATCACACTAGTACAACAGCTCTGAGCGTTGATGTTGCCTTGTGCTTAACCAATAGGCCCACCTCAAAATAATATATAGTAACGAAAACGAGATGATTAATGCCAATGGTAACTGCTCTTTTAATACTAAGAGCAGTAATAGGCGTACCTATGAATCTCACTTAGAAATCACCCTTTCTTAAATACTCACCACAAGAAGTTAACTATTTTGGCCGCAACCGAGTCAACGCTCAACTTAGAAGTAAGCAAAATATTGTGGATCTTCAATGGCGACACTTTCATTTGAGAGAATTGAACCTTGAACACTCCACGTGGGAGGATATACACACACTATCACTGGCACGAGCTAGCTCGTAACCAACAAACTAAAATAGATATACACTACTTTCCTCCAAGGTTTGAAATTTTGTTGAGATTTTAGTCTAGGTCTACCCCTTTGAAAATGATATGGCAATTATCTCACCCTGTATTACTTGGGTTGAAATATTGTTGATTTATTTTTAAAATTTTATTTTAATAAAAAAAGATATTTACTTAAATATGACAAAATTTTTGTTAAAGTTATTGAAATTTCCAGATTTTGTTAAAAAATAAAATAATAATATTTTGTTACTAAATTATAAGTTTATTAGATATTAATCCATTCTTATAATAAGATCTCTAATAAGTTAGTACACACTCTTAAACACTTCTCTATTTAAATTAAAAAACTTCAATACTAGGACCCACAAATGCTTCTAGCTACTAATTAACCTATTTAAACTAAAAAGATCATAAATATTAGGACCTTAAACACTTCTACTAATTTACTAAAATTTTAAGATACTAAACTATTTCAATAGTTTACTAATTAGATAAGTCATTTAAAGGGCAGAGGAAGAAAATCAATGAAGTCATTTGAGATATGATCAATATTTTGTTTTCAATCCCAATGCTAAAGGTCGATCTTCTTGGGAACACTGTGTAGACACATTATAAGTCCATTGGAACCACACTTCTAACTTTACCAAATTGAGGTCGAGATAATATTCGATTATGAGTAGTGATTAATGGACCATGCATTCGGTTAGGTACCCGTATGCAGGTCCATGTGTTCCTTGTAACACCCCTTTTAACTATAATTAAGCTTAATCAATACTAGATTAAAAAAAAATCCCTACAAACTAAGGTTAGAATGATGACCCTAGGGGTGAGTGAATCATAACCAAAGTTAGTGAATGTTAAAAGGGAGACATGGTGGTCTTTGGACTACGCATTCTGCTAGCTAGCCAAATATGTGGTCCCCTAGACATTTTCTTCTGGCTATAAAACTGGTTTGACCCATTGGTGGTGCATGTGTTTAGTTCACCTTAATCCGGGATCAAGTCTTGACGAGTTTGATTGTTGAGATATCCACCGGCCCATTCACTAACATAGAAATTAGAATAGATAATATTTGGATGTGACCTAATTGTACATCTTGAACCAAAAAGAACTACAAAATCAAGATTTTCGAGTAAGAGGTATTATCATTATAGGAGCATCATCCCTCTCTTAGATATACCAGGTTCATGTGGTGAAAATAACCTGTAAATACGAAACATAAACACAAAGAACAAACAAGATTTACGTTATTCACATGTTGTGGGCTACATCCATAGAGAGGCCGCCCTCTTTACTAGTTCATAGTAACAAGATTATAGAAAGCACTCTCTCACAACCTCTCAAACAATCTTGTTCTCTACATAATAGAAAATCCTAAACTGAATATTATATTATATACCCAGTCAAAAACCTAATTTGAAACAAATTCTTAATACAATTAAAAAATCCCAAAAATATGTACAAACTATAGGGACACTTGTGTGCGTGTGCCACTTTACAGATTTGAGTTTGAGTGCAATGAGGGACCTGGGTGAGCAATACTAAAGCTGTAACAAGCTAAATGCAAGACAGTTTGCACAAGAGTTCATGTGTACACTGTCTACGAAGAAACTCACCCCTTCCAAGAACAAATACTTCTTAAAAGCAATGGTATATCTTCCAATATGATTGCGGAGATGAAAGCAATTCGAGATGGCTGTGCTACATGTGTTGATTTGGGTCAGAGTGACTGTCAGACGAACATGGATCTTATATATTAATGGTAGAGTAAACAGTCCGGGGGTTATTTGGTATGAGCTGAACTCTATTATGCAGTTGAGAAACAAATACAGAATTTTGTTTGTCCATACTTTTAGAGAAAATAATCAGATGGTTGACATTCAATACAAGGTGGCTTGCATATCCAATCCAAATATAATCTTTCATGATGACAAGGTTCTCCCAAAACAACCGATTGGGTTTTTTTGTTCTTTGTAAACCGCCTGTTTCTAATATAAGATTATTTTGATTTAGAGGTAAGGTTTATGCCCCTTTCTTGGTTGTATCCTTTACTTTTAAAAAAAAAACTTGTAGGGTCCATGCCAAAACCCCCCTCCCCCTCTTGGAAGCTTTTATTAAAAAAGAAAGAAGTCAAGAACCGTTTTCAGGAACTAATCATAGTAATTTGAAAATGCTTTGGAATGAAGTTTCACAAATGCAACATATTTTAACAAGGATTGTGAATGTATATGCTCGATAGCACATGTTATCGATCGAGCACAGTGCCATCCGATCGAGAATCCAGCCTGCAGTGCCACAATGTCAAGGCTGACATGCATTAAAATAGTAGGCCCCATTGGGTGCCTTGGCATTGTAAGATTCTGGATGGGATGCATTGTGCACGATAGCATGTGATATTGAGCACATACAGTTACAATCCTTTGAACAATTCGAAAGTATGAAAATCTTGTAGATATTTCTCCCTATTAATGTATGGCATCCACATGACTTGATATCTCTATAGCGTTCCCATAGGAGAGCGATGCCCCCAACAATTTTGGACGTAACACCACCAAAAAAATATTTTAAATATTTCTTTTTATGCATGGGATAATTAATGGTTGATACAATTTGAGCTAAAAATTCTTACCATATTGTAATAGTATTGTTCTTGCTTCTGAAGTGGCGTTGAAAAATGTCCCTGGATCATATACTTCTGATTAATTGTATGATAAATCCTGTCAAACTTGATGATCTAATCACAATGACAATGTCAATTTGACATTGATTAGTCGGCTAACGAAGCTGTATAATTTTGTTTCAATAAATCATAATATTTCATTATATATGGATCATGGAATTTGATTTGCCAATACATCATTATAATTATTGTATACATTTTTTTTTTCTCATTTTCTTTTGTAGGCATCATTTATCTAGGTTAGTAATTTAGACGTTAAATTGGTTAGCTAGTCAAAAGGTGACATTTTCAACCGCCACATAAACTTATGAGAATCGATCCTAATCCACCCAAACGGGGGATACACATTGCCTTCATTATCATTCTTGTAATGGGTATCTGCCCACTGGGCTAAGATGATCTATCGTAGTATACACTCGACATGGATGATGAAGGAAACAATTTGTCTATGGCCTCCATTGTGTTAAAGCCCAATATCTCATGTACAGCAATTAAATCTACAATACCATGTCTTAAAAGAGACCCTGGCCTTCAAGAAAGGAAAGATCATAAGACTTGGTTCTTTCGGTGGACCCTTTCAAAGTTTGGAACATTAATTTTTTAGAACAAGAGGCAAGAGTCTAGGAAGAGAGTGGAGAGGGTTTTTAACCCTTTTTGTTTTTTAACACTCTTACTCTATGGTATCTTGGATTTATTGAGTTCAATTTAATTAATGTTCCACATCTATGAAAATTTAAAAATCCAAAAATTTTGTTGGAACTTGAAAATTCCATATTTGTATAACTTTTGCACTCTATTGAATAATATAGTTCTAAACATTAAGTAAAATTGGGCATGAAACAATGAAAGTTCTAGACTTCAAAAGTTCCACCAAAAGAACAAAACCTAAAAGATTTGCTTCCAATGATGAATTGTATTACATATCTTCTTATCTTTAATTGTCACCATTCACACTTATTTTCTTTTCTCTCTACCAAATCCTATTTAAGAATTGAACTAAATCTATAATTTCATTCTAGTCTCACTCAACACCAAGTCACATGATTATGATTCCTTATAAAACTAATGACAAAACCTTTGATATTCCTTAAAAAAGGTTGCTCTTTATTGAGTTCTTGAGTGACTCACGTAACCTATAGTCACATTACTGAAATGACTGGTAACCCTCTTCATATGTTTGTTATGCGATTACTTTAGATTTGAAAATAATTAATGAATGACAGTGCTATTTGATTTAGCTTTATTGTCGTCGATAGAAAATGCTAAGCAGCTGGAAGGAGGATTAGAATACATTCATTCTAGTGGCCTTGAGTAGCTAACTCGTGATTAAAGAGGATGAGACATTGATGGTCAAATTCCAATTGAATAAAGCTATGGAGCCCTCCCAGGCCCCGTGTGTGGGCTAGGGGCTTTGCGCCCTCAAGAACTCAACATCAGTTGGCTAAGAATTTTAAAGGCTAGTTGGATTTGAACTTAGACTTGGACGCTCCACCTACCACACTACTACTCCATGTACACATGAGTGTTGCTAACGTTCACCCATGAAATTGTTAACCTTCACCAAGACATTTTTATCATTATATTAATTATAAATTACACTAAAGTTAGGAGTATTTTTAGTCTCTTATAGAGAACTAGTCATTAAATACATGAGATAATAAATGCAGATTGACTTATCTTGTATTTTTATGTTTCTGATATTTATTAAATTGTTTCTTATGAAAATACCAAAAAATATTTATATTTAATAGATTGATATTCAATACATAATATAAAAAAGATTTGTGAATGTTAACAAGTTCATTCAACTCAGTGAATGATAGCACTCTTCATATATATATATATATATATATATGGAAAATGTTTAACAGACCTCTTATTCGACTATGTAGTGGAATGCACGGTTCTCCTCATCACTCCACACCCCATTTTTAGCATACACTAATTGTGGTTTAGATTCACTCACCCCTAGGGTTATTCATCCAACCTTGGTTTTTAGAGAAAAATTAAAAACAAATATTAATTATAATTTAATTAAATTTAATCATAGTTAAAAGGGGTTAAAAGGGACACAAGGACACGACAGTTGACTAGACAATGGATGTGGGGTAAGCAAATCACCACTATATATATATATACTAAGAGCATCTCCAACGGTGAATGCTATATTAGGTGTGCCAATTCCAAATTTGGCATAGTTACAATGTGAAAATGCTATATTTGGCACAGGCTTATCCAATGGTCTATGCCAAATTGAGACTGTGCCAATTCCATTTTTTTCAATCAAATCTTCTACGGCAAATCCAGTTATCCCCCCGAGCCTTGAGGTCGCCACGTGTCCCTTTTGACACCCCTTAACCGTGGTTAAGATTCACCTACCCCTAAAAATATTTTTTTTATATTTCAAAATAGAATTAAATTTTATTTATAAAAACCAAGGATTGGTGGTTGAACCTTAGGGGTGGAGGGCAAAATAGTAACATAGCAAATATGACTGTCGGAGAGTTAAATGGTAAAAAAAAAAATCGTTAGAGGACAAAAAAGTAAATAACCAACAAAAGTTATCCGCTCAAAGGGTGTGCCAAATTATGACATATGTCATAATTTGACACACTCATTTCTAATCGTTAGAAATCACTTTTGGTGTTTCAATGCTATAATATAGCATTTGAACACCAAATAGCAAGCAGTTAGAGATGCTCTAAGACAAGTGAACATATTAATCTTAAGCAATATATTTTTACTCTTATAATAATTTTGGAATGCACTAAATTTAATGATTAAGACCATTGAACTTGTTAATCTTCACCAATTTTTTTACCCTTATGTATGGAATATAATTTTCTTAAATATAAGGATATTTTAATAATTTTATATGAGACAATTCATAAAATATATACCTGAGATAAAAAATACAAGAAAAGTTAAACTAAATTTTTTTATCTCTGACATTTAATGATTGAATCCCATGAAAAGCTTAAACTACCCTTTACTTTGATACATTAATAATTAATATAGGGGTAAGAATATCTTAGTTCAAATTAACAAGTTAACCCACTGAGTGAAGACTCTCCCTCTCTCCATATATAGAGAGAGATGCCTTTTTCTTCCTCTCTATTTTGTTATTAGAGCAATAATCCTCTAGTCGGGAATTGCCCTTAAACTAATGATTAACAAGTTTCAAATCTTATGGTAATTTTATTTATTTATATATATATTTTTAAAAACCAAGATGTTTAATCCTAAAGATAATGCCACAGTTAAAGAGAATTAAAAAGAGACACGAGGCAACTATTAATGTGAGAAAGGGATTAAACAGATGTTAATGGAGAGACTGTAGTTTTGTAGTTACATGGGAAAGGAAAAGGAAAAGGAAGGAATGGGAGAGATGGTGATGCATAGGGAAGAAGCAGTGACAACAGGAGCAGTCTCGTGGGCAACTGTTGCTTCTGTAGAAACGTCCAATCTCTTTATAAAGGTTGTAGAATTGCCACTAGAGGCAGACATGTTTGTGGGTCCCACCCAGCTAGGAGCCCGCGCGGGACTCCCGGGAGTATTGCGGTAACGAGTCCCACCTCTGTAAAAACGCCTCGACCGCTTATTATTGGTAGTCGTCGCCGCCAGTTCTTCTTCCTCCTGTTCTAAAGCCCTCATCACCCCCCATTCCAAAACAAAAAGAGAAAAGAAAAAGAAAAAAAAAAAAAAACTTAACTTGGCTTTCTCTCTCTCTCCACCTTACAGTACTGAGACTGACTTCGATTAACATCACATTACTCCGACAGATCAGCATCCCTTTTCACTGTTTACCGTTGAAATTTCGTACTCTGCCCGTCTTCTCTCTTTCACTCTCATAAGAAAAGGAATAGGTGACGTTTCGACTGACTCCATTTACATCTGTTTTTTCATTAGGGTTTCCAAATTCTACAGTTTCTTGGAGGTAGGTACCTATATATAAACAAGTAAAAGACAGTAGATTTGTATCTGTATCATAGATAATATGCATGTTAGCTTAGGGAGAAATGTAAAGCAAGACAAAAGGATTTTTTTTTTTTTAATTTTTAAAAAAGGTGAAAAATTTAAAAGCGTCTGAGATAGAATTTATAAAAAAAAAAAAAAAAAACGTCTTGTCACCCACCCAGTCCCCATGATATGTCTACTACCATGCTGAAGCTCGGTGCAACATCACCTACCATTTTACCAATGCCACCTTGAGATAACACAGGGAATTCCATCTCCACCGTCCATTTCTTCCGTATGAGAAGAAAATTCACTAGTTTGGATCATCAATGCCTCCTCAAACCTTTCGATCCAACATCTATATAGAAACCCAGAAGCCTGAGATTTTGTTTCGAGGGTTTGAGCTGTGTTCTTTGGCAGTAGATGCCTAGCTAGCAGTCTTTAGGGTTTATCCTGCTATTTCTCTTTCTGGCCTTCTTCAGTTTTGACCTTTTGGGGTTCCAATTGTTTTGCTTATCTCAGATTTTGTTGAGAAATGGATGATTATTATAAACTGAGCAACAATACAACTACAAGGCCAGGTTTCTTATACAGTACTGCTCCTGATCTTGCACCGAATTCTTCTCTCTTTGGAAGAACCA
Organism: Tetracentron sinense; assembly: GCA_015143295.1. Taxonomy (NCBI): domain Eukaryota; kingdom Viridiplantae; phylum Streptophyta; class Magnoliopsida; order Trochodendrales; family Trochodendraceae; genus Tetracentron; species Tetracentron sinense. The sequence continues at coordinate 35,239,263 of CM026556.1, forward strand.
GCACCGGCGAGCGTTTTCACGCTGAAGCACCTCCAATTGTTAAGGCCGAAGCAAGCTCCTCGCAAACTGTTCAAGAATTTCAATACCCTTTACTTGAAGGAGGGCATCAAACGTCGATGCATCATCATCATCATCATCATAATCAAAGGCGACAACAAGAAGGGAATGGGAGCTCAAACGAGGCTGAAGCCATTAAGGCCAAGATCATAGCACACCCTCACTATTCCAACCTTTTGGAAGCTTACATGGAATGCCAAACGGTAACCCTCAATTCAAAAATATATGATAGATTAAAGGGGATTCATTTCAAAGATGTAAGTTGTAGATCTTTTGCTTGTAAAACAGGTTGGAGCTCCATCTGAAGTAGTCGATCGGCTCACCGCGGTTCGCAGGGAATTCTTGACGCGGCAGCGATCTTCTGTCACTAGCAAGGATGCTTCAAAGGACCCAGAACTCGATCAATTCATGGTGATCCAGTCTCTTTCCCTTTTTTTTTTTAAAAATCTCTTTTGTATTTGCTTCTCATTTGGGACTAATTTCTTTCGTATCTGTTCTTTAAATATGTAATTCGATATGGGTAGGAAGCGTATTACAACATGCTGGTGAAATATCGGGAGGAGCTAACGAGGCCATTACAAGAGGCGATGGAGTTCGTGACGAGGATAGAAACACAGCTTAATATGCTCGGCAATGGACCCCAACGAATCTTACCCTCAGGTACTAATACTCTTAAGAACTCAACAAAGAAGAAAGATCGAACAGACTCTATCTCCCTCTTATCATTTTCTGTGTCTGATTCCATCGTTGTAGTAATACCTCGAGAAGGATGGCATCGTCACTGTCGTCATTTCCTGAGTTTTTTTTTTCTTGGAAAAAAAAAAACTGAAATTGCTTTTTTTCTTTCTTTATAGTTATTAAATGAAGAACATAGGATGCTGTTCATATCAGTGCTACGCTCATGTAGCTAGAACACTTCTGTCAGGGTCCTTCCCAAATTAAATCCCATTTATTTTTCCATTTTCCAATATATCCACACTTAATGTTATTCTAAACCAAACTAACAACCAAGGTTGTTTCCAAGTAATATATGTTTTTTTTTTGTTCTGGGACATCCAAAATACTTCAAACTGAGGTTTCAGCCTAATCCTATTCGACTAACAAAAAAAAAACGCCAAAGCATCATGCAGGAAAAATGAAAAATGAAAAAGGAAATGAAAAAATTCAATTAAAAATATATTTTAGTGATTGCTGTTCATTAATGGAAAAGATTTGGAACAACATTGGGGTGCTTACTTGGGACTAGTACATTTTGGTAGTTGGTACAGTTTCCTACTTGCCTACACAAAACAGATCGAGAGATTTTGTTTGCAAGGAAAAAGTTGATTTGATCTTTCCTGTTTCGTTTATAGATGGTCTGGCAGGATTCTTGTTGCCAAACAAGACATACAGTTAAAGACATTTACACAGTTTGTTTTAGCCCAATGGAGTTTGAGCCTCATAGGGATGGTGATGTTAGATGCTTTTTTATGATACATATTACCTGGTTTTTCCTTGAGCAATCTCAAAGGGAACAGTTAGCCAGATCAGTTTTTGATCCCATGCATGCATTTAGCTGTGATTAGCATTGCTTCCTTTTTCAAGTAAGATGATGTGCTTTTAATGGCAGAAGGATGATGGATTTTGTAAATTAATATTGATGACAATGGTGATATTTTTCATTTTACTTAGTATTAAAATCATTTGCCACTATGCATCCTTTTTAGTTACTGTTGTTCCTAAAAGCCATCTTAAAATTTCTGGCACTCCAACATTACCAGGTCGCGAGAAATCTAAATGTTGTCTTTCTTCTTTCTTAATTCTGTCTAAAGGAACATAGAAAAGATTGAAGCCAAAGGGTGGAAGATGGTATCAAAAAACAAATACAAATTGCTGATTTTTCTACAACTTTAATGTTATTAGATTTGTAAGATCATGATCGAGTAGCCTATAATGCCCCCATAGTCACTGAGTCGGAGATCGGGAATTATTCTGCTAAAGAAAAATTTGGAAAAAATAGGCCAAATTCTAAGAATTAAAACATAATTAGAAAAATGTTGAGTAAGATATTTTAAAAAATAAGATTACTAATTAAGAAAATTGTAGATAAATATAAATAAATCATATATTAGTTACTTATTCAGGACTTAAAATAAATAAAAATTCGTGAGTTTATTTTTTAAAAACCGCATTTTTATTATTATTAGAAAAATTCAAAAACTTCATGAATTAATTTTTTGACAAAAAAATTGTTATGCACCAGCACGCTACAACTAGTATAGGCATAGCAGCATGCTGAAAAACAGAAGTGCGCAATCAACGGCTGAAAAACTGTTCCTTGTTGCTAGCTGCTTGCTATCTACTTAGCCTTCACTGCCCGGTTTTGTTACTTCCCCGCTTTCATCTTAATCAATTAATTCAGACACAAATACCATCCTTCTTGAATTCCAATCCTACTAACCATATGAACACCTGGTATGCAAAATTACTTGTCCCTTTTTTACCAATTTTTTGTAGAACTTAAGCTACTGAAGAACCACCCTTCTGCAAGCTAGTTTGTATAGAAAATGTAATTTCCATGCTGACCTCACCATCACTGACACTGCCAATGACATTTTGAGAGTCAATCCCAATTCACAACAACCATTCTCAACATTAAGTTTCAATGCCATGGTTGGGATTGTAGATAAATGTTGGTCTATTGTCCTTTCACCATTTGATACTGTCTGCAATATTTTCATCACCTTGGGCCTTACATTACGCTTAATCAAAATGTAATTCATATTGTTGCCGACTATGGACTTTGAACTTCCTAGTCCTGGTTCAAAATTTCTTCCTCACTTTGCCCTATATCTATCTTTGAAGGATTTGAAAGCTTTTTCCTGGACCTATTGAGGTCAATGCCACCGGCTGTGGCTCATAAAATTGCTAGCTCTTTTTTCGCTAAAAAAAATTGTACTCACCATATCAGTATTGAAATTTTAAACCAGGACCAACAAGTTGGAAAATTTATCACTCATAATTTGTAGAGGTCACTTGAAAATTTATCACTCATTCGTAGTTGTCCATCAAACCAAAATTTAGTTCCTTCAAGTGATATGAGGGTATCTTGCTCAAGACAGTGCATCACTTCTGTTGAATCATCTGAACATTGCACACTACCCCACTTGAATCATCCACGACTTTATCATTGTACACTATAGTAGCACCATGAAAAAACCTTCAATTCTTATAGTGCAACGAAGGCTTGAAAGATTGCTATGAATATATGAATCACAAGGTACTATAATGTGCACCATAATAAAAATAAGAATCTGTATCTGGTAGGGTAGGTGATAACAGTCCACAAAACCTAGTATGAGCCACACATTGGCGTGTAAGAATTGGAGATGCTTAAATATTCTCAACATTGGTTATTCTTTTGTAGCATGTAGTTTTCTCCTATAACTATCCCATGTTAGTTTTTTGGTAACTAGTTAATCCAATCTCTCATCGATGTAATTTATTGGATCAAACATATTGACAAATTTCTAAATTATGGCAATCGTTGAGTTAATAGTTGATATACATATCGGATAGCAGAAAAAATCAAACACAAGTTTCTTGTTCAGAATTACCAGACTTCATCGTTGCAAGTTTTATTTACCTGAGTTCTTTCTTGCTTCTTTAAAGTTCATGTCCCAATGCAAGTTTTGTACCTGGATTTTTTCTTGTTTTTCTAAAGATCATGCCATTCTGATGCAGACGAGAAGTGCGAGGGCATTGGTTCGTCCGAGGAAGATCAGGATAACAGCGCAGGAGAAACAGAATTTCCTGAAATCGATCCACGTGCCGAAGACAGAGAACTTAAGAATCACCTATTGAAGAAGTACAGTGGTTACTTAGGCAGCCTTAAGCAAGAGCTTTCCAAGAAAAAAAAGAAAGGGAAACTGCCCAAGGATGCCAGGCAGAAGCTACTTACTTGGTGGGAGCTACATTACAAATGGCCATATCCATCGGTACGTGTATACAGTGTAAATCAGAATGGGAACCTTAGCTTTGTGGATTAACCTGGATATTAGGACAACAAGATTCAACCTCATAAATTAAATCAAAGGGTACTTTGTTACTTAAAAGTCACATTCAGGTTTTTTGTTCATGTATTCTTGAGAAACTAACATCATGAGTATCCCCATGACAATTACACAGGAGACAGAGAAGGTGGCCTTGGCGGAATCAACTGGTTTAGACCAGAAACAAATCAATAACTGGTTCATAAACCAAAGGAAGCGACATTGGAAACCTTCTGAAGATATGCAGTTTATGTGTATGGATGGGTACCATCCTCAGGGCGCGTCTCTCTATATGGAAGGTCACTTTATGGGCGATGGTTCTTACCGTTTGGTCCCATGAACAAGGGCAAACATGGGGTCGGGGTAGGATGATATATCGGATCTTACCGGGTTTCAACGAAGGTGGGGGCTAGCTAGTTTATGTCAGGCATTACTCATGCCGTGTGATTGTTATTGCAACATTTCAGTAATGTCCTCAAATCCCCCATCTGAAACTTACAAGTATAATAGCTATGTTGTTTTGTTAGAAATGTATCAATTTCTCAGATCACCAAAGATTGCTGAAGTAGCTGTGGGTGTTCCAGTTACATTGTCTGCGGATGTTTTGGTGGGACTTATCATCTGTTGTGTAAAGATCTGAAGTTCCAGCATACTACATTGCTAAGTGTACTTGACTCTCTATGAGTAAATAGGTGTTTCTAGAGCAATCTTTTTTTTTTTTTGTTAATTTTCTAGAATCTTTTATGTATTCAAGCTCTTCATATCTGCCCCCCCTCTAATGGCATTTACTTGTCGGTAATTGTATATGTTAGGGGAAAATAGCTAATATCAAGTTGATATTAATAGCAGGACTTTGAGTCTGTGTGACTATCTAGATTTTTCATTTCAAGATCATCTCGTACTCTTTTTAACTGTTTCGTTGTTGTTTGGGGAGAAGAACATTCAATGAACTAAAAGTATGGAATGCCTGCTATCTCTTGCAAAACCATGTTGATCATTAATTAAGTGTATAATCAACCACATACAGTTTCTGGTATACAATTAAGATATTGCAACACCACCTTAAAGATGTTGATGGTGGAGGCTTTTTGCCAAAATCCAACTGAGTTATTGCAAAAGGAAATTACCCCAGCGCCAAGGTCGACCTTCTTTTAAAATCTTGCGCACAAGGTGATCAAATTAAGTTGAAAATAAAAGAGAATGGATTTATTGAATAACTAAGATGATCTTCCATTGGGTTTATAAAAAGACGGGAACAACTAAATATAGAAGATGAGTGCTAGCCCCAGACGCACTAAGTCAAGTTTTATTCCAAAGACGCAGGTTGGGTGCAACACATGGTGTTACTACCCTATAACAAACAAACACATGACTTTGACACGTGTTGTCACCACCTTGCGTCTTTGGAAGAGTGCGACTAGGCTACATTTCTGAATATAGAAATAAACTTCAATCAGATCTAATCTAATTTTATCAATTTAATCCAATAAAAAACAATTGTCGATCTCCCCATGTCGATTTAGTAATAACCTCTTGTCATTATGTTCATATCAGGCATATCCAAGATTTAAAAAAAAGTTATCCTTGGGTTTAGGGAGAAGGAAAAACCAGACAGGAGCACGTGCCACTTGAGGGAAAAAACAAAAAAAAAGAGCTCGTTTTGTTAATCAAAGCCAAACGAACGTTTTAGTAAGCTGAAGTGTACCGTGGACAATGAAGGAGATTTGAGTGGGTGTGTTTTGGGGAAATGGAAGAAATCTCATTTTAGCCAAGAGAAAAGCTTCAAAACCTGAGATTTTAGGGTTTTGAAGAAAACATTGCCACAGTTTTTTTTTCCCGAAAATAATTTCACCAAAACCCTAAAATCCCAGGTTTTAGTGAGTGGCCTCGGGTAGGTCTGAGACCGTGCGGTCTCAAAAGCTTTTTCTTTTATGACATTTTATCCCCCAACATGCTGATAAAAAAAAAAAAAGGAAAATAGTTAACGTACCCTTTTTTTTTTTTTTTTTTTTTGTAAAGTCTAGAGCATCTCCAACCCAAAAGTTAAAAGTTCCTTATTTTTACTCTAAAATGGAGTGTTAAATTTTTTAGGAACCCTCTTTTTGTATTTGCAATTCCAACCCAAACTCCCTATTTATTCTCTATTTCTATTAAATAATACTTTTTTTTTTTGCTGGATTTCCCACTCAACAATCTTAACAGCTTTTAACAAAAATTTTATAAAAAATTATTAAAATATTAAATGGTGGAAGAGAAACGCTTGGCATTATTGCCGAGCAAAATCCCTTCTGCCTAAATGGGGTTATGATTTAGGGAGTGCGTTGGAGTAGGCGTTTTTGAAAAAGTTAAACAAAATGCCGATATTTTTATCTTTAGGGAGTGCATGTGCATGTAGGCGTTTTTGAAAAAGTTAAACAAAATGCCGATATTTTTATCTTTAGGGAGTGCGTTGGAGGTGCTCTTATACAGTTAGGCCGCAACCCCAGTTAGAGTGTTAGTATCTGCTCAAGTTAGTGGGACGGGTAGAGAGTAAACCGACTCTCACCCTCATGGGAATGGATCCCGGAACCACTTCCTGACGGAAGGGATACAGTTACCATTGGGACATTGGGAAATCTATTTGTAAAGCTAAGGCTGGACCTCATTGGTCCATACCCCCACCCCTTAAATACTTACCACAGTTCTAGCCTTAGCTTTGCAAATAGATTTCCCAGGTATGCTCTAAAAAAAAAGCCCTAAAAATCTAATTTTGCTTGAATTAGGCCGGCTGGACAAATGGATTTTGGGCCTGGCTCGCATTGTACAAAGTTTGTGTGGTACTTGCAATTGCAGGCGAGCTGGGACTGGCTGGGCCCCAGTGAGTTTCGGGGCCTGGCTTGCTTCTTGCAAGGTACGTTGCACCTGCAACCGGCTGTGACTAGCCAAGCCCTAATGGGTTTTGGGGGCCTAGCTAATTACTTTGTACAAAGTTTGAGTTGCACATATAGGCGACCTGGGCCTCATTGCATTTTGGGGCCTGGTTTTCTTTGTGTTAGGTTTGCGTTGGGACCTGGCTTGCTTCTTGGAAGGTTTGCATTGCACTTGCAAGCGGGCTTGGGCTAGGCCCAATTGTGAGTGTCAGTAACTTAACGAGTCTGCTGGGTGGCAATTTGGGTTTGCACTCCCTTCATATACTTATAGTTAAAATCTGGCTCACACGGGAGAGGTCTATAACACTTGCTCTATGGGAGAGGCTGAGGCATGAAACAAGTAGGACTGTTTGGGACCGGAGCTTATCTGGTACAGAAACCAGGGCCAGGCCCGTCTAGAAAACCAGTCCCCAAAAAAATATACGGGCCCCATTAGCAGAAACTTCGCTGTCACTCTCTCTTGCTTAGTGGCATCCAGGAGAGCTGTAGAGATCTGTTGTCTAGTTTCGTGGACGAGACATCAGAAAATATGATGTGCGGTGGATTCAGGACAATGCAAGACAACATTTGGGCATCACTCTATGGTATACTTTTGAAAGAGAGAAAAACGATTACAAATATTTGTGTAGGTTAGCCTTTAAATTATTTTGCTTGAGTCATTATTGCCCTTAGGTCTGTTTGCCGTACCTGGGCCCTACAAGCCCATTTCCCGGATTCATCCACTTTTTTTTTTTTCCATATTTTGCTATTAGCCTGTGGTACCAGTTGAGCTACTGGACTCAAACTGTATATTAATGATGCAATGTGTAGGTCTTTGATCCAAAAGAGAGACAACCTGTTTGAAGAGATGCTGCAGGAACCTGAAGAAGTGGCCGTGAAGAGAAAGCGCACTCGAGAAACGCTCTCCTACTTCTATTCTATCATGAATGACAATCATTATTTTTAAAAAATTCATTCAAATAAGGCCATACTGTACCTTTGGTTTCAATCAATACAAAGGAACAGGAAATATAACTGGCATCATTTCCGTAAGACAATGGTAATAACAACTGAGCTTTATTAAAATGGAACTCATGGCCATTGATAGAGGCATTGATCTAGCTAAAGAATTTGGCCTACTATCTATTTCTATAGCATCTGATTCTTTGGGTGCTTCGAGATGCCTTTCTAAGAAAGAGAGCCCCCCGGCATCTTCATAACTTGGTCGCATCAACTAGGAAAAAAATGGAAGGCTTAAATGTCACCTCAATGCAACATATTTGGCGTGAATCGAATGGGGCAGCAGATTTTTTAGCTAAATTTTGTATCTCTTCTGGCTCTTTAGTTCTTTCTCCTTCGGAATTTCCTCCTGAACTGACCTCCATTGTTCTTAAGGACAGTAGAGGATGTAAATATCTTAGATTGTAACTCATTTTCCTCTTTTATGCATCTGGCAGGGGTCTGCCTAACCCCAGCTTACTCTCCACAAAAAAAATTGAGGCATTGAAAAAGGAAGGTATATATTTATAGAATTATTAATTGGTGATGTGTTGGGCGTCGTAGCGTATTCATAGAAGGAATATAATGGTTTTTTTCGCCATTTTAAACTCCTTTTAATTGTGGCTAAGACTCACTACCCTTAGGGTTAAAGCAACTAACCTTGGTTTAGATGATTTTTTTTATAAAAAAAAAATTAATTACAATCTTTTAAAACTTGTTAGCCATAGTTGAAGGGCAATTAAAGGGGCTTTGTGAGGGCGATGAGGAATTAATACTCTCCTCCTCGTCCCAGGGATGAGGCTAACCCCCCCCCCCCCCCAAAAAAAAAAATTGAGATAGATGAATGGAAAGATAAAAGAAAAATTATAAGAAATGAAAGTTTTGGAGTGTCTTCAGTCTAGGAATAACACGAAGTTGATAAAATAAGGAGCGTTGACAAAAGTGGTTTGGGCATGTCAATGAACACTAATGAGAAGGGGTGAATTAGTGTATATATGTTTTTAGTGCAAGACATCATTTATCTAAATTAAGTAAGTTAGGGGTTAGGTTAGTCAATTGGTAGGTATATCAACCCCAACCCTATGGAGGACACTCCCACCACTAGAGTAACTGGGGAGGTGAATTAGTTTATGTTGAAGGCTCAAAAAATGCGAGAAAAATGCCAAAAATACATGGATGGTGATAGCAAAAAAAATACTTGAGACTTAAGCTACAATTGTTAATAGAATTAAATGACGAAAAAAGAATCTTGTTTACATATCCAAAATATTTGTGATAAGGTAACCTTTCTCTTCATGAAACTCTTTCCTTCTTCTCTTCAATCAAAACAATAAAATGGTTCTACAAAAAATGAAAAAAGAAAGATGAAATCCTTAACGCTTTGTTTGATTGCCGAAAAAGTTGAGCTAGAAAAGAAATTTTTATTTCCCACGCTTGGTTACAAACACGTGAAGAAGGAGAAGAAAATTGAGAGGAAATTTTTAAAAAAATTCTCTAAAACAACATATTTGAAATCCTTTTAAAAAAAAGTAAGGATTTTAACGAAAGAGAAAAGAAAAAACTATCAGACTCTATTTCAATAGTCATCACCGTCTCTTCTTCTTTCTCAATCCTCCTCATATCTTGTGCTGATTTTTTTCAATTTCAGCAACTCTAATTCAGTGTTCTCTCTCTTCTCCTCTCTCTCTTCTCTCCTCTCTGATAAACAGGTTGTTGGAGCTCCAAAAGATCTCCACCAAAGAATCCTTCTTCTCACCTAGGGATTTCATTTCTTCTAAGGATTGATCTCCCCTTTCATTTGAGGTGAATAGAGCTATTTATTAGGGAAAACTGAGGTGTTATGAATCAAATTCCTTGATCTAGATAAGAGCAAAAGAGTTTGATTTTTGTTTCTCTTTAGCTCTCCTTTTCTCTAATAAATCATGTCGGTCCGACCTGGGTCCGCGGAAATTCCAGGTTAAAAAAAAAAAAAAAAACGTTTGATTTTTCTTTTAGAAAAAAAACTCCCTCTCTCATGTTTTGAGAGATGGACTAACCTCTATCTTAATTGTTGGATAAACATCAAAATTTGGGAGGAATCCATCTATAATTTTATAGAAGGAAGAGGTTGCTTAAAACACTCGTGGGAGACAGGGAACTATATGACATTTTTTGGAGAGTTGGGATGTATTGGGTATTTATAAAAAAGTTTTTTTTAAGACTTTAAAACTTTGAAAAAAGCATTTATAAAAGGTTTTAAAAGTTAAATTTAACTTAATTGACGTTATTTAAATATTTTTTAAGAGAAGGGGTACCTATGACCTAAGGGTATTTTGGTAATTTTAAAAAGCAAGGGCTCTTTGTAATTTTCAAAATCAAGAAAAAGTTATAAAATTTTAAAAATCACCTAATTCATTTATAATAATAATAATAATGATTAATTGAAAGGCTTTTAGGTATTCTCAGTTGTACAAAAATGGGTGTTGACACCTTGTTCATCACGACCATGTTGGGTTTGAAGCTAGAAACCAAAAAATAAAAGGAAGATATGAGAAAATGAGGATTTTCTCTCTAATTTTCTAGACAACCCAACAATAGAAAATTTAAAATTTTCTCTTTATTTTTTCTTTTCTTTTTCAAATTTTCTCAACAACCACACATTGCATAGCATAAAGGGAAGCCGGAAAGAAAGATAAAAGAAAGGAAAGAAAAGGGTAGGTGCAGAGAGTTCTAATGAATGAACTTTTAAGTAAGAATTAATTGCATGGAATTAGACCAATCAAATCCCAATGTTGATATGCAATGATTGGGGTTAATGAATTCGTCCATTTGAATCACATGAGCCATCTTTTTTTTCTTCTTTATTGTAATGCAATGCAAGAGGTAAGAATCAGGTTGTTTCTCTCGAGTGGATTAGTGTTATTCACCAATGGAGAAGCACGTTATAGTACAAAGTGATGAATTGATTATGTCTTGTGTGCTATTGAAGTGGAGAGTACTCAAAACAACTCACCCCACCATGATATCGCCATTATGAAGAGCCTGTTCTGTGATGGACCTGAGGTCCATCATCCTTGGTGACACTCAAAGGCCCACAGGAACTCATTGACCCATACTGATCATCCAACCTGCATTCTTCTTGCATCTTGAGCTGAAACCCCCAACAATTAAAAAGGGTGAGGTTAATGGTCTAAAGTCTTCTAAATTGCATATGTGGGCCATTGTTAGGTCCCACCGAGGATGATGGGATTGGGTCTTATTTCAAAAGACCAGGCTAATGTTAACTACACTTTCTTTAATTAGAAGACACGTGTAATTAGAAGTAAATTGACTATTATTTATTGTGTTTGTCCATGTGGGCGGGCTTTAGTGTTTAAAGGTCATGCAGATCTCTTATCTTGTATAGATTTAATAGTTTGTACAAAAGATCATGACCTTCAAACACTCAAGCCATAAGGAAGAACACAAACGATTTGGTTTAGTGTTGTTATTTTCCATTAAGAGAAAGACACGTGTTTTGAGCTCTATGTATTCTATTTCATAAAGAGTGTGTATTAACAAAGAAAGTGATGGTAGCTTTATCCCAATAGAGAAACATGTGTACTAGTCTAGGAGGTGTTACATGCTAAGGGAAGCAAGATGAGTCTTGTCTTCTCTTTTTTTTTTTAAATATCAGGGATAAAATATACATCAAGGGAAAAATATTTCAATCAAGCACCATAGCTCAACCAAAAGAAAGCCAGAACATAAAGCAAAAATGAAAACATAAATAGACAAATAAATAAGGAGAAAAACCCCAAATCCATTTATTCTGGTTTAAGAATCTCAAAGTGGTAATGTCTATAGCTCCTCAAGGTCCCCCCTTACCAAAAATTAATCTGAGATGAGATGATGGGGCCATAATTGAATTTTGTCCAAGGGAAGGGCCATATCTTCAAACACAAGTTTATTCTTCTTTCAAATGGACCAAACGATGGCACTTTAAAGAAGAGGCAACACCAGAGACGATGGAGGGGACAACACTATTGACCAGAGAGGATGGAGGGGATAATACAACTCAGGATTAGGACACAAAGTTTCGGAACGAGAAAGGAAATGATTCAGAAGAGCCCAAATCTAGAGTAGAAAATAGTTGAAATAAGCTCAGCTCGTTATAGTACAATATAGAAAAAGATATTCACATATTCCTCTAATAAAAGACACATACACAACTTCCTCTACTGAAAAGACGAGTCCTTGGTTTGTTTAATTTCGGATAGCTTGTTTACTAGGTGTTCTAAGGAAAGGTGCTCTCTTGCTAAGCGAGTTCCTTGTTGAATTTGATATAACTATAACAGAAATGAGAAATGTTAGCTCAATCATAAATCATCCAAAGACCAACGTAGTGGCTACAAATGTCGAATAGTACTTCTTGATTATTAATTTTTTAATCTGTTACAATATTAAATAATTCCTCAAAAAATTTGAAGTAAATGCGCAAACATAGGGGCAATGTCAGTCACGTGTTGATGGTATTTTAATTAAGTTACGTGCGGATGGAGGGGAATCCAAATCCAATTTTAAGTTCCTCCCCCTCCGACCCAAACCCACCTCATCACCGGAGGAGAACAAATAAATATCCGGAAAAGAAAAAGAAAAAGCAAATTCCACTTTCCTTGCTTTGAATAAAAAGAATTATTATATTAAGTTGCAGACGAAGACATTGATGATGATGAGACCATCCATCAACCATGCACTTTCCTAGAAAGTCCCCTCATCATTTCCACCTGTCCATCATTTCCGGCTTAAATGAGGTGCTAACCATCAGGCCCCTCAAACCGTTCAAGTTGGTAGAGAATAGTTCTCTGTATCTAATATACATTATTACGTTCATGATCTTCGATCTGAACCGTTCATTCGTTTCTAAAAAGAATATCTTTCAATGGTTTAAATCATTGGATCAGGTTTATGGGCCCATCAAGTGGAAGGTCCGGACCTTTCTAGCAAACCCATAATGAGATTTGAAAAGGAAGGAAGAAAAGTGGGAGCGACATCATGTGGGGCGTGACCCACCGGTTCCTGCAAAGGAAGCCTGCTCACGCCCTCTCCGGTCCCCCAAGGCAGATCCCCTCTCTCTCTCTCTCTGTACTACAAACACATACACTGAGCCCATGCACCCCTCTCATAATCATAACCTGATAACCTCCAACTGACCGGCCTCCATTTTTCTTCACTGATCCAATTATCTAAGAACCAAAATTGCAAAAATAACTCAAATTCAAGATCTAGAAATATTCTAGATTACTGATTATTTCTATAAAGAAACAAAAGATAATTAAATGCATTCATATAAATATATAGTGTTTGAAGATTTCCAATATATATAAATATAGTTTAGATTGATCTCTATTTCTAAAAACAAAAAGGTGGGATTTTTTCATATAGTTCTAACAAGCTGCAGATGGTTGAGTAAAGGGATTATAGAAACGAGGCTTTTGTGCCATTGTAAAGGGACTCTTAGAAGAGCTGCCGCCGCCGCCGCCGCCGCCGATTCTTTCGCAAGAAGGGCACATAGTGAGAGTTGCCGCCGGCAGCTGCATATATAGCGGCGTAGCTAGTTTCAATGCTTTAAGCTCTTGTAGCTCCTTTTGCAGCCTCCTGTTCTCATCTGTTAATGTTTCACAGCAGTTCTTCAATAATTCACAGTCTACTTCGGTCTGCTTCAGCTTTGTCCTGTAAACAGTAACAACTCATTCAGACTCACATCAAACACATGAAGATGGTGAGTTTTAAGGGGTTATTAATTTGAGTAATGAACCTGGCTCTCCTGTTTTGGAACCACACTTCTACTTGTCGAGGCCGTAGATTCAGTTGTTTCGCCAAGGCTAGCTTCTGCTTCTGATAATTCAAGAAAACAAACACCACCGTTAGAAGTTTCATCAATATAGAAATATACCCATCAAAGGGAAAACAAGAAAGAGAGAGAGATGGGTACCGGATTGAGAGTATTGTGTTCTTTGAAGCTGTCCTCTAAAAGGGCTGATTGTTCTTTGGTGAGTCTAAGTTTCTTCCTTGCACTACCCTCCTCGTCTTCATCACTGAGTACCCTTGAAGAGACCCTCTCTACCTCTAGCTCCTCACTCCCAAGGTCTCTCTCCCTCTTGACACTAGCGTTGGAGAACGATGACACCGCACTAGGAGGTGAAGCTTGTCGATATATTTCACCGGACTCCCCATGAAATTTATTCATATCAGTCTTTCCGACCACTTTATACGTCTCCTCCGATAGGCCTAGCGTCAACACGGGCTCAAAACTCTTAGTCGCCGCGGCCTCGTTTGTCAAGGACAGTGGAAGGAAGTGATCAAATTTCAAGGACTGTTTCTTCTGCAGCTGGTGATCGGACTTTAATGGAGTTTCTAGCATCCCTTGGCTGCCCAACCCAAGACCAAGGCCAGTATTACAAACATCATCTGTACCCATTTATTAAAACTGTTGAAGTACTCAAAATATTCTGAGAAATGAAGGAGAAGAGGAGATAGATGCTTGATGAAAGCCTGAAACTAATGGATAGAGAAGTAGTTTTGCAAGAAATGAAGAATAAGAAGAAAAAGAAGAAGACTTGTGGGCATGGGTAGTGGGGCTATGATTATTAATCAAAGGATTGAATGAGTAGAGAGACGAATATAGTGTGGGGAATTATGAAAATCCCAATCTCTCTCTCTCTCTACATAGGTTGACCATGAGAAACCCACTACCATTACTTCCATTACTATAACAAGCAATAATAATCTCTCTCTCTTGAATGTATAGGATAGACCAATACCCATACGTGGATTTACGTGGGAGTGGGTATACACAAAACACATCAAGAGAATGACTCGTCCTCCCTTCACCGCCCACTCACGTACCATATTAACTAATACCTCTTTCATAGGTGTTCTTTTTGTTTCTTTAGTTTTACTTTATTTGTAGACAATCATAAAGAAGAAATGCTAAGAAGAGTCACGACCCTTTTAGATAATAGAACAAATGACTATATGTGAAACTTACTGATGAGTAACACAAAATGATCATTTGTTTTAGAGGAGTGCTAGCCCAGGCACAAGAGTTCAATTTTTTTTTCCAAACTCTCACCACGAGTGCAACACGTGTCTTTGCTACCCATTGAACGTGTTATGAAAAGAATTAAGAAGTAGCTATGATCTTAACTGGTTCTAAAGGTAATTGAGAAAATGAACCACATATGTGATCACAGTAAGAGTTTGGAAGTTTGTGATTGCGATAACATCTCTTTTTGCTGTATTATGATGAGATTGTGAGAGTATGCTCAGCATTCCTCTTATAAGGAAACTTCGTGGGTACTTTCACTTTTCCTCAATATTTAAGTATTTCGTGCATTGAAAGCAATCGAAATCGTTGCTTTTAGCCATATGTGGTGGTGATTAAAGAGTTAGTTTTTGACTAGGATTATATTTTGTAAACCAGTATGAGGGGGACAGCTCTTGACGGAAGGTATGACTGGAGCCTACCATTGTCGTCGCAGACCACAAGAAATGTCTCCCACTCTATCTTGTCTTTGTTTAGCTCTCAAGATATGGGTTCTGGTTACCTTGTTTTCTTATCTTGGGTTGAGAGGAGGAGTAGTTTTACTTATGTGAAGGTGGAGATGAGAAAGAGACGTTCACCGTCGAAAATTTAATGTCCAATGGCCTCCATGTTCTTGTTGTTGTGGAAAATGGGTAAAGGAAGTAGGTAGAAGACACCATTTGAGTTTCAAAAACTTATAATGGTGATGGAATATATTTCATTAACAAGAATCCAGATTTTTCTTAGGCTAGAATGCTGATGTACAGTGTTTTGGACCTATTACACTGTTCATTTATAAACACATTTAATAATGTTCTGTCTGTTATGTTAAGGGTTTTAAGGTCACCCATACAGCATGATGGAGGTAATTTATTGGATAATATTACCACTACTTTCAACATTTTGTATTGAAAATTAATTTTGGCTATACTTCCAAAGAAAATATATATATTATGGGACTTTTATACCCCATATGCATAACAATAGTTAGCTGCAATGGGTATTTTGCAAGCGCTGGGAGCTGCAAAAGGTCCCTCACATTAATGTCATGTTGTACAATAGGGTTAAGCTTAGTTTTATTAAGCTTTTTAAAAGACTGTGAAGTCTTTTATATGTACTTTTCCCATAACAATAAATGCTAACCCTAGCCATTTTTTCTTATTTGGCATCATGAGGGATCTTTTGCAGCTGCTCACTGCAAAGTGTCCCTTGCAACTAACTGTTGTTCCTATATGCATGATGAACCACTTGGTACATCAAATCCAAAAATTCTATTGGTGCAATGCACACATTCTTACGGATAGTAGTCGAAGAGATCATGCAGATGAGGAAAATTCAACCATTGGACATGTGTAGCTCTTTTCTTAGCCATTTAAAATGTAGATTTTTTTATAAAAAAAGTTGAAACGAACGAACGAGTGGAGATGGGGGTTGGCAACTTGGCCTAGACTTAAATTAAGGAAGAAGTCAATTACATCGACTGGGTGGACAAGCTTCATCGCTCTAGAAAAGTTATGTACTTTTCACTCTTTAAAACATGTGGATCTTCTGACCTCCTTCTGAATTCTTCCTTAAGAAGTATTATCTGTTTGATGTGTAGTGCTATTTGCTGACATTTTTTTTTTTTTCTTGGAATCACGGACTAAAAACGTCTTCTAACAACTCACTAAGGATATCATCATCTAATATTGATGTAAATAAAAATTTATAATTCTCTATTCAATATAACTCAGAAAAGGGTTCAACCCATTGAGCAGTCTAGATTAGTGAGATAATTTGGCCATGAATTAATGCATTTGTATTTGGTGGGTACCCTAATACACAAATACATTGTTTTTTTTAATAATACACATAAACATTGTTGTGCCCCCATAAGTCTGTCAGGTTTAGTGATAGTTTTCCAAGGACTAAAATATTGAATAGTTTCTTTTCTTATTGAATTTTGGTAGCCCCACACTCTTATATTGCCCTCTCTTTTTCATGTGAAAAGATAATTATTTTGTTATGGACCTATAAGACTGACAAAATCCTTATTTTTAGGCCTCGGATTGTCTTTGGCGAAGCTAGAAAGGGCTCTCGGGCAACCATAGAATAAGGGACATGTGGCATTAAAAAGGGGAGAAGTCATTTCATTTTCTCCCCATGATTTTGACTTCCCCCCCACTTGATATTTCTTCCCCTTTATCTCAACACCTTATCGCCATGTGTCATATAGTGGGTGGAGAAGTCAAAATCATGGGGCCCATGATTTTAATATCTCCACCACTTGTCCCCTATTCAATGGTTGCCCGAGACAAGCCCTTTTTGGCTTTGCCAGAGACAATCCAAGGCCTTATTTTTAGTATGAAAAAAGGGAGATCAGTGCAATAATGTTGAAACTGAATATTATTGATAAACTTAATGGTATACAAGGACCCAAAGAGAGTTCAAATATATAATTTAAGATTTCAAATTAAAAAAAGGAAACTTCAGTCAAATCAAATATAATTTTACCTAATCTAATTAATTCAAATTCAAATCACCTTATGATGAGATACGTAGTATCACATCACAATTTATTATCCTACTCCATTCTATATCAAATAGGAGTAGAGTGGGGCTAGCACTCCCCTTGTTTTTTTGGGACAAACAAAGAAGAAATTCAAGATCTTAGGCCATGAAGAGTTGTTTAGTGCACTTTAAGACATGATTATCCGAAGCTTTGTCTACAAGTATCAAAAGCAATAGATAGACATGGATTTTGACACATAGGAGGTACCCTCCCTAACTCACTCCAAGGGTTAATTAAAAAAAAATTGCAGAACTAATAAGCTAATCTCTTAGTTAATTCAACCTCCCAATCTCTTCTAAACGACAAAAAAGGGAGGGAATAAACTAAGCTAATGACACTAGGAGAAGTTCTCCTGCCGTCAACCCATCTCTCATTTCTAATAGTGGATATAGCAACACAGACCACCACTGATTAATTTATAGACAGACACGTGTTGGATGAAGAGCATGACACGTGGAAGGTGACATAATGGTGTACCGAGGTTAGGCACGTGGACCCCACAAATGATTTGGTATGATGGGCATTCGATTCTGTTGTGGGTGATTATGGAGCGTAGAAGTTGGCAATGATGGATGGGAGAATTGAGATATAGGATAAGGTTCCTGCCTTTACGGTCAGCCAGCCGACCATGGTGGTGGTGGTGTGAGATTGTGCTCCTTGTTTGGCTTATTCTTCGTACCTCTCCATTCCAACCGTCCAAATCAAGGAAACCGAGGCTTTTGTCTATCTCTTTATAAATCTATACTCGCTCTCGTCTCTCTTTACAAATTCTCTCTCTACAATTGGAGAATAATTATAAGAGATAGACTGAATGCTAGCCCTACTCACAGTCAACCCATACTCACTCTTTACCAATCACCTTTCCAAAAAAATAAAAATTCAAGTACTTTAATGACAGAATGAACAAGTGGTTGGTGAAGGATGTGAGTAGAGGTTAACAGAGGACTTATACTCCTCTAATTATAAAGGGACCAAATCGTTTGTGTTGTTTCCTATTGCCTTCCATGTGGTTGGGAGTGTTAGAAGGCCAAGACCACTTGGATTTCACAACTGTAGACAACTTTACAAATGATCTGGGCCTTTAGATACCCTGGCACAGTGAAGGCCACAGGGATTTCTTCCCAATTATAAGGTTGATATAGCGTGAGTGAGGGACTTTTGAGATTTGAGGGAGGGAATCATAGCGCATTGGACAATAAAAGTCTAGTCAGAGTAATAATATAACTTCTTTGAATTAATGGGGTGTGAGAGCATCATCAACGCACCGACTTTCCAAAAAGCAAAGCTTAGCTTACCCAATTATTCAGAGCCTCTTTCTCCTACTTGTGGGAAGAGGTTTTCAGACGGGGAATCATGCTGGCGTTTAAAAGTAGAAAGAGGGGAGACCCATGTCACCCCCACTAAGGTGTATGACTTTCCATTATTTCCCTCTCTCTGGAGTCTAAAAATCCTAAAAGGTCCCACATAAATTTGTAGCAAAGCTTCATTTGACTTGTGTTGGTTGTGTGTGCAAAAACAATTAAAACTTAAAAAGGCTTGCCGGCTAAGTTGTGGCACGAATTAAGGCACTTGGGCCCATGGGGTCCCCTCCTAATTTGGTAACGTGGCAGTAGTATTCAGAGCAGGTGCTATAGCAAACGGTGAATCAAGCGAACCTGAATTAGTTTGTGGTTTGGTTCGCATTGGTTCACAAAATTGAGCGAACCACATGATGGTTTCAAAACTGTCGTCGTTTGTCAATTTTTTTAAATCAAATTCATTAATTTTTTCTTTGAGTTCGACAATTTTATATTTTAAATTCATGAGTCATTCATAAAAGGATATTTTAATGATTTTCAAATAAGTATGTGTAATATATTATTTGTATGCTTAAAATATATATTTTTTATACAACATTATAATATATATAGTTGTTTACATGTTTAAGTAGCGAACTAAGCCGGTGAATCAAACTAAATAACCTAAGCGAACCAAAAACGAATTATCTCATCCAATCCCTAGCGAACCGGGTTCATTCTAGACTGGCGAACTGTGAACCTGAATTCGAATTTGAACCGAGCAAACCAACTAACCAGGTATCATTGATTCAGAGTCTGTTTTGTGTGTGCGGCTAGCATCCCGGGTTTGCTTCCTGTGGTAGTGTGTTCAACTCCCACTCCTCGACTTACCCTAGTATTCCTAAGGAAAATTTCGAGACATCCGAAGGGACTAAAAGGCTTGGGACACCCTCCATAACCCAAAAAAAAAAAAAACAGTCGGCACATGCTCATTTTGTGTGCCCCCACTAGTAGACAGACATGTTAGTAAAAGTACAAGTTATGAGGGTGATTTCGTCTCGAGACACAATTTGTATATGTGGCGCTCTAACTGTGTGCCCAGTTACGTTGCACACACAAAATGGATACGTTGCATACACAAAATGGACTCGAGTATGCATTCACTCAAGCTATCGTGGCAGCCCAATATGGCAATACTCAAGCCGACTAACTTGCAAACCAGCTAACCATTACACATACCAAAAAGATTAAGGGTGTGTTCGTTTGGGGGGTAAGTAGGGGAAGTAAAAGAAAGTGAGAGAAACACCCACTTACTCCATATTCGGTTTGCAAGCAAAGCTTCACTTTCTAGAGAATTAAGATGCTCAATAGTGCTAGATTTTCTTACATTTATACCTATTTCATATTTCAGTTTTTTGGTGGAATAGTGAAAGAAAATGAAAAAAGCCTATTATTATTCCAATTCTACCATTTTATCAAAAGGGTTTTATAAATGTGAACAAGGGATATATTTGAAAAAAATTATACTTTATCCCACCCCTTTTCTCTCAAACCAAACATACAAGAAAAAACTCACTTTCTCTTTCTTTTCTTTTACTTCACTTTCTTTTCTCCCACCCATTTACCCCTCAACCCAACACACCCTAAGAGAAAGGGAAAGGAAAACGAAAACAGGAGTAGGGCCCAAGGTCCATATGATTGGCTCAACAAGCGGGATGGAGTCCCTTAATTCGTATGGGTTGTTGCAGCAACATGACCCAATTTGTCTATAATATGTCCCTCAAAGCTCGTGGTCATGCTTATGGACATTGTAAATTGGAAGGATGTCCTGGGGGACCTGTATTGTAATACGGGCGATGGAGAGGCATGTGGGTGAGACCCACCACCCATATGGCCTCGACTGATGGTTTCCTATGGCTTAAATCGACCCAACTGGATGATTATAGCAATTGATTTCATCACAATTCGTCTGGACTTTTTTTTGGATAATTTATGTCCTTTAACCTGTGTCTGAGTCTATGACATATTGTGGTGTGAACGTTAAACTCTTAGCTAGGTCTAACTTGTCCTGGAATCACCTGTCAGTTGTGCATATTGTGCTAAGATTAATAGAAGGGTATCAACGTATGTATCGTGCTTATCGTTACCGAATTTTCTTACATATTTCAAATTGGAAAACTTTCTATCATTTTCTTTTGGATGGCGGATTAGAGCCGTTCTTTTATGATCCCTGTGTGCCTCGTAGAACCTTCTAAAGAATATATTATAATCAAATATTTTTTATGTTGACATGATGTATAACAATTTGAGCTAAAATCGGCACGTATTATTAAAACATGTTAGCTTGGATTAAGGAATAATCTTAAAATTTTATGCAAGGCTAATGGTTATTAATTACAGGGAAATGCTTCTAAGACCGTCTTAGGGCCGAGACCAATGAGACAACGTTGAGCAGCACGAGATTTCATGTGGGGCCTACCATGTGAAAATGGGTCCCACCTGAAATCCCGTGATGCCTAGCACAGTTTCGGTGGTCTCGGCCCCAAGATGGTCTCCGAAGCAAAGTCTTCTTTAATTATAATGCAAAACAAACAAGATATGGAAGAAATTCCCTCTTAGAATGTTAAAATTCTTTTATTCGGTCAATATCCAATAAATATTCTCTGTTTTGAAGGTAGATTATATGGGGGGATGATTACTTTGTAGAAAATATCGTTTCCAATCACAATCAGCAAAATCCCCATTTCAGACTTTGTGGGCTGAATCGTGGGGTAAGTTGAAGTTTTATTCCATTTTGTGTTAGGCAATACAAAGAAGAGAGGTGTATCACCTTTCTAGTCAACCATACTCAATCATGCCCTTCTAGCTGCTTTTCTGATTGAGGAAAAAGAGGGAGAGATGCTTATATCCATATTACATTGTGGGGGGAATATATTCAAAGCGAATATTTTTTATTTATTTTATTTTTTAAGCACCTATTTGATATCATGGATTATTCCGTACTCTCTCTCTCTCTCTCATCAAAGAAAATGGAAAGTAAACATAAAGCGGAGAATTTGAGGGTGTTTCAATGAGGTTAGTGTCCTCCAAAAGTCACAACTTAGTACTTCACGTTGTATGAAAATTTATGGTATATTATTAAATACCCTTGAATAGTCCTTATTCTGAAGTGGGGGTATATATATATATTTTTGTACAACTATCATTTATCATGACATTAATTTTTTTGGTAAAAAATATCATTTATCTACACATTGAGTTGTTATTGCTCAGTTGTTTGGTTTGAGCTGGTGAATGGGCATCCAGTCAGTCATCACATCAATAAAGGAAACAATAAGCAGCAAGAGCCCTTCTTTTACAATCGGCAGCTACAAAGGGTCTTCACGTTACCACGTAAGAATAATAGGTTAGGTTTCACATTTATTACTATAAAAAAAAATATAATTGTAAAAGATATCACCGACTTTTAAAAAGCTAATAAAAGATAACTTTAACCCTATTTTTCTGTGATATTGTGAAGAACCTTTTATAGTTGTCGCTGCAAAAGTTTCATTGCAGCTGACTATTGTTCCATTAAAGGAGAACTTCTACCAATTCATCTAGAGTTTCCCTTTATCACGGGCATACATTGTCGTAATCCTAGCTAGAGGGGCAGGAGGCTGAAGTATATTACTATTTACCATTATCTAATGGGGCGTATGGATTAGAATTTTTTGGCCAAAAATCAATTCCGGTAAAATTGATTGTGTAGAAATTAATGGTTAAATATTCATTTTTTCAAACAATAGTGTTTGGAGAATACGTAGGTGAGTCTCTCAACTTTGTATTCTCCGAACACTATTATTTGAAAAAATGATTATTTGATCATGAATTTCTATACAATCAATTTTATCAGAATTGATTTTTGGCCAAAAAAATCTAATCCAAACACCACCTAAGTAATTAACTTATGAATTGTTGGGTAAGTAATCTGAGATTTGCAAGTTGCGATGCTATTTGGGTAAGTTGGGCCCACTATTGAGTTTGTCCAATTTATATTGGTCAACATTTGCTAATTATGAGATGCGAACGAGACTAGAGTCACAATCACTGAGTCAATAGGAAACCATGCATTCCCCTTCATCCAATAGTCTAGGCTTTAGTAATGTCAGGCTTTATCCTTCAAGATCGAACTTATGAGTATATGTTGGAAAGTTGTCATGAATTCAACCCGAATTCATGATACCCCATTGACGACCCGGATGATCCGATTAAAATTTTGACCCGTTTTATGGCCTGACCCCTTTTGGGTATTTTACCGGCCATTTTATCTCTTATGTTGTAATCCTAATATAAAACATATTTTATGGTTTATTTTGAGAAGAGAGAAGTGAGCCATTTTTTGGGTGTAATGGAGAAGAGAGTTTGTGAGAGTTTTGTAAATCTTCTTGTTGAATTAATGATCGATTATCGCTGCTCGTGGATGTAGGCATCTTGCCGAACTACATAACTTGTGTTTTTCTTGTATTTTTTTTTTTTTATTCGATTTGTTTTATTTGTTTACTGTCTTAGATCGTTATACTATTTTTTGCACGCTTTCGCACAATAATGTGTTCTTCAAGAGGATATGAACATGGCTCTAATCATCAGATATAAAAGATTGTTAAAAATTTGTACTCATAGACCACTACTCTTTGAAGAGTTCGAGTACATGGTGACATAGGTCAATTTGATCAACATGGTTTGCAATCTACAAAGCCTCATTTGACCACATGATTCGCTAAATGGATTCACAATCATCCGTAGGTCTTTTTCAATTAATTTGCAAATGAAATTAGAGCCGTTTGTTGAACCCTCAGCCCTCGGCAATTCAATATGAATCTCACAAGAGGTTATCGTTTATTGACATGCTCAAAAGAAGCCCATCAAACAGGAGAGAGAACATGCACACAGACACATAAGATGAATAGAGAAATACTATTCTTCAGTGAAACTTATATAATGCAACGGTACAATTGATGGGCTTGGAGCTCCAAAGCACAGTCCATCATTGCTTTTTTTGTGTTGATGGTGTTGTCACCATTGGACATATCATATTAACAAAAAAAAGGTGTAGCAACCCTTCGTTTTGAGCTGTTAAAGGCTTGTGTCGCACTTACGTGTCGCGACTAGGCTATGGACAGCCCACACCCGACCCAACTTTTTCTTGTTCCAGTTAGGCTTTGGCAGTTTGGTCCAATGGACCAAAACACACCATTAGCGTCAAATTTTTAATATAATTCACCCATAATTTTAATATCCACTTTAGCAAATTACATTTTTTTTCCGTGTTTATTTATCAAATGTGGAATTCTATTCCTAATTGAGAAAAGTTATAGAGACCAGGCTTTCATCCTTTTAGGTCTCAGAACATTAGTTAGGTGCAAGCAGGGGTGGAGCTAGGATTTTCTAGTGGGTGGGGTGGGGAGTGGGGGAAGCTAATTGAAAGTTTTATTTGTGCAAAATTATCAGGCTGATATGAAATATTTTGAGTCTAGGTGTTAGGGTTCCCCTTGTGAGGGTTTGGGGGCATAGCCAGGGGTGTACAATGGGCGGGTTGGGTCCGGCTAAAGCCAGCCAGTCTTATTTATCCACAATCCTAACCCAGTCCAAATCCAAACCCGTTTCAATAAACGAAGCCCAAACTCAGTCCATGTACAATATTATAAATTTGGGTTGGGTTTGGGCCAGCTCAATAACTATCATTCCCTCATTTTATCCACAATCCTAACCCAGTCCAAATCCAAACCCGTTTCAATACACGAAGCCCAAACTCTGTCCATGTACAATATTATAAATTTGGGTTGGGTTTGGGCCAGCTCAATAACTATCATTCCCTCATTACCTGTTGAAACCAATGAGGTAGAGAAAGATGAATAGTATATCCATATGTTGAAACCAAGTGCGGGGACTATAGAAATCAATGAGGTAGAGACAAAGGGAAAGTAGAAATGAAACCATCTCTCTCTGCAATTTTTTTGGATGCAAGAATAATTAACTAAGGGTTTTATTATGTGGGGGTACTCTCTCTCTCTCTCCAATTTTTTTGGATGCAAGAATAATTAACTAAGGGTTTTATTCTGTAGGGTAGTGCAAGTATAAGAAAAAGAGAGTTAAATTTTCGGGCTGGTCCAGGTTAACCAGATTTTACTAAGGTTTACTCAAACCCAAACACTTAATGAAGATAGAACTCAAACCCACCCCAAACCATGGAACCTTAGCCCAGCCCACCCCTAATTCAGGCTAGGTTGTGCAGGCCACGAGCCAGCCCGACCCAATGTACAGCCCTAGGCGTAGTAACTAATTTTATTTTATTTTTAGGACCAAGTTTGTGGGTCATCTTGTTCATATGTTTTGTACGTCATCTTGTTCCTATGTTTTGTATATATCCTGCAATATTTTTTCTCCTTTATTTCATTGTCTCATGACTATGCCATGGAAATAATTAATGCCATAGTATAAAAATATATATGGTTTTTTCAAAAGTTTGGGGGTAGCTGCCCTCAGTTCCACCCCTGAGGGAAGGCCCCTTGCGAAAGTGCATAGACCCCAATGGGGCGCCTTAATGGCTCTTTGGGGATTGGCCATTAGTAATGCGCAGAATCCTAATTTGATGCAATCCCAATCTACAGTTGTTCTCTTCCTACTTGAACAAATGACAAAATGAAGAGTTTCAGGAGAGTGTACATCAGTGAGGCTTTAGGTAACATATACATAGCCCAATTCTACATATTCAGCTCAAGCCCTATCCATGGGCTTTTAAAGAGCCCAAGCCCGGTCCCCAGTGATGGGCCCATTTGCACCCCTCTTAAAACACGATGATCTCAAATATAGAACACGATGATCGTTTTGCCTCTAATTCTGAGAATCAAGGAAATGACGGAAATAAGGATCAGATTTCTCCTACTGCCTCTGCTTTTCTTCTACTCGTCCTTACCTCCATTGAAACTCACAACAGAAGCTGCTGAGCTTCGATCCTTCAAATCAAACCCTCGTTTTCTTGGAAAGTTTGCAGAGCTCAACAAACCACAGAAACGAGATCAAGCGTTCCGATATGAGACCCGATATTTCACACAGTCTCTCGATCATTTCAGCTTCTCTGATCTCCCAACGTTCCAGCAACGTTACCTCATCAGCACCGATCACTGGCTCGGTTCAGATCGGATGGCTCCCATTTTCTTCTACTGCGGTAACGAAGGTGACATCGAGTGGTTCGCTTCCAATACTGGCTTCGTTTGGGAGATCGCTCCTCGCTTCGGTGCCATGGTCGTCTTCCCTGAAGTAAGCAATCTGCGATTCTACTTCTCTCCTTCTCAATTTCAGCGTTTCTAGGGTTTTATTTCTGTTAATCTTAACTATTGATTTGTAATCTTTAAACAAATTCGATGAATGATGTGGAAGCCCTAATTATCTGATTGAATCTCGCTTCTCTGGGTTTTGAATGATGTCAAAGAATGCTTTTTGTTGTTGTTATTGTTGAAGTTTGAGTTCCTCTGTAATTCTAATTACTTGTTATGGTTACCGGCAGCATCGTTACTATGGCAAGTCTATGCCTTATGGAAGTAGGGAGAAAGCATATAAGGATCCTGCTTCTTTATCCTATCTTACGGCCGAACAAGCTCTTGCCGATTTTGCAGTGTTGCTTAATCACCTCAAACGGAATTTCTCCGCCCAAGCTTGTCCTGTTGTGTTATTTGGTGGATCATATGGTGGAAGTAAGATGATGATAGTTCCTTCTTCTCTTTATTTTTTAATTTTTTTAATTTTAATTTGCCTTTATAACTTATAAATTAGTAAGAACTCACACAATTGAGTGTTTGTTTAGAATTGTGAGTATCATTTAAATCTTTTTTGTCTCATTGCTGAAACAGTGTTGGCAGCATGGATGAGGCTTAAGTATCCACATATTGCCATTGGTGCACTTGCTTCTTCAGCACCCATTCTGCAATTTGAAAATATTGTTCCACCAGATACGTTTTATAACATTGTCTCCAATGATTTCAAGGTCAGTCTTTCTCATTCCCTTACTGGAAATTTTGCATGGTATATGTTATTATACATTCTGCAAGCCAGATTTGCCCTTTTCTTATCTCTCTATAGCGTGAAAGTATCGGATGCTTTAACACTATAAAAGAGTCCTGGAATGAACTGACAGCAGAGGGTCAGAAAGATGATGGTCTGCTGCGCTTGACCAGCACATTCCGCCTATGCCGGTAAGATAAATCTTGATGTGATGATATGTAACACTATGTAAGCCTTGTCCGGGTATTAGGTAATGTCATGGTTTAGATGACTCTAATTGGTTTTTTTAATCTAATTTTGTTTTGATTTTCTCAATTGATGGGTTGAGACTGAACTGATAAGAACAAATGCCAGGAAACTGAAAAGGGTAGAAGATCTTTCAAACTGGTTGGATTCTGCTTACAGTTATTTGGCAATGGTGAACTATCCGTATCCTTCCAGTTTTATGATGCCTTTGCCTGGACATCCAATAAAAGAGGTTAGTTGGAACTTAATGTTTTGCAATTTGAAGCAGCTATTGACCTATGTGGGTTTGCTGCTTTCAAAGCTACTTTCATTTTCCAGTTTATTTTTATATTTTCAAATAATAAAGTACCATGTCTTGAAAAGTAAGGTGTCTAACTGCCATGTACCACAAGCCAGTATCCACCTAGATTGTCAGTAAAAATAGGTCACTAAAGATAAAATCACATTTATTAGAGGTTGAGCCAAATAACATGGTGATTCGCCTTAGAGATGATATTGTTGTGGAAAGTAAATGTCTCTTGATGTGTTTGTTGGAGATAGGGGTCTATGGCTGTGTATCATGAACCTGTCGTCTTTGTGTGCAACTTTTTAATCTACAAGGTGAAGATGAGTGAGAGAAACCATTAAATAAGAGCATATCCTCACCATGCACGTGAACCTTGGTAATTCTCAATTGGTTATGAACCTTTGGTAATCCCATCTTCTAAAAAATCTTCCGACGGCTTTCCCATAGCAGCAAGCTTGTTACGGAAATCGTTCTCTATAAGGATTCCTGCTGACCGAATTATGAGCTCCATCTCTTCATTATTTTCCTCTTAAGGACTTTTGTGAAACCATAATCAGGCTGCTGAAGTGAAAGTATACTTTGATGTCGCCATCTTGGTTTAGGACAATTATCTTCTACTGC
This sequence comes from Tetracentron sinense, assembly GCA_015143295.1. Classification (NCBI taxonomy): domain Eukaryota; kingdom Viridiplantae; phylum Streptophyta; class Magnoliopsida; order Trochodendrales; family Trochodendraceae; genus Tetracentron; species Tetracentron sinense. The sequence continues at coordinate 35,267,304 of CM026556.1, forward strand.
AATATCATGCCTTTGATTTACATTATGTGAACCAAGTCATTTCTATCTAACAGGCTGATGCTGCTGATCATGATAAATTTTCTCATCTATAATATATGCATTTATTTTTTCTAGGTATGCAGAAAGATCGACAGTTATCCCGATGGGTCTAGTGTTCTAGAGCGTATATTTGCAGGAGTAAGCATCTATTACAATTATACTGGAACAGTTGACTGCTTCAACCTGGAAGATGATCCGCATGGAATGGATGGTTGGAATTGGCAGGTTTAGTAATGTTAAAGTAATATTTTTTATTCAACTTTGAATTGTCTGTTATTCAGCAAAGCTCATCCCTTAATTTTCACCAATGTTTCATCTCTAGTTTCAGTATAGGTGATTGTTTTTGTTTCCAACCTATAGGCTTGCACTGAGATGATTATGCCAATGTCCAGTGACCAACACACCAGCATGTTTCCAACATATGATTACAGTTACTCTTCTTATCAAGCAGAGTGCTGGGAGGACTTTCATGTCAAACCAAGGCCTAGATGGATAACAACGGAATTTGGCGGACATGTAAGACAATAATGCATGATAGATATATCAGTTCCTTTCATTTTCTCCAACAGTTTATGTACAGCAGTCTCATTTCATTAAGCTTCTTAATGCCCAAATTGGTGCTACTTCACTGAATGACCAATTTTTTTATTGAACATATTAATATACCTACCTATGTCTTTGGTCAATATTGTTATATACTTATATAAACTATAAAGTGTGGTTCTCTTCCTTGATGGACATATTTTACTAGATGGTTCTCATCCCTAATTTCTAAACCCTTCGTTTTGGCTGAAAAGAAAATGGGACTCTCCACAAACAAGAGTTCCCTGGTTATTACCTAGCTTAATTACCAAAGTAAAATGAATCTTTTTGAAGAGGAGTGAGGGGAGGATTTTTTTTCCGGTAATCAAGAGATGACATATCATAATAAAGCATTTACAAAAATTTATGTGAGACATAGCTAAGAGGTTACTGAGAAGTAAATCAAAAGCTACTAAACTACTACAAACTAGAGATTAATGACAATACTAGTTAGTACTAACTAACACATGATCAGCAATAATGACGTCTATGTTGTCAAATTAAAGCTCCCAAATTTGCATCCACAAGACAGGTTGACAACCATTCCAAGATCGATTACCTGATCCGCGTACATAGCTGTGGCTAGGGAGAAGGGGAGGATTTCTCATTTGGCTGTTTGCTAGTATATGGTCATGCCAACATCAAATGTGTTTTCCTTGCCCACCTCTCTACCTACTATTCTATTTAATGGAGGAAATTTGTTTGGTTAGAGCCAGAAGTCATGTGATGGGAAAGAGGTCTTGGGACTTGGAACATTGTATAAATGAGGCTCCTGGGTTGATTTTCAAGAATATGCTTTTGTTTCATCCTAATTCCTAATATTACATAAGCTTCTAAGTTCTAATTTGGCATGTCACCTCTAGGTGAAGACCTCATTAGATTATTATCCAAGCCAAGCCTTGTCAAACTACATTGGGCCGGCAATAAGTGATCAACTACTAGTTTAATTGTTGAACATCTGATTTTATTTTCGCAGATCATTGTCATTTGATAATAGATCTTCCTTTTCTTTAAGGAATAACTTTTATTGTAAGCTCACGAGGCTTGAAAAGTGATACCATGAGAATGCTTTCATGCAAATTGCAAAAAGGCCACAACCAACAATGCATTAGATATCAAAAAATTCTTATAACCAACAATGCATATGATATCCAAATTTAACATTCATCTATTTCTTTTTTTATATTTCTATGTACCTTGCAGAGTCTAGGCTTTTTCCTCATCAACTAATACCATGTCATTTGCAAATAACATACACCAAGGAATTTTCTCCTTAGTATGGGCTATTAATTTATCTATCATCAATGCAAAAAGGTATGGACTCAAAGATGGCCCCTAATGTAAACCTATTATCAGTTGTCACTAGATGGGAACTCATTTCTTTCACCACCAATTGTTCCCATAGGATGGGTTTTGAGTTTGAATAATAGATAAAAGAGGAAAACTGGGAGAGGGAAAGCATCTAATACCCTAAGAAGTAAGAACAAGGTCTCGAATGTCGATATCGCATGACATGTCGAGCCGTGGAAAAAAGATATATCGGGGAAATATCGATATTGCGGGAACAATATCGCACGTGGACTGGGTCTTTGCCCCTTCCTTTATTAATTTCTTTTCTTGTTGGGTAAGGGTCAATGAGGATGGATCTAGGGAGGCTCTTTGGGAGGTGCTTCCGGGGGGCAATAGCTTGGATGATATGGAAATAGAGAAATTGTAGAGTATTTGAGGATATTTCAGCGTCTCAATCACATATTTGTGCACGTATTCGGCTTGTTGCATTAGAATGGGCGGGCATAAAGCATGATGGGGAGGAGCTTCGGAGGGTGCTGGGTTGAGATTCTTCTCGGGTGGAGTTTTTAGTTGAGGAGTCAAGAATCTTATTTCTTCAGATTGCGTTTGAGTTTATTGTCTTGTAAACTCTTGTTTTTCTGTTTTATTTTTACTCTTGTTTTCTTGACATTTTTCTGATTAATGAATTTGCTGCATTATCGATCAAAAAAAATATCGCACGTGGAGGAAAAGTTGAAAAAAAAAGTGAAAAAGATATAATTTTTCAATTAAACTTTAGGAAACGTTAGAATAGATGTTAATACACATGAGAATCAATTTTTTTTTTTAAATAATGTATATGAGAGCTGCAATGAGAAGGGGGCCAAAGATGTACGTTGACGATAATGTATGGTTAACTTAAATAATGGTACAATGATGTTTACTCATGTACATTACGGTGTAGTCATCTGGTCCAAGATGTAGCAACACTGTCATTAGTGGATACTGTGGGTACTGATGTACATTTGTCATTGCATTGCCACATTACGCTATACACCTCCATACTTAGAAACATATTCATATGAGTCTTTTGGGAAATTTGGGAGTATTTTAAATGGAGGGTATCCATAATATGCTTAATTTTTTTTAAAGCTTGAATGTAAGTCTTCTTCTGTTGAACTTTTAGTTGACTTTTGACCCTAAATTAAAATATTTTTAAAGATAAATATTAGACTTTTCACCGGACTTTTAAGTTTTAATAATGATTTGATATGATATAATTTATGAAATTTTAAGATTTGAGAAACCTTAGCATTTGAAAGTTCAAAATTTTAAAAATGCGCTAAAAAATGGATTTGTTTTTTGAACTAGAAAGTTGACTTTTTATTCTTCAGGAATTTGGATTTAGGATAATTTTTATTGAATTCAAATGAGGTTATAACCTTATTGACATAAAATTATTTACTTAAATAATATTTTATGTAAATATGTTGTAAATAGGTTTTGGCTCTGTTTTATAGGCTTAAAAACCAACATTTCCCAAAATATCCCATGATAGTGCATGATTTCGATATTCTATAAAATTTATATTATCCCATATAGATATGTCGGGACCAATCGAAATCGAGAGATATTGTCGATATTTCGTTGATACTTCAAACCATAGTTGCGGTGAAACCACCCCAAGGGTAAGAAGCGCGCTTTCCAGGAAACGCGTTCAAGAAGCGAGAGCGATGCGGTTTCCCCATTTTTGGGAAACGCTTGAGAAACGTCTCTAAACGATTGGGGAAATGCCTCCAAACAATCAGGGAAACGATTATAAAGCGATCGGGAAATGACTATAAAGCGATGGGAAACGGTGATTAAGCGATGGGGAAACGCCTAGAAAGCGATCGAGAAACGATTTCAAAGCCCTAACCTTTTTTTTGAGAGTAATGTCGGTAAAGAGACTTATCTGAGAATCTTTTGGGCAGGAAACCATGTTCACGACCATCAGTAGCGACACCCTCGCCTACATCACCGACTTTGTGTGTGCCTCTTTGTGCATGAACCCAAAAGACATGACTACTCTGTTCTTGCTGTGGTGTTAAATGCTCCAAGAACCCAATCCCCAAGGGTAGAAGATGACAAATACAAGCCTCACTAGCTTGAACGGCCACAACTAGGTCAAGAGAGGGAAGCTCTCTAATTGCAACGAAGTTCACGATTCATCTTTCCTTCTCTCAGTTTTTCCTTCTCTCATTTTTTCCTTCTCTCCCTTCTGATTTTTTTGTTTCAGACAAAGGGGGAAAACAGACCTGTTTTCTTTCCATCTCTCCCTTGTAGTGTTTTTGTGTTAAGGAAAATAGTTAGCGTACTCGTGGATCCCATTTAATAATAGAAGTCCTCATTGGTCTACGGCTCTACGTCCCAATTTTAATTACTTACCTACTATGGTTAGTATTTGCTTCCTCAACACTTCTTGTTCGCTTCCTCAATCGCTTTTAACTTGTTTCTCACTCGCTTCTCACTCGCTTTCTCACTCACTTCTCATTTGCTTCCTTGATCGTTTCTTAGTTGTTTCATGCTTCTCGTTCCCCAAGGTTTTTAGTAGTCTCGCTTCTCACTTTCGCTTCGCTTTCCGAATTCGCTTCTCGCTCTCGTAAGTATGCTTCAAACTATGCGTAAGAATGAGATTTGGATATTAACACAAAGTACAGTGTGGTGAAAATGTCGGGACCTCTAGAACAAAAAACTCCGTTTTTTTCGAAAATTCGCGCATTTTTGCTTTGCCGAATTATTTGCGAATTTTATGAATTATTCCTAAATTATTTTCTCAAACTTGCCAAAAAAACAACTTATTTTGTATATTTTTTAAATCAAATTGCTCTTTATATTTTTATATTTATTAATTTATTTGTTTCAAATTTTCCCTGAATTTTTCCAAACTTGACCTCTGCCGAATTATCCCCCGACCCCTAAAATGTCCATCTAGGTCTTTGCAAGCACTTGTTAGGAAGCGGTTACGTAATAGAGCCTAAACGTCATTGCTCATGCACTAATGTGTTGATGGCAAAGCGATCACTCTTGACCCACAAAAAGCTAGGCGTTACCTGAAAAATTAATATATTCAATAAAATAACAGATTTTACTAAACATAAGGGGGCTATAAAAAAAAGGTTTCCTTAATGGAAATAAAACCGAAAAAAGCCAAGGGTTTTGTGTTGTCTATGGTTTTGGTATATGGCTCTCTAATGAAGAAAAAGGAGAAGGTCGAATCTCTCTCTCTGTTTTTTTTATTTCCATTCTTCGGCAACACCTTTAAACTATTTTTAATTTCATGTTTCTTTTTAATTTGTTTTTTCTGGAATGTAAGCTGGGTTTTTTTTAAAAAATTTATTACTTCACTCTCAGTAATAAACTATTCTTCTTATTTTTTCAATGACATGCTCGTCTTATTTATGCTTTACTTTCAATTTTGAATATTTATTTCAATAACATTTAAATATGTTAAAAAAATTATACAATTTTGGTCACCTCAGATTCCCTAGACGCTTAACGCTTTGACTACTGGTTTGATGTCTTAGTCCCTTTAAACTGATAAATAGGCTGGAGATTAAGTCAGTGCAAATTTTGAAAATACTATTGATTCTCTGATTCCACATTTGCTTTGGTAAACACTCACTTAGAGTGACAGGCATATACTATTAATAACAAAATAATCGTAGACAAAAATTAGATGGATGGGATATAGAGAAAAGAACAAGCAATGACAGATAAGTGAAAACTGAAAAGGTGTTGAAAAAAAGATTAAAAAAGAAGGAAAGCCATAATTAACACATCTAATATGAAGAACCTACTCATTAACTTAGCAATTGTTTTTTTGATTGGTTAATTAACTTAGCAATTATGTACTACCTTAGGTTACCTCTCATGTTTATTCTGAGGGAGAATTTGTTCAAGTTTCAGAATTATGTGAAAAATGGATACCTTAGACATGTCAAGATAATGATGTTTGATGATTTTCTCAATCGGATATAATAAATTTCGTGCTCGTCAATTCAATATCACGTAGTTACCAATGTGCCATTATTGAGTGCAAATATATCATTGATGTCATGGTAGGGGTACTCTATTTCCATGTGGTCCGTGAGTATGTGGTGAAAATTCTGTCTATACTATTTTGATTGCTTCCATTAATATGTCAGGTTGAAACAGTGATTTCCGGATGCATGATATGGAAATCATTGAACTTCAAAGTTCTCTGAATGTTAACTTAAATTCTGATGCATCTCTGTTTTCATTAGGATTTAAGGGCTGTCTTGAAGACATTTGGAAGTAACATCATATTCTCGAACGGGCTGTTGGATCCCTGGAGCGGTGGCAGGTGAGCTCTCATTCAGCTGACTCGCATCGATACCCAGCATTGTTAACAGATTCATCATCTAATATTGATAGGTGCTGATTTTATCTGTTGCAGTGTTCTGCAGAATGTGTCTGAAACAATTGTAGCACTTGTTACAGAAGAAGGTACTCTTTATAATAGAGTATTTGTGACTGTTCAGCCCTTTTCTTTTGTATGTATTTTCAATGAAAATCCATCTTTTGCTCTGAGTAGTATGATTTTTTTGTTAAAGTAAGCTCTCTTTCAGTCTACTTGCTTTGGCTGTTGCAACTGATTGGTATTTGTCCAGTTTTCTACCATGTTTCTCCTAAATAGCTTGTTCTGGAAAGAACATATGTTAAAGGGGGTACCATAAGATTCACAGCTACATAGAGTTGGGCCACATCTTGGATGGCTGACAACCCAAAATAACATATCTAGCGTCTAGCCAACAATTCTAACTATAGCTACCTGGTTTCCTATTTTGCTCCACTTTGATTGGGTCTGTGTTTAGGATTTGTAATTCATGACCATTCTTAGTTTCTTACAGGACCGGACCTAACAGTTAAACTGTCCGCACAGTCAAACCAGCCTCTTATCCAGGTTTTAAAGGGGCCCAAAACCAGAAACGCCAAAAACTCAGGCTTCCCGAACCATTCCAACCATTTTGCTGGGGTTGACGGCCAAGGTCCATTCCAATTCCATGCTCTTGGTATTCCTAATCAAAATCTGGCCATTTTGGCTGGATTTTATTGCCAGATTGTATTAATTTTTTTTATTTAAAAAAACTCGTTTAAGTAGTCCCCCCACCCCACCCCCCCACACACAAAAGGGAACATCTCTTGGTGGTTATTTGCATTTTTACGTTGAAAGAAGAGACCTAAGGTTTTTCATAGAGATGCGGACATCCAGCATCACAAGGAGTTTCAAGTTTACCAGATGCAGAGGAAGAAGAAGACCCAAATGTCACTTTGGGTCGATGATTTGGGGCATTGAAGACCTCATGTGCACACATGGTTCATTAGGAAGACCCCACATTGGGAAGGTGTGTATATGGACTGATTTACCATGATTTACTTTAATTAGGAGAAAGCCCTATGGGCTGACCTTTTACTATTAGTCTTTTCATTAGTTTGGTAATTTTAGTCTTTCCATTAGTGTGATTTTTTAGTCTATTAACAATTAGGGTTTACACGTATTGAAACCCCTTTTTTGCTGTAAATTAAAAAAAATGAATTTTATGAATGAAAGAAAGTGTTTTTGAGCATTGTCCAGTGGATTTGGTATGATGCCATAGGAGTGATTCCCAATGGATTCTTCTTGTGATGCAATGAGAGTGATTCCCTAAAGCTCTATAAGGTATGTCTTGATTTTTTTTTTCTTGTTTTCCTTTCTCTTTGATCTCACTGTTGTTGCCTTGAAACCCTAATTTATGAAACCCTTGATCTCTTTCCCTTTGAATCCATAGAAATCTGGCCTTCTCTAGCATTCCTCGACTGCCGCAGGGTACAGTCCCTGCACTCCCACAGCCCCTGTTTTCCCTCCCCATACTCAGCCGCACCCCTGCAGATTCCTCTCAGCCGCAGGTCCCTCCTACAATTTCCCCTCAGCCTCAGCCCCTTCTGCAATTCTCCTTGCTGCCACCTGTTTCTTCCACCTCCCAGCTCTGCCGCAGGTTGCACTAGCCCCTGCAAACCCTTCCCTTGATTGCTGCAGCTACCTACAGTCATTCCTAGCCCTGTTCAGCATTGCCGCAAGCCGTAGTTCCATTTCTAGTTGCTGCTGCAAGCCTCCACCCTTATTCGTGAACTGTTCCGGCCCTATCTTCCTTCCTCAAACCTGTCCCTTGATTGCCAAAGCCTTTTCACTAATGTCCTTGCAGTTACAGACCTCATACCCCCGCCATGTTGCAGCCACATTCTCAATTGCTATTATAGATTTCCTGCAATTGCAAAACCCTAAAAAACCTATAACTAAACCCTTATTCAATTCCAAACCCTATGACATTGAATTTCCAAAACCCTAAACATTAAAATCCCAAAACCCAAATCCTTCAACTTTTGAAACCCTAGAAAGGGTTAGAAAATCTACATTGAATTAAAAGCTAATCACTAAGCTTGTGGAAGCATAAGCTTCCATACATCCCTCACAGATATAACTGAAGGTCCTATTGTAGGTTTGTGATGTGGCCTCGAATTTTGTAAAATTTCTTTTTAGAATTTTCTTGAATATTTTTTTGTGATAGGATTGCTATTTTATGATTTTCCTTATAATTGTTAATCCAATCTTGATCTCAGCACTTAGATTTTAGGCCATTGCATAGTCCTACATCAGGACAATTTGGCCAGCTGATTCTCGACCTGGTGAAGAGGATCGATTGGAATTGTTTCCTTTTTATCCTCACAGCTTCATACATGCAATTGGTATAATTTCCATAAACCTCCTCTTGCCTTGAGGACGCACATTAGTGCTTTCGGACCAAATTCGACAGTCTCTGCCTTGAGGACGCACATGGACAGACTCCAGACGAGTCAACAAGAAGCCCATCTCTTCGATTTCCCAATCATTCAAATCTCACCTCATCTTAGGACACCAAACCACTCCTTGACCTTGCAACTCTAAGTACTCCTCCACTAAAGCGTCCTTGTCCCAAGCTAACGAAAACAACCTGACAAACGCATCTTTTAGAATATCTGAACCACACCACCGGTCTTTCCAAAATCGAATCTCGGAGCCCCTGCTCACCTTGAATCTAGACTTAGGAAGTACTAGATTCGCAATAGCCATGATACCTTTCCATAAGCCAACCCCATGAGATTGCTTTACCTCCCACGGTACCCACATAGATACCTCTCCATACTTGGCTACAATGAAGGACCGCCATAAACTGTCTCTTTCCTCCCCGAATCTCCATACCCATTTGCCTAATAGGGCCTTGTTAACTTGGACTAGTGGCCGCACACCGAGGCCCCCACTTTTCTTAGGACGACATATAGTGGACCACAGAACTAAGTGATATTTAAAGCTATCATTCCGCCCATGCCACAAAAAATCCCTTTGCATCTTTTCAAGAGCAGCTGCAATAGACCTCGGAATGGTAAAGGAAGACATCATGTAAATGGGAAGACTACTGAGGGTATTTTGAATAAGAGTTAATCTCCCCCCTTTTGATAAGAGTGAAGATTTCCATCCGGCTAAACGATTAGCAAATCTTTCCTGAATTGGGACCCAAACCGATTTGGACTTAAAGCCCGCCCCGAGGGGCATACCAAGGTATTTTGAAGGCAAATACCCAACTTTACACCCGTGGCAAATAGATAAACTCTCTACGCTTGGTACCTCCCCCACAGATATAAGTTCAGATTTTGCCAAATTAACTGATAATCCGGAAACTGCCTCAAAACACCGAAGTACACATCTTAGATATAGCAAAATTTGGAATGAGACTCCACAGAAGATGAGTGTATCATCCGCAAATTGGAGATGAGAGATATGCAGATGATCTTTCCCAATTACAAACCCATCAAACAAAGGACCATCGGCCCGAGTCAGCATTCGGCTCAAAGACTCCACCACTATAACAAAGAGAAGCGGAGAGAGGGGATCTCCTTGTCTTAGACCCCGAGAGCTTTGGAGGTAACCCGCTGGACTACCGTTAATGAGAATGGGGAAAGATGCAGTTGAAATACACATTCTTATCCAATGCCTCCATTTGTACCCAAAACCCATTCTGCCCAACACATAGTCCAAAAACTCTCAGTTCACATGATCATAAGCCTTTTCGAGATCCACTTTACATAGTAGACCGGGCTCCTTTGACCTTAGGCGAGCATCTATACATTCATTAGCAATCAGGATCCCATCAAGAATTTGTCACTTCCCCACAAAGGCACCTTGTTCTGGAGAGATGATGCTACCCAGAACCTCCTTAAGCCTAACCGCCAGTACTTTGGAAAGAATCTTGTAAATACTGCCAACCAAGCTGATGGGCTGAAAATCCTTCAAATTTGGCGCACCCTCCTTTTTGGGTATGAGCACCACAAAAGTATTATTAATCACTCTATCGAAACTGTCTGAAACATATAGTTCCTTCATCACTTCTAGAAAATCCGAGCCCACAATATCCCAACAAGCTCTATAGAACTCGATGGTGAATCCATGAGGACCCGGGGCCTTATCCACATGCATGCCTCTCATGACTCGAGTCACTTCCTCCATCTCGAAAGGTCCCTCCAACCTATCCCTTTGCTCCTGGGATAACGCCGCAAATGGTAGACCTTCCAACTTTGGACGCCAACTCTCCTTCTCGCGGTAGAGGTCCTTATAATAGGACACCACACTATCCTCAATTTCTTGGGGCCTTTCCTTCCAAGATCCATCCACCATCAACTTCCAAATAAAATTTTTCTTCATTCGTTAAGTTGACTTCAAGTTGCTAATATAATTTGGATCATGTTTCTAGGACTGCTCCATATACGTAGTACCATCCAATCTAATCATCTTGCCCCTTTGATGTGTTGATTTCTTTCCTGACTCTAATCACTGTTGTTTATATAGGCCTCCAACAGTTAGAATTGAATGGTTGGCATAGTTTGTTATTATGACCCACCCAAGAGATAGCCTACCAAATGGTTGGGCAAGATTGATGAGCGGGTGGGCCATGTATACAATGTGTAGAGCCAGCACCATGAACCTGATTGGTGCCAGCAACACAGTCATTTCTGTTTTATTAAGATCCCTCCAATGTCAGAGGGCAGTCCAGAAAAGTCAAAATATCTACCCACCATCCTGTTTCAGGTGGATTAGTCATTAACGTGCTCATCATATCAGATACATGATAAAAGAAACATTTTGCTATTAAACAATTTCGTGTTTTGTGGATTTTGGTTCCGGCTGATTCATTAGAGTGAACAGCACGAAGTGGCATGAATGTATCAGATTGTTGTTTGGACCTGGTTTGGCTGAACTAGTTAAATATATGATCCTTACCCTATGATTGTGGACCTTTTATCAGACTAGTTAACTATTTTTTAGCTGTCCGTGTTTTGACTTCTGATCGTGCAGTTGACAATAGCCGCTCGGTACATCTTTGTGCTACAGTCCATCCAAGTTGCGGCCTGTCAAATGAATGGTTGGGCCCAATGAGGTGGGCCATGGTGTGTGGTCAAGATTTTCAGCATCGCCCTGTATAAATCCTCTATGTTTTTACATGAATAACATGTATGCTAGTGACGTCTAGCCTTGACATCCATGTTCAGTGGTCAAAGCCCCTCTGCACTCTGGCAATGTAGCCATTATAATACATGTATTAATGTATTTCTGAATTGTATATGTTGATTTTATGACCATTTCGAAGGCAGATCCACATGTAGGCTCCTTCACATTTACCCCATGTTTACTCAATTGCTGCCAGAAGTGTGTCAGACACTTGGGTTCACACCCATGTCTGATAAATTCAGTAATGAGGTAAAAGTCTTGCTTGCTACATAAGTCAATGTAACAACTTGTACCTTCATTACTGTGTGGTCAAATAGCTATATCAACTTGAAATCTTCTGGCTTATGTGGTTATATTGAAGATGTTTCCTATTCGTTACTTGTAGAAGTTGACTTGGTTTCCTTTCTTTTGGAGTACATCGTTCATTTAATAAATACTATGCATTTTTTTTGGAAGGTGTAGAAGCTACTATGTTGCCAATATTATTTTTCAAAAAAAGGATCTCAGGGCTTCTTTTTGTTTGTCAGGTGCGCATCACATAGATTTGCGTGCTTCGACCGACGAGGACCCTGATTGGTTGGTAGAGCAGAGGGCATCAGAAATCAAGCTGATTGAAGGCTGGGTAAACAACTACTACCAAGAGAGAACTGCCACGTTCAGCATATAGAGGTGAATGGTTTCTTGATCCAACCTTTTCTGTAACTACAGCAGAATTGACTTCTCCCCCATCACCGAATGAACAACATTGTTTCTAATTCTAGATGAGCTTTTCGAATTCTTCTCCTCTCAATTCAGAAAATCAACAGTGCTGCTCGGATAAACTTCGATTGCTACAGCATAGGGGTGAACATTGTAAAGATAAATGTGATTTTAAAAGAATAGCTCATTGCATGCCATATGATGTACTTTGACGTTCAAAACACAATGGTGATCAGTTTCTTAAAACTTGTTAAGGGGACTCTGCATTCTTCATTAATACACCTGTTTCACACTCATTTAGGGCAACATCAAATATGAGTCCAATGTTGCTTCCAAATCGGCTTCATTGTGCTTAGCGTACGAACTCTTTTAAGTATGAGTAAAGAGTTAGCCAAACATGATGTATCAAACTTTGAGAGCTAACACTGCACTCAATAACATCAAAGTTCGTAAATGTGATTGTATTGTTATTGATCTTCAGTTTCTAAATGCTAGGCCATCTATCTAGACTGCTCATGTTTGTCAATCTGGACTCTGGAGGGTGAAAAAATGTAAGCATCAGAGCGAGTTTCATATGAACCAGGCAGCATCTGTGTTAGTTTTAGATGACTCAGACAAAGTTTCAGGACGAGAATGATATCATTATTCCACAGGTATTCCAGATGCAGTTATTTCTGTCTATAGGGATCTCCCAGCAGTGACTGACCCATGACGAGGTTTTGGCGCAGCAAATGGAAAATGGTATTAAGAGGGACTAAGCCAAGCTTCCAGCTTCATACACCTTTTCGAACTATCTTCTGCTGTTCCAGTGGAGACTGTAGCTTCTCCAATTTGTATCTCTGCTATTGGTTCCTACTCAAATTCTGAACCTCTGCCTTTATTGCACACAACTCAACAATTGAGCATTTGATAAAACACCGGAGCAAGATGTCCAGCCTCTTCTTTCTTGGAGATCTCAAGACTAGGGATGTCAATGGGTTAGGTCTGGTTCCCCGAAAAGGGGGCCAAGTCTGAGGTCAGGATGAGTATCGGCTCAACAATACTACTGATTGTCTTTGGGACTCGGATGCTATTTTCCTTTTATAATTGTAGTTGTCGGGGTTCTGAAATTTTGGACAGCGTTTTCACAGCACCGCACCCGCTATAGGGGAATGCTTACATCTTCCATCGATGTTCTCCTCAGCTGTTTTTTATTTATTTATCGGTAAGACAGATATATTAAAGATTAGGAAAGCAGTTTGATTCCTTTATTCGACCGGTGGACACCTCTAGACTCTAGTCGATCCCTCCTCTGTTTTATGCCCTAGTTGACTTTCCTTAAGATATTTTAAGGGTATAAGGGGTTTCTGTCAACCCCTTAGCATATATAAGGCCTCAAACTTGTGGGTTTGAGTTACTCAAAAGAAGAGTTTTTGGGAGATTTTGAGAGAGAAAGAAAGAGAGAAAGTTAGGGTTTGCTAGGGTTTCTTCCAAGATCAAAAGAGAAGCGTGATCCTTGCTTCCGAAGTTCGATCTTCACTTCCACGAGCTTTCCAAAGCGTTAGACCTCAGGGAAGTGGTCTTAGAAAGGTAGATATTTTCCACTATCTACCCTTGATTTCCTCTAAGGAAAGTGATACTGAAAGCTATGTTCTTGATGAGTTCCATGTATAAGTCTATATAATTGTTTTCCATGCTATGATCTCCATGATTATGTTTCCATGCCTTAAGGTTTTCTAAGACTTACATGATGCTCACATGTCCTATATGTATACAAGTCTCGCATGATCGGTTTTCTCATAAGTACGGATATTTCAAAGTTCATAAGCAAAGTTTTTTTAAAAATCTCATAAGCTCACAGAGGGTTGGTAGTTCTAAGATCGGTTTCAAAAGCTCATAAGGATCTCATAAGTCTCACAAGAATCTTAATGCTCACAAGGATCTCAAAAGCTCACACGGCTCATAAGAACTCATATGCTCATAAGAACTCATAAGGAACTCGTAAGAATACTGATTCTCGCAAGACCTCACATGATAAGTTTTAATTTCATACGAACGCTCATAAGGCAAAGGTTTTTGAAAAACTATGGACTTTTAAGTTAAGTTTTGAAGTATGGGTTTCACGTTCGATTTAAAGCATGTGTTATGAACTGTGATGTTTCTAAGTACGCACATGTTATTATTAATGATTATAACATTGTTAGCTAGTAGTTTGTATACACTGAGTATTTCATGCTCAGCCGAACTGTTATCTTTGTTAGGTTAAGGATTCGAGATATGTGCTCTGGGACCATGGGTCGAGCATTATATTGAGGAGGAGCTTGTCCAGGGTCATCCTCCGAAGGAGAGGGCCCTTGATAGGTGACCCTACCCGGATTATTATTTAAAGACGTGAGGGAGAGATGTATTTTTTAAAAGTGGGTGTGTCCACTTTACTTTAATTTGGTATGTTGTCTTATGTATACACTTGGAGTACTGTATGTAAAAAAAGAAATTTTTTCAGTTCCATTTTCACTATAGTATGTCTTGTATGTTATATAATATCGTTTGATATGATAAGTCATTATGTCAAATTTTTAAAAATTCTAGGTGAGATTTCGGGTCGCGACAGAGTTAGTATTAGAGCAAAGGCATTAGGTCCGTATCGGGAGTCGTATTCCAAATATAGACTAATTAATAAGTCTTAGTCTATAACCGGCTGATACGTCAACCAAGCTTGTGTCTTGGCTTCACTAGGAATTTGAATGTATGTTATATTATGATGTATCTACTTCGATGTATTACTATCTACCTTATTAGCCGCTACATGACGTGTGAATATTTTTATGATGAATAAAGTTGGTTTCGAAGTTAGACTCATGATGTATTGTTATTATCAGGATTCGATCATGAGACACAGTGCTTGGGGTCGTGCTTACCAGACTAGAAGTAATGGAGGTGATGCTCCATTGACAAGGTATTAAACTTCGGTCGCTAAGGAAGTTGACACGTTTCGAGGAAGTCCAAAGAAGTTATGTAAAAATTAAAGAAGTCTAGAAAACTTTAAGGAAACATTGAAAATCTAAGATAAACATTTAGAAATTCACTATTTTAGCATAAATACACATTTATAATTTGTTATATTATTGATGCAAGAATGGAGTACTCAAATTCAAATGTGAGAATCATGTTAAGTGATATGCGTTGTCTGCTTATCTGATCTGTAATTTATTCTTGATATTTCCTATATTATCAATTTTTCAATGATAATCCATGTTAATTGTTTTAGAAACATGAAAAACTTATGAATGCATATTAAAGTTCATAAATAATTAAAATTCAATATAGTTTTTAAACCAATTTTAATCTACAATTGATGAGTTCAATGTTTTTACAGGACTGGATCAATATGTGAAGAGGAGGAGATGGATAGTTAAATTATTTTTATTTATGAAAAACTATTAGAAAATTATTTAAATTTTATAATATCACTAAAAATCTCTTATGGACATAATATACTAATAACAAAATTATTATAATAATAAAATTATAACTTATAATAAGGTTAATGCTAGCAACACTCTCTTTTAAAGCTAATTATATTTATAAGGTTAATGTTAGGAACAAATGTCTTTCCTTATAAAAAAATTAAGTCTAAAGTGGGTGGAACTAGTATTACCCTTTTAAGTTAAACTTAAAAATCCTTCAATTTACGGACATTATTTGTACACTTTGGTTAACTTCCATCGAAGTTCTATATTTATTTTTGTATACTTTAATTAACTTCCACCGAAGTTTTGTATTTATTTTTGTATACTTTAGTTAACTTCCATTGAAGTTCTGTATTTTCTTAACATTTTTTTCTGTTTCGGTCGAAGTTTACCGAAGTTCATTGAAGTTTACCACGAAGTCCACTCTTTTTAAAATATAAGTACATTTCACTTCAGACACTACGGAAGTCGACTCAATTCGGTCAACTTCGGCGGAATTGAGTTGATTTTTGACACTATGCTATTGGGCGATGAGTAGCCTGACCTCACACAAGTCTTGAGGGTCTATAGTAGAGACCTTGACCATGCTCGCAGTTAGGCAGCCTGTTGCCATGCTTGTTGTTCTACCGACATCTCCTCCACCTAGAGCACATGTTGGAATTAAGGCTTTTCGGAGGATGAGGTCTCCTATATTCCACGGTAGCATGGATCCTTTAGTTGTAGAGGTGTGGATTATGCAGCTAGAGAAGCTATTTTCTGTCTTAGTACCCACTGAGGTAGAAAGAGTTACATGGGCCGCTTTTGTGATGAAAGGTGAGGCAGATCACTGGTGGAGATCCGCCATCAGGACAAGAGACCTGATTCGAGCTTGTCAGGAGTGGACATCGGGAGAGTTTCTTGATGTTTTCTACAAGAAATACTTCCCAGTATGATTCAGAGAGAAGAAAGAGATGGAGTTCGTTACCTTCCCAGTAACTTGTCAATGGTCGAGAACGAGGCCAAGTTTTCAAAGTTGTCAAGGTTCGCTCCACACGTGATAGCCATAGAGGCAATGAAGGCCAAGAAGCTCGAGAGGAGACTGAAGACCTATATTAGAGATAAGGTCTCTATGTTTAGAAATGTGACCTATGTAGAGGTCAATGATAAAGCTTTGCTAGTAGAGACGAACGCTGAGGAGTTTTGGAAGAGAAGAGAGACGGCTCAATCTAGTAGGGCGGGTCCACAGGACAAGAGGCCTAGGACTTCAGGTCTGGATGCAGTTTCTAGGCCTATGCTATATTAGAGGCATGTTCCTACTTCACAGGCTCCTCGTCCTATTACTACGCAAGCCACCCGGTATGTGTCGACTGCATCATCAACATCTGCATTTGAGGCATGCGCATTTTGTGGCAGGAGGCACATGGCCGGAGAGTGTCCAAGGGCCTCCGGTGGTTACTTCTATTGCGGTGAGAAAGGGCACATGATCCGAGATTGTCCATGCCGTCAGTAGCAAACCCAGACCCAACCTTAGGGGAGTAGACCCCTAGTCAGGCAGGCTTCTTAGTAGGGGTCTTCCCAGGTTACCAGGCCCCCACAACCCACTCAGTCGCCTTGCCAGGCGAACCAGGGCACGATCTTCGCCATGACCGAGCAAGACGCACATGCATCTGATGATGTTGTGCAAGGTACGCTCAAGTTATAAATTATTTATAATATGTTTTTATGTCTTACCATCGGTGTAAGAACATGCTACCTAGATCCTATTTGATATTTCTTGTACTTTTTTGACATTTAGCTAATTGCAATGCTCAGACACTGGATCCACTCATTCGTTTATCTCGCCTAGTTTTGCGAATGACTTTTTTTCAGAGCCGAGTCGACTACGATAGAGACCTTCGCCTCACGCTTGAGACTCTCCGAGAGCATAATATGTATGCTAAGTTGAGCAAGTGTGAGTTCTGGCTTGAGAAAATGGTATTCCTTGGCCACGGGGTATCTATGGAGGGGATCTTAGGCCATTTTGCAAAGGTGGAAGCAGTAATGAACTAGGAAAGACCCAAGAGTGTCACCGAGATACGCAGTTTCCTCGAATTGACAGACTATTACAGGAAATTCATAGAAGGGTTCTCTAGCTTAGCGACATCGCTCACGTATCTAACGCAGAAGAATGCTAAGTTTCTTGGAGTGACAAGTGTGTGGCAAGCTTCAGGGAGTTGAAGAAGCGGCTCACCATGGCACCGGTCCTCACAATTCCAGTTGAGAGTGGTGGATTCGTGGTGTATAGTGATGCCTCACACGTCGGGCTAGAATGTGTTCTTATACAGCACGGGAAAGTCATTGCCTATGCTTCCTGGTAGTTAAAAGACCATGAGAAGAATTATCCTACACATGACTTGGACTTGTTGCAGTGGTCTTTGCACTGAAGATTTGGAGGCACTGAAGATTTATGGAGAACAATTCGATGTATTCATAGATCATAAGAGCCTGAAGTATCTATTTTCCCATAAGGAGCTGAATCTGAGGCAGGGTCGATGAGTGGAGTTCATGAAGGATTGTGAATGCTAAATTCAGTACCACCCGGATAAGTTGAACGTGGTGGTAGATGCTCTGAGCAGGAAGCCTCCTAGACTCTTGGCCCACATGAGGGTTCGAGAGTGGAAGTTGCTAGAGGATGTGGCTAACTGCGAGGAGAGTTTCAGTGTTCGCACCTTTGGGGCATTGATGGCTAACATAGTAGTCAGGCCTTATATTCTAGACCGGATCCAAGAATTACAGTGGTCGGATGCTGAGTTGTTGTATACAGGGACAAGACTATTTGCAGTGGAGAGTTCATCTTGAATAGTGATGGTGTGATCACATTCAAGGGGAGGCTATGTATTCCCACTGATGAGGAGCTGAGGCGTGAGATCTTGGATGAAGTCCACAAGTCCAAGAATACTGTGCATCCTAGGGGTACGAAGATGTACTGAACCTCAAAGGATACTTTTGGTGGTGGAATATGAAGAGGGAAGTTGCAGAGTATGTGTCTAGATGCTTGGTATGCCATCAAGTTAAGGTCGAGCATCAGAGGCCCGCAGGTCTTTTACAACCCCTCCCTATTTCAGAATAAAAATGAGAACATTTTCATAGACTTCGTAGTTGGTTTGCCACAGACAACAAAGAACTCCGATGCTATTGGGTAGTAGTTGACAGGTTGACAAAGTCTGTGCATTTCCTTCCTACCGGACTACGTTCAACTCAAACCAGCTTACTGCCTTGTACATCAAGGGAGTGGTTCGTTTGCACGGGGTGCAAGTTAGCATTGTATAAGACAGGGATCCGAGATTTACTTCCAGGTTTTAGAAGTGTTTTCAGAGCGCTATGGGTTCCCGTTTGGACTATGGGTTCCCGTCTGGACTTTAGCACCGCTTTTTATCCTCAAACTGATGGGCAGACCGAGATGGTGAACCAGATTATAGAGGACAAACTCCGAGTATGCATGTTAGACATCCGAGGCAGTTGAGAGGATCACTTGCCATCGGTTGAGTTCATCTACAACAACAGTTATTGGACGAGCATCCAGGTGACACCTTTCGAGACCTTGTATGGGAGAAGTTGTCGATCTCCTCTATATTGAGATGAAGTTGGGGAAAGAAAGGTTTTGGGGCCTGAGTTGATCGAGCAGACTGCATACTTGGTCAAAATTATCAGGGAGAGGTTGAAGACTTCCCAAAGCCGATAGAAGAGCTATACGGACACTTGTTGTAGGGACTTGAAATTTTAGGTTGGAGATAAAGTCTTTGTGAAGATTTCTCATAGCAGAGAAATCATGAGGTTCGGCAAGAGGGGTAAGCTAAGCCCGAGGTATGTGGAACCTTTCGAGGTGATCATGCGAGTCAGAGAGTTCATTTACAGGGTGACTTTACCTACTCATATGGCGGCAGTCCACAATTTGTTTCATGTTTCCATGCTCTGGAAATATGTCCCGAATCCGTCATGTGAACACCTCATTTTTACACCCCTTAATCCCTTTATTTTATTTGTAATTTTAATTTATCTTATTATTTTGTTTGAGTGTCGAGGTTCTAGATCCGAGAAAGAGAGAGAGAGAAATCATCCCCTTTACCCATTGTTCAAAACCCTCAAAAGAGAAACCCCATGTTTAAAACCCATGAGCCAAAGCCAGAGTCCAACCTTAAAGCCCAAGCCCAAGCCCGGATCCAAAGTAGCCCAAGCCCATTTAGAGAACCCTAACCTCCTCTATAAATACTATGTATGAGGTCAGATGACCTCATTTCTCTTCCTCATCTTGGTTTTTAGTTTTCGGCAGCAGCAGAGAGGTCATTCTCTCTTGACCCACTTTCTTTCGGTTGGAGCAGCAGACTCCCTCTTCCCCTATTCTCTCCTTCTCTTTCTCTCCTTCATCATCACCCCCAGCTACCGGTCAGGCCAGCTGAATCGCCGACGCCTAGCTTCTCGCCGGAAACACCATCACCAACGTTTCAGCTCAGTTCTCCATCGAGTTCCACACCGCAAGCAGCAGCCTAACTTCACGGCGGCAACCCGAGTTCGGTAGTTAGCAATCCCTTGCTAGTTACTTGTTATTTCCATCCTTTTGATCAAAATATGGATCTGTAAATCAAATTTTCAAACCTAGACTTATGGATCTAAATCTAGTTGTTAGTATTTTATTCTAATTTTATTTTTTATTTTTTTTCTTCTTCTTCTTTTCTTCTTCTGTTCTTCACAGAATTTCGGATTGGCACAGGTTCGTATCCCCTCTGATCTCCGGTGATTTTAGCTTTCCGGCGAGTCACAGGTTTTGTTTCCCCTCTGATCTTCATCCTGTTTCAAATTCTAGATCTAGATCCGGATCCGGATCTAGATCTAGAACCCTGTATTGTTTTTTTTATTATTTATTTATTTTCTTTTCTTTTTTGTTTTGGTTTTCTGGTTCGTATACGATAGGTTTGTTGAGATTTATCCTTTGGATTTCATCTTCAGCAGATTTTCCGGCGAGATTCCATCTCTTCGCACATCCCCATCTCCAGCGTCTCCATCTCCGGCGATCATCCCTTCTGGCGAGCTGTACCAGTCCGGCAGATCCCATCTCCAGTCCCAATCCTCATCTCGGCTGGTACTTCTCGATCCGTTTCAGCTAGGACTCCAACTCCGTCGAGCTGAAAATTCCTGGCCAGCAGCTTCATTCCGGTTCGTGCGCTCTTTCTTTCTCCCTTTTTCCTTCTTCCAGCACCTGGATCTACATAGATCCCTCTGGTTTCTCGCATCCTTAGTGTATTTCTTCATCAAGCCTGTAGTTGAATCATCTACTCATGTTTTCATTTTGTTATGTGTACAGAAGCAAGCTGATCGGGCTTCTCATCACACGCAGCTTTTTTATTTTGTTTATTTTATTTGTGTAATCCCTTGTTCTGGGGAGTGTGAGAATATCTTCCATCTATCTTCCTTCGGATCATCAAAGCAGCTCCGTCATCTCCCTTAACAGCCCTCGCAGGTATATCTCTTCCCTCATTTTTATTTAGTACCCTCTATCTATTGTAGTATAATTTTTGGTTAGTTCAAAACTTAGAGCGGGAGATTTGAATCTCAAATTGGAAGCCCCTTAGAATCATTTTCGAATTTTTGGGCTTACCTCTTGAGGCCTTAGAATGATAGTGGACCAAAGCCAATTGACCATTAGTGGTCAATGGGCCTTGGCCCATTAACTTTCTCTTGGGGCCCATTTACTTTGTTGTGTATGTATGTATTATCCATGTGTGTGCAATAGGGATAGGCCGCGATTTTTCTTTTCCTATTTTGCCTACATTGGGCACTTAGATAGTTTTCCTTTTTTAACCCTAAATAATTGGCCCACCCCGTTAGTTAGTCTTACAAAAAAGAAACAACAAAAAAAATATATAAAAAGATTAAAATAAATTAAAGGTACTGGTCTATCTTCCCTTGGGACTTAGAGCAGGGTCCGTATTTAAACTATAGCCTCTTTTGGTTTAAGGCCGCTCGATCCGCCCTGCTCTTTGCCTTTAAGTTAATTAAGTCATTTAGGCTTTATTTTCCTTTTTGCCTACCTTGGGCATTTAGTTTAGTTCTTGACTAGTTAACTTGCCAGAACAAAAAAATACAAAAAAATCAAAAAATACAAAAACAACAAAAAACATTTAAAACCCCCAAAATGGACTTACCCTAATAAATGAACGCCCCCTAGAGCTCCGCCATGGGCACCTAGCTACGCGACCATTTCCCGGAATGAGATTCATAAATCTCAATTCCACTTCCCCTCCCCCAACTCAAACATGAGTTGGAAGCGACCACACTCCGAAACGAGTATAAAAACAGTCCGGACCCCGAACTACTATGAGGGTCTGATTCCGACTAACCGGATAAGTAGGCAGTCCAATCAGGGTTCGACCCCAACCAAAAATAAATTTTTTACACCCCATATTGATTTGTATTCGATTAGCAAAATTAATAATTGTTTTAGGAAATGTTAAGTGATTTTAAATGATTAGCTTGGACCTAATGAGTAGGTTACCATCATTGGATGGAGGTCCTGGGGTGCCTAACCCCTTCCCCAGGACCTAAAGGGATCTCTTACCTAGACTACTCTGGACCGTAGACCCCCTTATTTGGATTATCTCGGGATCCTACTTCCCCTAAGTAGGTGGCGACTCTTAGAATAAATTTAGCGTTATTCCTCTACTCTCGGACCTTATCTCGACACTTAGAGTTGAGAGGGGAGGAAATGCGGTAAATTTATGTGTTTACACGTCATATATCACAAATCTTGATCCGTTGAAAATCCGGGAGGATCTCACATTGGTGGAGCAACCGGCTCAGATATTGGATCGTAGAAATCAAGTCTTGTGCACGAAGATTGCCCCATTGGTTATCTTGCGTTGGCAACACCATTCAACCGAAGAAGCCACGTGAGAGCACGAATATGATGTAAGGTAAAAGTACCATCACTTGTTTGTGTAATTTTGTTTTTCATGTTTTGTATCGTCCTAATTTCAGGGACGAAATTTCTGTAAGGGGAGAGGATGTAAAACCCCAGAAATCAAAGTGCAGTGTGCAGTGAATAATGCTGTGAATAGTGGTGTGTGAGTATGTTGTGTGTTTAAAAACAATGGGTATAAAATACTCAGTGTTGGTTTTTGGAAAAATGGCCAAAACAGGTCAAACCAGGCAAAACAAGGGACCATCGATTGACCCATGCCCTAGACCAGTCGACCCCTAGGCGAGCGGTCGATCACTCCCTTGATCGGTCGACCGATGTTGCACTATTCTTGTATGGGGTTTTTTCCAAAAACCCCCTAAACTGACCGGTTGACTGGTGGACACCTCCGGTCGACCCCTCCTTTGTTTTATGCCTTAACCGATCTTCCTTAAGATATTTTAAGGGTATAAGGGGTTTTTGCCTATATAAGGCCTCAAACTCGTGGGTTTGAGTTACTTAAACCCTAAGAAGAATTTTTGGGAGATTTTGAGAGAGAAAGCTAGGGTTTGCTAGGGTTTCTTCCAAGATCAAAAGAGAAGCTTAATCCTTGTTTCCGAAGTCCGATCTTTACTTCCACGAGCTTTCCAAAGCGCTAAACCTTAGGGAATTGGTCTTAGAAAGGTAAATACTTTTTACTATCTACCCTTGTTATGATTTCCTCTAAGGAAAATGACATTGAAAGTTATGTTTTTGAGAAGTTCCATGTATACGTTTATGTGATTGTTCTCCATGCTATGATCTCCATGATTATGTTTCCATGCTTTAAGGTTTTCTGAGACTTACATGATGCTCACAAGTCCTATATGTACACAAGTCTCGCATGATCAGTTTTCTCATAAGCATGGATATTTCAAAGTTCATAAGCAATTTTTTAAAGAAAAATCTCATAAGCTCACAAGAGTTGATAATGCCAAACAGCGGGTTGGTGGTTCTAAGAACGGTTTCAAAAGCTTATATAAGGATTTCATAAGTCTTATAAGGATCTCAAAGTTCATAAGGATCTCATAAGTCTCACAAAGATCTCAATGCTCACAAGGATCTCAAAAGCTCACACGGCTCATAAGAACTCATAAGAATTCTGATTATTGCAAAACCTCACACGACAAGTTTTGATTTCATATGAATGCTCATAAGGCAAAGATTTTTGGAAAACTATGCACTTTTAAGTTAAGCTTTGAAGTATGGTTTTCACGTTCGGTTTTAAAGCATGTGTTATGAACTGTGATGTTTCGAAGTACACACATGTTATTATTAATGATTATAACACTGTTACCTAGTACTTTATATACGTTGAGTATTCCATTTTCAGTCAAACTGTTATCTTCGACAGGTTAGGGATTCGACATATGTGCTTCGGGACCATGAATCAAGGAGGAGTATATTGAGGAGGAGCTTGTCCAGGATCATCTTCTGGAGGAGAGGGCCCTTGATAGGTGGCCCTACCCTGATTATTATTGAGAGATGTGAGGGAAAAAGATGTATTTTGTATTTTGTTAAAGTGGGTGTGTCTACTTTACTTTTGGTATGTTGCCTTATGCATACACTTGGAGTACTGTATGCATAAAAAGAAATTTTCAGTTCCGTTTTCACTATTGTATGTCTTATATGTTTATAGGATGGTTTGATATGATAAGTCACGATGCCAAAGTCTCAAAACTTCTAGGTGAGATTTTGGGTCGCGGCATGAATAGTGAAATATGATATCTGTATCCGATTTTGATTTAAAATATTCAACTTCGAATAATAGCTGAATTCTCCGATTACTTTTAAAAAATGTAAATTAATATCTAAAAATATATAAATTTTATTTAAAAACTAGTAAATTATTTTATATATTTATATTAGGGAAAACAATTTAATGTATTAAGTTATGTAAAAAATAAATATTTTAAGGTTATTTTAGTTTTACAAACTTGGAATATTATATATATATATACACACACACACACACGTGTATTTTATAATTGGTCAAACATTTATCGAATCATATATACTAGTATTTGAATTTGTATCCAATCATAAACAAATAGTAAAATTTGTATTTGAATTTGCTCTACCGGATACTTATTCGGATAATTATCGGAGTAAAAAGGGATAATATCTGCATTCGTATACAACCCTAGATGACACTATTGGGTATTGAGGTTAGAACCCATGGGTAAATTCAGATTTGGCTTCACTACCCATTCCTAATGAATCAGGCTCCTTGACGCAGCAGTTATAATAACTAGTTAATTTATGATTTTATATACAAAGAGAAGCTAGGTTTAAGTGATAGTTGGAGCTCCCCAAGATATTTTTATAGGGGCTTTTTGGTAATTATATAAAATAGTAAATTAATTGAAATACCTTTATATATATATATATATAATTCTCAAATCACTCCTATCATAAGGCATATGTTTTTTTGGTAAAATGTTTTCATGTAACTAACAAACACTAAACTCACTCACATAGCCTCACACACATAGCTAGACCTAATGTCACCACTAAGGTGCCATAAGAGTAACTCCAAACAACCAGTTGCTCCAAAAGGATCTGACTTAAGGAGGGTTCATAACCCCTTATACACCCCTTTGGGGAGCTCCAATTTATCACTCGAATAGAATATTTAAACTCCTAATTCGTAACCGCACCCCATAATTTGATGACTAAACACCATAAGTGAAAAAACATTTTAAATAGCAATAATACCCTTCTTTATTTTCATATTCATTATCCCCTTTTTTTTACCAAACCGTGGCAGCTTTATCTCTTGGGATTTTTCCATAAATTGATCCCTAAATAGACCCAGGTTCTTTGTGAAACCCAAAATACACCCCATTTTAAGTTCTTTACTTTTCTACATCCAAACATTATTTTAAGACCATTGTACCCTTTTAGCAAAAGAAACTGTTCAAAGAAACTCAACAATTTCTCTCTCACCATAACTCTCTTCTTCCTCACCGTAAAATCTCTGAGGAATTTTGTTTTTAAATCTTGCATTGAAAGCAGAAATTCCAGATGGGCACTCCTTCTCTTCCACCAAATGCTACAGACCAACGTTAAACCCAATGATCTCACCTTCTCCTTACTCATCAAGGCCTGTTCTTCTTCTTCGGATTCCTTGAATGCAAAACAAGCAGCAGTTCAGATTCAAACCCGCCTTATCAAATCTGCCTTCGATCAATTCGTTTATGTAAGTATTTCACTTCTTGATTTCTATGCAAAACCTGGATGTATTTCCATTGCGCACCAACTGTTTGAAGACATGCCCCATAGAGACCTTATCGCTTGGAATGCTTTAGTTTGCAGGTATTCACGTAATGGGTATGACTTTGATGCACTGGAATTCTTCTTCGAAATGTTGAAACAGGGCGTCAGCCCTTGTTAAACAACATTGGTTTGTGTCCTACCTTCATGTGCTCGACCAGAATTCTTCACATAAGGCACTATTACCAGTACATCTAAATAGGAACACCAATATTAAAGTGAAATATAAATAAAATAAGAAAAGTGATTTAAAACTCTAGATGATCTGGCTCCCGCAAGCAATGGCAGGAGACAGCGGGAGCCGACGGGAACAACGACGAGAGTTTATTACGGTGGGAGAGAAACGTTTTTTTATTTTCTAATAAAAGGGTAAAAGGGTCTTAAAATGATGTTTGGGGGGGGTGTAGAAACAATAAATAATTTAAAATAGGGTGTATTTTAGGTCTCTCAAAGAACCCCGGGTGTAATAAGGGAAAAATCCCTTATCTCTTCACCAACAATAAAGCTACAGTAGGAAATCGGCCGATCTTCATCCGGATTCGTAGAAACTTCTCCTTCAGATCGAGTTTGTTTCTCTAGTCTTACTCCTTCTAATTGTCTTTTTTTTTTTCTTTCCTTTTCATCTAGGGAGGATTTAGAGATCTTTGTTTAGGGCAAAGGGAATTCTAACTAGGGCTTCATAACCTGGCAACCTTGGCTTCGGCTACGCCATCGCTGTTTCGTTAGGGTTTCTTGTCCTACTCTCTGTCGTCTCCCTTGCTTCCTACGTCTCCTGCCCCGCCTTCCAAACCCTAAGGCATCATTCTTCCTCGGATAATTTTTGTTGCTGAAGATGATGATGAGAATGGCGTTGTCGGGCTCGATCAGATTATTATAAATTCGTACCCGAAATTTCCTTTCTGTAAGTTGGATCATATGGGTGTACTCAATTTAGAAAAAAATAGATGGATTTGAAAACCCTTTTATATATAGTTTTTTTTTTTGCTGTTATTATCGTTTTGTTGTATATACTTATTCAGAGGTTCTCCTTATTTATGGTTTGAATTGCTAACAGAAGTGTTCTCCTCCAAACTAGCGAGTAGCGACCACATCCCCAGCTGCTCTTGGAGACTCTCAGAAAAATCTATAAAGATGGGGCGTAGAAGCAAAGATCTTTTGGAGTTGGAGCGAAAGAAATCCTCATCCTCATCCTTAGGTCTTTTTCTTTTCTCTTTGATTAAGCTTCCTTCCATTCTATAACCTACTTTAGTAGTTCTTCCTGTTCATATTTTCTAAATAACCATATGCAAAGCTAGCTTTTCTCTTTTCTTTCTTTTTTGTGAGAAATTTGAATTGCTAAGCATTTGATTTCCAGAATCCACACTTCTTGTTTGCAAAAAGGACTCACCGTCTCACCCCCAAAATCCTCCCTCTGCTGAAAAGCTCGTAACGGCTTCAATTCCTAAAAGCCAAGGTAATACTTAATTTCTCTTGTGAATTAGTTTTTTTCTTACCCTATGTTTGGTTGTCGAGAAAATAAGTGAAAACATGGAAAAGAAAAGAAAATTAGACAATACACAACCAAACTTTAATGTTTTATCATTTATGTATGCATAAGCCCACTAGGCTATTCTTATTTTGTTTTTAAATTCCCCCATTTCTCTGGTTCTGTGTTTAGGGTGGGTTTCAGAATTTCATTTAGTAAGCATCATTCTACCATCTTTTATCAATTGCACCATAAGAGTACAACTTCAGGTCTCATTAGATCTGTCTTTTCTGGTTGAATGGATCTCTTTGTGGTGGGCTCCTCTCACTCCTTAAAGAAAGTCACTCTTTCTCAATTAGTTTATCCTGTGAAATCATGATAGATGCCATAGTAACACAATTCCCGAGTATTAGGTGTGCCGAATTATTCGCGAATTTCGCAAATTATTCCTGAATAATTCATTTTGTTCACAATTATGTTTTTTTTTTGTATATTATCTAATCAAATTATTTTTTTCCCGATTTGTTTGAACTTAGCCCTTTCTGAATTATTCCCCGAGCCCCGACTTTGTCAATATGATATATATGAAGGATGTGTTTCCACTTAATAATTTGTTTCCCCTTTCTAGAACTTCTCCCTTCCTTGAGCCTTATGTTATGCTATTTGGGCGTAGGTACAGGCTCAGGTATGGGTGTGAATCTAGGTTTTTGATTTACTTGACCTCCAAATTCACACTGTACATGGAGTCTGCTAAGTGCTAACTATATTGGATTACATTTTGAAGTAATCCTTACCAGTGACAGAAAATATGTGTGTTGTGCTGAATAGGCACCTCAGTGGGGATCTACTGGATTTGGGTACCATTTTTTTTTACCGGTGGGTTTGGGTACCATAGTCCCTAGGTTGTGTAATCCCTATGGATGCAACCCTTAGCAAGCATGGATTTTATATTCAAAATGCTTGTGGAAGTTGCTGCCACCTTGTATCCTTGTGTGCATATATATATATATATATTTTTTTTTTGATTAATATCGCATTTTATTAAGCAAAAAGAAAAAAACAGAAAGGCAAACACGCCTTCGGGTTTACAAGCAAGTAAACACTTCCCCTGACCAGCACCACCAAGGGAACCTCCCTACCATGGGCTACAAAAGCTAATATAATATGCCCTGAATATCCTCCCTAGCCCAATGCAAACCTACCCACTCCAGGGCTGCCAATCTGATATGCTCACAAATCCTGGGCACTAATGCTGAAACGTCTTCAAAGACCTTGCAGTTTCTCTCTTTCCATAGAGTCCACGAAATAGCTCTAAAAAGAGCCCTCCAGATCTCCTCCCAAACCCCCCTCTCCTCTTTCCCTTTTCCAACAATCAGGGAGATTATGAAAAGAGGAGGGGAAAACCCACACTACTCCCAATTGAGCGAGGAAAAAGCTCAACACTTCTACCGCTACTGTGCAGTGCAAAAGAAGATGATCCGTTGTTTCCTCCGCTCCAAGGCACATAAAACATCTATTCTTCATGCTCTAACCTCTATGTTGCAGATGGTCTCCTGTAAGAATTTTATCCAAGGACGCTGACCAAAGGAAAAAGGAGACCTTGGAGGGAATGCCTTTTTTCCACACCACCCTACGAGGATATAAACTTACGAGGGAACAGAGACTGGAACAACTGACTTACAGTGAACCTCCCGTTGCTACTCCTAGACCATATCCTGCAATCCCTGACCTCTGGGCACAAAGCTGACGGGGTGAGGTGCTCCAACAACCGAGAAAATCGCTGATCTCCCAATCATTGAGGTCCTGCTGCATCTTCGAACACCAAACCACTCCTTCTGGTCTTCTCTCATAGAAGTCCCCCACCATAGCATCCCTGTCAGATGAAAGAATAAAAAGATTACTAAAGTCGTCCATTAGCTGCGAGGATCCAAGCCAAATATCCTTCCAAAACCTGATTTCTGTCCCTCTCCTAGCCCAGAGTTTAAAGAAAGGCGTAATCAAGCCCGCATTAGCCATAATGCCCTTCCATAGCCCTCGCCCGTGAGATCCCCTAACCTCCCTAGGGGTCCAGCAAGAAGACTCCCCATACTTAGCTATTATCACCGTCCTCCACAAACTGTCCTTGTCCTCTCCATAGCGCCATATCCACTTTCCTAGCAGTGTCTTGTTCATCTGAATGAGCGGCTTGATGTTCAAACCACCAACTTCCTTAGGTCGATACAGCTGTGCCCACACTACTAAATGGTACTTTGACCGATCTTCTCTATCGCTCCATAAGAAGTTCCTCTGTATCTTTTCAATGGTAGAGGCTACTGAGCGAGGAATGGTAAGAGCCGACATGAAATAAGTTGGCATACTTTGCAACATACTCCGAATCAATGTCAGTTTCTCCCCTTTCGACAAATAGGATGCCCTCCATCCTGACAATTTTTGAGCAATACGATCTAAAACAGGGTTCCAAACTGATTTCGCCTTGTATTTTGCTCTTAAAGGTAACCCAAGATACACTGTTGAAAGAGACCCCACTCCACAACCTAAACATATGGCTAGGTGATCAAAGATTGGAACCTCCCCCACTTTCAGGATCTCTGATTTTGCTAGATTAACTCGTAGTCCTAACACCGCTTCAAAACACCGCAAGATACATCTGATATTAAGCAGATCCCTGCAAAATATTAGAATATCATCCACAAACTGGAGATGAGATATCCTCAAACCATTTTGACCAATCCTAAAACCTTCATAAAGAGTGTCCTCGGCTTTTGTCAACATTCTACTCAAAGCCTCTGATACAATAACAAAGGTTAATGGAGAGAGAGGGTCCCCTTGCCTCAGACCTTGAGAGGTAGGAAAAAACCCAGCTGAACTACCGTTGATCAGGACAGAGTAAGATACAGTCGACACACAAGTCCATATCCACTTCCTCCACTTCCATCCGAAGCCCATTCTGTCAAGAATGTAGAGCAAAAAATCCCAGTTGACATGGTCATAGGCCTTCTCCAAATCAACCTTGCACAAGATCCCCGGGTCCTCTGCCTGCAATCTGGAATCGATGCACTTGTCCGATTGGTTTGTGTGCATCTCTTTCTAGAAGAAGGTACTTCAAACCATAGTTGCAGGGAAGCTATGTACAGGTAGGAAGCTTGCTTCCATCACGTACCATTTAGTAGTTAAAGGGAAAATCATTGAGTTGACTCGAAACTCGACCGAGTTCGAGTTGACTCGGATCAGCTGGATTTCGATCCAACTCGACTGGAAACTCGAAAGTATAAGTAATGGGTCCAAAACTCGCCCAACTCATCCGAGTCGATTCAACTCGATCGAGTCGAGTGGATGGGACCGATCCAG
This sequence comes from Tetracentron sinense, assembly GCA_015143295.1. Lineage (NCBI taxonomy): Eukaryota > Viridiplantae > Streptophyta > Magnoliopsida > Trochodendrales > Trochodendraceae > Tetracentron > Tetracentron sinense. Next base: position 35,297,960 of record CM026556.1, read on the forward strand.
ATATATGATTGAAAATTTATTTTAAAACATTATTAAAACTTTAAAAAACGATAGAAAATGAAATCCCTTTCGTTCTTCTCTGTAATCACATTTTGGAGGAAGAAGAAGATGGAGGAGGAGCTCAAAGAAGAAACTTCTTTTTTTGGGATGTTGGATTAAATGGACTTACCTGTAGTGATGCAAGCACGGAGCACCTAAACAGAACATTCTCTATGTTCTTAAAAAGCCAAAGAAACTCCATTTGAGTCTATATGGAGTCATCACTCATTTGTTCCGAATCATCGGGTTTAATATGTTTTCGCATCTTCTACATTATTTCTTGTAATCTAACAAGGATGGGCAACAAACTTCAATTGAATGGAAATGGAACAACCACACCTTTCATAGTTGAAAGGGAAAGGGCAAGAGAGTATTTAGGGGTTAGGGTTATATTCAACTTTACTAATTCTGATTTGGGGATAGAGTAGTTGTGGCCATGTGGGCCCACCAAATTCTCGGTCATTTTATATGAGGTAATGCTAACTACACTCTTTGAAAACTTGGTATTGTCTTTTAACATAGAAACTGTTTTGTACCAACACCCTTTACACTCCTAAGAGCATAATAAAAAGAGTGTTGTTAGCATTATTCTTTTATATTTTAAAATTTTAATATATTATATATATAGTCGGAAATTTCTCTTATTCTTCTGAGTAAAGAACGGTACAAAACATATAGAGTACAAAGGCCACTATTTTAGGAAACTAATTCTACATGAAATCAGGAAACAATCTCTAGAGATTAGGGCCTAGCTAATAGCAGGTATAAAAGGAAAATATACAAGTTTTACAGCTGTACAATCTCAGTTTTAAAGGGAAATAAATTCCCTGTTTACTGAGTCAACTGAATCCATAAAGATTCGCAAACACTCCCCCTCAAGCTGGTGAATCGATGTTGTCCATTCCTAGCTTGCTTATAATACGTTGGAATGAGTGACTCGGTAGTCCTTTAGTGAGAATGTTCACAAGTTGTCCATTCGTTGAGACATAGAGGGTACAAATTAAGTCACTATTCAGGCTCTCCTTGATGAAGTGTCGATCTACTTCCACGTGTTTTGTGCGATCGTGTTGTACTGGATTGTGAGTTATATTGATTGCTGACTTGTTGTCGCAGTACACCTTCATGCTTCCTTCCCACTTGACTCCTCAGTCTGCCATGAAAATCTTTAGCCATAAGAGTTCACAAATTCCATGTGTCATATCTTTGAATTCTACTTCAGCACTTGATCTAGCCACCACAACCTGTTTATTGCTTCTCCAAGTCACCAAATTTCCTCCTAAGAAGGTACAATAACCAGATGTTAACTTGTGGTCCACTACCGATCTAGCCCAATCTACATCCGTGTAGGCTTCTAGACTTAGTTCCCCTTGATTCTTGAAGAGGACACCTTTCACAAGAGTAGATTTCAAGTATTGTAGGATTCGGTGAACTTCCAAGTGGGAATCCTTTGGAGAGTGCATGAACTGGCTGACTACACTCACGGCATAGGTAATGTCGAGTCTCGTGTGGGACAAGTAGATGAGTTTCCCAACAAACCTTTGATATCTCCCCATGTCTACCATCACGTCGTCTACAACTTCTCCTAGTTTGTGATTCTGTTCAATAGGAGTGTTTGAGGGCTTGCAGCCGAGCATACCTGTCTCCTTAAGAAGATCAAGTATATATTTCTGTAGGGAAATAAAGATGCCATTTCTAGAGTATGCAACTTCAATTCCCAAGAAATATTGCAGTTTTCCCAATTCTTTGGCCAATTGTTTCCTGAGTTTCTCAATTTCTTCAAAGTCATCTCCAGTTACAATAATGTCATCAACATAAACAATCAAGATTGTAACTTTACCAATTTTTGACGGTTTGATGAAGAGTGTATGGTCACCTTGGCTTTGCTTGAAATCCATGTTCTTCATTGCACTGGAAAATTTCCTAAACCATGCTCTAGGGGACTGCTTGAACCCATATAGGGCTTTCTTCAACCTGCACACACTATTGTCTCTAAAGTTTTTAGTGAAACCCGGAGGTGCCTTCATGTAGACTTCTTCCTCTAGATCACCATGCAAAAACGCATTCTTAACATCAAATTGCAGCAAGGACCATCCAAGATTAGCTGCTAAAGATAATAGTACTCTAATAGTGTTCATTTTTGAAACTGGGGCAAATGTCTCCTGATAGTCTACTCCATATGTCTGATAGTCTACTCCAAATGTCTGAGTGTAGCCTTTGGCCAGCTTTATATCTCTCCAAGGTTCATCAGCTCTATACTTCACAGTAAACACCCATTTACACCTTACCAGTTTCTTCCCGTTTGGCAACTCAACTATATCCCACATCTCATTTTTTTCTAGTGCTCTCATTTCCCCACTCATGACTTTTTTCCATTTCTTATCCCTAAATGTCTCTTGGACTGTTTGTGGAATTTTAATGGTGTGCAAATCTGTGAGAAATGCTTTATGCAGTGGAGAGTCTAAGAAAGGAGATAAAGTTTGCTATAGGGTGTTGAGTGCATTTTCGTGTTTCTTTCCTAAGGGCAATTGGTATATCAAGGTCTATAAGTTCAGGTTGTCAAGCAAGAGGATTTTTATGTGAGTTATTTTGAGATGGAGAAAGATTTTCAATACCTGTTACAGGTTCAGCTTCTTGGACTTGCACCGGTTTAGGTTCAGACTTTTTCTTTCTTGAATATACTTGTAATGGCAAGGTAGTACCATTATTACCTGTTTTCTCATCAGAAGTTTTTTCGATTTCAGCTGAAGACAAGGATGTTTCCGCTGGAGAAATAGAACCAACAGGGGAAATGAGTGTTTTAGGAGCTGAAATGTCAAGATTATCAAAACCGAGATTGAAATTAAACTTATCTTCCAATAAATGCACCCCTTGAAGTTAAGTTTCACCAAAAAAGGACTTGTTTTCAGCAAAAGTAACATCTTTAGAGAGAAAGAATTTTTTTGAACTGGGATGATAGCATTTATACCCCTTTTTGGTTGAGGAATAACCAAGGAAGACACATTTAAGGGCTCTAGGATCCAATTTACCCCGGTTTTGGGCATGAATGTGAACATAGGAGACACAACCGAATATTCTTGGTGGTAATTGGATACCATATAGAAAACGAATTTATTGAATAGCTTTGGATTTATGATAAAATTGTGAAAGGACATTGACTGGAGTTTTATTGCTCAATACTTTTGAAGGTAGACGGTTTATGAGATGTCAGATGAGCTGCAGTCAACACGGCTTCCCTCCAATAGGATTTAGGCACTTGTTTCTCAAATAAAAGTGCGCGGGTTGGTTCAAGAAGATGACCGTTTTTTCGTTTCGTGACCCCGTTTTATTGTGGAGTATCTATACATGAAGATTAGTGTATTATCCCTTCCCTTTGGAAAATTGGTGAAAGAATCTGGTTAAAGTATTCTTTCCCGTTGTCTGATCTAATATTTTTAATCTGAACACCAAATTGATTTTGAATCATTTTAAGAAACATAGGGAATACAGAACTAACGTCAGATTTGCTTTTCATAAGGAACAACTAGGTAACACGAGTACAATCATCAATGAAGGAAATAAACCAATGAGCTCCAGTAATATTTGGAATCCTAGAAGGCCCCCCACACATCAGTATGAATCAAAGAGAAATGATATAAAGATTTATTATCACTCAATGGAAATGAGACTCGATGATGTTTGACAAATTGACAGACTTCACAATGAAAAAACTTATCATCAAATTATGAAATAAAATAGGAAACATAGTCTTCAATACAGAGAAAGACGGATGCCCTAAACGAAAGTGATGAAGCCAAATTTGTGCTTTATTTGGTGAGAAGTTTTATGAGAAATGAGATAAAGGTAAACAACCACTTTTCTTGCCACCACAGGTATCCAGAAAGTAGAGCCCTTCTTTCTCGTTAGCAAGCCCAATCGTCCTCCCCATAACTAGTTCCTGAAAGACACAATGATTGGGAAAAAATGTCACTTTACAGTTTAGGTCTTCTGTAATCTGATGTATTGACAAAAGATTGATAGAAAGTTTAGGCACATGAAGAACAAATTTCAAAGTAAGAGAATGTGTAAGATTGATGGTTCCTTTTCTTGCCACGGATGCAAGGGTTCCATCAGTGACTCGGATTTTTTGGTTTCTAGGGCATGGGGTGTATGTTGTGAAACGGTGTGAAGAGTTGGTCATGTGGTCTATGGCACTTGAGTCTATTATCCAGGTTTCATGCAAATTACAGTCCTTTGAGGCACTTAGGGCTTGAGATAAGGAATACTTACCTGAGTGTGCCAATGAACATGAGCCAACTGGTTTGTCAAGTGAAGTGAGGAGACTTCGAAGTTTCGCAATTTCCTCCTTATTCAGTGTATCAATCTCCGAGTTGCTGTTAGTTGGGTCATGGCTAGGTTTATCATCGACAAGGGCAATATTTGCTTGGCTGCCTCGTGGGGCATACCGCTGTTGGGTGTTGTTTATGCTAAATGGTGGTTTTCCCTTCAATTTCCAGCACATCTCCCTATTATGCCTTGGTTTGTTGCAATAGCTGCACCAAAGATCCTCTTTTTTGATTGGTGGCCTGTATGTCTCTCCTTTGTTCTCATTGTTCGAGTTCAGCCCATTGAATTTGTTTGGAGATGGTGGTTTAACCACGGCTAGGGCAGATCCTTACGGTCCTCCTTCCCTCTTCAACGCGTATGACATAAAATACCTCATTCAAGGAGGTAAGGCTTTTTTTCCAAACACTTGCACCCGAATTTGATCAAATTCCACATTGAGTCCAGCCAAGAACTCATAAATTCTTTCGTCTTCCACAAATTTTAACATCATAGCAGCATCATCACTGCAGTTCATCTTCATGTTTTGATAGTAATCGAGTTCAAGCCATAAACTTTTCAAAGTGTAATAGTACTCGGTAAGATACTTTGTGCCTTGTTTTGTAGAGTGAATCTTGGTTTTAGTTTCATAAACCAAGGCTGCTTTTTTACTTTGGAGTAGGTTTGCTTCACGGTGTCCCATATGTCTTTGGCAGTTGTCAAAAACATGCAGGTTCCACTTATCTCTAGTTGCATCGAATTCCGGAGCCATGACATAATCGAGGAGTCTTCCACTTCCCAAGCCTCGAACTTTGGATCATCTTGACACCGGACCAATCAGGTGGCTGAGTTTTCCCTTACCCTTCAAAAACGTCCTTACCCATTGGGACCACACCAGATAATTTCTTCCATTGAGTCAGTATGATGGCTGTTGGTTATGATATTTACCATGTGAGACCTGGATAGGTTGGTTTGACTCGGTGTTGGTTGGAGCATTGATTTCGGATGTGACAGACATTGTGAGATTTTTCTGGGCAGAGATTGAAGTGTTTGAAGGCAATAGAAGACCAGGGATTGAAGGCAATGAAAGCCAAAAGATATTCTGTAATCAGCGATGAAGACTATGCAGGAAAAAAATTCTCGGTATAGAAGAACCTAGAGAAACAAAAAAGAAAAAACCTTGGGGCTCTGATACCATATAATCGGATATTTCTCTTATTTTTCTGAGTAAAGAATGATACAAAATATATAGAGTACAAAGGCCACTATTTTAGGAAACTAATTCTACATGAAATCGGGAAAAAATCTCTAGAGATTAAGGCCTAACTAATAGCAGGTATAAAAGGAAAATATACAAGTTTTACAACTGTACAATCTCAGTTTTAAAGGGAAATAAATTTCCTATTTACCGAGTTAATTGAATCCATAAAGGTTCATCTGGCCCGTACTTTTGTCGTGTTTTTGCCGTATAACACCCGTATTTCCCGAACGGATCATTGCCGTATTATACCCGTACCCGTACTTGGTAACTATGGCTGTATGTGTGAAGTGATGAGTATCTAGATTATTGTGAGTAGGGTTTGATAGAGAGAGAGAGAGAGACTTGGTTATTTTGTAATTTGATCGGTAGCTCTCGGGCTAGATGGGTACACCATTGAATTTTATAGGGGTTGTTGGGAGATAGTGGGACGAGATTTCATGGAAGTAATGCAGGAGTTCTTTGATACAGGGCAGTTTGATAGAGTGATGAATGACACGTTTCTTGCTTTGAGTCCAAAAAAGGAGGGGGCTATGGAGCTTAAAGACTTTCGGCCCATTAGTCTTGTGAGTAGCATGTACAAAATTCTCTATAAGGTGTTGGCAACTCGTCTTAAGACAATGGTGGCATCTTTTATATCCCCTCAACAGAGTGCGTTTGTTGGCGGGCGCCAAATTTTAGATGAGATTCTTGTTGCTAACGAATGTATCGATTCCAGGGTGCGTGCAAAGACTCTAGGCATTCTTTGTAAGGTTGATATGGAGAAGGCCTACGACTATGCCAACTGAGATTTTGTCATTTACATCCTAGTCAGGATGGGCTTTGGGTTGAAGTGGAGGTGTTGGATGTGGACATGCATATCGTTTGTTTCTCTCTATTTTGGTCAATGGTAGCTCTGTGGGATACTTCCCTAGCTCTTGGGGATTGAGATAGGGGGATCCGTTCTCCCCTTTCCTTTTTGTGATTATTTCGGAAGCTTTGAGTAGAATGTTGTCTAAAGCCGAGGGGAATTTCTTTGAAGGTTTTCGGGTTGGTTGAATTGGTTGGAGGATTTCCCATCTCTATTTTGTAGATGATACATTCATTTTTTGTCGGGCTTCGCGAAGGGATCTTCTTTATATCAGATGTATTCTTAGATGTTTTGAAGTGGTGTCACGATTACGAGTTAATTTAGCCAAATTTGAGATCTTGAAGGTAGGGGAGGTCCCTATTCTTGATCACCTTGCCATATGCCTAGGATGTGGAGTGGGGTCTCTCCCTTCAATGTATCTAGGAATGCCTTTGGGAGCAAGCTACAAGGCGAAATCAGTTTGGAACAGTGTTTTAAAAAGCATTTAAGGCTTACGCCTCGAGGCTCGCCTCGGGGCGAAGCTTAAGGAAAACGCCTTGAGGCTGAACCATAAGGCTTAAACCCCATGAGGCTCACATGAGGCACATGCCTCATGCCTTGAAACTCACTTTATGTCTATGACGTACGTCTCATTAGAATTCTGGTTACAACTGACTTAGATGTCTTTTTTATTCATTATTTGTTTCAACTAATTTATATAGTATTTTCTATGTGTACGCGTGCGCCTACATGAACACACACAATGTACACAAATTAAAAAATATATATATATATATATATATGTGTGTGTGTGTGTGTGTATCTCTCTCTATATATATGTGTGTATATATACTATAATCTTTCAATAACTTTTTTAATCTTATTGTAATTTTTCTTATATTTTATTAATTTGTTAAAATGTGAGAGAATGAAGCTTTCTTGTAAGGCTTACGCCTTGTGCCTCGAGGCTTACGCCTCACGCATCTGGAGGTCCTAACGACTCGCCTCACGCCTTCACGTTTTAAAACATTGGTTTGGAATGCCGTTTTAGATCGAATTGCAAGAAGATTGTTAGGGTGGAGGGCATCCTACTTATCGAAATGGGAGAAATTGACTTTGATTCGGAGCACTTTACAAAGCCTCCTAACTTTCTTCATGTCGACTTTCACCATTCCTCGTTCAGTGACTTCTACCATAGAAAGGATTAAGAGGGAGTTTCTATAGAACGATAGAGGGGATAAAGTCAAATATCATTGAGTAGCATGGTCCCAATTGTGTTGGCCTAAGGAAGATGACTGATTTAACCTAAAGCCGCTCATTCAAATGAACAAAGTTTTGTTAGACAAATGGTTGTGGAGATTTGGAGAGGAGAGGGATAGTTTGTGGCGGGTTGTGACAGTAGTATGGAGAGATTTCGTGTTGGATTCCTTGGGAAGTTAGGGGCCCTCATGGTTTGGGTTTTGGAAGGGGATTATGGTTAATGCTAGTTTGATCGTGCCTTTCTTCAATTTTCGGGCGGGGAGAGGGTTGGAGATTAGGTTCTAGAAGGATATTTGGTGAGGATCCACTTGTCTTATGGATGGTTTTGGTAACCTTTTTGTCCTCACTACCGATAGGGATGTTTTTGTGGAGGATTCTTATGAGAGAAGTATAGAGGGAGTTGTTTGGTGTCCGAGGATGCCCTGAGATCTTCACGATTGGGAAATCAACGATTTGTTTTGGCTCTTGGAGCGCATTTCATCGTCAGCACTTTGCCCAGATGTCAGGGATTGTAGGATGTGGTTTAAAAGTATCCATGGGCGGTTCTCAGTTAGACTCTTGTTTCAATCTTTGTCTCATTCTCTGGGGGGGTCGATTCCTCATAGAGTTTGTGTGGAATCCCGGAATACCCTCTAAGGTTTTCTTTTTTATATGGACTGCATCGTTGGACAAAATTCTAACCGGGGATCATTTACAACATAGAGGATGAAGTTTGGCTAACAGATGTTTCATGTGTCTTCAAGCGGAAGAGATGGTGGATCATCTTCTTTTGCATTGCCTAGTGGTGATGGAGGTGTGGAGTTTCTTTTTGTCTCACATGGGGCTAGCATGGGTTTTTTCTTCATCATTTTTTCACCTCCTCAATTGTTGGTATTGGGATACAGGGGCGGGAGTTTAGGAGGTGATTTGGGGAGTCCTTCCTGGGGTTATCTCTTGGTTATTCTGGAAAGAGAGAAACCGCCGAGTTTTTGAAGATGTTTCGTCTACTATGCCTCAGATTTGTGATCGTATCCGGATGGTAGTTTTGGAGTGGGCAGGTTTACATTGTACAAGGGAAGAAATTCAGGATATTTTGCATTAGTTTGTTGTACCCCTAGGGGGAGAGTTTTGTTGAGTTGCTGGCCGATGTTGAGTTTATTTGCTTGTAAACTCAGCGGTTATTGTTTTCTTCCTTATTATTTTTCTTTCTTTTTAATAAGATGAGTTATTGATAAATAAAAAAAAATGCTAGGGACACATGTCTTTCTTTTTGAAAAAAAGTAAGTAATGGGAGTGGAACTAGAATTACCCTTTTAAGTTAAAACTTAAAAATCTACAAAAAGAAAAGAAAAAAGAAGTTAAAACTTAAAAGCTCTTCAATTTACAGACTTTTTTTGTACACTTCGGTTAACTTTCACCGAAGTTCTGTATTTTCTCAACACTTTGTTTTCTGTTTTGGTCGAAGTTTACCGAAGTTCACCACCAAGTCCAACATTTTTAAATTACAAGTGCATTTCGATTTGGACACCACGGAAGTCGATTCAATTAGGTCAACTTCGGCGGAATTGAGTCAATTTTGACACCATGGGTATAACCTAGATCTCCAATGTCAATGAAGAAATTGGTTTTTCAATATCATTTGCAATGTTTTAAAAGGCGTGTGAGGGCTACGCCTTAAAGCTCGCCTCAAAGCGAATCTGAAGGAAAATGCCTTGAGGTTTAACTATGAGGCTTAAATCTCATAAGGCTCACATGAGGAATACGCTTCACGCTTTTAATTTCTCTTATATTTTGTTTATTTGTTAAAATGAGAGAGAATGAGGCTTTCTTGTGAGGCTTACGCCTCGCCTCACACCTTCGCTTTTTAAAAAATTGATCATTTGTGCTTTGAACTTTCATCTGGACTGGCATTGTTTTTTCTGGCCTTGGAGAACTCCTAGGTCGGACCTATCAATTGTGGGATGCATTTCTTTACTCATATATTGATACACTATTGGTAGACCATAGGGTTTATGCAACAGTTGCAGAAGCTCAAGGATGACTGGGGAAGATGCTGTAATGGTTGGTTCATGTATGTGATTGGGAGATATGACTGGGGAAGATGCTGTAATGATTGGTTAATGTATGTGATTGGGAGATCCAATATCACGTTCAACAAAGTTATTATCTTTATTATTATTAATTTTACTAAACCCTGTAGAAACTGGTGCTTCTCTAATACTGTGCCCAATTTCTTGTCATTGCCTCAGTTCTGGGAAAAGTGAAAGATTTTTTAGGAGTTATGGCAGAAGCAAATAAAAGACTGCAGCTTGATGCAGAGGTACACAGTGATCTTCTTACCAGAAAATATTCATTATAATTCAATCCATGCTGTCTTAGTTCCTAAAATCAGTGCACTATTGCTCAAGTGTAGCAGGTTTCTCACAAGGATTATGATATTGAAGTATTAACTGGGAACGAAACTGAATATATTGAAATGGTAAAAAGAGTTTTCCAATTTCTTTTTTTTCTCTGTTTCCCTTTTTCTTTTTGGACATCCCAGAATCTGATGGAGTCTTAAGCTTAATTCTGGATGAATCTGATTTACAGGATTTGATGCTGGGTGTTGCTGATCTTCATACCCCAGAAGCGGTGGCGGCCGCTGAATCTGCAATAACCAATTCCCAACCAGTGATTTCTTTGGCAGCTAGCAGTACTGGATTAGACTCGGAAGATGGCAGTGATGACGATGATGATAACAGCATAAGCTCTGGAGACAAATTTAAAAAACCAAAGTTGGGAGGTGATGATTCTAATAGTAATGATCAGCCAAAAAAGCGACCAAAGATTGTTGAGCTCCAATGAAACAACATTTGGTTCCATATAGCAGGATCCTTGAAATAGCTCTAGAAAATTTTAAAGAAATGAGCCATAGAAAAGTATCAAAGGATTATGAAGGTTGTAGCAGGAAACAAGGGGTTTCCGTCCAAGCATGGCATCAATATAGATGAAGAATCCCATGCTGCTTGATGTGTATGTGAGGTTTGCCCTTGGCTGTTGTGGTTGTTAGTATTTTTATTATAAATGAAGAGATTTTAGCAATTTTGTATTCTATCATATATTTACCGCAAAGCATCTTTTGAAGAAAATGGCAACAATTTCTAAGGAACTGATAGATTTGTTGATTAAGAGGTACTTTACACTGGCCTGGATTAGATCAAGGCAACCTCATATCTAGTATACTGTCAAGAATCCTAATCTTATATCAAAGGAAAATGTAGAAGGCATAATGAAATCTGCAGATATGGGTCAACAGCTTTACTAAAATTATGATGAAAAGAGGCTTCAAAGGCATCCAAAGGCATAATGAAATCTGCAGATATGGGTCAACAGCTTTACTAAAATTATGATGAAAAGAGGCTTCAAAGGCATGCAAATACGCCTAGAAGTATTCCCATTTTGCCATGAAAACTGCTACTGAAGCTCCTTATTAAAGGCTAACAGGAAACACAAAGCCCACTTCCCATCTAATCTAATATGGGCGCTCCCCAAGAAAATTCCCAGGAGGATAGTAGTTGCAGGTGATGAAGATGGAACCATTGTTGCATGTTGCCCGCGCACACCCGAGATTCGTAGACGTGTTCCAGACAACTTGAGTATAGTGTCCGCAAACCTTCCCCTCTGCACAGCTATTGGAAGCATAGTCATAGTTCTGTTTCTCAGCAGCCCAAGCATTAACAGCATCAACTCCGGTATAACTGCCTGTACCTATAATTACATTCTCACCATAGTCGGTAGTGTTAGATAGTTTGAGTATACAGTCTCTGGTGCTATTTTCGGCATAGGAGCTAGCATAAGAGGCAACTGTGTCGTTCCAGCTCAAGCAAGGGACACTCACTTGTGAACGCTCACCGTTGTGTGCATTGACGAAGTCATCATGGGAGTCTTGAGCTTGGCAGATGGTAACCAAGAATGCAAGCACGCATAACAGCACTGGTGCGAACCTTGAGGACTCCATTTGTAATCTCTCTGGATCACTGCTTTGAGAAGAAGAACCTCTTGGTGTTCTCTGTATGTTACACCCCATAGAGTAGGAGTGCTTGAATATATACATGCATTAGAGTCTGACGGCTTTTAATTGAATACATAAATGGGTTAGAGTTCAAAGATGATATTTATTAGGGAAAATTACACTCACCTCCCCTAAGGTTTGGTGTAATTTCAGAAACCTCCTCTTGTTTTTGAAATTACACTAACCTCTCCTTAACTTTGGTTGTTGTAACAAATTCCCTCTTCCGTTAGTTGGCCGTTACTTTTATGGATGAACTTGGATGATGTCATCGTTAAAACATTTTAAAATGTCTAAATTACCCTCTACAAAGTCAACTAATGCAATAAAATAATACTTGTGTTTAGTAATCAAGGTTAATAGTATAAGGTTAATATATATTTCCAAAACTAAGGTTAATACACTCAACTTAGGTAAATATATATTTCTTTTTCTAAAAAGCAATGATAGATAGATGAACTCTAAGGGTAAGTGAATCTTAACCATAGTTAGTGGGTATTAAAAGAGACACATGGTCGCTTATAGAGGCACTTTAATTGGGGTTAAATATAATTAACTTAAGGTTAATAATTTTTTTCTTCTTAGAACTAAGGTTAGATGGATAAATCCTAAGGGTGAGTGAATCTTAACCACAATTAGTGGGTGTTAAAGGGAACAAGTGGCGACTTGTAAAGCCCCTTTTAATTGTGGTCAAGCATAATCGACCTAAGTTTTTTTTTTCCCTAAAAACCAAGGTTAGATGGATTAATCCTAGGAGTGAGTGAATCTTAACCACAGTTAGTGGGTGTTAAAGGAGATACGTGGCGGCGTGTAGAGCCCTCTTTAATTGTTGTTAAGCATAATCAACCTAAGTTTTTTTTTTCTTTCTAAAAACCAATGTTAGATGGATGAACCTTAGGGGTGAGTGAATCTTAACCATAGTTAGTGGGTGTTAAAAAGGACAAGTGGCGGCTTATAGAGATCCTTTAACCGTGGTTAAACATAATGGATTAATATATTTTATTTTATTTACTTGAAACCAAGGTTAGATTGATGAATCCTAGGAGTGAGTGACTCTTAACCACAGTTAATGGGTGTTAAAAGGGACACGTGGTGGCTTGTAGAGCCCTCTTTAATTGTGGTTAAGCATAATCAACCTAAGGTTATTTTTTCTTTAAAAACTAAAGATTAGATGGATAAACCCTAAGGGTGAGTGAATCTTAATCACAATTAGTAGAGTGTTAAAAGGGATATATGGCGGCTTAGGACTCGTTTATGTGTCTTTTTGGTTGAGCTTTCAAACTAAGCTTAGATGTTTCCTCTAAGTAATAAGGGTAAAATTAGAAAATAGTATTATTAGTTCACAGAGTTATTAGAATGAGTTTGACAGGAGAGGTCAGTGTAATTTCAAAAACAAGAGGGGAGGTTTTTGAAATTACCCCAAACACCAGGCGAGGTGAGTGTAATTTATCCTATTTATTATGATAATAGTAACTCATTTTTAATGCACTCACTTTACGAGTGGACAGGGGTTTTATTAATGGAAGACGATAATATTTAGTCTTTTCCTCCATGAGAATGCATTTAAAAGAGAGCAAGGCCCACTAAATGCTTGACATTATGGGATTTTCAATCCAACCGTCTAACTCTCCATTAGTAGGTACTATAGAGTGTTTTTAATCACTTTCCTTCTATTATTCATTAAACTCAATTTTTGCTTTACAAATTAATGTGGGTATGTAGAGCAAAAGAAGAAATCTGGAGGGTAAGGGCAAGGCAACCTTTCAGAACACATTTTAAATTAAATATAATCTGATGCAATTTATTCATAAACTATTATTAAATGTCTACTAAAAAGTTAGAACATTAATCCTAGAACAATATAATAGGGGTGTGGAGTACAATAAGAAATCAGGAACCAAGATCCTTCAGAAGTTGTGATTATATGAGAAAAAATGGACGACAGGTATCCTATTGAATTGATAATTAGTTCCATACTGGGGTTATAATAGGTCTAAAAATCAGTAATATTAAATCATCTACCAAGAGTTGGAGGAACGGTAAGGTTTATGATTGTGTAGTAAAGCTTAGATAATTCATTTGGGATTACTTCTAGGGGCCGGAGCGGGTTGAAGGCCAACCCAATTTATATCGTTAACCGGTGCCCAACCGATTCCAAACCAGGGCTAAGTAATTACATAAAAACCAGGCTGTTGACTCAGCTCTTTTCTCATTAACAAGGTTTTGTCAGGTTCAACCCGCCTCTCATAGCCCAACCCAAATCCTTGAAAGGGTTGGGTTGGTGGGTCGGCTCTAGGATCCCAATCCGAGCTGAAGATGCAATGCAGTGGATTGAGCAGTTTGCACTTTTGCAGTTTATGGTGCTTGCCACTGTTTTATACTTTTTAACACTTTAAAATCATTTCCTATTAAAAGTACAAGTAATTTTTAAGGTTTTTTTAAATTTTTTTTGGTAGTAGAACTCTTATAATTTTAACTATAATTATGTAGTACCTAATAAGATTTGTTGTAAAAAAACATCTCTAATAAGTAAAACAATGGGACCCACTATTACAGATAAGACTTATCTATATAGGAGAGGGAAATCAAATATTTATTTAATAACTCTTACAATTTAACTTATCAAAACAAAATTTATATAATTTAATTTAAAATAAATACCAACGACTAGTTTAATCAGTATTACAATGGGATCCACATCCACTACCATAGATAATACTTATCTACGTAGAAAAGAAAATCAAATATTAATAACTTCTATGATCTAGTTTACTAAAATAAATCCTGCAATTTAAATTAAAATAAATATCAATAAAAAATTTAATGTATTTTTTTTGGTAACCATGTAATTTTCTTTTAAAAAGTTAATGTATTTTTCTTTTAAAAACATCTATTGATATTTTTTTACTTATATATCGGACCCACTATCCATTTTAAGAAAAATTAAGCCTAATTTTATAACAGATGTACATTAAATTGAATATAATATCATAGAATTTTTTAAAGGTATTTTTTTGAAAAAAATGTTAATAAGTTATTTAATTAATAGCTTGATAACTTCTATGAATTAGCTTACTAAAAAAATCCTACAATTAAAATTAAAATAAATATCAATAAAAACTTTAAGATTTTTTCCTTTTAAAAAATACTTATTAATATTTGTGTACTTCTATATGAGACTCACCAACTATTTAAAAAGAAGAAACAAGAGATACCCAAAAAAATGAATAGATATCAATGAATTTTTAAGGAGTTTTTTTTAATTAATATTTTTTTCTTTTATATTAGGACCCATTAATTATTGGATTAAGATTTAAGATACATAATAATTAGGTATGTAAGAATTACTTTTATAAATAAATTATATTAAAATAAGATATTTACTCTTCGAGAACACATTGACATTAAAGACCAAGAGTCAACATCAATGTCTTAATCATCAAAAGTGATCATCAAAAGTGATCAAGGTAATGAGAAGATGTTACTTTAAAGGACCAGGATTCTCTCAAGTTCAACTTGACTCAAGTTTGAACCCCTAGAAGTTGCCACGTGTCTCCTTTGACACCCCTTAATCATGGGTAAGGTTCACCCATCCCTAGGGTTCACTCACCCATCCTTGGTTTATTTTATATTAATTATTATTTTTTAAATTAAAAAAACTATTTTTAGAGTTTTTTGAAGCATTTAATGCAAAATATTAACCTGAGTAAATATTATTATTATTATTATTATTATTATTTTACAAAAAATGATTGAGAGTTTATCATTAGAAATTTTTTGCCCCAACACCGTTACTACTATATATACTTGTGGGTGGCGCATGTGATGCGTGTGAGAGCGAGGGGAAGGAGTTAACCACAGTTAATAGGAGTTAAAAGGGGCATGTGTTAACCCGTGGGTGCGATTGAACTCACTAGTGGCACTGCGATGCACGTAAGAGCGAGGGGAAAGAGTTAACCGCAGTTAATAGTAGTTAAAAGGGTCACGTGTTAACCCGCGGGTGCGATTGAACTCTCCCTGAGTTCAATCGTGATTGACTGTGATTCAAAACAAATCAAAGGCAAGGGGTAGTTTGGGAATTAAAGCAAATATTAAATCAAAGTTTTGTTTTTATATAAGGGTAATATGGGAATTTCGAAAATATCATCTACGGCTGCCTCTAGCATTATAATAGTAAAGATAAAGATATAATAAAAGCTGCTAATGCATTTGGTTCTTTATTTAATGAGTCTTTAACAACGTCCAGTCCTGTCTTTTTTAATTGATAGCTGCAGATTGTACGAGCTTACATTAAGACTATGGTCCAGCATCTGTGGGGTTTCCATGACTCTTAACTGCCTTAACTGTATTCCCACAACCTCGCTGGGAAGAACAGAGAAGCGGTTGATATCTTTGATTGCTTACACTATCAACCTATCTTTACTCATTTACTCAGTCGTTGCTTGACATACGATCATCTCGATCGATCGTGATATTGGAATCGAAAGAGCTGCTTCAGACTCTAATGCTAATCTGATCATCTTGCTACAAGATCATATATGTAAGTATCCCCCGCTCCTGAAGCTATCTTTTGCTCTGTCTCAACACCGTCATATCGGTTTCTACCCATTCGCTATGTTGCACAGACATATAGAGAGTCAGGCACGAATTAAAATAAGATTGGAGGACACATGAGAGATTCCATTTTTTTTTTTTGGTGTTTTGTTAATAGGATATTTTATAATATACTTATAAATAAAGGCATGATGAATGTAATATTATTGTGTCGACTTCTATAAACCTTCTAAAAGATAAATTAAAACATTTTTTTAATGGTGCATGTCAATATAATGTGAGTAACAAAGAAAATTCACAAGTATCCAACAAAGAATCCAATAAGGTATAAGAGGCGCAAATCTCACCTCTTGTGCCAATGGTGGGGTGTGGCCTCTCTCAATATATAGAGAGGTCTCGCAATTCATTCCCTCGGATGATGATTGATGAGCAGCAAGAACTCCAATCCCCAATTCCAACCAGTATCCCTGTACTAAAGTAGGTAAATGATATCATTCACAAAAAAAAAAAACCTATGGGAAGCCACATGAAGAACATGAAACTATTAAAAAATATTTTATTGTTATAAAGTGAATGAGAAGCATTGTGTCATTACCAGTATCTCTTTACAATTAGATAGTATATATCAATTAAATTTGAATTTAAGGTTTGATAAGGTATGATTAAATTAAGATTATCTTTGAGAGATCCTTCTATATTAGGAGTCCTGAAATATCTATTTAAACCAATGTTATCATAACCAGACCGGTCATCGAACCGGCTGTGTGGCCGGTTCCCGGTTTGACCGTGTCCTTTTTTATATTAAAAAATTTCTCCATTTTTACCCATTTAAGACCGGTTCCGACCGGTTCTCACTTGGTTCAACCGGCCCGTTCTTCCGGTTTTAACGAAAATGACCGGTTTTAAAAGGGTCCAGTTTTGGGAGGCTTGGGAACCGGTGAGGGGACTGGTTCCCGGATTTTTCGGTTCGACTGGTCAGTCCGGTCCGATTCTGACAACAGTGATTTAAACCCTCTTAGGGTTCTTGTAAATCATCCAAGATTATTTCCAATAAATCAATTTCACTTTAGAAACTTAGAATAGTCTGCACAAGCTCCATAGACCCACACTTTTGGATGATGCCCCTTGTTGTACCATCAAGGGTTTGCACTAAGTAAAAGGGATTGCTGAGATGGAAGGTCACGGTGACAGTTTTTATGGGGCCTTAGCTAAGATAGCCTTTAAATATTGGTGGTAATTGATTGACTGTACTCCATACTCAGTGGGGCATATGTAGGGGTGGTTAACCAACCACAGTGCTCACGAACTACTTGAGCTGGACTCGTTAAAAGCTCGATTTCGTTCGATTATTTAGTAAACAAGCTAAGCTTGAACATGATTTTCAAGCTCGTTTAGTTAACGAGCCAAACTTGAACACACCCTACTCAGCTTGTTAAAAGCTAGTCGATTACATATACAAATTAACCTATTAAAATATTTAAAATATACTTATTTAATTTAAATATTAAAATTAAGTATATGTATTATATATTAGTAAAGATTAATAGTATATAATGTATTTTATGTGATAAGAATATCCTTTATATAATTATAATCTTATACTAAAATTTTAGTTAACACCGTGATTTCTTTGCCTAGGATAATAAAATGAAATTTTTTTTACCTAATATACATAGCTATATCCAATAAACCAAGTTGTTTGTGAACTACTGAGGCTCGGCTCGAGTTCGGTTAGTAAAGCTCGAGTTCATTTATTTAATAAATGACTCAAGCTTGAACATGATTTTCGAGCTAGTTTAAGAAACGAACAAGCTTGAACACACCACTACTCGGCTTGATATCACCCCTAGGCATATGCCTATGGCACGACCTTACTTGAACAGTTATCTGTTAGGGTCCGTTCTTTTGGTGGAACATTTAAAGTCTAGAACTTTCATAGTTTTATGCCTAATTTACTTAATGTCTAGAACTATATTATTCCATAAAGTGCAATAAGTTTACACATATGGAACTTTCAAGTTCTAACCAAAATTTTGGATGTTTTAAGTTTCATCAATGCGGAATTTCTAATTAAGTTGAACCCAATAATTCTCAGATACCATTGTGTAATAGAGTGAGAAACCATCTCTACTCTCCTCCCAAACACTTGCCTCTTGTTCCAAAATATTAATGTTCTAGACTTTAAAAGTTCCACCAAAAGAACGGACCCTTATAGTACATCTGTATCCAGACTAGGGGGTGGCAATGAATCGGGCTTGGGCTTTAATTTTGTAATTTTTAATCGGGCTGTTAAGATCATCTGATTACGACTTTTAACAGCAATTTTTAACTCCCCCATAATTTTTGGGATTACAGTTAAACTAAGATAGACATTCTCAACAATATTAAACTAAATTAAAAGACAGTTATACCCGAAAACTGTTACAAATCCGGCATACATATTACAGGCTCACCATATTAAGGTTGAACAGCTAGACATCAGTTAATTTGTGACATTAATCAGATAAGAAGAGTTGACTGTTCCACTGCTCTTTTTAAAGAAAATAGAAACATTCAACGTCCATGTTAGTTTACTTTGCATGGCAACGGTTGGGCTAAATATTGTCCGAGATTGGTATTGCCAACGGTACATAAATGCAAGAGGAGAGAAAGAAGAATCTGAAAGTAAAATCGAAAAAACATAGAGATCATGGAATTATCAAGGCTATTAGTACTAGCTTTGGGGTGTGCCATGGCCCTGAACCAGTGCCATGTTTCCGTAGCCCAAAACACACCCCAGGACTTCCTGGACCTCCACAATGCGGCTCGTGAAGAAGTTGGCGTCGGACCTTTGACATGGGACCCAAGGTTAGAAGAGTATGCTAAAAAATACGCCGAAGTGAGATCAAATGATTGCCAACTTATTCACTCCGGTGGACCTTATGGGGAGAACATCTATTGGGGTTACGGTACTGATGGGTACACCGACGCAGAAGGTGCCATCAAATATTGGGTTGATGAGAAGGAATACTACGATTATGAAAGCAACTATTGTATGAGTGGGAAGGAATGTTTGCATTATACCCAAATTGTATGGAGCAACTCGGTGCGCCTTGGTTGCGCTCGAGCCAAGTGCACCAATGGTCGTTTCTTCATCACCTGCAACTATGACCCCCCTGGCAACTGCGAGGGAGAACGCCCGTACTAAAGAGGCCCCCATGCATTTGTTGATATTCAAATCATTATAGTTAAGGATTTTGCTGGTTTCACTGTCCTCCAACTCCACAAGATTTTTTTTTTTGTAAAGAGTACTATTCTCTCGGGCTTTTTCTACGTTCAGCCTCAGCCAATTTAGTGTCCCAAAAACAACCTGTTAGCATTTTTTAACCTGGAAGCATACACCTCTTAAAAGTTGGTGTTGGGATTTGGACTAGAATTCTATTGTGTGTAAAATTCTATTTTGTATGTGTTCTCTATATTATTTAGGAGTTATTTGTTGAGATTAGATTTTAGAAAATTCCTAATTGGTGTAGGAGTTGTATTTTGGGCAATTTCTAAAAGGTTTAGAAATTTTGTTGTGTTTACAAATAGGCCTAGGGTAGGGGCTTATTAAAAAAAAAAAAGGATTGAGATGTGAAATATAAGGTTTCCAGGGAGAACGTGGTTGCTCTCATGGAGAATCCTAGTTAGCTCTTGGGAGGAAGAGTGTGCTCACGGATTAACTTCGGGTTGGTTCATCCTTTGTTCCTTAAAGGATTCGGTTGGTTCGTCCTTACACCTCTAAAGATTCGGTATTCTGTATATAGTTCGAAATCTGATTCGGTATTCTGAGTAATGAGAAACAATGTGTAACATGTGCCAAGCCCTTTCAAGCTTCATTATTTCACACTAATTTCCAAGGATTGGTAATATTCAGGTTGGGAGTTGTGATATTTGTAAGCACCCCATTTTTACACCCCCCCTCCACCATGCTTAATAAACTTAACCATGTTTAGCTCAACTTAACCCTAAGTCAACCTCGGCTAAACCTTAGGTCCAAACCCTAGGTAAATCCAATCAAGTCCAATTATAAAATTTCATTACCCCAAACCCAAGTAGTCAAGCCCAATTGCCTAAGCCAAAGCCTATTTACCATAGCCCAAGCCCAAATGTCATAGTCAAAGCCCAATAACCACAACCCATAACCCATCTACTAATAACCCATGATCCACAAGACCTAATCCACATATCCATATCCACCTACACCCTATATCCTACAACCCATACCCATATAACTCATAGTTCACTCAACCCACCAACTCTCTTACACCTCTCTTACACCCTATATCCTACAACCCATACCCATATAACTCATAGTTCACTCAATCCACCAACTCTCTTACACCCCTTACAATACTCAACCATTAACTCTCTTACACTCCTTACAATACTCAATCTATCAACTCACCTTACAACACTCAAGTCTTTACCCACTAACTTCTTTTATCCCTCATGTAAAAGACACAACCCAACCTCTTAGTTTTCCTATAAATACCAACCCCTCAAGACCCCTAGAAGGTTCTTACCCATTTGTGTTTCTTTTAAGTTTGAAAAAGTGATAAGAAACTAAGGTTTAGAGTTTGGAAAGAATTCTAAGACTAAAAGCTTAGAGTTCTTTACTAACTCTCCTCCTTTGTGGACTCTAAACAAAACCCTACATCTTGGAGCATTGAAGAAGAATTCTTGGAGGAGTAGGCACTCCATCTTTCATCATCTTCTCTTCTTTTTTATCTCATTTTCATTTGGTTCTCTCTTCTTAATCTCTCATTTCTCAAGCATAGTTGGGACTCTCTACACCAATCTAATGGTGTAGAGGGACCCCATATCAAAAGCAAAGAGATCTTTTTTTTTTCTTTTCCTTTTCATGTACATATTTTTTATGTACCCACAAGTGTGGATATGGGTAAGCTAATAGAGAGTGGAAGCTAAAGCTATACCTCTTTTTTTCATTTTGTTTCTTCTTAGGATTCTAGTCCTCTTTCTAGAATTTTTTGTGAAAGCTCATCCCCTCTCTAACATTCTTTAAAGCGACACTACATAATTAATAATGGTATAAATGAACCACCTTAAAAGGGAGAGGATGAGTTTTCATTTTATTTTATTTCTTTCTTTTTCCTTCATGTTCTATGTTGAATGGGTAAGTGATGGTTTAAAGACTTAAGGTAAATGATGGTTTAAGGACTTAAAGAGAACATTATTCAAAATACTTCATGCCAAAGACAATGGTATTTGATCTATTATCAACATCAATCCAACAAAATAGGTGTTGGCAATAGACCATTTACTATTCATAATGCACATCCCTCTTTATGTCATAAATATAATCTTTTAGCCTAACTTTTCCTTAATCTTTCACTTGGATTAAATGTGACTTTAGCTAAGTTTTTCAAAACCCTACCTATATGAAAATATAAAAAACATTCAAATATAATCAAAATACCAAAAACATGCAAATATAACCAAAATGCCAAAAACATTCAAATATCTCCAAAATCCCAAAAAAATATAAAAATACAAAAAAACCAAAAAGAGACTTGTAGGACCTCTTTAGCTTTAGTTAGCTCACCTAACCATAGTTAAATCTCTTCTAACCGCGGTTAGACTTACCCCTTGTGCACTTGACCTCCTCGGTCAACTAAACCATAGCCTTCTAGGCTAGACCCTTTGACCACCCTATGCACACACACACTATCCCCTAGCCTTGGCACGGACTCATGTGCTAGAACTACGCTCGGTCTGATCTCACCATGTGAGTACGTAGGCAACCCAACTCGGGGTTCGACCCTAGTCATCTAGCTTTCTATATTTCTTGGATTAGCATTATTTTAAACACTTGGACATTATAATTAATTTTGAGATTAAAATTGGCTTAAATTTAGGGAGTAGGTAACCATTGTAAAATGGTGGTCCTGGGGTGCCTAACACCTTCTCCAGGGCTTAATCGAGCCGCTTACCCTAACTCTAATTAGACAATTTGCCTTATCCAAATGAACAATCCCGAGACCTATCCCTTAGAATGAATAGGTGGCGACTCTCAGTCAAAACAAAACCTTTGTGAGAGTGAGGTAAAAATTCATGCTCACAATATTCGCTTGAAAATACCTTAAAGCATTCTCGAACTTTTCTATGTAAAACTTTTATTTTTATAAACTTTTCTATGTAAGAGTTTCCTCAATTGCATAGAATACACTTTTCTGGTCAAAATGGTATATTAACATGAATTAAACACATTTATGAAAGTCTAGATACAAAGCCATTTCGATAAGCTCTCATTGTATGCTTTTACTGTTTCAAGAGCCCTGATAAGACGATTCTCAAAGAATTAGGAGGCCGCAATTAACCACCAAAGCCCATTATCAAAAACTAAAGAGCCAATAGGCTATGCTAATAGGTTACAGGCCAAGTGTGGGATGAGTCAGAACGAAGACCAAGAGAGCAGAAGCATCAAAGTATTAAGAGCTACTATTAATGACACAAGTTGTCTGCAAGCTTAGTTGGGGTAGTGTATGGAGAATAATACCAGAGACCAGGGTTCAAAACCCTCTGCCATCATTTTCTCTCATCTTTGTCTCTTTTAGTTATTAAAACCCTAATCTTTTTCTCTACAAAATCCTAACCATCCATCTCTTCTCTATCACCAAACCATAATCCTAACAATCCATCTTTTTCTCAAATCCTAACCCTAGCTACTTATTTCTCTCACATAATCCTAGCCGTTCATCTCTATCAAAAACCTAATCCTAGCCATCTATCTCTTTCTAAAAACCCTAGTTGTCACTTCCCATAACTAAAAAAACCCCAATCCCTTTCTCTAACCCTAGCCATCCATCTCTTCATCCAAATCCTAATCCTAGCTGTCCATCTCTTTCTAGAAACCCTAGCTGCACCCCTCATTCTCTCAAACCTTTCTAAAACCCTAAACCGAGCACTACTTATACTCACTATCCAAACCCTAGCCACATAGTTCCCTCCCCCCTAACTTCTCTTCTCACCTCTCTCTCACGTTCTCACCCCTACGCCTAGGAAAATAACACTTCTCACCTCATCTCTATGACCCACAATTTTTCTCACCCCATCCCATGTCATCCAGAATTCCCACCATCTCTTTGCACATGCTGGTGCAAGCCCTGGCTCTCAAAAATCTATATCTCACACTTTTTTCGAAGCTACACTACCGGCCCTATGCCTAGGGCTCTCACCATCTCTTAGAAGATTAACCCTATGTCTAGGGTTATCTCTAAACTCTTCTCTTCTATTTTCTTTTACAACTTTATCTGTAGAACCCCGGACTTTTCCATACTTAATGACTAGCACTTTCGTAGCCAATGGGCCTTTAACATAGTACAATTAATAAATAAGGGAGAAATTGAAAATTCTGAAACATCAGAAATCTGCAGAGCACCGATCGCTAGGGATCGATCGGTTCACAACCGATCGCTCGGTCCAAATTAGCGATCGATCGGTATCTATCGACTAGTTAACTTTTTTGTATGGGAAAATTTTTCAGAGAACATGTTTTTGACCGAGAGCTCGGTCAAGAACACCGATCGCTCGGTAGACAACCAATCACTTGGTATTTACCACCGATCGATCGGTATATCGCGTTTTACAGAAATTTCAGTGAGGGCTTTTTCGTCTTTTGGGTGTTAAACCCTTGCCTCTTAAGGCTTGCCCGAGCCTTTAGAGTCTCATTCACCTCACTTGGAGTATTTGAGAGATAAGAGAGAGGAGAAAGGGGTTTCCAAATCTAGGGTTTGCATTTGAGAAGGAATCAAAGAGGTTGAAGACCCTAGATCACTTCAAGTTTAGATTTCCTCAAGTTCACGGTTCAAGCACTCGAGGAGCACGTTCTCCAAGCTAGGGCAGCGACTCCACACACGTGTTGGTGAGTTTTCCTCGCTTCTTTAAGGTCGGTACCTTATGCTACCCTCCTAGTTCATATCCTCCATTTTCTTTCCTTCTTTATTGTTTTTCTAATGTATGAATATAATAAGATGCATGGGTGTGGTGTGAGAAGGGATATTGGGCGATGGATGCCGTGTGGATGTGTTGTGATGAATAGAATGGGAAGGGTACTGTACCAATAATGAATACACATGTATGTTGTGAGCAAAACCCACCTAGAAAATCATGTGATAGGCTTAACAAATAACGTACACACCATATGTTTGATGAAATGCCAAGGTGAAGAAACCGAGTTATAAATCAAGAAATGCATGCTTAAATACTTATGAAATTGGTAGGGCATATGATAATGTGATTCCTCGCTTTCCTTAAATTGAATAAATTATGACTTGCTCAATTGTGATCTTCTATGTATTGTTGAAATCCCCCAATATCATATTTAATTTTCAAATGAAAGTATGTACACGATTCCACGAGCACGGCATGCATGACATGGTTTACCGATGATTTTCAAGAGGAAGGATGTTAGAGGTGGGACATATCTTACGATATGTTTTTATCTCGCTTTTGACAAGAGGGCAAGAACTAGCATGGCATAGGAGGGAGTTTACACTTCCCTCCCATGAGGGGTCTCCCCTCACTCACAAGAGCATATCATGAAAGAAGGGTCTCCCTTCCCTCTCAAGTGCATATCATGAAAGAAGGGTCTCCCTTTCCTCTCAAGTGCATTTCACAAGCGCATCTCACAAGTACATGAGCATGTTTAGATTCCAAGCAAGCACGCATGACACGCATGACATGGCACGCTCGACAAGATCAAGCAAGGTGAACATGACAGGTTTTCAAGCACGCAACGAGTATTTTAAGTCAAGTCAAGTGCACGATGATTTCAAGAGATTTTTTGGCTTTTATGTGATGCAAGCATGAATATAAACTGCTTTACTTCCTTGATTATTATATGAATTGTTTTCTGCTTTACAACATGAATTGTTTTCTGCTTTTTGTATTGCTATTGTTATGCTATGACTGTTGGTTAGTATTTGGTACCCGCTGAGTATTCCATGCTCAGCCGTACTTCTTATGTCGGCAGGTGATAGCGGAGCAGCTGCTCTTTTTGATATCCGTGCTCTGAGCCCTTGGGTGGAAGAGGAGTACGTCGAGGAACCTGTGGAGGAACCTCCAGTAGAGGGCTACTATTAGGTGGTATATTCTGAGTGAGTGAGCTGTGGGTGTGATCTTGAGAGATTGGATTGATGTATTTTGGCGGGCCTGTCCACACCTTCTTTCGTTCCCTTTTTGTATAAAACTTGGATCATGTATATATACACGTAGAGGTTTTGGTTAAACTTCCGCTGTGCTTTGTAGTTATGTTTCCGTTATTATTGTCTTCTATTGTGTATGCTCCAGATGTTTTGCAGGTTGGTTTGTCAAGCAAGTCATGTAAGTCATGATAAGTCGTCCAAGATTCACTCTAACTCCTGGGGTTCATGGGTTTTGGGTCGCAACATTATCTTAGATGTTTTGTATTACTTTTATTTTAAAGCATTATAAGTGACTTTCAATTTAAATAAGAAATTTTCATGTTGCTTATTTTATGCTTGCTAGCTTTCTTTATTTGATTTCATGCTTTTATTTCACGTTATTAGTAGGTCTTGATAATCTCAAACAAAATTATTTACTATGAAACCCAAGCAGATTGGGTGGACATGTGTGACTCCCAATTGTTGAAGGTTTTTTACACTTTCTATTTCACCATCATTAATTTTCTCCCACTAAATAGTTTCCATCGCCCACTTTCGGATACTCACAGCTCACAGGCAAAGGTGTGTCACTATGTGGCTTTCCTTCGGCAGGATTCAGACTAGAATCCCAGTGTCAGAGTGAATGTGGGGCTCACCTGAAATCTCGTGCATGGATGCACGGTCTCGGTGGTCTTGGCAATTTTGTGGTCTTAGTAGCAAAGTCCATACTTATAAATAAGGGCATAGATGAATGTAATTAATATTTATATTGCGTCTAGGGCCTTATAAAGGATAATTTAAAACATTTATTTATGCTGCCTGTTAGTATAATGTAACTTGTTACTCAAAGATTGGACCTTAGAGGGGGGGGGGGGGGTTTAATAGGGTTTATGGTAACATAAAAATTACTTCATAATTCTTTAAGTGGAATTTTAATTATACTAATTAAAAGATAATAGAAGTTATGCAATTCTACACAAGCAATCAAAACAGTAAAGTAAAGAAAAGGGAAAGAGAATGCAAACACAAGATGTTGTTCACGAGGTTTAGCAATCCCGCCTACGTCCCCGCCTCAATCTATACCCGCTAGAGGATTCACCACGATTTTACTCAATCGCTGATCTTCTTTCGGGTGAAGATCAAACATTTACAATCCCCTTAGGGGTGAGGATCAGACCTTTACAAATTTCATACGGGCGAAAATCAAGCCTATTTGCAAGAGAACAATCCCCTTTTGACTTTATAAAGCTTCCCACTTCATGGACATGAATCCACTGATTCTTGATTTTCAAATACATTTGTTGAGAAATGTTTATAATCAGATTTTGCTCATTACATGAGCCAAAATGATTACTTGAATGCTTTCTAAGAGTCTCTCAAAGTATGAAGTTAAATAGCTTAATTTTTGGGTTTCCAGGTTTTACTCAATAGATTTAGAAATCTAAGCTTTGGAGTGAATGATAGAATGATTGGATTGATAGGAGTTGTTCTTTTAGTTCATAAATCATTCTTATTTATACCCCAAGAGGTTTATGACCATTGGAGAAGTATTGAGAATGAAACTAGTCGTTACAAAGTTTTTAACTTCCCACAAGAGACAACATTGGGTTGACTCCTTGAATTTGCCGACGAAATGAATGTTAGAACAAAGACAATAGCTTCTATGGTTGAATTCGTTGACGAGTCTTCAGCATCCTTGAGAATTCGTCAACAAGATCACTTAATTTTATCTGAAATCTCGTATATACCTTGTCTAAAAGATGAGAATGGTTTGCAAGGTCTCGTGTCTTGACTTTATCATGTTTTTTTTTTTAATCATTCTTTATAATGTCCTGGGGCTTTATAAAGTTATTCAATTTTGGTATAAGGCTCCTACGGTCATTCTAGGCTTTGAGCATTCAATCAACCACACTTTAAAGACTTTTTATATAAGTCCTAAGACACACTCATTAAAAATATAAAACATTTAAACATTCTAAAGAGTCTTCATTCTTCTTGACTTGATTTGTCTTATTTGGCTTTATGATCAAGTTGGCCAGCTTCTTCAATATTCATGACTTGGCTTGGTATGATCTTTAATTTGCTTCAATAGCTTGTTTGACTTGATGTTGAATTCCCTTCATAGATAATGTCATTTTCATGTTTTTTCATTGAATTACTTTGTTAATGCTCTTCATAAACTGAATTACACTTAAACTTAATAGAAGCATTAGCAACACAAATGACATTACATTATTGTGTTATTATCAAAATTAATGATGTTACCTTAAGTTGAAACCTAAAGGCTAACAAGTAACAAATACAAAAGAGTGTTCACAAGATTTCAATGCTCGTCAGGGACTCCAAAAATTGAAAAACACCAAGGACCATCAATTGAACGGCCAAAGTGTGTCGATCGATTGGTAGTGCGGAGATTTCTAGGTTTTTTTTTTAGCTTGGAGCGTCAATCGATCGGTTAGGGTGCGTCAATCGATCGACCAAAGTGGGATTTGAGCTGTTTTGTGTTTTGGAAACTCCTATTGCGAGGGGAGACTTTCTAATTGTCAAGGACTCCGGGTTTAGGTCTATAAATACTTAATTATGGGTCTATGGTTTGTATTGAATGATCAAGGGATATTTATGCATTGGGAGTCGGAGATAATAGAAAGGGTTAAAACATACTAGGATTTAGAAAATGTTTAAGGGAGAATAGATAGGGATTCTCTCATGGGTTTTCATAGAGAAGGTGAGTTGAATGTTTTTGTACTGGTTCTTCAAGATTTCTATGAATAAAGGAGTAATTGGATCTTGACCCGTGGACGTAGACAGGTTATTACTGAACCACGTATATCTCTTTTGTTTCCTTTTGTGTGTGCTTTAGTTTATTCTTTTCCGTCACTTTCATTATTCCCAACACCGCAGTACATGACGAACATGAAACTTGTAACATAGCTCTACAGACCCACACTCTTGGATGGCGGCCCTTGTAATAGCACCAAAGGAAAACTGACTATTGGGAACGTTACAGTGACAGTTTTTATGGGGCCTAGCTAGCTAAGATAGCATTTAAATCACTCTTATATTACCTCTTTATCTTCGAGCTGGTGGTGCGGTGGTGCCAATGAGTCGGGCTTGGAGTTGGGTTGGGCTTACATTTGGTCATTTTTAATGGGTCTGGCTAGAGCCTGGTCCATTTACCAAGAGGTTTTTGGGCCTGCGTGACCCCTCTTCGAATAGGATGATGGTTCTCAGTCAGGCACGGTCATCATGGCGTAAATTGGACTGTTAAGTTCATCTGATTAGAACAACTTTTAACAGCAACTCCCCCATAATTTTTGAGATTACGGTTAAACTAAAATAGACATTCTCAACATTATTAAACTAAGTTTAAAGACGGTTATACCCGAAAACTGTTACAAATCGATCCGGCCTACACAGACTCACCTTATTAAGGTTGAACAGCTAGCTAGGCGTCAGTTATTTTGTGAAATGAATCAGATAAGAAGAGTTGAATGTTCCACTGCTCTTTTTAAAGAAAATAGAAACATTCAACGTCCATGTTAGTTTACTTTGCATGGCAACGGATGGGCTATAAATTGTCGGAGTTTGGTATTGCCGACAGTACATAAATTCAAGAGGAGAGAAAGAAGAATCTGAAAGTAATATCGAAAGAACATAGAGATCATGGAATTATCAAGGCTATTACTATTAGTGCTAGCTTTGACGTTTGCCATGGCCCTGACCCTGTGCCATGTTTCCCTAGCCCAAAACAGGCCTCAGGACTTCCTGGACCTCCACAATGCGGCTCGTGAAGAAGTCGGCGTCCGTCGACCCTTGACATGGGACCCCAGCTTAGAAGAGTACGCTAAAAAATACGCCGAAGTGAGATCAAATGATTGCCAACTTATTCACTCCGGTGGACCTTATGGTGAGAACATCTATTGGGGTTACGGTACTGATGGGTACACCGACGCAGAAGGTGCCATCAAATATTGGGTTGATGAGAAGAAATACTACAATTATGAAAGCAACTCTTGTATGAGGGGGAAGGAATGTTTACATTATACCCAAATTGTATGGAGCAACTCGGTGCACCTCGGTTGCGCTCGAACCAAGTGCACCAATGATCATTTCTTCATCACCTGCAACTATAACCCCCCGGGCAACTTCGAGGGAGAACGCCCATACTAGCTAGAGAGGCCGCGATGCACTTGTTGTTGGGATTCAAGAATAATAATGTTAAAACAAAACAAGATTATTCAAGTACTGGATCTAGACCATGCAATCAACTTTTCTAGAATTCATAATCAAAAGGGGACACAGATTAAAAGAGATGATCTCATACCTTTCGCTGGAATTTCCCTATTCCCTTCACGATGTGATACTGTGTTTCTCGGCGCTTGAGAGGGATGAGAGAGTCTTCTCTTTTCTCCTTAGGTCTGATTCAATGAGGCTTCCAATTGACGTAAGAGAAAAGAGGGACCCCCTCTTTGCTTTATATACCCTTGGAACCCTACCTATCATAAGATCCAAAGGTTAAGAGGGATCACACCAAAGATCTAACGGTCGCCAACCCTGACCATGCTGTTAGCTTTAATAACACTTAAAGAGTCCCTGTTTGATCACATCTCTTTAGTGGGACCCATTATCCTTAACATTCTCTATTGACAGCAATACAATCCGAGTTTTGAAAACTAAGGATTGCGCCAGACCACATAGGTTTTTATTTAATAAGAAAAACCCTAACAATCTCCCACTTGGTCCAAGCAATCCTTAAATAAAATAAAATGACTTTTCAGATTGAACAACCTTAAAAACATGAGTGGCCACTCTTTTAATTTTGAAAAACATTGCTGTCGAGGATTAAGTGTTCTTTAACTGTCACTTTGATTCAAAAGCACCACTAACGGTGATCATGGAAGCATTTAGCATCTACTAGTGTTCATTTACTATGATACAAGCCACTCCATGGTCAAACAGCTAGTAATACTAATGTTTCAGAGCGGTTCTTTATGGTGGCAAGGTATGGTGTGATATGGACTGTACACAACCTTATGTGATCAAAATGTATACGTCCAAAAATTATCCACGCTACATGCATTTAAGCATACGCATGTCATTCCGATACTTTACGGCAACCGCCATGTGAAGTCCATCACCTTGTATCCAGAATGAAGGCCTCAAACATGGTGCCCAACCATATTCAGCCCAAGCAACTTGAGAGCTTTGTGCGAGGCTCTCGGGCAAACCTGACATCAATGACATCCGTCATGTGAAATCCATCACTTGATGTCTTTACCTTTTGCACGTGCAGTTCAATTACATGACTATAATCAAATGATGCATCAATTATTTAATTTGCATAACCATAACATATCAATATCTGAAAGTGTAAAACAATGACATGTATATCATATAAATGTCTGAAATATAAAACAATGAACAATACTCCCACTAAATAAAAGAATCAAACGATTCTAAAAGGTTCCATAATAGTGACAAGTTCTTTAAAAAATTTCTGGTGGAGAGTTCTTTACTTAATGGGTTCACAATCCAAACATGCAACAACACAAAATCTGATGAGGATTTCAAACTATCTTGAAATCAAGCAAAATCAGAGTCTGAATAATTTTTTTAAATTTCTAGTTCGAAATATCTCTTGTTAACCAAACTGAAATCCTATGAGATAACTCCAAACGTCTAGAAATATGATCTCTGGTAATCTTGATATCCAAATTATAACTTACAAACCTGCTCCCACTGACCTTAACATATGTCTGATGTTAACAAACATACAACAAGAATGATATAAAATACGAGTCTAAGTTTAGCTAATAAAGATCATCTACTGATATATTACTACCAACTGTCTGAAAAATATGTCTGATGGAGAGTGTACTCCCCTCAATGATAAAATTAAACTGTATCCAATCCAATAATATCTCGACTAAACAACGGCACAATGAAAATAACATCTAATACTAATCAGCAAGTTCCAACAGCCTCTAATACTGTTGGTGTAGAGTTCTTCAAAAATCAGCAGCTCATCAGCCTTGGCGCTTCGCCGATGAATGAACTCCTTTGTTCTTCCTGCACCAATCCTTATATTTGAAACAGTTTCTTTTCATGTGACTTTTCCCTTTGCAGAAGAAACACTCAATCTCCTCTAGTTCCTCAGTATTATCATTTCCCTGAAATTGATGTTCCGAACTCTGTCCTAAATTATGACTTGAACTCTGTCCTGAATTTTGTCCTTGCCAGAAATTTTTGTGAATTAGATTTCTTGAACCATTTATTTTTAAAATTCTTCTTACTACCAGAATTCACAGCCAAGTTCGCATACTCAGCTTTCCCACGCTTCAAGCGCTCTTCCTCACTAACACACACAGCTATCAGTTCATGCAGATCCCACTTCCTATCCTGTGCACTGTAATTAACCTTAAAAGCATCAAATGATTCAGGAAGTGAGGCTACAGCCAAATGCACCATGAGGTCATCCTCAATTGTCAACCCAAGCTCTCTGAGAGAGATAATTAACTTAGATATCTTCAAGATGTGCTCCCGAACATTTCCAGCACCATCATACTTCAATGAAATTAGTTGAGTCAAACAACTGTACTGACGAGACCTAACAGATCCCATAAATTGTTTCTTGATAGTCTCAAGAAGAACTTTAGCAGTATCAGCAGTAGGAATACCACCTTTGATGGCTTCTTGAACAGAAGCCCTAATGATCATCATGGCCATCCTATTGGCCTTCTCCCATTTCGAATACAAAGACTTATCTGAATCTGAAGACTCAGCAGTGGGAGTAACCGGCTTTTCCTCCAGTAGGACAAAGTCGTAATCAAGGCAACCCAGAACTATATCTAGCTGCATCTTCCAAGAACTATAGTTTGAACCATTCAGAGGTTCAATCCCAGTCAAATGTTTCTGAACAACAGACTCATCCATATCTGAAAATGTCAATGTTTTACTATGTTATGGTATGTCTAACAAATTATTGCACAAATTATAATAATTTACTTTATACTTGTCCCTGCATGACTTTATTTAAGCTTTATGATTCTAATCCGGTCTTGGGGTTAAGCCGGATAGCTAAAGTGGTTTACTTTAAGATTGCTTACTTCCACTTTACGGGACAGGTGGGCGCATCATCTAATCACACCTTTGGGCAAGAGATTTCGACATGCAATTCACCCCCCAATTGGCGATAACGGTCGCGCACAGAACTGATCTATCACGTATTGGATTGATTAGGACACTTCCACACCTTTGGGCAAGAGGGTTATCCTTCTCTCACCGTCACGCACAAATCATTCTGCCCTACTCAGTCTACAAGAAGTCCCTAGACACCTTTGGGCAAGACTAGCTATTCAATGTAGGTGAGTGCAAACTTGCAGTCTAAATGAGATCAAAATCTCAAATTCGAAGGACCATAATCTCCTATAGGACGGTCACCTTTGGGCAAGACAATCTAACCTACTTCAGTTATGCCCATTCGAATCACTGCCTTACAGATCAAACCTAAACCCCATAGGATGATCTAACTTTAATTCCTGATATTAATTTTGGGTAAAAGCATCAAGTTTTTTCCTTTATTTAATGTCAAAACCATAGGAAAATCATATTCATGCACTAAAACAGCTCTTTACAGTGCTCAGAAGTCAAAATGGACCCCAAAAACGGAATCAGAACACCCAAAAACTTCAGGATAGGTCGGATACTCTCTCAAGAAATGTCTTGGGGACGTGTCACGCGCACACAACACCCTTGAGAGTGTCACGCGCAGCACACGCGCGTCTCACGCGCTGGGAGTGCGCCTCACGCGCGGGTGGTGTGCCGCACGCGCACGGAATTCGCTAAGGCGCGTTCTGCGAGTCACGCGCACGCGGCCCGGCTCTCTTACGCGGTCCGGTCTGGCATCGGTCCGGTTCTGGTTCGGTTCAGGCTTGGATCCGGTTGGGCCGGTCCGGTCTAGTGAACCGGTTCAAGGTTTATTCGGGTCGGAACTGACATTTTCGGGTCGATCCATGACCCAATATCAATCAGGTCGGGTCAAAAATTCGGATTCGGTTTGGGTCAGAACCTGTGGATCGGGTGTAGGCTCGGGTTACCGGGTCGGTTTGACCCTCGTGAGATTGTCTTCCTAACCCGGAGACTGTTTTTAATTTTTTTTAATTTTTTTTAATTTTTTTTTTTTTAGAAACCCTAAATACCGTATCCTGTTAACCCTTCTTATGGGGGCTCTACCGGCCACCTCTCCGGCTGCCGCCGGTGCCAAACCGACGGCCTGACTCAGGCGACCAAAACCTCACCGCCGGTGATCCTCTCCGGCGACGGACGGCGTCGGAATCTCCGTCCAACCAAAAACAGCCAAAAAACCCCTTTTTTTTTTTGAAAATTTTTTACTGTTAACCTTTAATCCGATTCACTCGGATCCTAGATACGATTATTAAAAATCCAAAAATTTATTTCAAAACCAATTAAAATTAATTATCAAAAAACCGAAATCAATCTCTTTATCTTATTTACCTTTAAATTTCTATTTCTCAATTTCCTTTAATCCGAATCACAAGAAAATTGATTATTTAAATCCGAAAATAAAACCTACTTAGATTTGATTATTAAGAAAAATTAATCACAAGGTCAACCCTGTGCTCTGATACCAATTGTTGGGATTCAAGAATAATAATGTTAAAACAAAACAAGATTATTCAAGTACTGGATCTAGACCATGCAATCAACTTTTCTAGAATTCATAATCAAAAGGGGACACAGATTAAAAGAGATGATCTCATACCTTTCGCTGGAATTTCCCTATTCCCTTCACGATGTGATACTGTGTTTCTCGGCGCTTGAGAGGGATGAGAGAGTCTTCTCTTTTCTCCTTAGGTCTGATTCAATGGGGCTTCCAATTGACGTAAGAGAAAAGAGGGACCCCCTCTTTGCTTTATATACCCTTGGAACCCTACCCATCATAAGATCCAAAGGTTAAGAGGGATCACACCAAAGATCTAACGGTCGCCAACCCTGACCATGCTGTTAGCTTTAATAACACTTAAAGAGTCCCTGTTTGATCACATCTCTTTAGTGGGACCCATTATCCTTAACATTCTCTATTGACAGCAATACAATCCGAGTTTTGAAAACTAAGGATTGCGCCAGACCACATAGGTTTTTATTTAATAAGAAAAACCCTAACACTTGTTGCTAGGGATGGTAATGAGCGGGTTTAAGCTTGAATTTTGGTTTTTCTGAATTGACTTGGTCTCAAAGCTGACACATTTACAAATGATTTGAAACCCAAACTTGGGTTTAAGCTTGAATTTTGGTATTTCTGAATTGACTTGGCCTCAAAGCTTGACACATTTACAAAGGATTTGAAGCCCAAACTTGCCCCGATTGACAAAACTAACACATTTTTTCTTTTATGTAGAATGAATAAAAAACAGTGACATGTCACTGTCTCACTTGTCAGAAGTGATAGTTCACCAAGTATTTTTTTTCTTCCCAAATATGGGGAGTGCAATTGGCGAGGAGTGAAACTAGTACTCCTCGTAGCAAACGGGAATAACGTTTAGGAGTTGAAATGTAATAGACTGGTGTATTGCATATCAGCTGCTAGGTTTATACTAATTTATAAATTCACTATTATGTATAACAGATTTGCAAATAATTCACCAATCTTCAACTGTTAGACAAAGAACCTCATTCTCTCACTTCCGTTGAATTGCATTCAAAATTGTTTAAAATGTTACTGTGTATACACTGTTATGTGAATAGAAAGCCTAGATAGAGAGAGGAACACAGCAAGCTAAGAGAGAGAGTTTGCAAATACACGATTATGGGGTTTTTGCATAATTAATTAATTGGGTTTATGCATATCAACTGCTAGGTTTATCCTAATTTGCAAATATATTGTTATGTAAAACAAATTTGTAAATAAACACATCATTTTTTCACCATTAGACAAAGAACCTCATTCTTCTACTTCCATTGACTTGTATTAAAAAATATTTGAAAATGACTATAATACCCTTGTAATATTTGGTGAACTATAACACCCTTGTGACATGTCTCCCATTTTAACTCCCTATAACTATGGTTAAGATTTACTAACCCTTAGGATTAAAGCATCTAACCTTGGTTTTTAAAAAAATTAACCATACTTGTTAAAATTTATAACCATAGTTCAAGGACAGTTAAAGGGTTTGACGATGCTAAGGAGCAATCTCTATCATTTCCTCGAATTAATGCATTCTCAGAGCATCAGTCCTTTCCACCATACGAGGAGAGGATTATTGCTCTTTCTAACCGGTACGGCACAATTATCATCTTTACCCCGTTTTTTCAGTAATAAAATATTTCATGTGAACTCCAAGAATATGAATTATTATTTTTAAATAGTGGTAAAAATTTTGTAAATGCCTCTAATGGTAGTTAAGATTTTAATTTGAAATGATGATATTACCCCAAGATTAAGTAATATTTCTTCAAATGATTGTAGGGTTAATATAGTCATTTCATACCAAAATCCTAACCATCATAACGAGTCTTTGAATGCCCAATTCTCTAAACAGCAATAATCCACTTCTCATTTCACAAGACGAGGAGTAGACTGTTATTCCTCATCCCTTACAAAGCCCTTTATGGTTAACAAGTTTTAACTCATGTGATTAAGTTTTTTTAAATGAAGGTTAGATGCTAACCCTAAGGGTTAGCGTATCCTAACCATAGCTAAAGGGATTTAAAAGGGGACACGTAGCTACAAAAAAGAGGGCGAGACGCATTTTTCTGCGAGTGGCCTATTTTCCTTCTTTAATTAAAATGTAGGTCTTAGAAATGATTTTTTTAAAAAGAGACACATGAATAACCTATATATCATTCTACTAATAAAGTACAAGGTGTATACAAAACTTTACTTGAACGCAAATACCCTTTAACTTGATTTATTTAATACATAACTTATAATATAATCAAACTTTAATTAAGTCACTATTTATGGGACTCATTTTTAAAATAGAGTTGGATTAGGACTCTATCATATTAGGGGACTCTATCATATTATTTAATCCTTTGTCGTAGTCAGCCTCGTCTTCAGTGCCACCATCTCCGAAACCTAGACTTTCACGTGATGATGGTTATTTCTTCAAATAAATGAAGAGATAGGGGGAAGTTTTTGTGGAGATGGGAGTTCTTGTGGAGAAGGAGTTTTCTATGTGAGAATAATAACTTATGAATTCTAAACAAACAATACTTTTTTTATTAAATTTTTAATTTTAATTCGTGACCTAATTAAAGTTTGGTTATAATCTAAATTATGTATTACATAAAATAAGATAAAAGGGTATTTATGTTTAAGTAAAGTTTTGCTTAGTCTTGTACTTTTATTAGTAGAATGATATAATTGAAAAAACAGTTCTAGGTTTAATATTTTTATTATATAATAATAACTAAAGACAGAGCACTGTCCCGGAGACAGACATGATCCCTTATTTTACATCCAATACTGTAAACAGATGCTCAGAGGTAATCAAGAGCTGTTTAGCTAGTAAGGACGTTGGTCTACATAGTTTCCTGGGGGATCATAGTTGCATGTGACGAACCACCCATTGTTGTTGCTGCATTGCACTCTAGCGCACCCAAGACGAACTGAATTGCGCCAAACCACCTGAGTGTAGTGCCCGCACTGTCCTCCTACACATGAGTTGGAGTTATAATCGTACGAACCCTTCTCCGATACCCACAAGTTCACGGCATCTATGCCCGTTAATTCACCACCGCCTGCGGCAATGTTCTCACCGTAGGGTCCACCTGAGTGTTGGAGAGCGCAGTCGCCAATCCTCTTATTTGCGTAATCCTGTGCGTAGGCTTCTAGACTGGTGTCCCATGCAATAGAACCAACGTTCACCTCTGAACGAGCCGCGTTGTGAGTGTTTACGTAGTCCTGTGGGGAATTTTGGGCTTGGGAGACATGGACCAGGGCTAAGCCTGTAAGACACACAAGAGCTAATGCAATCCTACACAAACCCATCTTTCTTTCTTCCTATGCTATGCTAAACGAGAGAGATGTTTGGGTATATATAGCCAATAATTCAGAGAAACTATCATTGATAGACTTGGGACTTAAAGGCGAATGTTCAAAGTTCAACACTAAACCGATAAAAGGAGCCTCTAGGGTCACTGAGAATGCTAGCCCTACTCTCAGTCAACTCATACCTAGGGCCGGCCAAGACATTTGTAGGCCTAAAGCAAGAATTCTAAATAAGGCTTCTTAAAAAAAAAATTGTACTCGCTATAAAATGTGAACTTTTTTTAAATGGAGCATTTTTTAGGGTTTCTAT
This sequence comes from Tetracentron sinense, assembly GCA_015143295.1. Classification (NCBI taxonomy): domain Eukaryota; kingdom Viridiplantae; phylum Streptophyta; class Magnoliopsida; order Trochodendrales; family Trochodendraceae; genus Tetracentron; species Tetracentron sinense. The sequence goes on from CM026556.1 coordinate 35,335,716, forward strand.
TTACTAAATCAGGTTCTTAAAGCCATCAAAGCCCACACTTTGGGGCCTTCATTTTTTTGGGGCCTAAAGCGTGAGCTTTGATGGCCTAATGGACGGGCCGGCCCTGCTCATACTCTCACTTTCTACCAACCATTTGTTCACTTTTTATTTTGTTTGTGAAAAAGTGTTTTAATTTCAATAAATTGGACAAGTGGTCGATGGATAGTGAGAGTAGAGGTTGACCGAGAGTAGGTCTAGCACTCCTCATAGGCAATACGTCACCGATCAAGGAGCCTCTAGGGTCATCAATGCATCAGTACCCTTGACATAATTAAGCAATTACAATTGCCGTTACCTTTAGTTAACATTAAAAAAGGAGTGCTAGCCCCAGTCGCATTTATTTCAAATTTTTCCATAAACGCAAGATAGAGTTAACATGTGGAGATGCTTAATTATTTTAACATTTTTAAAAGTAAAAGTCGGAGAACTTTTGACAATTGTAGCGCCCCAATTGTGTCTTTGGAATATTTGCGACTGGGGCTAGCAAAATCCACATTAAAATGGTTGAGCTTTGGAGAAAAAAATAAGGATTGATAGTGAAGAAATGACCTTTATCCACTATTAAGTTTTCATACCAAGTTCTATACTCAGAGAATAGAATTTCCTTTTCTAGATTTACTCGTGATGAAATTTGATATTGCCACTATTTACTCAAGACTCAAGAGGGTATCTTCCTCTTTTAGATGGCATGGATTATCTCTACAGATGCCGGAAAATTACTCTCCGCCATCACCTCTTTGAATGCCGTGTGAGAAGGTCTTAATTAAAGAGGTGATACCATGCATGCACATGTACTTTTCATACGGTACATGCACTCCTCCCATATCACTACTTGTACTATTTGACACTTATTAACTATGATTAAGATTCACTCATCCCTGAGATTAAATAATATAACCTTGGTTTTTAGAAAAAAAATATTTAAAAATTAACCACATGAGTGAGTAAATCATGAGGAATGTTACATTTATTTTATTACTTTTTCCAAAAATCAAAGTTATATTATTTAACCTTGGGATGAGTGAATGTTAATCATAGTTAATAGAAGTCAAGTAGTATACATGGTGATCTGGGAGGTGTGCATGTATTGTATAGGTGATACATGCGCATTTATGCTATCACCTCTTTATTTAAGTGCTTCTCACGCGTCATTCAAAGAGGCGATGCCCTAGAGTAATTTTCAGGCATCTACCAGAGGTAATCCGTTGCCCTTTTTGATTATACAAAGATATGATATATGATATGATAAATAGCTTTTAGAAATAATTTATCTTTTCCAACAGTCTAAGTGAGACTAATACTTAGGATCGTCTTTGGCTATAGCCAGAGACAATCTCTCTTGTTGTGTTATCGTGATGTCATGTGTCTCACAACTTCCATCTCATTTGAATTTGGAAACAATGAAGTCTACGGAAAGAGGGGAAACGGTTAAACCATGAAAAATGTTAGGCTATTTTTGGGACGTGGCATCATGGGAACACAGCAAAGAGAGATTGTCTCTAGCTATAGCTAAAGACGATCCTAAATAGAAGATTAGCGCCTTTTTTCCCTTCAAATTCTCACTCTATAATTGTTCCTTTTCCCCTTATATTGCGTTTGAAGGGGGAAAAAAAAAATTCTCTAATCCAATTTTCATACAATTAACGAGATATTTGTAAAGTGAACATGTAGACATATCCTACCACTCTCGAAGCTAAAACCGCCGAGATAAGTTTAATTTCTTATCAACTGGCTACTACAAGCCGGTTTGATCCTTTCGGGTTGGGGGGAGGCTCACACGCTCAAAATTTATCGAAATTTAAGGGGAAGGAAAATGACCTTTAAGGCTTTCCATAGTGTCTCAAACGGTTGGTACCTGGTTTGGGAGGCTCTTGGGTGAAACTTATTTCGGCTGTATGTGTGGTTTGTGTGTGTGATTTGCATATGTGGCGTGTGTGATTTGCATGTGTGGTGTGTGTTTCCTTTGTCTTGCCTTCAGTAATCACCTTGTGGTTGAGCCTACCAAAAAAAAGGGTAAAGAAAAAGTACGTAGAGAAGAAATGGTGCCCCCAACGATGAGGCTCAATTGCCTTGCATTGAGGAGACCCAGTGATTAACGGCCTAACGGGCGTCTGGGTCAACCACGCTACTAAAGTCCTCCTTATATCAAGTAACCTTTCACATATTTGCGGAGAAAAAGACGGAGCTCTTCCTTTGTGGAATTTTTCCGGTTAACAGACCATGTGCTTATGAAATGAAATGGTTGAGAGTCACGTTGTGGAAAATTTTCCTGCTTTTAACAGACCACGTCCTTATGAAATGGTTGAAAATCACGTTGGGGAAATTTTTCCTGCTTTTAACAGGCCATGTGGTTATGAAAAAGTTGAGAATCACGTTGTTGTTGTTTTTTTTGGGGCTGTGAATATCATTTATTATTGTTAGTAAGGTTAGTGGTTAGCTTAAGCAATGGAGCTCTTGCAATTCATGCCCGGGGGATTGGATCCCCAGATCTTCCTCAATAGAGAGGTCACACCCCACAACTGGCACAAGAGGTTAGGCACTACAGCCTATTGGACAACCTACGATCGTTACTGTTAACGACCTGTGACTAGGGCTGTCAACGGATCAAATCCAGACCGGATCTATCTAGATCCGAATCCGATCCGATCCGATTAAGAATCCAACAGATCCGAATATGATCCGAGATCCGATCGGATCATGAAGTAATCAATCCGATCCGATTATATTTGTGAGAACCGAATCCGATCCGATCCGATCCGATCCGAATAAGGTTAAGTTTTTTTAAAAAATTCTATTTTAATAATATAAAATCTAATAATAACTTAATTAACTCTAATTAATGTTAATTTTTTTTAAATTAATATTTTATGCATAGAAAATCTAAGTAATAAATTTAAAATGATTTAAAAAAATTATTATAATCGGATTGGATCACCCTATATCCAGATCTGATCTGATTATAATCGGATTCCATCGATCCGATTCGAATTTGATCCGACGGATCACATATAGGGTCCAAAGTCAGGCTAATCGGATCCCGATCATAATCCGATCCATTGACAGCCCTACCTGAGACAACCTATTGGACTTGAAGCGACGAAGTTGACGATATCCATAGGGGTCCTGGCGAAGGACAGGGATATCATCCCATTAGGGATACATAAAGACTGGAGGCGTGTCCTTAGGGAGAACAAACAGGTCATGCCAGATATCATTTTGGTAAGACAACTGGGTGTTTTCCCTTGCGTCATTTATTTCCTTATTTTAACCTCCACTGTACTGACGGTCTACCGTGGTAATCCTTATTTTCTTGTAGAGTTGTTATGAGCTCCCCGACTAGTGAACTAGGGCTTGAGTGCTACAAAAATACAATGCGTTGTGAATAGCTTGGCGGAAGAGTTTTTACAATAAATGGTACAATCCGGAGCGCCCACTACAAGCGTAGTATGAGTATGTGGATAATAGAGTAAAACCAGACCAATGGAGGACACTTGTGGACCATTGGAGGACAGAGGAGGCCCGGGTATAAAAACGGTTTGAGTAGTCAATTTCAGCCTTTATATGATCAATACACTCACAATACTAACTGACAGACATCATATAAATAATAGATTATTATGGAGAGGAATAGGCAGAATCGAGCACATCTTACTATGTCTCACACAGCTGAGACGAGGCCTTATGCCCAGTATAGAACAATTGAGGTATATGTATTACTTTCATTTAGGGGATTATGTATTCAATTAATGTTTTCGATAATATATTCGTTGTGAAGTTGTTAATCTCAATTAAATTTTCATGAAACGTGCCAACCATCCGAACGGGCTGGAGCTGAACTGGCTTCATATGTTTGGATTGTTCCATACGCGTTGGGATGGGACATTCGTCGATCACACATTAGAGATGTTGCACGTATGTTTATGCATTTCATGATTCGTATTTCTGTAATTGGTGAAAAATGTGTTTTTTTTTAAAATAACATACTTGATTATCTAACTTGAATATATATCTATAACTGCAAGGGCAAATGACTGAGAGGTTAAGCCAGCATCCTGAGGGCATCGAGAGTAGCACTGCCTGGAATGAGGTATTCACCTAGGTGATGGGTCCAGACGGACACGGGCATGTGCGCATTTATGGCTAGGTGTTATCCCTTCACAATTCCACGCTCCTGATGTAGATCACTGGAGGCGAAGGACACAGGAAACTGAGGCTTCACAACAGGCACAAGAGGATGCACGACTAGCACAGGAGGCTGCGCACTAAGAGACTGTGTCAAGGTTGGAGACTGAGATGGGTACATACCGGCAATACATGGCTACAGGGTTCTTCCAAAGTGGGGCATTTCCATTATTCCCCACCCACACCACCATCCTAGTCTTTGCCATCTTAGGATGATAATACAACCCAATCCTCAGATGATCCCCTTGGTTAGACTTTTATCATCACATGCTTGCTTGACATGTGAAGAAATTTAAACTGTTAACACAAACTTCTTCTTTTTTCACATATTTAGTATTGTGGATGCACACATTAATCTTTCTTTGAGAGATTCTGACTGAAATTGTATATTTGTATGTACTTGAATTAAAATTTTAATCTTTCTTAGGTTTCTAGCTTTCAGTTCTTGATTTGATATATTTTTTTAATGTTAGTTCTCCGAGTTCTGATCATGCCGTTTTTTTGTTGGTCTTTTGTTTTTGTGGAATGTTGTAGCTCTTTGTAGATCTTTGTAGATTATGAAGAAAAACACTTCTAATTCTAGAAGAGATGATTCTTTATTGTTGGTTTTAATGGCTAACAAGTAATTTACATGTTTCTAGTGTAGAACTTCTGTTTGAGTTTACTAAGTATGACCTGATTTGCAATATAAATCTCGGAGATTGATTAGCTTGGCTTTTACTTCATCAAATTTGCAATGTGGATGATGATGTGGTGACATGGTTAATGAATATATGTGAATGTTAATGTGGATTGGTGACAAGGTTAATGAATGTATGTATTCTTTAAAATGGATGTGTGGATTGTGGATGTTAATTAATAATGTGAGTTTATAATGTGGATCGGGAATGAGGAATGTGGATATTATGTGGAATGATTGAAAACAGGTGACAAGTGACAAGAAACAGGTTTTGGGTTACTGGTTCTGTAAAAAAAAAAATTTGATATTAAAGACGGAAATATTTTTGTTGCTAATGAAATTATGATATTAGACAGAAATATTTTCGTCTCTAATTTATAGTTAAAGACTATTTCCTTCACATACAAGATATTAGAAACGGAAATGTTTCCATCTCTAACTATTAATTAGAGACGGAGATATTTCCGTGTCTAATATCAATTCAGAGTCGGAAATAATTCTGTTGCCAACACGATATTAGAGACGGAAAATAGTGACGTCATAGATACAAATAAAGGCTTTAGACACGGAAATTTTCCATCTCGAATTTAATATTAGAAACAGACTTCTTGTTTCGTGTCTGATAGCATCAGTGATGCAAGCATCAGTCATGGTATGGAGACGGCTATTATTTCCATGTCTAATAGTATTAAACGTGAAAAATTACTATTAAAGACGGAAAAGTTTCATTGCTAGCTGATAGATTTGTTGTAGTGTGTGGTGGTGATAGTGGCAATAAAAATAGTGCCAGTAGCTAGGATTTGGGACAATAGATGAAGTTGGAGATATTCTCTTTATTTTCTCTCTCTCAAATCTATGAGTTTGAGAATGAAATGAAATCCTCATTTTAAAAGAAAATTTGAGGCAAATTTTCTCCTCTTTTTTTTTTCCACAAAAAATTTCTTTCTAACCAAACACTGGAAAATTCGATTTTCTTTCATTTTTTTTTCCACACCAAATTTTTATGAAGGAAAGAATGATACTTTGAGTGTGAGCACTCCACACGCACCCGGGTCTTGTTGACATTATCTGTTTTAACACTCATTTAACTATGGTTAAGATTCATTCACCTCTAGGATTCATCCATGTACCATTTGTTTTTAGAAAAAGTATTAACCTTGGGTTGACTAACCTTAATCACAGTTAACACATGCACCTACAGTTTGCCACATGTCACTTTTAACGGCCACTAACTGTGGTTAAGATTCACTATTCCCTAGGGTTCATCTATCCAACATTGGTTTTTAGAAAAAAATAAAAATAAAAAAACTTGGGTTGACTTACCTAAACCATAGTTAATGTGCACGCCTACAGGTTCCACGTGTCCATTTTAACACCCACTAATTGTGGTTAAGATTTACTCACCCCTAGGGTTCATCCATCTACCCTTGATTTAAAAAAGAAATTAAAAAAATGTTAATCTTAGTTTGACTAACCTAAACCACAGTTTATCCATGCACCTACAGGTTGTCACATGTCCCTTTCAAGATCCACTCATCCCTAGTGTTCATCCGTATACCCTTGGTTTGTAGAAAAAAAAATTAATCCTCAAGTTAATAAAATAAGGTTTAAAAAGGTAAAAATGGACATGCGACGGACGGGTAAAGAATTAGTTCCTTTTTTGAGAACCAAACATGGGTTAAGGGTTCGACAATCTACCTACGTTATTAGAAAAAAATAATTAACACTATGAGTTAAAACTTCTTAACCAGGATTTAAAAGGGACTCCGTGAGTGCGAACTCGGAGAGTTCAATGACAGGATTCAGACTCCTCATGTAACAACATTTGAGTCAATAAGCGATTTCTTAGGAAGCATCAAAAAAAAAAATCGTCTGTGTTCTTCCCTGATTTCTTCTTAGATTTATAAGCTTGACAACCATCTTTGCCTGAAATACGTCAACCCTAGCCTGGAATAAGCATGTATTAGGCCAGCTCTTTAGTTAACTGGGTCTGGATCAGAACGGGTTAATCTCGTCTAAGCAAGAAGAAAACTCGATCGGTGTGAACCTAGCCCCATAATTGATCGAATTGTGATAAATTGAAATTTGTATGTCCGGTGGTGAGATCTCGATAACTAAGACACGGGTTAGGGTGAATCGAGATACAGCCACACATGTCAAGGATCGAAGCCTGTGTCTGATAGAAGACATAAAAGGCTTTCTTGCTCGAACTTGCATTGCATAAGTGCGTAACTCCAGTATTTCCTTTAGTCGCCCATCATGTGCATATGAAAGTATCAGGATGTTTATATAACACGTCGCAAGCACTTATAAGCACTACTATACTTGAACAGGATCTGTTATGGTGCCTCTGTTTCGTCGAGTAGGGGTGTCAATGAGCCGGGCTTTGGCTTGCATTTTCGTAATTTTGAATGGGCCAGCCCAAGCCCGGCCTGTTTACCAGAGGTTTTTGTGGCCCCATGAAACATTCCCAATAATCTAAGTTTGGTTGATGATTAATCATGACGGTTTCGAAACCAAAAAAAAATAAAAAATCATGACAGTGTGATCAGAGTATGATTAGCAGTTTGGAATCCAGGATCTGCACACCTCCCTATTCTATGGAACCCCGAGACAAGCCTTTTCTGGCTTCACCAGAGACAATCGGGGGCCTACATGAACAGGATCTGTTATGGTGTTATGGTGCCTCTGTTTCCTTGACTAGGGGTGTCAATGAGCCGGGCTTTGGCTTGCATTTTTGTAATTTTGAATGAGCTAGCCCAAGCTCGGCCTGTTTACAAGAGGTTTTTGTGGCCCGATGAAACACTCCCAATAATCTAAGTTTGGTTGATGATCTATCTAAGGATCTGGATCCTTGGCAGTAGAGGATGGTGTTAGATGGTGAAGACACTTATGAGTAATCTAGGCATGTTGTCTTAAACCTAATAACCTAATTTTGCTTAAACTATCATCTACACTCAAACATTATCCATAGTACTAAATTTAAAGACAGTGATACCTGAAAAGTACTGTTACAAATCTGGCCTACATGTTACAGACTCATCATATGATGACACCTCACTGACTCACTTGTCAAAAATAATAGTTTGTCTAAGTTTTTCTATTTTCTTCCCAAAAAAAAATATGAAGTGCAATTGGCCGAGAGTAAAACTAGCACTCTTCATACGAAATGGGAATAAATGTCAGGAGTTGGTTATTACTCTTGGGGAATAATCTTATAAGTTGAATTATTTACCAAAAAAAAACTTCATAAGTTGAATTATTGAAAAACATTTCTAAGTTTTAACATTTTATTTCATTACTTAATAGCGATTAAAGGCAAATTGGATTCCCAGAATCCTAGCCTGCAGCACTATCGTGGATACAGACAGGAACCCTTGCTTATTTTACTTTCAACACTCTTAACAGAAGTATATAATCAAGAGCTCGATCGTAACTAGTAAGGACGTTGGCCTACATAGTTGCCTGGGGGATCATAGTTGCATGTGATGAAGAACCACCCATTGTTGCATCGCACTCTAGCGCACCCAACACGAACTGAATTGCGCCAAACCACCTGAGTGTAGTGCCCGCACTCTCCCCCAACACACGAGTTTGAGTTATAATTGTAGTTATTCTTCTCCGCCACCCACAAGTTCACGGCAGCTGTACCCGTAAAATCGCCACTGCCTACGGCAATGTTCTCACCGTAGCGTCCACCTGAATGTTGGAGAGCACAGTCACCAATCCTCTGATTGGCATAGTTCTGTGCGTACGCTGCTACAGTGTTGTCCCATGTTATTGAACCGACGCCCACCTGTGAACGAGCCGTGTTGTGAGCGTTAAGGTAGTTTTGTAGGGAGTTTTGGGCTTGGGAGACGTGGAGCAGGGCTAAGCCTGTAAGACACACAAGAGCTAATGCAATCCTACACAAACCCATCTTTCTTTCTTCCTACACTGAAAAAGTGAGAGATGGTTAGGGGTATTTATAGCCAATAAGTCACAGAAACTATCATTCATAGACTTGGGACTTAGAAGGCGAATGTTCAAGCTCTATACTAGACCGATCAAGGAGCCTCTAGGGTAACCATCCAATGAGCATCTGATTATCTCTAGCAGATGCCTGAGATGAGCTCTCGGGCACCACTCTTTGGATGACGCGTGGAAGACATTTAACAAGGGAGTGATAACATGCATTAATTACACTTTCTGTTGGGTGGTACGCGCACACCTCCAAAGTTCGTCACATATCGTCTTTGACATCCATTAACCATAGTTATGATATATTCTTTCCTAAGGTTAATTAATCTAACCTTAGTTTTTGGAAGAGATATTTTTTTTAAAAAAATTAACCTTGCGTATGATTCACTTACTCGTGTTGTTACTTTTTTAAAATATTTTTTTCTAAAAATCAAGGTTATATTATTTAATATTAAAGACGAGTAAATCTTAACCATGATTAATAGATGTCAAAGAGGATATGTGACGAGCTTGAGAGGTGTGTGTGTACCACCCAATGCAATGTGCAATGCATGCTATTACCACACTAATTAAATGCCTTTCCTCCGTCATCTAAAGAGTGGTGCCCGATCTCGGGCATTTACCAGAGATAATCCGTCGCCCATCCATCCTTGTTCACTTGCTAGCAGCTTATTTGCTAATCCTTGTTGTTGTTCCATCAAGCTTAGGTGGGGTTTGGATTGGATTTTTTTGGCCAAAAATCAATTCTGTAGAAATTCATACTCAAATAATTATTTTTTCAAATAATAGTATTAGGAGAATACGAAGTTGAGAGACTGACCTACGTATTCTTCGAACATTGTTATTTGAAAAAAATGATTATTTGACAATTAATTTCTACCCAATCAATTTTACCAGAATTGATTTTTGGCCAAAAAAATCCAGACCAAACACCCCATTAGTTACCAGTTTTTGCCCCTTTGAGTCTTACAAAAAAATGGGGCTCATTTTTTTTTTTTTTCCAATTTACTCCTATGTGGGGCCCTCATCTGTAAGACAGCGTGCACTATTGCCCATCCGAACTCGTTTTAGAATCAATTCCTTGTATTGCGCTAGTGGTGACGTCTCCATTGGACATCATGATGACACTAACGTACCGTCACCTTTAGGTAACATTGAAAAAATAGACATTTGGAGGAAAATCAAGGAAAGTGACGAGAAAGAAATGGCCTTCAATCCTTTATTAAACAACCTTTTTGAAGTGTGTGGTTGTGGCTTGGGTTGAGACTTGGTCTGTGTATATCTTAAACTATCACCAAAAACAGACAAAAAAAGCCAACGTGCTCCCATGCGTATATGTAGACCTTAGTCCCCCATCTAACGCTTAAGGATGGTAGGGTATGTCTTGTTAAGTACACCCACCATGCCTTTCTTGTTTTTAGAGATGTGTGTGGTTGTGGCTTCGGTTGAGACTTGGTCTATACTATGTGAGTTGTGTGTGTCAAAACCTATCGCGAAGAAAATGTCAACGTGCTCCCATGTGTATGTGTAGACCTTAGTCCCACATCCTTAAACGATGGCAGGGTATGCACGTCTCCTTAAATACTCCCACCATGCCTCTTTTTTTTTTAGAGGTGTGTGTGGTTGTGGCTTCGGTTGAAACTTGGTCTGTGTGTGTCTTAACCTATCACCAAAAAAGAAAACAACCTTAAATTCACATAATTTTTTTAAAATAAAAAATAATAATAGTGACCCACAAAATCAGTAAAACTTTCGTACCAAGATCTATACTCAAATATTGGAGATATTCCCACTATTTACTCAAGGGTATCTTCTTCTTACAGATTATACAAAATGTGTTTTCTCTAGATTTTCTCATCAGAAGAGGGAACAAAATCGTCTGTATTTTTCCAAGTGTTCTTCCCTATGGCCTGAGCAGGGGCGGGGAGCTGGGGACCATGCCCCCCCCCCCCCCCCCAAAAAAAAAAACAAAAATAAAGTTGTAATTTTTCTTTTATATAGGTATAATAGGGAGTCTGGATCCCGGCCAATCGTGATTGAACTTCGGAGAGTTCAATCGCACTCATAGAGCCTTATAACTGCCCTTTCTGACTCTTACTAAGAAATTTAAACCCTTTGGGTTAAGATTTTTTTATGTTTTTATTTTCTGAAAAACAAATGTTAGATTGTTCGAACTCTATTGGTTAGTGAATCTTAATCACAAGTAATGGGGTTAAAAGGGAAAAATGTTGACCTGTGGTGTAATTGAACTCTTCCGAGTTTAATTGCAATTGACTGTGACCCAACTCCAAATTATGATATAATTATTGACTATGTGAAATGTTTGGCCCCCTAAAATGTTATAAATTTTTATATGTATAATACAATTTTTTTTAAAAATATAATTAAATTTATTTATATAATGACTTAAATTCTCAAAATCCATTAATTTTCTTAATACATGTACTTTGCCCCCACCCTTAGCGCAAAAGAAAAATTCCTGACTCCGCCCCAAGCTTAAATGTTTGAAGCTCATGTTCCTTAATACAATTGTTTACCGATGTAAAATCTATATAAGACGAGAGATCTTGACCTTTAAATACTCAAGACCATAGGGAAGGGAAGAATATTGACAATTTGCTTCCTTTAAGAGATACGATGAACCATAGCTTTTAGAAATCATTTCTCTCTTTTCTAACTATCTAAGTGAAGACCAGTGGCTATTTTTAAAAATTTTAATTTCACTTTTTTTAATTCAAAAAAATCTCAATCTATAGTTGTTCTTTTTTCCCCCTTAGATTGCGTTTGAAGAAAAACAAAAATAAACATCATCTCAAATGCAATTCTCATACAAACTATATAGTTGTAAAGAGAACATGTAAACATATGAGATAATTTTCGTTTTCTTATCAACTGGCTACTTCTGTCTTGATCCTTTCGGGTTGGGGACCATTGATGGGGGTGGTCACGCCCTCAATTATGACTTTTTGGCTTGAGGAGATTGACCATAAAGTGACGGACCACCGCGGTAGAGAAAAACAATTAAAGTAGAGGAGAAATGGTGCCCACAACGATGGGTTCAATTGCCTTGTTGTGACTTGAGTTTTAGGCCTAGATCTTGAGGCCACATACACCAAATTTAATCTTCATAATTTATGCTAGCCCCATTCATAGACCTCCTCTCGTCGATAGACATAATTGATCGTTTAGGAGAGATCTCTGTCAGGTCAGATGGGACCCTAACATGCATAGACACAAAACAGGTTGGAGGAGACAATGAAGTCACCAGATACGAGAATTGTATCTACCACACAATACTTCTAAGAGTCGTGTGGAAAACTCAACAAGGAATTGTATCTATCCCACAAGACGTCCACTCACCGCAGCCCGTGAGAAAAAATGCCTTGGAAGAATCAAGACTATGAAGTTTAAACGATGGAACGTAGACATCCTTTTGTGTTTGAGGCGTTTGTAATTTTGTCTGTTTAGAATTGTCACCAAGACCTCACGAAAGAGTGTCGAGCTTTCTTAAGTTCATTTGGTAAACTTATAAACAGTACAAGAAATCAGTTTATCGCTCACAGTTTTAAACCATGATGATAAGTTATTGATCACGATTACAATGGATAGACAGAAACGTGATCTTTCAACACGTGATTATAAGTCAAATCTAATATCAAGGTTATTTAACGGTGATTGTAGATGTCAATTTACCAAGAATATACTTTCAAAATATGGATATTTCATGTTGTTCTTATAATAACGGCTTGCAATGTAACCGTGATTATTTTGAATTTCAAAGATTACAATTATTTATATATAACTGCACACCTAAAACAACTGAGATAATATTGTTGGGAAATAAATCTGTTTTGGAAAAAATTCTGGGTGGTTTGAAAAACCAGTTTTTTACAAACTTTGACCCAAAATATAAGTGGGACCCACAAGGGTTTGAGGCGGGTTAAAGTGGATCCGTGTTCTCCTCCATAAGGAGATTAACGTGGTATATTTACTTGTCCAAAACAGTGAAGTGGTGAATGAGAAATTAATCTCAAAGTGGGTCACTTGAACATGTGTTGTAAGTTGAAGAATGGTATAGAATAATAGTCCCGCATCGGAAAATTATTGAAACCATTGTATGGTTTATATACCATTACCTTAGAGTAAAGGGTGGGCCCTTTGGGCACCCAAATTATGTGAAGGAGTGAGCCCATGCTCCATGGTGGAACCAACCACACACACGCGCGCTATACAGTTATACCCAACAAACCCAAGAGACATGACCATTCTGGACAGTCTCCTTAGCATATTATTTAAGGTTTTTCTGCTTCATTTTCTGGAGTACGAAAATCAGATCTTCTACTCCCTAGTTTTCCATCTTTTTCTGCATTCTGTCATCTGCATATCAGTCAAGAGAGAGTACTAAACATCACTGGTTCGCTGTGTCATCGGGTTTCTAGTGATAGTACCCAGGATGAGACTGTTGTATCTTGGGAGACAAGTTGCTGTAGGCCGTAACCACCTGTGCGGGGCAATATTGTCTTAAGGACATTGAATCGAATTCAAGCTTCAGTCAGTAAAGTGCACTATCCTTTAATTTTCTGTTATGTCATCTTTGATTTGTATTCTGTAATTTGCATATGTTCATTATAACATACAGTAAACTTTAGACAAAATCTCCAACCAACTTAAGACAATATTTTGTTATTGTATGTTATATTAAATTCTGCGAAGTATAGAAATCTGAAAATTAGATTACAGTAATTTTATTCTGTTCAAATACTGAAATCTACTTCTTCATAATTCTGCACTTTAAATTCTGCATACTGAATATTGAAATTTTAAGATCTGCAATCCAGAAATTCTGGTCTTTAAATTCTGTACTTAATTTCTGCAATAGAGAAATTTTGGATTTCGATTTCTGCATATAATTTCTACAATCTGAAAGTTCTGGTTTTCAATTCCTACAATTAAATTTTCTGATTCTGCAATTCAAATCTGAAATTCTGCAATATGAAAACTGAAACTTCAAACACAGCAACTTAACTTCTGAAATTAAAATTCTGCATTCTATTTTTATAAATTCTGCTCTTGGATTCTGCAATTTGCAAATTCTGCATTCTGCATTTAAATTCTGAATATTGTTATTTTAAATTTTGCATTTATATCTAAACAAAATTCTGCATATGATAGACTCTACTATTCTGAAAAACTGCATTTTGAAATACTGCAAATTGAAATTCTGCACTCTGTAATTCCAAAATTCTGTAGTTCACATTTTGAAATCTGAAGTTCAAATTCTACAATTTGAAATATACAATTTGAAATCTCCATTTCTGAATTCCGAAATCTGCATTTCTGAAACTTGAAAAATTTGCAATCTAAATACTGTATTTAAATTCTGCAATTTCAATTTCTGAAATTTTAAATTCTGAATTCTGCAACTTCAATTTAAAATCTGAATTTCTGAAATCTGCATTCTGCAAAATCAAATTTTGCATTATGTAATTTATAAATTCTGAATTTAGATTCTGCAATTCATATTCTGAAATTGAAATTCTGAAATATGCATTTTCAAATTTTGCATACTGAAATTTAGAATTTTGCATTATTAAAATCTGAATTCTAAAGTTAGATTATTGCACTTGTAATCTTCATTTCTGTAATTAGTTAAAAGTCTAGAAACTTATTTTATATTATTGTTTTACAGTCAAAACGTACATGACTACCGTAAAGACTGTTGTTCCTACCTCGGTTGTGGCACAAGTGCCAACTATCCCCACTGCAGGCCCCATTGCTTATGGTGAAAAACCTGAGAAATTTAATGGGACAGACTTCAAGAGATGGTAGCAAAAGATGTTGTTCTATCTGACCACCTTAAATTTGACAAGATTCTTGCAAAAGGATGCCCCTACCCTGAAAGAGGGTGAATCTGACTGGATGGCAATTGCTGCAATTGAAGCATAGAAACATGTTGATTTCTTGTGCAAGAACTACATCTTGAACGGCTTAGACAATGCATTAGACAATATATATAGTCCAATTAAGATTGCTAAAGAATTATGGGAGTCCTTGGACAAGAAATACAAGACTGAGGATGCCGGGATGAAGAAATTCGTGGTTGGCAGATTTCTTGATTTCAAAATGGTTGATTCAAGTGATAAGCCAAGTCCAAGACCTCCAATTGATCATTCATGAGATCCATGCAGAAGGAATGATGATAACTGAATCATTCTAAGTTGCTGCTGTAAGTGAGAAGTTGTCTCCATCTTGGAAGGACTTCAAAAATTACCTTAAGCACAAGCGAAAAGAAATAAGGGTAGATGACTTAATTATCCAACTCAAAATTGAGGAAGAAAATAGAGTATCTGAAAAGAATGCTGGAAAATAAGTTCTTGAATCAAAGGCCAATGTAGTGGAACACAAGTCCAAGAAGAGGAACCATTCTGAAGCAGGTCCAAGTCAGAAGCAAAAAGGCAAGCAACAAAAAAGTTTCAAGGGCCTTTGCTACATCTGTAATAGGCCAGGGCATGTGGCTAAGAACTGCAGAAACCGGAACTTCCAAGGGAAATCTAAGAAGGGATCAACTCAGGCTCACATTACTGAAGTAGAGAACATCACTAATGATGTTTTAGATATGCACTTGTCAGCAGTTATTTCAGGTAAATATGGTGCTGAATCTCAGACAATGGTGGGTAGATACTGGAGCTACTCGACATATCTATTCAGATAAGAGTGCATTCAGTAACTATCATAGAGTTACTGCAGTATAATAACTCTACATGGAAAACTCATCTACTTCAACTGTTCAATGATCTAGGAAGGTTGTTCTGAAGATGACTTTGGTGAAAGAGCTTACCTTGAATGATGTCTTGCATGTACCAGACATCAGAAAGAATCTTGTTTCAGGAGCACTTCTTAGTAAAAATGGTTTCAAGTTAGTCTTTGAATTAGACAAATTTGTTCTGACTAAATATGAGATGTACATTGGCAGAGGATATCTTTTTGAAGGATTATTCAAATTGAATGTAATGATTGTGATGTCTTCGGGCAATAACAATAATAATAAAGCTAGTTCTTCTATTTATATGCTTGAGTCATTTGATTTATGGCATGCTACACTAGGACATGTAAATTCTGATTCATTACATTGACTTGCTAATTCAGATTTAATTCCAAAAATTAAATTTGATTCAAATAATAAATATGAAATTTGTATGGAATCCAAATTATCCAGAACTTCTTTTTACTCAATTGAAAGAAGTACTGAACATTTAGGGTTGATTCACAGTGATATCTGTGATTTAAAATTTGTGCAAACAAGAGGTGAAAAAAAATATCTCATCACCTTCATTGATGATTGCATAAGGTACTGTCATATCTATTTGCTAAGTAGCAAAGATGAGACTTTGGACATGTTCAAACTTTATAAAAGTGAAGTTGAAAATCAACTTAATCAAAAAATTAAGATGCTAAGAAACGACAGAGGAGGTGAATATGTTTCACCATTTGATGAGTTCTATAAAGAACATGACATAATTAATCAAACAACTGCTCCTCCTTACTCACCTGAACAGAACGGTATTGCTGAACGCAAAATCGAACTCTAAAAGAAATAATGAATGCATTATTGATCAGTTCAGGTTTACCTCAGAACTTGTGGGGGGAAGCAGTCTTATTTGCTAATTATATTCTTAACAAACTACTCCACAAGAAGATAGACAAGACACCCTATGAGTTGTGGAATGGTCGAAGACCTTCCTACAAATACTTAAAAGTGTGGGGATGTCTAGCAAAGGTAGTAGTTCCTGCTCCTAAGAAGGTTAGATAAGACCAAAGACAGTAGATTACATCTTCATTGGATATGTTCACAATAGCAGTGCATATCGGTTTCTTGTGCACAAGTCAGATATTCCTGATATATATGTCAATACGATCATGGGATCAAGGAATAGATCTTTCTTTGAAACTATATTTCCTTGCAAGGTTGTACAAGAACATAATCCTATAAAAATTATACATGACACTATTAATAGTGATCATCAAGAAAATATAGACCAAGAGTCTATAGATAAGGAGAATGAAGATGAACCAAGGCATAGTAAAAGAGCAAAAACTACTACATCTTTCGGTCCTGATTTTCTAACTAATTTGTTAGAAAATGAGCCTCAAAGCTTTAAAGAGGTCATGTCTTTTCCAGAAGCATCATCTTGGAAAGAGACTATAAATAGTGAAATCGAGTCCATCATGCAAAATCATACTTGGGAACTGGTGGATCTTCCTCCAGGAAATAAACCATTAGGATGTAAATGGACATTCAAGAAGAAGATGAAAGCTGATGGAACGATTGACAAATACAAAGCAAGACTTGTAGTAAAAGGTTACAAGCAAAAGGAATGTATCGATTAATTCAATACTTATTCAGCAGTTATAAGGATAACATCTATTTGTATGTTAATAGCTATTGTTGTTGTTAACAAATTAGAGATACATCAAATGGATGTGAAAACTGCTTTCTTAAATGGTGATTTGAATGAAAAGATCTACATGGAACAACCTGAAGGTTTCTTGGCAAATAACCAAGAAAAGAAAGTATGTAAACTTGTTAAATCTCTCTCTGGATTAAAACAAGCTCCTAAATAATGGCATGAGAAATTTGACAATGTTATGATGTCAAATGATTTCAGGATTAATGAGTGCGATAAATGTGTTTATGTCAAAAGCACTGAAAAAGTTTGTCATTGTTTGTCTCTATGTGCATGATATGTTAATCATGAGTAGCAGTAATGAAATCATTCAATCTACCAAAATGATGTTAAATAAAAAATTTGACATGAAAGATCTAGGTGTTGCAGATATAATTCTAGGAATTAAAATTACTAGAACATCTGAAGGACTCATCTTATCGTTGTCACGACCCCAAAATCCTACAAGGCTAAAATAAGACTTTGGAATCGTCACATTACTTAAACATACTTAAAATCCATGCATACAAGGCATACTACACGAGTCTCCAAAAATGAGGATAATAAAATTTTGATTTTATAAAACTCAAACCATCTTATACAACGGTCATCTGCCCAATATAATAAAATCCAACATAAACAAAAATGTCTAATACTCAACTGTAAAGTAATCCAATGAGTAACATCATCTAAAAAGGTCTATTACAAAACTCTTAAACAAAACAAAACATAAGCTAATAGGGGTAACTATCAAAGCCCCTGGCTCCCTCCTCGGAAGGCTCACCTTCTCCTCCTTCCTCGGCGTAAGTCTCTTCAATCCACAGCTCCGCCGTGTGCCCCTGCTCTAAACCTGCCAAGACAAAGTCCAGCTGAATACAAAAGTACTCGGTGTATATACAATCCAACCAACAACGTAGTAAACCTGCACTTAGTTAGAATTATATCCAATAGCGTAATAATATAATCAGAGTGCGGAAGAACATGTACTCATACACATCATATCATCACCTTGACTCGTGTACTTGTGAGAACTTTAGACTTAGTAGACAACATACTTGTGAGATGCTTATGCTTTTGAGACCACGTGCTTGCGAGATGCTTATGCTTATATGCTTATTCAGATCATACAGTGATGTGACATGTCGTTCTTGACGGATACGGACCATGTCTAAGAAATTATAAAATGGACATGTCATTCTTGGCAGATACGAACCATGTCATGCTTATGCTTATTCAGAATGTCATACGTATGTCATGCTTATGCTTGTGGTCTACATGTGTGGCTTGTGAGACTCTTATCTTAACATACACGTGCATCTGTGCTTAAGTGTCGAAATTAACATTCGAGTTGGTAATTGCTTAGATTCTAATCTTCCACCATGGAAACTCCACTATACTGTCTCATACCAAATAGTTAGAGAATTCCCGGTTTGAGAGACTTTCCTCTAAGTTCTTACCTTCTCGACTATCAATTTCCATGCAAGTAATTAGGCATACTTAACAAATAATCACATATACATATCTTATCATGATTTTTTTACACAATTCATAATCAATTTCTTACAATTCCATAGTAATATATTAGTATTTATCTTCTCAAGCATTTTCACAAACACCTTGGGTACGTAAATCATGAACCCATTGCCCTTTCCACATTTGGAACATTTCGTCAAACCATAATCCATCCATACAACCTAATTACAATCCACATCCACATATTAATCACATCCTCCATGGTATTTCCCATCCTCCATGCATCTCATCCACATCATTAAATCCATATTTTCATCCATAATAGCTTACTTCATACAAAAATAAGGAAAACACATCTAATTCCTAATTCTATCATTTCTATCATATTAACATTCACAAAACATTATAATAGGGTTGAATTGAATAATATATCGACCTTAGAGATCGTTCCCTTGGATCCAAATCGCTCCCAAGATGATTTGGGGAAGCTTTGAGGACGATTTCCAAGCTTTCCTAGCATCCAAGCTATCTCCTTCTTCTCCAAGCAATCTTCTTCCCAAAACCCTAGGTTTTCTCTCATTTTTTGCCAAATTAGGTTAGAAATAGGTAGAGTACTCTAATACCTCGAAATATGACCCCCTATTTATAGTCCCAAGGTTTGAGAGCCAAAAGACCTAAAAGCCCTTACTAAAATTCTACAAAAACACGAAAGATCGAGCGATCGGTGGTTATGACCGAGCGATCGGTGTTTCTGGCCGAGCGATCGGTTGAAAACACCCTCTCGGGAAAAATTTCTCATACAAAAAAGTTAACCAGTCGATAACTACCGATCGATCGGTTTTGGACTGATCAATCGCTACTTCTGGCCGAGCGATCGGTTTTGTACCGATCGATCCCTAGCGATCGGTGCTCTGCAGATTTTGACCCATTTTACAGTTTTGGCCATAACTTTTGACCCGTTCGTCGGATTTCGACGATTCAACTTGCGTTGGATTCATCTTTCGAAAATGGACATTTTTGGTAGCTTAGAATTTCCAAATTACATTTCATTTATGGATCAAATTGTCCCCAAAGTTGACTGATCTGCAATTCCATCAGACAAAATATCGGAAAACCCACTTTTGACTTAGGTTAGACTAAAAATATGGGAAAACATTACGCATGAACCTTGAAGAGGGTTCAAATACCTTTCTAATGGTTCAAGAATCACTCAATTCCAATAAACGGTGTCAAAACTAGTGCTTCCTAAAGTTTAGGGTGTGATATGACATCCTTCCGTTTACAAGTTTGATTAAGCCTTAATCACACTATACCAATTAGATATAAATATATAAACATTAAAACATCACAAGGACTATAATACCCCTAATACTTGTAATAAATACATGAAAAAGATTCGGGTCTCTTCAATCTTAATCTCATTACATTGAGAAGATTCTTGAAAGATTTATCAAGGATGATAAAAGTCTTGCAAAAACACCAGTAGATGTAAATTTATATCTAAGTAAGAATACTGGACAGGGAATATCTCAGTTAGAGTATTCTCAGATCATTGGTAGTTTAATGTATCTCATGAACAGCATAAGACCTGATATAGCTTACTCAGTCAACAAACTGAGTAGATATACAAGCAATCCAGGGGAAGACCATTGGAAGGCGATAGTTAGGGTTCTCAAATATTTAAGATATACCCAAAACTATGGATTGCACTATACAAGATATCCAGCTGTACTTGAAGGGTATAGTGATGCAAATTGGATATCTAATACTAAAGACTCAAAATCGACTAGTGGATTTGTCTTTAAACTTGGAAGTGCCTCGGTATCTTGAAAATCTTCTAAACAGACATGTATAGCTAGATCCACTATGGAATCTGAGTTTATAGCTTTAGATAAAGCTGGTGAAGAAGCAGAATGGTTTCGTCACTTTTTAGAAGATATTCCAAGTTGGCCAAAACCTGTGCCAGCTATCTGCATACATTGCGATAGTCAATTTGCGATTGGAATGGCACAAAACATTATGTATAACGGTAAATCTCGACATATATGTCGAAAACACAATACCATGAAACAGTTGCTCTCAAATAGAATCAATTTCATTGATTATGTAAAGTCAAAGAATAACATAGCGGATTCGTTAACCAAAGGTTTGACTTTAGAACAAGTGTATAAATCATCGAGGGGAATGAGACTAAAGCCTATATCTAAAGAGTCGATATAATGGAAACCCAACCTAGCTGACTGGAGATCCCAAGATCTAGGTTCAAAGAGACAACCTAATTGTTTGTAACTCAGTAATGTCACTATGAAGAATAAATTTCTTCATCCCATTTCTATGATGAAACAGTGAAAGAATCTAGCTAGGGTAAGCAAAGCTTTTAATGATTCTTATATCTTAGAAATCCAAGGGGTATGATGAGATACTCTTGATAAGAGATCACCTATATAAGTGTAAAGAGGGGCTGCTTCTATAAGAATTTTTTTTTTTAAAGGCAAATTTCTTTAAGAGCACTTATGAAAAACATCAGGAGTTGTTCAAGACCAAAATTAACACAACCATGAGAACCAAATGTGTTCGAAAAGGAACTGTGTGAGTTCTATTGTCTTGGTTTACACTACGACTGAATAGTTCAAGACATCAGGTTCACTGGATAACCAATAAATCTGATAGTACTTCACTAAGGAAGGTTCAAGGCCAAAAGCAACCTTTCCCAATGCAGTAACTTTTCACTTGTACTCTCTTTTAATGTCTGCATATATTTTGTATTCTGTCCAGGAATTCTCATTCATGTGGGGGATTGTTGGGAAATAAATCTATTTTGGAAAAAATTCTGGGTGGTGTGGAAAACCAGTTTTTTACAAATTTTGGCCCAAAATATAAGTGAGACCCACAAGGGTTTTGAGGCGGGTCAAAGTGGATCCGTGTTCTCCTCCATGAGGAGATTAACGTGGTATATTTACTTGTCCAAAACAGTGAAGTGGTGAATGAGAAATGAATCTCAAATTGGGCCACTTGAACATGTGTTGTAAGTTGAAGAATGGTATAGAACAATAGTCCTACATAGGAAAATTATTGAAACCATTGTATGGTTTATATACCATTACCTTGGAGTAAAGGGTGGGCCCTTTGGGTACTCAAATTTTGTGAAGGAGTGAGCCCATGCTCCATGGTGGAACTAACCACACACGTGTGAGCCGCCGCCGGCCCAGCCTGTGCCCGTGTCCAGGTCCGGTCCGGTCCGGTCCAGCTGGCTTGGTTTGGTTTGGTTACTTTGTGGGCTTTAAAACCTGGCCCCTATATTTATTTTTTATTGGGCCAAAGACCATTCAACTTATACAGTTATACCCAACAACTTTTTAATCCAACAGTCATATCTATTGGATTTAAACTGAAACCCAAGAGACATGACCATTCTAGACAGTTTCCTTAGCATATTATTTAAGGCTTTTCTACTGCATTTTCTGGATCACGAAAATTAGATCTTATACTCCCTAGTTTTCCATCTTCTTCTGCATTCTGTCATCTGCATATCAGTCAAGAGAGAGTACTAAACATCACTGGTTTGCTGTGTCCTCAGGTTTCTAGTGGTAGTACCCAGGACAAGACTGTTGTATCTTGGGAAACAAGTTGTTGTAGGTCGTGACCACTTGTGCGGGGCAATATTGTCTTAAGAACATTGAATCCAATTCAAGCCTCAGTCAGTAAAGTGCACTATCCTTTAATTTTCTATTCTATCATCTTTGATTTGTATTCTGTAATTTGCATATGTTCATTATAACATACAGTAAACTTTAGACAAAATCTCCAACAAATATATTATTAAATATGTGGTTCATGATTCACATATAATATCGGTTTAACTGTGATTGATATTTACATTAAAGATCATTGTTAGAGGAATAACTGTGATAGTTTCTCCAAAAAAAAAAGTAATTGTTTATGTGATCCTCTTCTATTTGCAACCTAGAACAAATCTTTTTTTTTATGAAGCTGCTACCACTTGTAAATCCTCACTCATTTCTATATTCATACATGAAGCAAAAAGAAAAAAAAAATTTCATCTACATAGTCACTTGCAAAGGAATTAACATAAACAACAATAAACCATATATGTTTCTATTAAACAATAGGAATGAGAGTACAATATCATATCCAAATAATACAAGTACTTCCTAAATATTCAATTAGTTCCTTTTTAAATGTTGTTATTAATTCATTGTTGATTTTGATGTCCCTGAGGTAAAATATAGTGTAATAATTATAATATATTCAGCTACCTTTTTTTTTGAGACACTGTAGAAAAAGATATTCCTGAAAAATTAAACTCAAGCAACAATGTTCACTACAATTGAAAAATGATTGCAAAATTTTATTTCAAATAAATATTCAACTTTAAGAATTAGTAATCATATATATTCTAGAAGTGACAAAATAATACAAGAGTTAGCTGTAGGAATAAACTTACCCAAATTATTGGCTAAGGCCAATTTATATGCTATCACTATTTTAACACTATCATTATTTACTATTTGTGAGGGTTAAGAAACATATACTTACTTTTTTCTTTTATTTCCTTAATAATTCATTTATTTTTATTAAGTAAATAATAATTTAAAGTATAAGTCATAGAGTTATAATAATATAAAAGTAAATAAAATAATCTTATATTATTGAGTTATCTCATCTTATGTATAGCAAAATAAAATTTACACTGATGTTCTGTTCTGTACACAAGTCTGTAACATCTTCATGTATGATATATTTTTAAGTTACTCTTTTACCAAAGAATATTGTAGCATCAAATGTTATTAGTGGAAGTTTACCGCTACTTATTTTCTCATCAAACCAATGATTACAATTGGTTATCCAGTTTCTATTTACGAAAGATGAAATTTATTAACTTAATATACAAAATCTATCAAAGAATTTTATACAACCATAACTATGGATAATAATTTTTGTATGGCTGGGATATCCCATCTATTTGTAAAGAATATGTTTTTTTTCTTAGAAATTTAGGAGGGATAGAGTCCCAATTGCCCCAGCTCTACCCCTCTCCCAAGCTACACCCTTACTATAGTTTTTTTTTTTTAATTTCAGGGGGGCTCAGCCTAGGCCCCATGTGGCTCAGCCTGGGACCCATGTGGCTCAACCTGGGACCCATGTGGCTCAACCTTGGTGGCGAGTGGAGTTGTTCTGGTGGTGATAGTGGCAATAAAAATAGTGCCAGTAGTTAGGATTTGGGACAAGACATGAAGTTAGGAGATAATATCTTTATTTTCTCTCTCACATCTACCATTTTAGAAGGAAATGAAATCTTCATTTTCAAAGAAAATTTGAGGCTAATTTTCTCCTCTTTTTTTTTTCCATAAAAATTTTCTTTCTAACCAAACATTGGAAAATTCGATTTTCTTTCGGTTTTCTTTTCCACACCTATTTTTTTGAGGGAAAGAATGATTCTTTAAGCGTGAGCGTTCCACGTTCCGCGGGCACCCGTGTCGTGCTTGACACGTTAAGGTTAAGATTCACTCACCTCTAGGATTCATCCATCTACCCTTGGTTCTTAGAAAAAAAAATTAAAAAGTATTAACCGTGGGTTGACTAACCTAATTAATCACAATTAACATGTGTGCCTATAGATTGCCTCATGGCCCTTTTAACGCCTGCTAACTATGGTTAAGATTCACTCATCCCTAGGGTTCATCCATCCAACCTTGGTTTTTAGAAAATAATTTTAAAAAATAAACTTGGGTTGACTAACCTAAAACCACAATTAATGCGCACGCCTACAGGTTTCTACGTGTCCCTTTTAATACCCACTAATTGTGGTTAAGATTTACCCACCCCTAGGGTTAATCCATCTACCGTTGGTTTTTATAAAAAAATTAAAAAAATATTAACCTTAATTTGACTAACCTAAACCACAATAAATATGCCCACCTACAGGTTTCCACATGTCCCTTTTAAGATCCAATCATCCCTAGGTTCATCAATCTACCCTTGATTTTTAGGGGGGAAAAAATATAACCCCCAAGTTTATAAAATATAAGGTTAAAAGGGGTTAAAATGGACATGTGGCGGACGCTTAAAGAATCATTCGTTTTTTTTGAGAACCAAACATGGATTAGGGTTCAACTATCTACCTAGGTTATTAGAAAAAAAAAATTAACACTATGAGTTAAAACTTCTTGGATTTAAAAGGGCCTACCCAAAAAAAAAAAAGGATTTAAAAGGGGCTCCGTGAGCTCGAACTCGGAGACTTCAATGACAGGATTCGAACTCCTCCTATAACAACGTTTGAGTCAATAATCGTAAGAGCTGATTTCTTTTAGGAAGCATCCCAAAAAAAAGAGTTCTTCCTTAGGTTATTCTTAGATTAAGCTTGACAGCCATCTTTGCCTGAAATACGTCAAGCCTGGCCTGGAATAAGCAGGTCCAATTAGGCCAGCTCTTTGGTTAACTGGGTCTGGATCATATCAGGTTAATCTCGTCTAAACAAGAAGAAAATTTGGTCGGTGTAAACCTAGCAGGCTAACACCATAATTTATGGATCTGTGATAAATTGAAATTTGAATGTCTAGTGGTTAGATCTCGATAACTAAGACACGTATTAGGGTGAATCGAGATAGAGCCACACATGTCAATCGATCGAAATTTGGGTTTTATAGAAGACACAAAATGCTGTCTTGCTCGAATTTGCATTGCATAAGTGCCTAATTCCAGTATTTTTTTTTAGTCGCCCATCACTTGTACATGAAAGCATGGATGTTTTTACAACTTATGGACACGACTATACTTGAACAGGATCTGTTATGGTGTCTCTGTTTCCTCGAGGAGGACTGTTAGTGAGCCGGGCTTTGGCTTGCATTTGTGTAATTTTGAATGAGCCAGCCCAAGCCCGGCCTGTTTACCAGAGGTTTTTTTGGCCCGATGAAACACTCCCAATAACCTAAGTTTGGTTGATGAATCATGATGGTGTCGAAACCAAAAAAAATCATGAGTGTGATCAGAGCATGATTAGCAGTTTGGACTCCAGGATCTGAATCCTTGGCAGTAGAGGATGGTGTTAGACGATGAAGACACATATGAGTAATTTAGGTATTTTGTCTTAAACCTAATGTTGCTTATACTAACATAGACATTCTCAAACATTATTGTACTAAATTTGAGCAGTGTTACAAATCTGGCCTACATGTTACAGGCTCATCATATGATGATACCTCACTGAGTCACTTGTCAAAAGTGAGATCAGTTTTTTTTTTGGGTAATCAGCTATAGATAATGTCAGAGGGTAGGTGGCTTAGGGGGTTAGAAACTTAGAACTTGAGGGTGGGTGCTCAACGGCCACATCAGGACTCGAACATGAGTCACTCCTCCCCAAAGGGAGATACACTACCACTGGGACAAACCCAAGTGTGTCAAGTGAGAACAGTTTATCAAGGTTTTCTATTTTCTTCCCCCAAAAAAATGGGAACTGCAATTGGCCGAGAGTAAAACTAGCACTCTTCATAGGAAATGGGAATAACGGTAAGGAGTTGGTTATTATTCATGGGGAATAATCTTATAAGTTGAATTATTTATCAAAAAGAAAATAAACATCTTTATAACTTGAATTATTGAAAAACATTTCTAATTTTAACATTTTATTTTATTATTTAATAACAATTAAAGGCAAGTTGGATTCCCACAATCCTCGCCTGCAGCACTATCCATACAGACAGGATCCCTTGCTTATTTTACTTTCAACACTCTTAACAAAAATATATAATCAAGAGTTCTTATTGATAATCATTTATTATCTTCATACTTGAGATTTGCTTAGTTAAGCTGGTAAAAAATATATATTTAATAAGAGTCGGTATGTGAGAATTCCTAAATATACTCCCTAATCCTAATTGTCTATAACTAACCACTAAGGGTCAGGATTTAGCTTGGTTTATTTTGGTTTTTCAAACGAAACGTCAGTTCTAATCCTAACTGTTTAATAATTGAGTTAAATGGTTAGGATTTAGGAGTATATTTAGGAGTACCCAGAGACTAATTCATTTAATAATATGTTTATATTTTAAGCATATTAAAACATATATTATAAATACTTATTTTTACAAACTATAAAATATTTTTATGAGCGATTCGTGAACCCAAAAGAAAATTTTACCGTAAAGATGTGGCACCATGAGGGGTCATTTGCCACTGATTATAGTTTTGGGGAGTGCATGCAATTGGGGGAGAGTGAAACTAGCAATCTCCATAGGAAATGAGAATAATGGTTAAGAGTTGGAATGTAATATAATTATTCTTGGGGCACAATAATCTTATCATTACGACTGTATATTGATCCCTAACCCTATGTTTGGTTGTCGGGAAAATCAGTAAAAACATGGAAAAGAAAAGAAAATGATACAAAACTCAACTAAAAATTGTATTAGAAATTTAAAATTTTCTTTTCTTTTTCATATTTTCACTTAATTTCTCGACAACCAAACATAGCAAGGGTGTGTTCGTTTGGCAAGAAAGTGAGGGAGAAGGAAAAGAAAAGTGTGTTTTCTTGCACTTTTCTTGCGTTTGATTTGCAATAAACATATTTTCATTTTCTTGCACTTTCTCAATTGTGACAAACTTTCTTCCAAAAACTTTATCCATCTTTTTATGATTATTTTACAAGAAAATTTAAGTTTCTTTTCTTTTCTCTCACCCACTTTCTCGCCAACTGAACTCACCCTAAGGGGATGCAGGATGCTGAAAATAAAAGGACAA
The DNA here is from genome assembly GCA_015143295.1 of Tetracentron sinense. NCBI lineage: Eukaryota > Viridiplantae > Streptophyta > Magnoliopsida > Trochodendrales > Trochodendraceae > Tetracentron > Tetracentron sinense. The sequence continues at coordinate 35,363,250 of CM026556.1, forward strand.
ATAGTGATAATTTAAATCCTGAGTCTCTTGAGCATGCGAAGGATACTTTCACAATCCCTACTCTCACCCCTAAATAAAACAAAGGAATTAGTGTGAGGCGTACAAATGGACTGACTTTTGTGTAATGCACTTATGCTCTATCAAAAATGGTGAGACTAGGTATTGTGAGAGTAAGCTTAGCATTCCTCTTCTTTCTTTCTCCTCCTGAGTATATAACCTGTTTGGCTGCCCCTCTATAATAAGGATGATGAAGCGCCCCCTCATTAGGAGGATTCTAAAGGGCATCACTCATTACAAGTTGTAGTGGGCGCTTCTTGAAAAGGGAAAATGTGGTAAGTTGTTTGAGATTCTGATAGTTCTGATAATAGGATGAACGAGTCTCTACATGCCCAATTCTCTAAAGAGCAATAATCTACTTCGAGACAAGGAGTAGACTTTTGCTCCTTGCCCCTCACAAAGCCCCTTTTATTGCCCTTGAAGTATGATTAACAAGTTTTAATCCCCCTTTTATTGCCTATGATTCACAAGTTTTAATTCTTGTGGTTAATTTTATTTTAAAAAATTAAGGTTAGATGTTTTAACCTTAAGGGTTAGTAAATCTTAATCGTAGTTCAAGGGAGGTAAAAGGGAACACGTGATGAGAAAAAGGGGGTGAGAGTGAGGATTGGACTATTAATTTCCTTCTTAAACGGATTTTTATTTTTGAGGAACATGAATGCCATTTTGGGATAATACAATTCTGATGTAATTAACCTATATCTAAATAAAGTCCGTCTATGGGTACACCCAAATATACTTCCTAATCCTAACGGTTTATAACTAACCACTAGGTAATGATTCGAGTTGCCTTATTTTGTATATTCTAATGCCGCATCAACTTTTAATGCTAACCCATTTAATAATTGAGATAATGTCACATCAGTTTTAATCTTAACCGATTAATAATTGAGATAAACGGTTAAGATTTGAAAGTACACTTTGGGAGTACCCCTGGACTAATTCATATATATATATATATATATATATATATATATATATATTAATTAATGAAAAACAGTTCTAGATTTAAAATCTTATTATATAAAAGGGGAATGATTTTGAGACCGCAAAAGGGCCAAGACCTCCAAGACCGTGCATAGATGCACGGGATTGCAGGTGGGGCCTACCATGTGAACGTGGGCCCCACCTGAAATCCCGTGCATGCATGCACGATCTCGGCCCTTTTACGGTCTCAGTAGCAAAGTCCTATGTAATAATATAAGTAAAGACAGAGCACTGTCCGAGAGACAAACAGGATCCCAAACTTATTTTACATCCAACACTCTTAACAGATGGTCAGAGGTAATCAAGAGATCTATAGCTAGTACGGACGTTCGTTAACAAAGTTGCCTGGGGGATCATAGTTGCATGTGATGAACCATCCATTGTTGTTGTTGCATTGCACTCTAGCGCACCCAAGTCGAACTGAATTGCGCCAAACCACCTGAGTGTAGTGCCCGCACTGTCCTCCTACACATGAGTTTGAGTTATAATCGTAGGATTCCTTCTCATCTACCCACATCTTCACGGCATCTGTGCCCGTTAATTCAAAACCACTGCCTGTAGCAATGTTCTCGCCGTAGGATCTACTACCTGAATGTTGGAGAGCACAGTCTCCCATCCTCTGGTTTGCATAGCCCTGTGCGTAGTTTGCTACACTGTCGTCCCATGCAATAGGACCAACACCCACGTCTGCACGAGCAGCGTTGTGAGCGTTAACGTAGTCCTGTGCGGAACTTTGGGCTTGGGAGACCTGGACCAGGGCTAAGCCTGTAAGACACACAAGAGCTACTGCAATTCTACACAGGCCCATCTTAATTTCTTTCTTCCTATGCTAAAAGAGAGAGATGTTTGGGGTATTTATAGCCAATAATTCAGAGAAACTATCATTGACGGACTTGGGACTTAGAAGGCGAATGTTCAAAGTTCTACACTAGCTTAACCGATAAAGGAGCCTCTAGGGCCACCAATACGTCACCCTTGGACATGATAAACCAATATTACAATTACCTTTACCTTTAGTTAACATTGAAAAAGTATAGCTTTGGTGAAAAATTAAGGAAAAATCTGCGGTAGAAATGACCTTTAACTAGTGGGCTGTACGTGCGATGCATGAGAGAGAAGGGGGAGAGAGAGTGAAAAGAGGGACCTAGTAAGGCACTGAGGCATTTGTGTTAGAGGGAAGACATGAGAGAGAGAAAATGTGATAGAAAAGTGAGTTGTGTGGCGGTTGAAAACAATACCATATCCTCTGTGTTCTTCCTTGAGTTCTTCCGTATGACCGAGTTTTTGAAGGCCAAGATCTCTTTTTTAGGTGGTTACAGTTGTGAAAATCATACACACAATTGATCCCCTGGCCTTCTAACACTCTTGACCACATGGAATAACACAAACGATTTACTTCCGCTAATATAATTTTTGATTTATTTTTCAATATAAAAAGGTCAATCAACGCCACATACCCCTCATTCTCTTATCAACTGACTTTTACTGGTTTATTTGATCCTTTCGGATTGGGGGTTATTGATGGGGAGGGTCACACAATATTTACTGGGAAGGAGAATGAGCATAAGGTCAAAGTAGAGAAAATCAAAAAAGTAGAGAAGAAATGCTGTCCCCAAAGATGATGGGGCTCGATTGCATTGCTTTGAGGAGACCCAGTAATCTACTAAAGTCCTCCTTATGTCAAGTAACTTTCAGCATATCTACGGAGTAAAAGACGGAGCTCTTTGTGGAATTTTTTTCGCTGCTTTTAACAGACCGTTACCCCATAGTCTTGCTTAGTGGGGAATCTTGGTCATGTTACTAGTACCTTGAGAATCACGTTTGGTTGGTTTAAAATTAATGATTTTATCAAAATCAATTTCTCCAAAACCACATTCTTTAAAATCAATTTTCATCACAATTGGCTATAGATAAAAGAATCCGAACCAAACAGTGAACCAAGAGACTTAATTGACATAAAAAGAGCTAGCCAAGAGTGAACTGACAGGATTAGATTGTGGTATCATAATGCTTCACCCATGTATACGTGATCTCGTATAAGAGTTGGGATCATATTCAATAGTGATTGAAATTTTCTAGAGTTCAATCGCACCCACAAGCCAACACGTGTCCCTTTTAAAACTCATTAATTAATTGTGTTTAAGATTCACTTTATACTCTATTTGGTTGCCAAGAAAAATGAGAAAATTAATTTTTGCACCTTGTTTGGTTGCTAAGAAAGTAAAATTTTAAAAATTTTCTAATTGAAAAATTAATGGTAACGGTGAAGATGGCAGGTGGTGGTGGAGGTAGTGGCAAGTGGGGTGATGTGGTGGTGGCAGCAGATAAAAATAGTGGTAGGAGTTAGGATTTGGGACAAAATATGAAGTTGGAGATATTCTCTCTTTTTTCTCTCAAATCCACGCTTTTAGAAGGTAATGAAATCCTCACTTCAAACGAAAATTTGAGACTTGTTATTCTCCTCTCTTTTTCCACAAAAAAACTCTTTCTAACCAAATCCTAAAAACTTAATTTTTCTTTCACTTTTTTTCCACGCCCTATTTTTCAAGAACCAAACATGAGGTGAGTGTTCAACAATCTACCTTAGTTATTAGAAAAAAAAAAAAAAATTATTGATAGGAAATCACGTTTCCTATAATGTTAGGATACTAAATTGGGCAACATATTATTTTATGTATTCAATTATATTAGCTATTTAATTTAGTGGGCTGAAATCAAGTGGTCTAGCTAATTTGGTAAGCCCATAGACTGCTAAAAATTGATATGGACTAATTGAGTAGATACCAATTTTGTTCTAATTAGGAGATTATGGGAACCCTAATTAAACAATATATAGCCCCTTTAGGTTATGGTCCCCAATACACCAAATTATAACACAGTTTCCCTTCTCCCCATCTGGAAGAGAGACGACGGTCCCATTGAGGAACTAAGGTGATTTGGTTGAGGAAGATCACAAACCACCCACTCGTTCGTGTCCATCCGTTCGTGATCGATTGTCGTAGTATTTCCGAAACAGTAGGCGATCGTTCATAATGGATCCAGGTATGTCACCCGAACCCATAAATCCTTAATAATCTGGCATGATGTAGATCCTAGGATTTACTATTCTAGAATGTTTGCATCTAGAATTTATTTGTGGCTTTCGGTATGATTTAATTCCATCAATTAACCCTATGAGTTAAAACTTCTTAACCAGGTTTAATTAAGGGCTCTGTCAGTGCGAACTCTGAGAGTTCAATGACAGGATCTGGACTCCTTGTATAACAACATTTGAGTCACCAAGATAAAGAGATGATTTATTAAGTGACCTGAAATCCGGACTTCACTTCACAACCATCTTTGCCTTAAATACATCAAGCCTAGCCTAAAATATGCAGGTCCAATTAGGCCGACTCTTTAGTTAACTGAGTTTGGTCTGGATTAGATCGATCGGGTTAATCTCTTGAAGAAGAAAGCACGATCAGTGTAAACCTTTCCAGTATTTTTTGTTGTTCCAAGGTTACTTGTAAACGCATATTCCAAAGAAATGTAGGTTCAGAAAACTCGAACAATACAGTAACAACTTCTATTCCATAATTTCTTGCACTTAAAAATTGGTTAGAAACGTTGGCAATTCATGTGAAGTGAGGCACGGATCACGTCGCTCTCTTTAAGATAATTCGCGCCCCCACAGATGCACTGGGTTATTGGTCACGATGCTTCTAGGATACAACAGCTCCACACAAATCTATCACTGACTATAAATGTGCATCTTCTATAGTCGTACACCACTCTGTAATCTTAACTCAGCAGAAGTGTGAGCGCGGGTTTTGGTGAAACCCTGGTTTGCATCTCACTGGGTAGTATAGAGTCGCCACCTATTCATTCGGAAGGGATAAGTTCCCGGGATTTGGATAAGGTCTTGGTTTGTGATCAGAGATCAGGGTAAGAGGTTCGGTTAAGTCCGGGGAAGGGGTTAGGCACCCCGGCACTTCCACTTTCAGTGGTTCCCTACTTGCTAGGGTTAAGCCAAATTAATCTCAGATTTAATCAAATGCCTTAAGTATTTAAGATAATGCTAATCTAAGAAGGAGAAAATCCTAGACTAGGGTCGAACCCGGGTTGGGCTACCTACGTACTCACAGTGGGGTGAGATCAGACCTAGCATAGTTCTGGCACATGAGCCTGTGCCAAGGCTAAGGGTGTGTGTGTGTGCACCTAGGGTGGCTTAGGGTCTAGCCGGGAGGCTAGAGTTGGTTGACCGGGTTGGTCAAGTGCAGGGTCGAGTCTAACCGCAGTTAGAAAGGTATTAACTGTGATTAGGGAGCCTAACCACAGTTAAGAAAGCAAGCAATGATGGTCAATTTTGGTCTTTTTGATTTTGTATTGTTTTTTTGTTTTTGAATATTTTTCAATTTTTTTGGATTTTTTGAATAGTAGTTTAGGCTCGTTGCGGAGCAACGGGCCTAAACTAACTATGGTTATTTAAGGTTATCCTAGAGTTAACCTAATTCACAAAGGGTTAACTAATCTTAGAATGAGTTAATTTGGGAAGCCCAAGAGCCAAAAAAAGAAAAAAAAAAGTCAAAGATGAAAATCTAGTCTAGGAATGAGTTCTAAGAGTAATCTAAGAATTTAACTAGCTTAAGTCAAATCTAACCTAGGTTAAGACTGGCCTTAAAAATATGCTAAGATGAATTTTAGAATTAGTGAGGCTAAACTAAAAAATTGATCTATCTAGGAGTCAAAATTAAAACTAACCACAACTTGTAAATCAATAACCGGAGGCAGATTTTAAGAGCTACTCAATTTATTGGCAGATTATTTTTCACAAACTAAATATCTAATTTTAACAAACAACTAACCTATTTGCAGATTTTTTTTTTTTTTTACAACCTAACTAAACAATTTGCAGACTAACTGAACTAATTGCAGATTTTGAAGAACTAACTAAAACTGATTACAGATTTTTTACAAACACTAACAATGTGCAGATTTTAAAACTAACTAACTTTTGCAGATTTTAAAGGAACTTACTAGCATTTGCAAGTTTAAAAGGAACTAACTAGCTACTAACTAAGCTATTGCAGATTTTAAAAGAAGTTAACTAGTTTTGTTAAAAGAACTAACTGAAATTTGCAGACTTTAAAAGAACTAACTAAGATTTTAAGATTTTAAAAGAAGCTAACTAAGATTTGCAGATTTAAAAAAACTAACTAATTTTTTAAAAGAACTAAACATGTACAGATTATCAAAGAACTAACTAACACTAACTAAACTTTTGCAGATCTAGAAAACTAAATAACATTTACAGATTTATAAAGAACCAACTAAACCTTAAAAGAACTAACTAACTATTTGCATATTTGAAAAATCTAACTAAGCTCCTGCAGATTTTAAAGACTAACTAGATTATTTACAGGTTTTAAAAATCTAAGTGACTATTTACAGATTTTAAAGAACTAATAAGACTATTCACAGCTTTTAAAGACTAACTACACTATTTGAAAAAGAAGCTAACTAAGCTATTTGCATGTTAAAAAATAATTTAACTAAACCATTCACAGATTTGACACACTAACCAAATTGTAAAACACTAGCTACAGATTTTTAAACTAACTAATTATGTGCAGATTTTAAAACACTAACCAAACTATTCCGGATTTTTAAACACTATCTAAACTATTGCAGATTTTCAAGACACTAACTAAAATATTGCAGATTTTAAATCACTAAATACCTATGTGCAGATTTTCAAAACATTAACTAACTACTGTGCACAGATTTTAAAACACTGATCAGGCTACAGATTCTAACCTTCTACAGATTTTTCAAGAACCAACTAATTATTTGCATATCTAAAAAATTAGCTAAAGCAATTCTTTCAACATTGATTTAAATTATTATATGAACTACCAGCATTAATCTACAAAGCACTTGAAGAGGGGGAGGGGAAATCACCTGTAAAAGGAATTGGGGAGGTCCACTAGAGGGAAGTCTTCCGATGGTGGTAGGACAGCAGTTGATGTGCGACTGGAGGTGATGGTCAGGGGTTGCCGGAGCTACTAGATGGGCGAAAAAGAGGGGCTGGCCGAGCTTGGCGGTGCTGGCTGCACTGGGGGAGTTCTTTACTGGTTGATACAAAAACAAAAGAAGAAGAGGTAGATGGTTGCTGGCCAGCACCTCTACTGGCTGAACTGATCAGGGACAAAATAGGGGTGTTTGGAAGACACCCTTCTGGACTTCGGACTTGACAAGGGTTTCCTACAAGTAATTCTACAGGGGTCCTCTCCAATCCCTTTTTTTTTTTTTCAGTCTCCCCTTTTGATTCCCTGGTTTTCCTTGGGGATTCCCTCCCTCTCCTTCCCACTGGTTGTCTCCCTATTAAAGGAGTGGAAGAGATGGTTTCAAAATTTGAATAAGAAATTGGGGGGAAAGTGAATGGCTGCCATTGGTGGCCACCCTGAACTCGGCAGGGGCAGCACAGAGGGACGGAGGTAGCTCGAAGCACTGCTATGTGCTACTTCCATTCTCGTGCAAGAAACCTTCTGGTTTTTCAAAAGCTACCTGCAAGTGAACATGAAAGAGGAAAGACCCTGGGGTCTTGGGTCTAAACCATGGGTCATGGGCCATGGATTTGGGTCTTAGATTTTAGCTCATTGCTCATGGGCCATGGGCCAAAGGCTTGGGTTGAGACTTGAGTTGAGACTTGGGTCTAGGGGCTTCAGCCCTTGAAGCTTTAGCAAAATCTCAACTTTAGGGCTAAGACCTAGCAAATAAACACATGAGTTTTGGGCCGGGGTTGTGCCACAAACTCTAGGGTTAAGCCGAGCTCACCATGGTTAAATTAATTAACTAAGGTTAAAGGGGGTGTAAAAATAGGGTGCTGACAAGAAGAACTTGAAAAATAATGAGAAAAACCTAGAAGCTAAAATGCTTTATAGAAACCTAGAAATTCTGTGTATAAAATCGGTATAGAAACTCCTCTTATATAGAGTAAGGAAGAAATCTTTGGTTTTCAAAACTGTTAAGTTAATACCAAATTTAATCTCAATTAATTACCACTAACGGGAGTAAAACATTCATAAGAAATTAGTGGTATGTCAAACGGTAATAAAACAGTAATTTTGTTTAATGTAATTAAAATAATAATGAGTTTTGTATAAAAATAATATTATATAATTAATCAAAGACTCAACTCAGTCCGGCTCGGTGCACGCATGTGTGTGAGTTGAAGCATAGTATTTTGACAACATGCAATGGATGGGTAGATAACAAATTCAAAGGCCCTTGAAGGCCCAAGCCATCTACCAACTATCCATCTTATAAGAAGGTAAAACATTTCATACTTTTCCAATGTGGGACTAAAAGAAGTACCCAAACACAAAAGATAGTTTTTCATCTTGGTTTTGAATCACATAAACACCCAAAACCACAACAATCCCCCCATTTGATTCAAAAACAATAAAGTCGAAAAAATAAATAACATAGCTTGGAAAGATTAGATTTAATGCATAAACAAATGTGTGATGTAGATTTGAACATTTGCATAGTTTAAATTAAAATTCTCATCAGATACTCAGTTACCATATATCATAACTGAGCTCTTTTAGTAATGAGTCTTTATACCTTAAACACACTAACTTTTAAAGAGTCTACATGTATTTTTATCCAGGTTTAATAATTGCTTTAGAGAAATAGTCAATTTCTGATAGGAAGCGGCCCCACTTCTACACTTATATAGGTGAGTCTATCAAGGATGCCTATGTGACTCTACATCTCACTCAATAGAGCTATAGATCTCATTAAGAGGAAGCCCTCAACTTCTAATCGTCACATACTTTTATGCACTATTCATACCATAAGAAGGGATTTGGAGAATAATAATATCATTCTCTTATTACAGTGCATCACCTCAAACCACTCAGTAACTTGTTCTTCCCATTAAACTTGTTCTTGGGATCTCCAGTCATCAGGTTGGGTTTCCATTACAATTGGTTAATTTTCAATTGGCTTCAGTCACATTCCCTTCGATGTAGTTCACACTCTTTCTCTTACTGGCCTTTAGTCAAGGGATCTGTCAGATTTTCTGGTGATCTGATTTTATTAATAGATATTACTCCATCTTGTATGAGTTCTCTCAAACATACATGTTTTCGATGTATTCATCGAGATTTTTCATTAAACTGAGTATTATTACCTCTTCCTATTGCAGCATTGCAATTACAATAAATTTTAATAGCCGAAACTGGTTTATTCTAAAAAGGAATATCGAACAAAAAAGTTCTGAAGTCATCTACTTCTCCCGCTAAAGAAAGAGCTATTAATTCTAATTATATAGTAGAATTTGACAGAATTGATTGTTTCTTAGATTTCCAAGAAATTGCATCACTACCAATGGTGAATATATAGCCACTTGTAGTTTTATATTCATCAAAGATAGAATTCTAATGAGCATCACTATCTCCTTCTAGTATAGGAGGATCTCTACCATAGTGAAGACCATGATCCATAGTTCATTTTAAATATCTAAGGACTTTGCTAATTGCATCCCAATGCTCTCCTACAAGGATTACTAGTATAACTACTTAGTTTCCAGACATATGCAATGTCCGGGCATGTGTAATTCATAGCATACATAAAACTTCCAATAACACTAGCATAATCATTTTGATTTATATTATCTCCTTCATTAGGTGATAGATGAACACTATGATCATATGGAGTACAAACATGAATACAATCGTAATGGTTATATTCTAATAATAAATTTTTAATATAATGAGATTAGATAAAATTATCTCATCATCCCTCCTTATTATTTAAATTCCAAAAATTAAATTTGCTTCTCCAAGATTCTTCATGTCAAATCGGGATGACAAAAATTCTTTTGTCTCATTTATGATTTTGTGATTTGTTCCAAAAATCAATAAATCATCTACATATAGACAAATGATTACTCCACAAACATCATTATATTTGTAATATATACATTTATCACTTTCATTTGTACTATATCCATGAGTTATTAATACTTTATCAAATTTCTCATGTCATTGTTTTGGAGCTCGTTTTAAATCATATAATGATTTTACTAGTTTACACACTTTATTTATTTGTCCAGTGACAATAAATCCCTTTGGCTAATCCATATAAATTTCTTCATCCAAATCACTATTTAAGAATGTTGTTTTAAATCCATTTGATGAATGATTAAATTATGTATGGATGTTATAGCAAATAATACTCGAATATAGATAATTCTAGATACAGGTGAATATGTATCAAAATAATATATTCATTCTCTTTACTTACATCCCCTGGCTACTAATAATAGCCTTATATTTTTCTATTGATCCATCAGCTTTAAGTTTCATTTTAAATATCCACTTACAGCCTATAGTTCTAGTTTCAGGAGGAGGGTCATCTATGTCGCGCCCCAAAATCTCACCTAGGTTCAAGTGAGACCTTGACACGTGACTTAATCATCAAATCATCATAACATCCTATCATTAAGCATTTAAAACAATCTAAAATATGAACCTGAAAATTTTTCTTCAATTAACCATGATCAAATCTAATATTTCAAATTAAAACTAAAACATAAAAAATAATTTGAATCATCCATCATGATTCTCAACTATCAATTCAACCTACCATAAATCCAAAATTAAATCCATTACAATGTTTTGAACTCTAAATTTAAATACTGATAATTTAATTCCCAAAAATTGACCAACAACCCAGATTTCATTCACCCTCGGGATAATCACCTGCTGGATCTTCTTCTTCCTCTTCGTATTCTTTCTCTTCCCAAGGTCCAGGTGCACAAATATCTAACCTCAAACCTGCCGACAACAAAGTCATCGGCTGAGTAACAAATTACTCCGCGTATATAAACTTCTAACTAACAATATAACAACATTAATATAATCATAAATCATGATTTAACAATATATGTAAGCATTTAAACAAATCAGAGTGCGAAAACATAATTTCTAATCAATCCTTATACGTGTTCACTTGTACTAATCTATCTTACTTGTTTTTCTTGTTCATGAGTGTATTCAACAACATGCACTGTGCAATAACTTAAGATAACTCTACCTCATATATTGGATAGAGACTAACATACACCGTACTTAATTACCGAGGCACCACATGATTTACACCTTATCCGGTGCATACGGCTTGTCTACACATTATCCGGTGTATATCACTTGTTTGCACATTGTCCGATGTATATGGCTTGTTTGCACATTATCCAATGCATATGGCTTGTCTTGCCTTGATCTTAGGCTTGTTGGTATTCGAGCAGTGCAAAACTCAATCATACAATCATGTTTGTGTGCTTGTATACTTGTATAATAAATGTGCTATTGTTTTTTATCATGTTTGTACATATTTATTTTCATGAATGAGTGTAAGTGAAACAATAATAGTCATTAATTAAATCGCACCCAAAATTATTGGTCAATGGCTCTCGAAGGCTCATCGTAATGACTAACGCTGCCATGATAATACCTCTAAGTCACACAACCATAATTCACGGTTTGATTTAACCAACATCCATCATCATACAATTTGTTAATCATAAATCAATTTAAGCATATATAATTTCACATAATTGATCAATCTAAAAATATGTTATATAAGGTTTTCGACAATAAAATAATGAAACAATTTTATTAATCATGCATCAATTTTGGGTATATAATTTTGATAAAATAAATTTCATAAAACCCTAATTTTATAACACATCACAAATTCTAATCATACTCATACTTATTTCATCCAATCCAACAATCATCCCTTCCTCCATCATCCACCATGCATAAACCATATAATTTTTCCCTTTCGATCCCCTTATTGATTTACATACTAACATCATAAGAAAACATCTCTTAAAATCATAAACAACTTTCACAAGGGATTCATAAAATAACATGTGTAAGCACCCCATTTTTACACCCCCTTTAAACCCTGGTTTAATCGTGGTTAGCTCGGCTTAACCCTAGAGTTTGTGGCACAACCCCGGCCCAAAACCCATGTGTTTACTTGCTAGGTCTTAGCCCTAAAGTTGAGATTTTGCTAAAACTTCAAGCGCCGAAGCCCCTAGACTCAAGTCTCAACCCAAGCCTTTGGCCCGTGGCCCATGAGCCATGACCTAAAATCATAGCCCAAGTCCTAGCTGAGCCTAGGTCAAAGCCTCAAGGGCCCAAGCCCATGAACAAAACCCATAGCATAATTTTCCAGCCCAAGGCCCTTGAGTTTCTCTATGGCATAAGCCCAAAATTTCATTTTGGGTGTTTCGGCCAGCTCTCCTCCAAATCCGGTGCTGCCATCTTTCCTCTTTGATGATAACATTTGAATTAAAGAGAGAGAACCAGCCTGTGCACTGGGAAGTTCCAAAACTCTCACCTCACCTAACCTCTTTATTTACCATCTACCCTAAGTCCCCTTTGGTCTATATAACCCAGCTGCCCATTACTGTTTTGAGGGAGAGAAAATCTCTAGCAAAAAAAGCTTGGAGTTCAAGAGAGTAGCCCCTACCCGAAACCTGTGAGAGAGTGTGACTGGAATACAGTGAGGGGTAGCCTTTGGTTTGCCTCCTCACCAGTCCCTCTTGAGGTCATTGCATTACCTACTGAGCTTGTGTGCAAGAGAGAAGGGTAGGTGCTCTGTGTTTTCCTTTCTCTTTGTTTCTTTAGAGTTTACTCTTTTTTGCTTAGAGGTTAAGTCCCCTCATAGTGATGTTTTGTTGGATTCATTGAAGGTTGGGTTCACGCTTCCCTCTCTTTCGTCTCTGGACCTCCTAGTCCACTTTTAGGAGTTTGCTAGCTTCCTCCAAGAGTGATAGAGGACCCCCCTATCTCAATCTCAATGGGATAGGGGGTCCTTCATGAAGATAAAAATGGCCATCACTTTCCTTCCATTTAGATGTTCGTATGCACCCATTTTTTATTTTTATTTTTTTGCTTATTGCACCGAATTGGGAGGATTTTGTGAGTTAGAGATTAACTCAAAAATCTCAAGAAGAATAGTGGTGTCACCTCTGGTCACCGTTTTTGCCCTCATTTGGTTGAGATTTTTGAGATATCCCTTAACTCATCCAAAGTCGTGGCGTTCCGGACCTCCATGACTCCCATGTGTGTTCTAGTTTTTTTTCCATGATGTTTGCTCTTATTTGAGAATGTGGATGGATGTGGGGTTAGCTCAGGATGGAGGAGCGAGGTGGCCGTTGAAGCTTCTTTTTGGACGTGCTATTGCTACAATGCACACAACAGTCATATCTTCTTCCTTTTTTTTGGGACTGTTTTAGGCTTCAAGTGGCCACACATCATCTTTAGCACCCTTGGTTTATTTAGAATTTGATAAGTGCCTCTAGACCCCTGTCCAGATTTTTGTAACTAGGGTTAAACGTAACCCTAGTTATCTTGTCCCTTGCGCTCAAAGGAAGGTGCCAAAACAAGCACTGTCATGCGGTTGCTCGGATGCAAGCCTCCATTTTGAAGCTTCGCAACTACCCTTGAGCATTTAGTTAATCACCACAGGCCCCAAACTAGGGTTAAACTTAACCCTAGTTAAACCCTCTTGTCCCTTAGACCTCAAACTAGGGTTATACTTAACCCTAGTTAATCCCTTTAGGTTTCTTTATTTTATTTTATTTTCTTTCAAACCAGTGTTAATAAAAAATAAAAAGAATATTGTTTTGGGTCAGTTAGTGCAACCAAACTAGGGTTAAACTTAACCCTAGTTAAACCATCTTGTACCTCAGGTCTCTAACTAGGGTTACACTTAACCCTAGTTAACCCCAATAGGATCCAGCTTCTTTTTTTAATCCAAAAACAGTGCTGGAAATCAGCACTGTTTTGGACATTTAAATACCAAAATTTAGTTTTGTTTGGGTGGTTTGCATGGACGAAACTAGGATTGAACTTAACCCTAGTTAAACTAACTTGCCACATAGACCTCTAATTAGGGTTACACTTAACCCTAGTTAATTCTCATACCCTAGGTTGGACTTTAATTTGAAAAGCTCTAAAAAAAAATTGAAAAAAAAAAATAATACAAAATCCAAAAGACCAAAAAGACCACATCCTTGCTTGCTTGCTTGCTTTCTTAACTGTGGTTGGACTCCCTAATCACAGTTAATACCCTTCTAACTACGGTTAGACCATACTTTGCACTTGACCAACCCGGTCAGTCAAACCCTAACCTCCGGGTTAGACTCTTGACCACCTTTGCACACACACACATCCCTAGCCTTGGCACGGGCTTATGTGTCAGAACTACGCTCGGTCTGATCTCACCCCTATGTGAGTACGTAGGCAATCCAACTCGGATTCGACCCTAGTCTAGACAATTCTTAGTTTAGCTTAACTTTGCTTATTTCTCGATTAGCATTTAATTAAACATTTAGGCACTTTAATTAATTTTGAGATTATATTTGGCTTAACTATAGGGAGTAGGTAGCCATTTCTTAAATGGGGGTCCTGGGGTGCCTAACACCTTCCCCAGGGCTTAATCGAACCACTTATCCAAATCTTTGATAGACCTCTTGCCTTATCCAAATACTTGCTTACCTGGGACCTATCCCTAAGAATGAATAGGTGGCGACTCTTTAAGTCAATCTTTGCTTTTTGTGAGCGGACCGCAAAATCCCGTGCTCACAGCTCTGGCGACTCTGCTGGGGACTAGGTTCAAGCTGAAACCTAAACTTAAGCCAAATTAATCTCAATATTTATTAAAATGCTTAAGTAGTTTAGTCAAATGCTAATTCTTTATATCTTTTGGGTGTTTTTGTAAATGTGCACTTCATACATATCATAGTAGTGTAACGACCCACTAAACCCATTAGACAGGCTTATTACGTTAACGGCCGCTGGATGATGATCCTCGGTGTCAGTGGCTTAAACGTCTTGGAGGTCCGCGGAATTTTGCCTGTTGGGTGATGATCCTCAGGAAACGATTCTGAACGCTCCCGCTTACACCAATCGTCCCCGGTATGTTCTATACCTCGGAGTCGCATATACGGTGTTAAGTGATCCCCCATCTTGCTAGGAACACCTCCTGCATTACACCAGCATACATACATATAGCGTAGGCTAGATTATAGTTTACAAGCAGCCCATCCGGGAGGGGTTATCCTAAACCCTAACTTGCTTGCATACTATACCTGTCCCCCTGTCATGGTTGATTGCCCGGGCACATTTTACCCGGATAAGCATCCATCCAAGGGCATGTACTGAGCCTTTTGTTGTGCTTGTAATAAGACACACCCTACTCTGCTTCCTGACATAGCATATGAGGTTCAAAACCCAGGTAGATAGGTCTTCACCAGACCTACCCTCAACTTTGACCTAATAGGCACTTGGTTCCCAATAACCCGAGTAAAGCATGTCGGACCTCTCTCCGTCTGCCCTATCGGATCACATATGTCTTGTTACACCAAATTCAAAAAAATTCAAAAAAATCAAAAATCAAAATTCCCTCTCCGGCATGTCATTCTGAATTCCAGAATAGGGGCATTACCCCTATGTCAATTAGACTGCTAGGTCTTTTGCTTGCTTGTCAATCTTCCCGCCCTTATCTATTCCGGCTCTTACTCCATACATTTCCATAATTTCAGGAGCAGACCCTGAGTCGAGCACTTATCTGAAAGACACCACCAGTTAATACTTGATCAAGCAGATACAGTATGGATCAGCTAATGGATGGACATGAGACTGACCCTGACACCCCGACATCTCAGCAGCTGCAAGCCCCGAGCATCGAGGCAAGAATGACTGAGAATGCCCAGAGCATAGAGGAGCTAAAAAACATTGTGCATGATTTTATGCGGGCAGTAACACATGCTCTCTCCTCCTCAAACCCTCGACCGGCCGATGTGCCAGGCCCATCACAAGCTAATCCGCCACATGTCACCAATCTTATCCCACAACCACCTGTCATCAACATCCCTTCACCACCCGTTCAACCACAAACCGACTTCACCTTCGGCATGTCATCTCCACCTATTCAACCACAACCCATTCCCCACATCACACCTCTCATCATTGACCAGTTTGAGGAGGAGGAAGCTAGGGCCGGCAATGAACCCCATATTGGATCGGCTCACATATCTTCCAGTTCGGCACAGATTCCGGATGCTTACAAGGAAAGAATTGAGAAGTTAGAAGAGTTGGTGAAGACAGTGCAAGGAGCCCATAAATTTACAGATTTCAAGGACATGTGCATGCATCCAGGGATTCAACTGCCCCGGGATTTCAAGATACCCGATTTCGATAAGTACAACGGGAAGGGATGTCCTGAGATGCACTTAAGAGTCTACCGTGGAGAGCTATTCCAGTTGGAACACGATGACAAGCTTTTGGTACAGTTATTCCAGAAGAGTCTGAAAGGGGCCGCCCTACAATGGTTCACTAAGGTCGACCCCAACAAAGTCAGAACATGGGAGGGCCTCTGAGAGACATTCTTGGCTAAATACTCATACAATGTCGATCCAGTCCCTCAGAGGGTAGATTTGGAAAAAATGTCACAGAGAGATAATGAGTCCTTCATCGAGTACTCTGTTCGATGGAGAGAAATTGCTGGGAGAATGAGCACCCCTTTGCCGGAAGATGAGCAAGTGACCACTTTCCTCCGTACTCTCAAGCATCCACTTAAGACTTTCTTGGCCGCACAACCAATCTCTGATTTCAGTACAATGGCCAAGAGCGGTGCTCGGATTGAGGCGACCATGGACGACATCGGGGCATTCGACATATTCCAAGGTTCAAAGGGTGCATCCTCTTCCCGTGCTCCCCTGCCTCCAAGGAAGGACAACAGAAGGAAAGAGAGTGATGGACAAATGGTCGCGGCCATTCGAGTCCCCAATCTCCCTCAACAACCTCGGCAGCCACCGCAGCCTCGGCAGCCTCAACAAGCTCCACATAATCAAGGGAGACTCCTCTCTCATCAGATGACTTTTGAGCAGAGAAGAAACCGGGTATTCACGCCGCTCCCGTATTCTTTGACATCGCTGCTCCCTTTCTTGTTGAACAAGAAATTGATCACTCTGAAGGAACCCCAGCCTCCACCGGTAGCTCTCCCAAAGGGTTACAGGCCAGACCAACACTGTGGATATCATCAGTCGCCAGGACATCCTACAGATCTATGCTATGACTTCAAGCATGCTATCCAGGACCTATTGGAGACAGATGCAATTCGCTTTGAACCAGGAAATGAGGACATCACTCAAGTCCCTCTGCCCAACCATGCTACTCCTGGAAATTAAGGTTGCATCGGCCAGAATCTTCAGTCGAATTTTGAGCAAATTCTGTTTGTCCGTTATATTTTTCCTTTATTGCAGTTGGCCGCAGTGGCCCGTGTCGGTCTCTTTCCTCAACCAAGTCAGTCAGTGGTTAATGGCCTTTGCTTCAATTGCTTTGTCTTTAAGTCTGTTGATGTCCAGTGGCCTCTATCTCAGTGTATTTTGTCGAGTCTGTTCACCCATTAATATCTTAATGAAATGACTCGTTTAAATCAAATTCTCACTATGCTTTGAGATGCTTACTTTGGGAACCGAACTAGCTTCTAATGCCCTAAGGAACAATTTGATAAAGGTTGATCACTCAAATCGACGGATATCCTTACAAGATTGAACATTCCTGAACAAGAACAATACAAGAATTGAAGACCTCTCTGAGCCATCAAGTGTCAATCAACTGAAATGAGGACGATGCAATGACCATACATGCTCTCGACCAATCAAAGAAATGATAGGAGGCCATCTTTTGATACCCCTTTCAATACCTCACTTACCCGTGCTATATATATTCGCTAGTTAGACCGTTGAGCCTGATAACCATTTCTTGCAAAACCCATACAAGGGCACCCTATGAAAGTCAAAGAACAATACAAAAGAAGAACAACCAGCATAACATCAAAGTAGCTTTTGGCCGAACTACGTCTTGACCTGATCCCTATTTGGGTACGTAGGCAGCCTGAAATCAGGTTCGGTCATAACATAGCAAATGTGCCACAAGACAAGGCGACTGTGTACAAAAAAGAAAAAAAAGCACTGGGTCAAAAGGCGAAGCAAAGCTTCACCAAAGAACAAAAGAGAAATTCACCAAAAGACAAAATGCAGAAGCTGGTTCTATACCAACAATGAACAAAGGTCATAGGGTGCCCTATCCTTGCTGAGACAGTGAATTTTGAGCCTGATCTCGTTTCTAGCCAAACCACGTTTCGTCCCAGATATTAAGCCCTCCTTGATCCCTGAAAAGACTTGAGCATCAATGGTCAAAAGCATTTGTCTCCATTTCGGACAGACAATGACGAGAGAAGAGCGGAACACTATCAAAGCAAATTCGAGAGCAAAACATGAGAAATGCAAAGCTTGTATACCCAGTCCTGGTGATCCGAAAGGGCCCAGGGGCAAAAAAGGAACTTCAAATTTCACGGGCATAGTAAGGAATCATCAATCCTGCTATTGCGCAAAAATTACGTGAACCCAGTCCTGGTGAAAACCTGAAAAGGCCCAGGGGCAAAAAAGGGACAAAGATCAATATGTACAACCCAGTCCTGGTGAAAACCCGCAATGGCCCAGGGGCAAAAAGGGGAAAGATAAACCCATGTAAGCTTTGCTAGCCGATGATCAAACATCATGATCAACCACGACTTAATCATCTTTACCTGAAGGCTAAGAAATCTAGCTAGGTATCCCACTACAAGCAATCTCAGGCACACTCTTCAAAGTTCAAACAGTCAACTTCATTGTATACAGTCTGCTAATCAACTGTCAGTCCACCACTTGTCAGTCAGTTCATCTGTCTCTTTAACAAATCGGTTGTGTCTTTTTGTCAGTTTGCACCTTTAATCAAATTTCGATCCTCCAGTAGAGTCAGCTCAAAGTCGATTGTTCATTCTCGCTGGTGCAAGGAAAGCATTGAAACTAGGGCAAAGCGTAGTCAACAGACTATCCTGGGCAGCACAGGTATTTGAAGCAGATCGGTACATTCTAGGGGGCAAGTGCCAACAATCAGATCACCCGAGTCAGGGGCATCTCAAATCTATCAGGTTATATGTGTAAAGAGGCAGAGATTCAGGTTAAGGCTCAGGGTCACCGCTCTCATTCCTCACATCCAACTCATCTTGCTTTCTTTGTTTAAGGAATTCTCTATCATTCCTAATCACTATCTTTTATCTTGCTTGCTTGCTTGCTTTCCGGGCAGACCAGTCGGGCGACTGGCTCCACCCTCATCACCTTTGCTTGCTTTCGTGTAAAGCAGTCGGGCAGCTGTCTTTACCCTCTTATCTTACTTGCTTTCTATCCGGGCAGACCAGTCGGGCGACTGGTTTCACCCTCATCACCTTTGCTTGCTTCCGTGTAAAGCTGTCAGGCGGCTGTCTTTACCCTCTTATCTTACTTGCTGTCTATCCGGGCAGACCAGTCGGGCGACTGACTTCACCCTCATCGCCTTTGCTTGCTTCCGTGTAAAGCAGTCGGACAGCTGTCTTTACCCCCACTATCTTGCTTACATTCTACCCAGTGAGACAATCGAAGTTTGTCTGCACTATCTATCTTGCTTACATCCTACCCAATGAGACAATTGAGGTTTTTCTACACTATCTATCTTGCTTACATCTCACCCAGTGAGACAATTGAAGTTTGTCTGCCCTATCTATCTTGCTTACATCCCACCCAGTGAGACAATTGAAGTTTGTCTACACTATCTATCTTGCTTATATTCTACCCAGTGAGACAATTGAAGTTTGTCTGTACTATCTTGCTTGCATCCTACCCAGTGAGATAATTGAAGTTTGTCTACACTATCTATCTTGCTTACATCCCACCCAGTGAGACAATTGAAGTTTGTCTGCACTATCTATCTTGCTTACATCCCACCCAGTGAGACAATTGAAGTTTGTTTCCACTATCTATCTTGCTTACATCCTACCCAGTGAGACAATTGAAGTTTGTCTGTACTATCTTGCATCCTACCCCAGTGAGGCGATCGGGCAGTTATCTGCACCATCTTGCATTCGTCATTCCCCAATCTTGCTCCGCTTTCTTCACTAATCAAGGAATACATTGAAATGCCCGTGTAATCGGATTTCAATTATGGCCACTTGTGAAATCATTCATGTTCATGCTTGCTTTGCTATGCTTAAATCCTGGTGAAATGGTTGTGTGATCAACCATTCACCTCATCTTTGTTGCACATGTCCACTCCTCATATCCATCATGCTTATTATTCATGCTTGCTCACCTTGCTTATTCATCATGCTTGCTCATCATGCTTATTCACCATGCTTGCTCACCATGTTTATTCATCATGCTTGCTTACCTTGCTTATTCATCATGCCTGTTCATCATCCTTATTCACCTTGCTGGCTCATCTTGCTTGCTTTTCCAAACTCTGCTTTGCTTGTGTAAAAATTGGATGATTCCAGTCGTTGTCGTTCAACTGCCAATCCGGCACTCTCCGACAAAGAGGGGCAGCTGTAAGCACCCCATTTTTACACCCCCTTTAAACCCTGGTTTAATCGTGGTTAGCTCGGCTTAACCCTAGAGTTTGTGGCACAACCCCGGCCCAAAACCCATGTGTTTACTTGCTAGGTCTTAGCCCTAAAGTTGAGATTTTGCTAAAACTTCAAGCGCCGAAGCCCCTAGACTCAAGTCTCAACCCAAGCCTTTGGCCCGTGGCCCATGAGCCATGACCTAAAATCATAGCCCAAGTCCTAGCTGAGCCTAGGTCAAAGCCTCAAGGGCCCAAGCCCATGAACAAAACCCATAGCATAATTTTCCAGCCCAAGGCCCTTGAGTTTCTCTATGGCATAAGCCCAAAATTTCATTTTGGGTGTTTCGGCCAGCTCTCCTCCAAATCCGGTGCTGCCATCTTTCCTCTTTGATGATAACATTTGAATTAAAGAGAGAGAACCAGCCTGTGCACTGGGAAGTTCCAAAACTCTCACCTCACCTAACCTCTTTATTTACCATCTACCCTAAGTCCCCTTTGGTCTATATAACCCAGCTGCCCATTACTGTTTTGAGGGAGAGAAAATCTCTAGCAAAAAAAGCTTGGAGTTCAAGAGAGTAGCCCCTACCCGAAACCTGTGAGAGAGTGTGACTGGAATACAGTGAGGGGTAGCCTTTGGTTTGCCTCCTCACCAGTCCCTCTTGAGGTCATTGCATTACCTACTGAGCTTGTGTGCAAGAGAGAAGGGTAGGTGCTCTGTGTTTTCCTTTCTCTTTGTTTCTTTAGAGTTTACTCTTTTTTGCTTAGAGGTTAAGTCCCCTCATAGTGATGTTTTGTTGGATTCATTGAAGGTTGGGTTCACGCTTCCCTCTCTTTCGTCTCTGGACCTCCTAGTCCACTTTTAGGAGTTTGCTAGCTTCCTCCAAGAGTGATAGAGGACCCCCCTATCTCAATCTCAATGGGATAGGGGGTCCTTCATGAAGATAAAAATGGCCATCACTTTCCTTCCATTTAGATGTTCGTATGCACCCATTTTTTATTTTTATTTTTTTGCTTATTGCACCGAATTGGGAGGATTTTGTGAGTTAGAGATTAACTCAAAAATCTCAAGAAGAATAGTGGTGTCACCTCTGGTCACCGTTTTTGCCCTCATTTGGTTGAGATTTTTGAGATATCCCTTAACTCATCCAAAGTCGTGGCGTTCCGGACCTCCATGACTCCCATGTGTGTTCTAGTTTTTTTTCCATGATGTTTGCTCTTATTTGAGAATGTGGATGGATGTGGGGTTAGCTCAGGATGGAGGAGCGAGGTGGCCGTTGAAGCTTCTTTTTGGACGTGCTATTGCTACAATGCACACAACAGTCATATCTTCTTCCTTTTTTTTGGGACTGTTTTAGGCTTCAAGTGGCCACACATCATCTTTAGCACCCTTGGTTTATTTAGAATTTGATAAGTGCCTCTAGACCCCTGTCCAGATTTTTGTAACTAGGGTTAAACGTAACCCTAGTTATCTTGTCCCTTGCGCTCAAAGGAAGGTGCCAAAACAAGCACTGTCATGCGGTTGCTCGGATGCAAGCCTCCATTTTGAAGCTTCGCAACTACCCTTGAGCATTTAGTTAATCACCACAGGCCCCAAACTAGGGTTAAACTTAACCCTAGTTAAACCCTCTTGTCCCTTAGACCTCAAACTAGGGTTATACTTAACCCTAGTTAATCCCTTTAGGTTTCTTTATTTTATTTTATTTTCTTTCAAACCAGTGTTAATAAAAAATAAAAAGAATATTGTTTTGGGTCAGTTAGTGCAACCAAACTAGGGTTAAACTTAACCCTAGTTAAACCATCTTGTACCTCAGGTCTCTAACTAGGGTTACACTTAACCCTAGTTAACCCCAATAGGATCCAGCTTCTTTTTTTAATCCAAAAACAGTGCTGGAAATCAGCACTGTTTTGGACATTTAAATACCAAAATTTAGTTTTGTTTGGGTGGTTTGCATGGACGAAACTAGGATTGAACTTAACCCTAGTTAAACTAACTTGCCACATAGACCTCTAATTAGGGTTACACTTAACCCTAGTTAATTCTCATACCCTAGGTTGGACTTTAATTTGAAAAGCTCTAAAAAAAAATTGAAAAAAAAAAATAATACAAAATCCAAAAGACCAAAAAGACCACATCCTTGCTTGCTTGCTTGCTTTCTTAACTGTGGTTGGACTCCCTAATCACAGTTAATACCCTTCTAACTACGGTTAGACCATACTTTGCACTTGACCAACCCGGTCAGTCAAACCCTAACCTCCGGGTTAGACTCTTGACCACCTTTGCACACACACACATCCCTAGCCTTGGCACGGGCTTATGTGTCAGAACTACGCTCGGTCTGATCTCACCCCTATGTGAGTACGTAGGCAATCCAACTCGGATTCGACCCTAGTCTAGACAATTCTTAGTTTAGCTTAACTTTGCTTATTTCTCGATTAGCATTTAATTAAACATTTAGGCACTTTAATTAATTTTGAGATTATATTTGGCTTAACTATAGGGAGTAGGTAGCCATTTCTTAAATGGGGGTCCTGGGGTGCCTAACACCTTCCCCAGGGCTTAATCGAACCACTTATCCAAATCTTTGATAGACCTCTTGCCTTATCCAAATACTTGCTTACCTGGGACCTATCCCTAAGAATGAATAGGTGGCGACTCTTTAAGTCAATCTTTGCTTTTTGTGAGCGGACCGCAAAATCCCGTGCTCACAACATGTTTGATCTTATTTATTTCTTTAAATCCAACTATTTCTTCTTATTTATATTAAAAATCATCATATTGGTAGAAATGAATCTATTTTACCTCTCCCAATTGCTTCCCTACAATCAAGCGCTTATAAATGGGTTAGATCTATGACTTCATATTCTTCTCCTTACAAAACCTTTGATTTTCTCTCTTAAATTTTTTAAAATAACTTCTCTCTCTTTTAGGTTTAGAAAGTTTTAGGAACTCTCAACCCACGAACATAAGGATTATTTATAATATTGGGGGCCTTAGGGGCTCAAAAAGTCAAAAAAATCATGCAAACTCGTAAAGATCACCACGTCGGGCGATCGATTGCCTCCGGTGGGCGATCAATTGGCCAATGCGGCGATCAACTTTTTTCTTTTCTTTTTTTAAAGTCTTTTGCTAGTTTTTGACTAGCCTTCTTTTCATGTAATTTATTTTTGTAACAAGCTAGAATTAACTAAAGAAATGAATTTTTTTTATTCGAGACGCTAAACATTAATTTTTTTCATAAGATTCATGCATTTAAATTAAACACATTTATCTAGAAATTAATACAATTGCACAAATAACACGAAATAATTCTGGGTCTCTACAATCTAATATCCAATTGTGTTTAGACATTATTGAGTCCATTTCATTTTCCACAACTTCTCTCCAAAAGGAAGAGTCATTTGACTCAAATGTCTCCTTTAAAGAAATAAGATCATTCTCAACCATATAGGTATAAAAGTCAGACTCATAATCTTTACTCTTTTACTCTTTTTAGGTTCAATTTCAGCCTCATCTGAATTTATTAATTCAAGAATTTTAGAATTAGGATCACTAGATTCATTAGGATTTGGTTTATTAAACCCCCACTATTTGTATAATTAAATTGAAAAAGATTTTGAAAAAAAACCAGCTTCCCTTGATTCAATGATAACATTATTTTCAATGCCTAGAAATCTATATGCTTTACTATTTATTACATAACTAATAAAAACACATCTCATAGATTTAGGTCCTAATTTATTTATTTTAGGATCATTAAATCTAACCATTGCTAAATATCCTCATGTTTTAAAATAATTTAAATTTGGTTTTCTCTCTTTCCAAAACTCATATGGAGTTATTTTTGTTTTATAACTAGGTATTCTATTTTGAATATAATTAACAGTGAGAAGGGCTTCTTCTTATAAATTTAAAAGTATGCTTGAGCTGTTAAGCATTGCATTAACCATTTCTATCAATGTTCTATTTTTTCTCTCAACAACTCCATTTTGCTGAGGGATATAAGAAGCTGTAACTTGGTGTATTATTCTACTTGATTCACAAAATAAATCAAATTCATTAGAGGTTTATTCACCTACTCTATCACTCTTTAAAATTTAATTTTTAAATTTAATTGATTTTCAACTTCTGTTTTATAAATTTTGAACATATTCAAAGCTCCATCCTTAGATCTAATTAAATACACATATTTATATTTGGATTTTTCATCTATAAATGTAATAAAATATTTTTTACCACCTCTAGTAATTGTTTCTTTTAAATCACAAATATCAGTATGGATTAGGCCAAAAATTTATGAGGATTTGTCCACTTTGTGAAAAGATATTTTAGTTAATTTTGATTGATTACAGTATACACATTTATCAAAATCATTATCATTTAACTTAGGAATAATTCATAAATTACTCATACTTTTCACATATTTTTCATTAGTATGTCCTAATCGATTATGCCAAAAATTAATTGAACACACAATATAAGTAGAAAAAGAAATTTTATTGCTCAAATCAACATTTAGTTTAAACATGCCATTAGCTACATAGTATTTTCCTATAAATTCTTCAGACCTGGAAATTACATAGTTGTCAAACTCTATTACTTGTTTAAATCTAGCCTTGTTCAAAAGATAACACGACACCAAATTTTTTCGCAGATCTGGAATGTGTAGAACATCCTTCAGAATCACAAATTTCCCTAAAGTGAAATTGAGAATTATATCTCCAACTCCAACAACCTTAGAGGTTGAAGAGTTCCCCATCTGAACATCATGATTCCTTTTGCAGTCTCATAGTTTTTAAACCAATTTCTGTTTTAACAAATATACCTCATCGCACCCGTGTCTGCCCACCAACCCTCACTGAAACCCATCATGTTGATTTCAGTGATCATAGCCACTAAATGTTCTTCTACAACATTTGCTTGAGAATAATTTGTTTTACGGAATTGACAATTCTTAGCAAAGTGTCCAGATTTTCCGCAGACAAAGCAACCACTTGATATCGAGATTTCTCCTGTCTTCTTAAAAGGTTGAAATGACTTCTTATTCTTCATAGGCTTCTTGTTGGTTTTCAAGAATTTTTATTTTTTTCTTCCACGAAGAATCAACAAAATTTACCTTTGAAGTCATCTCAAAATTCTCTTCTTTTTTATCTTGAGTTTTAAATTCCTCTTCAATCCGAATTCTCATTACTTAATTTTCAATTGAAAATTCATTCGATTTATGGCGAAGGGAATTTCTGAAATCCTTTCATAAATGAGGAAATTTCTCTACAATAGCAGCCACTTGGAATTGTTCTAGAATTAACATTCCCTCAATAGTAACCTCATGGATTATTATTTGAATATCCTGGGTTTATTTTACTACTATTTTTTATCAACCATACCAAACTTCAAAAATCTGCTCAATGCATATTTTTTAGACCCAGCCTCCTCAATTTGATATTTTTTTCTCTAAAGCTACCCATTAACTTTTTATAGATTTTTCAGTG
The DNA here is from genome assembly GCA_015143295.1 of Tetracentron sinense. NCBI lineage: Eukaryota > Viridiplantae > Streptophyta > Magnoliopsida > Trochodendrales > Trochodendraceae > Tetracentron > Tetracentron sinense. Next base: position 35,389,271 of record CM026556.1, read on the forward strand.
CAATATAAATCATACATAGCATTTGTCATGTCATTTGCATTGAAAATCTGTAGATTCTCATCTTTCCTTATAATGAGATCTACCTGGTTCTTCTTCTTCTTCGTTAGGAACATCAGCTAAAAACATATGATAACTTAAGCAATGTGAGCAGAAAAACATTTTCTATTGCCAATGCTTGAAATTAAAACCATAAAAAATTGCAGTCCTAATCACAGAATCATTCGTTCTAACATTTACAATAGACATGTCGAATTGTCTTAAAATTGTCGTTCCAAGGTTACCTGTAAACGCTTATTCCAGAGAAATGTAGGTTCAGAAAACTCGAACAATACAGAAACAACTTCTATTCCAAAATTTTCTGCACTTGAAAATTGGTCAGAAACGTTGGCAGTTCGTGTGAGGTGAGGTGCGGATAACGTCGCTCTCTTTAAGACAATTTGCGCCCCCACAGATGCACTGGGTTATTGGTCACAATGCTTCTAGGATACAACAACTCCACACAAATCTATCATTGACTGTAGATGTGCACCTTCTACAATCGTACACCACTCTGTAATCTTAACTAAACAAAAGAACTTCAAAAATAATGAGAAAACCCCGAAAGCTAAAATGCTTTATAGAATACCAGAAATTTTGTGTATAAAATCGGTCTAGAAACTCCTCTTACATAGAGTAAGGAAGAAATCTTTGGTTTCCAAAACTGTCAAGTTAATACCGAATTTAATCTCAATTAATTACCTCTAAGAAGAATAAATCAGTCATAAGAAATTAGTGGTATATATGCCAAACGGTAACCTTGTTTAATATAATTAAAATACTAATGAGTTTTGTATAAAAATAATATTTAATCAAAGACTTAGCCTAGCCCAACCCATCCTGGCTCGGCACGCGCGTGTGAGTTGAAACATAGTATTTTGACAACATGCAATGGGTTGGTAGACAACAAATTCAAAGGCCCAAAGCCTTCTACCAACTCTTCATCTTATAAGGAGGTAAAACATTTCATATTTTTCCAATGTGGGACTAAAAGAAGTACCTAAACACAAAAGACTTAGTTTTTCCTCTTGGTTTTGAATCACATAAACACCGAAAACCACAACATTTTTTTGTCCTCGCACATCATGTATTTATGAAAGTATCAGGATGTTCTGATAAGACATTGCAAGCACTTATGGGCATGACTATACTTTGAACAAGAACTATTATGGTGCCTTCGTTTGGAAAGTGAAAATCAAGGATGAAATATGGAAGATAGAAACATTGTTGTAAGGCTGAGTGTCACAACTCAGAGAGCTTTCTTTACAGGAGTACAGATCTCTCATTGTTGGATTATTCTATCTCATGGGTTCAACCCTTTTTATAGATATTTCAGTCATAAGTTGGAGACACTGAATATAGAGTTTCATGTGATTAATGTGTACCATTAAATGGCATTCACAATTGTTGTTATGTATTCAAAGAGTTACTAATGGCTCTTATAGCCATTAGTGTTAACAATCGTTTCCACAAGTAGGGGCGTCAATGAGTTGGGATAATTTGGCTTGCATTTTTCTAATTTTGAATGAGCTAGCGAAAGCCTGGGATGTTTACATGAGGTTTTGTGGCTGGGTGAAAAAACCCCATTAGCTAGCCTCAGTTTGGTTGAAGAATCATGACGGTGTGATTAGAGCATGATTAATTGTTTGGAATCCATGATCTGGATTCTTGGTAGTAGAGGATGGTTGTAGAGGGTGAAGACACTTATGGGTAATTTAGGTATTTTGTCTTAAACTTAATAACCTAATGTTGCTTAATCATAGACATTCTCAAATATTATTGTACTAAATTTTGAGTCTTAAACCGAATAACCTAATGTTGCTTAATCTAATGGACATTCTCAGACAGTATTCTAATAAACTTTAAAGACAGTTATAACTGAAAACTGAATCTGATGACACCTCACTGTCTCACTTGTCAAAAGTGATAGTTTATCAAGGTTTTCTATTTTCATCCCCAAAAAAAATTTAAAAAATTGGAAGTGCAATTGGCCGAGAATAAAAATAGCACTCTTCATAGGAAATGGGAATAACGGTCAGAAGTTGGTTATGGCTACTGAGACCATCTATGGGCTGAGACTGTCCGGTTAACATGGACCAGCACAAGCCCCGAGCTGTTTTTTTTTCTTTGGACTTTGCTAGTGAGACCGTAAAAAGGCCTAGATAGATGCACGGGATTTTAGGTGGAGCCCACGTTCAAATGGTAGCTCCCCCCAACAGAAACTTTATCCTATTCTTGGGGGAATATCCTTATAAGTTGAATTATTTACCAAAAAGAAAAGAAAAATCTTTATAAGTAGAATTATTGAAAAACATTTCTAACTATAACATTTTATTCTATTATTGAATAACAATTAAAGGCAAGTGGGATCCCACAAATCACAATCCTAGCCTTCAGAGCTATCCTGGATACAGACAGGATCCCTTAATTGCTTATTTTACTTTCAACACTCTAACAGAAGTATATAATCAAGAGCTCGATCTTAACTAGTAAGGACGTTGGCCTACATAGTTGCCTGGGGGATCATAGTTGCAAGTGATGAAGAACCACCCATTGTTGCATCGTACTCTAGCGCACCCAACACGAACTGAATTGCGCCAAACCACCTGAGTGTAGTGCAGGCACTCTCCCCCTACACACGAGTTTGAGTCATAATTGTAGTTATTCTTCTCCGACACCCACAAGTTCACGGCAGCTGTGCCCGTAAAATCGCCACTGCCTATGGCAATGTTCTCACCGTAGCGTCCACCTGAATGTTGGAGAGCACAGTCACCAATCCTCTGATTTGCATAGTTCTGTGCGTACGCTGCTACACTGTTGTCCCATGCAATTGAACCGACGCCCACCTGTGAACGAGCCGTGTTGTGAGCGTTAACGTAGTCTTGTGGGGAGTTTTGGGCATGGGAGACGTGGACCAGGGCTAAGCCTGTAAGACACACAAGAGCTAATGAAATCCTACACAAACCCATCTTTCTTTCTTCCTATACTACAAGAGAGATATGGTTGGGGTATTTATAGCCAATAAGTCACAGAAACTATAATTCATAGACTTGGGACTTAGAAGGCGAATGTTCAAGCTCTATACTAGACCGATCAAGGAGCCTCTAGGGTAACCATCCAATACGTCCCCCTTGGACATGATTAAGCCACTAACGTACCGTGACCTTTAGGTAACAATATTGAAAAAGTAAGCCTTTGGAGAAAAATTAAGGAAAGACACGAGGCAGATATGGCCTTCATTATTCCTTTATTAAACAAACTTATATTTCCATAATTTTCTTTCTTTTAAAAAAGACAATAATAATAATGACCAGCAAAATCAGTAAAAATTTTATACCAAGAACTATACTCAAAAATTGGAATTTCCTTGCCTAGATTTACTGAATACGAAATTTGATATTCCCAATATTTACTCGAGGGTATCTGAGCAGCTGAGCAGGGGCGAGGAGGAACCATGCCCCGCCCCTCCAACCCCCAATGAAAAGCTTTTATATAGCTAGGTATCATCTTTTTAAAAAGCAAATAATATGATTAATATGAAATTTTTATTATAATAATGCCCCCTCCACCCCAATCAAAATTAGGGACTTTGGTCCCAGCCAATTGCGATTGAACTGAACTCGCACTCACAAAGCCTAATAACTGCCTTTTTTAACTCTGGTTAAGAAATTTTAACTTTTAGGGTTAAGATTTTTTTAAAAAAAAATTTCTAGAAAACCAAAGGTTAGATTGTTGAACCCTATGAATTAGTAAATCTTAACCACAGTTAATAGGGTTAAAAGAGACACATGTTGATGCGTGCAATTGAACTCTTCCGAGTTTAACCGCAATTAACTTTGATCCCAACTCTGAATTATGATGTAATTGTTGATTATGTTAGAAGTTTGGACGCCTCAAAATGTTATAATTTTTTTATATGCATAATATAAATTTTTTATAAAGATAATTAAATCTATTCATATAATGGGAGTAAAAACAATGTCGGGGCTAATTTTAACCTTTAGGGTTAAGAATTTTTTTAATTTTTTCTAGAAAACCAAAGGTTAGATTGTTGAATCCTATGGATTAGTAAATCTTAACCACAGTTAATAGAGTTAAAAGAGACACGTGTTGACCTGTGCGTGCAATTGAACTCTCTTGAGTTTAATCGCAATTGACTTTGATCCCAACTCCAAATTATGATGTAATTGTTGATTATGTGGGAAGTTTGGACGCCTCAAAATGTTATAATTTTTTTTTATGTATAATATAAAATTTTTATAAATATAATTAAATCTATTTATATAATGGGTGTGAAGAAAAATATCTGCTCATTCATTTTCTTAATACATGTAGTTCGGCTCCCCCCCTCCCCCAAAAAAATGGTCAGATCTCTTGCCCATCTATTTACCGATGTTACATTTGTACAAGACAAGCTATATATATTGGCCTTTAAAGACTCTGACCACGGGAAGAACATAGACAATTTGCTTCCTTATAAGAGATACGATGAACCATAGCTTTTAGAAATAATTTCTCTCTTTTCCAACCGTCTAAGTGAAGACTAGTGGCTATTTTTTATTTTAAATTCTCACTTTATTTATTTTTTAAATCTCATTCTATAGTTGTTCTTTTATCCCCTTAGATTGCGTTTGAAGGAAAATAAAAATAAACATTATCTCTAATGCAATTCTCATACAAACTATATATTTGTAAAGAGAACATGCATGTAGACGTATGAGATCATCTTCATTTTCTTATCAACTGGTTACTTCTGTTTTGATCCTTTCGGGTTGGGGGGCAATGATGGGGATGGTCACGCCCTCAATTATGTCATTTTGGGTGAAGGAGATTGACCATTAGGTCACGTACCACCACAGTAGAGGAAAACAAAAAATAGAGGAGAAATGGTGCGAAAACACGGAGCTCTTTGTGGAATTTTTCTGGGATAATGATAGCCACACTTCCTTTTCTTATGCAATCTCTTTGTGAGTCTCTTTGTGGGTCTGTGTCAGTTGACACCGGAATTTTTCCCATCGTTCGTTTCCTTTTTGTCACAAAGCTATAACCATTTGGGGGGTGGTTGATACAAGTCAAGAGATTGTCCCTACCATATCCTAATCGAATGCTCTTTCGATACCTTAGGCCTCTCTTGTTATATCACCCGAGAAAAACTTGCATCAATTTACACACCACCTCCTCATGAGTAATAACTACTAAGGGGCTCACCCACCTTCCCTGGTAAAAGGAAAAGACATTGGATTCTCTCAGTTATAACTTAATTGGAGGTGACATGTGTCCATTTTCCATCCATGCTAACGTTAATACTAACAGAAGGTTAACGGCACTTTGATGATAAGGACAGATGTCATATCCAGAGAATCAGAGTCTTGATGTTGTCGCATAATAGTGAACACGTGTCGTCTCACGATTATAACCGGTATCTTTGACACTGGTTTAACCTAATTAAGATGATCATAACTATGGAGGTGTGATATGCGCGCACTCAAGCAACTTGACTCAGATCACTCGAGCTAGCATTTGGAATAAAACGAATCAAGCAAAGCTTCTTCTTCTTTTTCTTCTATGATCTATGAATTTTTCACTTATTTTTTATTCTTTGGGTGCATCTTTGAAAATAAATAAAAAATTTAATTATATTACTTACTTGAGTTTGGACTAAAGAAAAATTTAAATTTAAATATGAATGAAATCCTCATTTTGAAAGAAAACTTGAGACTTGGTATTCTCCTCGATCTCTTTTATTTCCATAAAAAAATTCTTTTCAACCGAACACTAGAAAATGAAGTTTTCTATCAATTTTTTTCCACGCCCTATTTTCTCGAGAACCAAATATGGGGTTAGTGTACTCAACAATCTACTTGGTTATTAGAAAAAAAAATTAGCCCTATGAGTCAAAACTTCTTAACCAGGGTTAAAAAGGGCTTTGTGAGTGCCAACTCGGAGAGTTCAATGAAGGATCCGGACTCCTCGTATAACAACGTTTGAGTCAATAAGCTTAAGAGATGATTCTTAAGTGGCCAGACATATCGGCTGTAATCTTTACTTAGATTACACTTCACAACCATCTTCGAATGAAATACGTCAAGCCTAGCCTGAAATAAGCAGGTTCAATTAGGCCGGCTCTTTAGTTAAATGGGTCTAGTCCGGGTCAAATCGGGTTAATCTCGTCTAAGTAAGAAGAAGAGAACACGATCAATGTAAACCTTTGCAGTATTTTTTAGTCACGCATCATGTATTTACGATGGTATCAAGATGTTTTTATGGTGCCTTCGCTGTTGAAACTGAAAATCAAGGATGAAAGATGGAAGATAGGAACATTACATGAGGCTAGGTGTCGCAACTCAAAGAGCTTTCTTTATAGGAATACAGATTTCTCATTGTTGGATTATTCTATCTCATGGTTTCAACCCGTTTTATAGATTTGTAATAGTAACCCCTCCGGAATTTCAGCCATAAGTTAGAGATAATGAATAGGTTGTTTTATGTCATTGATGTGTGCCATTAATTGGCATTCACAATTGTTGTTACGGATTCAAAGAGTTACTAATGGCTCTCATGGCCATTAGTGCTAACATTCGTTTCCTCGAGTATGTGTGTCAATGAGCTAGGCTAATTTAACTTGCATTTTTGTAATTTTGAATGAGCTAGCGTAAGCCTGGCCTGTTTTGTAGATAATCATGCCAAACACACCTAAACCAATTCTATTATAAGAATTAGAAAAACAATGCCCAATAACCTCCTACTCTCTCCCGCCATTTTCCATTAAAAAAAAATAGAGATAGTCTTTGGTTCCATCTTTTGGAGCCTTCCTTAAGATATTCTTTGGATTGAGAATCATATTCATCCAATCACGACATAGCCAATCTTCTATTTTATTTTATTTTCATTTTAAGATTATCTCTTATGCTTTATTAGCAAAATTCTTCTAGTCAAACTTTTCATTTTCTTCCCAAATTTCTTGAATTTAAGTTAGGGGCGGGTGGAGTTCACAACACTCGCACCCTCTTAGGAATGGAACCCGGACCAAATGAGTGGTGACCTAGGAAGCACGGATACTTTGAAAATGGAAACGTATCGTATCGCCGTACCCGTATCGCCGTATCGGATACAGCATTTCTAAGCTAAAACTTAGCTGTTTTCATAATTTCTGCCGTATCGCCCGTATCGCCGTATCTAAGTATCGCCGTATCCGTGCTTCCTAGGTGGTGACTAGCACACAGTACCGATGGGGCAAGCCTTGCTTTTCCAACTAAGCAAGTATAAATGTAAAAAACACTACCAATGAGAGTTTGGAAGTTTTGAGGTGCAGTCGTCAATATATTCGGGGTGAGCCAAGCACTACCCGCAGTTTATTGAACTGGAACGCAGTGAGTCATGAACCCTCTTGGGAGTGGTTGTAAAGGGTGAAGATACTTATGGGTAATTTAGGTATTTTGCCTTAAACCTAATATCCTAATGTTGCTTAAACTAACGTTGGCATTCTCAAACATTATTGTACCATATATATAAAGACAGTTATAACTGAAAACTGAATCTGGCCTACATGTTACCGACTCTTCATATGATGACTCTTCACTGACTCACTTGTCAAAAGTGATAGTTTATCAAGGTTTTCTATTTTCTTCCACACAAAAAAAAAAATGGGAAGTGCAATTGGCCGAGAATAAAAATAGCACTCTTCATAGGAAATGGGAGTAACGGTCTGGAGTTGGTTATTATTCGTGGGGGCTTTTTGCTACTGAGACCGTCTAGGGCGAGACTGTCCAGTCAGCCAGGGCAAGCATGAGCCCTGGGGGTCTCCTCGATCCCTAGACAGTCTCAGAAATTTTATCCTATTCTTGGGGGAATAATCTTATAAGTTGAATTATATACCAAAAGTAAAAGAAAAATCTTTGTAAGTTGAATTATTGAAAAACATTTCTAACTTTAACATTTTATTCTATTATTGAATGACAATTAAAGGCAAGTGGGATCCCACAAATCACAATCCTAGCCTGCAGAGCTATCCTGGATACAGACAGGATCCCTTAATTGCTTATTTTACTTTCAACACTCAAACAGAAGTATATAATCAAGAGCTCGATCTTAACTAGTAAGGACGTTGGCCTACATAGTTGCCTGGGGGATCATAGTTGCAAGTGATGAAGAACCACCCATTGTTGCATCGCACTCTAGCGCACCCAACACGAACTGAATTGCGCCAAACCACCTGAGTGTAGTGCAGGCACTCTCCCCCTACACACGAGTTTGAGTTATAATTGTAGTTATTCTTCTCTGACACCCACAAGTTCACGGCCGCTGTGCCCGTAAAATCGCCACTGCCTACGGCAATGTTCTCACCGTAGCGTCCACCTGAATGTTTGAGAGCACAGTCACCAATCCTCTGATTGGCATAGTTCTGTGCGTACGCTGCTACACTGTTGTCCCATGCAATTGAACCGACGCCCACCTGTGAACGAGCCGTGTTGTGAGCGTTAACGTAGTCCTGTGGGGAGTTTTGTGCTTGGGAGACATGGACCAGGGCTAAGCCTGTAAGACACATAAGAGCTAATGCAATCCTACACAAACCCATCTTTCTTTCTTCCTATACTGAAAAAAAGAGAGATGGTAAGGGGTATTTATAGCCAACAAGTCACAGAAACTATCATTCATAGACTTGGGACTTGGAAGGCGAATGTTCAAGCTCTATACTAGACCTATCAAGGAGCCTCTAGGGTAACCATCCAATACATCCCCCTTGGACATGATTAATCCACTAACGTACCGTCACATTTAGGTAACAATATTGAAAAAGTAAGCCTTTGGAGAAAAATTCAGGAAAGAGCCGTGGCAGAAAGACCTTATTCCTTTATTTTTATTTTTGGTCACTCATTATTCCTTTATTAAACAAACTCATATTTACATTATAATTTTTTTTTTGAATTTAATAATAATAATGATTAATGACCCGCATAATCAGCAAAAATTTAAAACCAAGAACTATACTCAAAGATTGGAATTTCGTTTCCTAGATTTACTGAAAATGAAATTCGATATCCCACTATTTACTCGTGGGTATCCTCCTATAGAAGATCAGCGATAGTTTGCTCCACTCGCGAGGAGTGAACTATTGCTCCTCACTCTCATATAGCCGACCCTTGAACTCCCACTAACTCCAGTTAGTGTTTTTTAATCCTTTAGTTTATTCTTTTTTAATTTATTTTTCAAAAAACCAAGCGTAGATGGGTAATTTTTATGCCCCCCCCCCCCCCCCCCCCCCCCCCCCCCCCGCCCAAAAGAAAAAAGTAAAAAATGTAAATTTTTACTTTCATATACCTAGGTATAATTCTTTTAAAAAGCAAATAATATGATTAATATGTAATTTTTATATATAATGCCCCCACCTCCTCAATTAGGGACCCTGGATCCCAGCCAATTGCGATTGAACTGAACTTGCACTCATAAAGCCTTATAACTGCCCTTTTTAACTCTGGTTTAACCTTTAGGATTAAGATTTTAAAAAAAAAAAAAATTCTAGAAAACCAAAGGTTAGATTGTTGAACCCTATGGGTTAGTAAATCTTAAACCACATTTAATGGGGTTAAAAGAGACACGTGTTGACCTATGGGTGTAATTGAACTCTCTCGAGTTTAATCACAATTGACTTTTATCTCAACTCCAAATTATGAAGTAATTGTTGATTACGTGTGAAGTTTGGACCCCTCACAATGTTATAATTTTTTTTATGGGTCCTATTCTTCTCCAATTGTAACCGGTTTTGCCAAAACCGGTTACACCCCTGAGGTGGCCACATGTCCCTTTTGACACCTCTTAAAATGGTTAAGATTCATTCACCCTTAAGCTTCACCCACCTATCCTTGGTTTCTAGAAAATAATATTTGAGAAATTTGTTAACCATGGTTAAAACTTACCAACTCCCGGGGTTAATTTCTTAAAAACAATTTTTCTAAAAACCACAATAGGTGGGTGAACCCTAGGGGTAGGTGAATCTTAACCACAGTTAAGGAGTGTAAAAAGGGACATGTGGCGACCACAGGGGAGTAACCGGTTTTGTCAAAAACCAGTTACAATTGGAGAAGATAACCGGTCTTTTTTGATATGTATAATATAAAAATTTTATTAATATAATTAAATCTGTTTATATAATGGGAGTCAAAAAAAAAATCTAGGGGTTACGCCCCCCAAACCCCAAGTCCCGTAATACTTAGTGCACACTTGATCACTTTAAGCAAAACTCATTCATTTTCTTAATACATGTACTTTGGCTCCCCCAAATAAAAATTCATGGCTCCGCCGCTGGGCTTGAATGTTTAAGGTCCAGATCTCTTGTACATCTATTTACCGATGTTACATTTGTTCAAGACAAGCTATATATATTTTGGGCTTTAAACACTCAAGACCACGGGAAGAACATAGACAATTTGCTTCCTTATAAGAGATACGATGAACCATAGCTTTTAGAAATAATTTCTCTCTTTTCTAACCGTCTAAGTGAAGACTAGTGGCTATATTTTATTTTAAATTCTCACTTTATTTATTTTTTAATTCCCACTCTATAGTTGTTCTTTTATCCCCTTAGATTGCGTTTGAAGGAAAATAAAAATAAACCTTATCTCTAATGCAATTCTCATACAAACTATATATTTGTAAAGAGAACATGCATGTAGACATATGAGATAATCTTCATTTTCTTATCAACTGGTTACTTCTGCTTTGATCCTTTCGGGTTGGGGGGGATGGTCACGCCCTCAGTTATGACATTTTGGGTGAAGGAGATTGACCATAAGGTCACAGACCACGTTAGAGAAAAACAAAAAGTAGAGAAGAAATGGTGCCCGCAACGATGGGTTCAATTGCCTTGTTGTGATGAGAGACCCAGTAATCTAGATTAGGGGATAACGGGCGTTTCGTCAACCACGCTACTAAACTCCTCTTTTTCGCATACCCGCAGAGAAAAAGACAGAGCTCTTTGTGGAATTTTTCTGGGATAATGCTAGCCACACTTCATTTTCTAATGCAAACTTCATTTTCTAATGCAATCTCTTTATGAGAAGGCGTTGGTGCAAAACACGGCTCAATTCCCTTTTTTTGTTTTTTTTTTTTTTTTCGGTAATCATCTAAAAATTTATTCTTCTAAAAAAGGGGTGACCATGAGCTTGAAAATTAAAATTTCTACCAGAAAAAACCAGATTTTCCTTAGTATAGAATCCCAATCTAATAAGATTTGAGGCCTCCAAATCCGCTACTTTTGCAAGATTATGAGCAGCAGTATTCTGAGTTCTTCGCACCCACTGAATATTGGACTTAGGAAAGTTTCTCCATAAGATCAATATGTCCTAGAAAATAGCTTGGATATCCCAATGAGGGGTCATTTTTCCTTCACTGATAGCATTTCAAAGAGGTGTTTTCCTATGTTAGGTTCACAAGAAAAGGGATAGAAGGAAAAAAAATAAGTTAAGGATCGATGATGCAAGGGGGGCATCTCAGCTTCCTTTTCTTGTCACGTGTCCTCCTTTTGACTCTCCTTAACTGTAGTGAAGATTTGCTCTCCCTTAGGGTTCACCCATCCTTGGTTTTAACTAGAAAAATAAAATTAAAAAAATTTAACCATGGGCTTAAAAAAACTTAACATGAGTTCTTGGCAATTGAAGGGGCATCTTTGTGAGAGCGAGGAGCAATAATTCGCTCGGCCATGGAGCGAACTATTGCCCATAAGTTAATTCCTAGGTATGTTCGTTTCACAAGCAAATAAGTTAAAAGAAAATGAATTTTGTGTGTTTGGTTCAAGAAAGTTAGAATGAAAGTAAAAAAAATAAAATTTCTTCTTTTCTAAAATGCTAATTTGTCATATGCATATTTACAAGTTAAATACTTAACGATGTGATATTTGTGAAGTGTAATTTTTTTTAAAAAAAATTAGATATTTGTGATGTAATTTTCTCTCAAAATAATTTTTTTATAGGAGAATTTATATTAAAAGAAATGAAGGAAAATTGCTAAATTGGTATTGTTTAGAATCTACTTTCTTGAGAAAGTGAGTTATTCTTGTTAGGGGTGTCAAAACAGCCCTTGATGAAGGGTAGGCCCAACCCAGCCCGCCACAAGGAATTGTATCCATCGCACAAGACTACCAAGTCATGGCGCAGCCCATGAGAAAAAAATGCGTTTGAATAATCGAGACTTGGAAGTCTAAACGATGGAATATGTATGATTAGAATGGTCAACAAGACCTCAGGAAAGAGATGGTCTTGTGAATCATTTGTGGGTCTGTATCAGTTAACACCGGAATTTGAACCGACTCCTATATATCTTCAATGGATTACTATCCAGCGTTCGTTTCCTTTTCGTCACAAAGCTATAACCATTTGGGGGGTGGTTGGTACGAGTCAAAGAGATTGTCCCAACTATATCCTAATCGAATGCTCTTTTAATGCCTTAGGCCTCTCTTGTTACATCACCCTAAGAAAAACTTGCATCAATTTACACACCACCTCCTCATGAGTAATAAGGGGCTCATCCACCTTCCCTGGCAAAAGGAAAAGACCTTCGATTCTCTCAAGTTATAACTTAATTGGAAGTGATATGTGTCCATTTTCCATCCATGCTAATGTTAATACTAACAGAAGGCTAACTGTACTTTGACGGTAAGGACAGATGTCATATCCAGAGAATTTCAAGTCCTTTAATGTACACTAACGTCGTCAGAGTTTTGATGTTGTCGCATAATTAGTGAACACATGTCGTCTCAGGATTATAACCAGTCTCTTTGACACTGGTTTAACATAATTAAGATGATCATATCTATGGAGGTGTGATATGCACTCAAGCTAGGCTCGCTCGTGGGCTTGCTTCAACTTGACTCAGCTCACTTGAGCTAAGCTTTAGTTAGCATTTTTGATAGAACGAATCAAGCAAAGCATCTTCTTCTTCTTCTTTCTATGAATTTTTCATTTATTTTTTATTGTTGGGGTGCATCCTTGAAAATAAATGCAAAATTTAATTATATTACTTACTTGTGTTTGGATTAAAGAAAAATAGAAAACATATTTTAGAGGAAATCAAATCCTCACTTTCAAAGAAAATTTGAGACCTGTTATTCTCCTTGATCTCTTTTATTTGTTAGGGTCATTTAGGTAGTTTTCCCAAAATTCTTTCTAACCAAACACTAGAAAATTATTATTTCTATCACTTTTTTTTACACACCCTATTATCTCGAGAATCGAACAAGGGGTAAGTGTACTCAACAATCTACCTTGGCTATTAGAAAACAAAATTTGAAAAAATAATTAACCATATGAGTCAAAACTTCTTAACCAGGGTTAAAAAGTGTAACGACCCGGAATGTTAATATAATAAAATTATGTGTTTATGGATCCTTAATTGAGTTTAATTAGTTAAGTGTTGGTTAAATTAGTGAAAAGTAGGTTTTGTTCGGGATTAGATTGTACCGATAAAATTTCAGTATTTTTCCTCGAGAATCATACATAATGTACAGATCGACTATCCGGACGATCACCCGCGGTTCCAATTCCGTCGTGTATGGATTCGCGAGACCGCTAGGGTATTAAATGTAAGAAAATTGAGAAAACCAGGAAATTATAGATTTTTCGGAATTCAGTTGGAACTCGATAATTGTTGACCCAAGAAAACAGTCAACCGGTCAAATGAGTTGACCCAATCAACTCTCCACACCATTAATGGTTATGTGCTTTGCACATGATCTCACCCCATTATACTCACGGTGGAGTTTGGCCAGCCAAACTCTATTTTCTAGAGAGAGAAAGTCTAGAGAGAAAGAGAGAGGAGAGAGAAAGAAGAGAGAAGAAAAGGAGAACCAATCTTGGGGTATTTTGACGCTCCCGACGCGTTGGTAGCGTCCGATTTCTTCCCCGGCACCTCGGTTGGCGTGTAAAGAGAGAAAAAGAAAAAGTTAGAGAAAGAAAATGCAAGTTAGAGAGAGATGCTCTACCTTGAGCTTGATCGCTCTTCTGAGCGTATTGGCGGTGGCCGTTTCTTCCCTAAGCATCTCGAAATCCATGTAGGGAGGTAAAACCCTTTCTTTTTTTCCTATTTTAAGCTATGTGGAATGCATGTATTATTTGGCGTGGATGAAAAAGGGTCGGAGACCCCGTGTATGTTGTATGAGAAGGTGTTGGGGCTTGAAAAAGTGAATATAAGGGTGTAGCCCTCGGTCTAGGATGTAAAAACACCGGATTTAGGCTCATTGTGTGAATGACGTGGATGGAAAAGGGTTCGATGTGCGTGAAAAATGAGGAGAGGGGTATAGCCCTCAGTCTTGGGTATCAAAACCCCAGATTTAGGCTCACTGTGTACTGGGCGATCAATCGCCCAGCACTGAAGATCGATCGCCAGTGCACAGACCTGTATTTTTGGGCTGTGATGATATAGGGACTTTAGGTGGACCTTCGAGGAGCTTGGATTGGGTCCCAGGTATGTGGTATCGTCACCCTAAGGTGTCGAAATGTCTGTCTGAGTGTCGTGTAAGGCGATGAAGACATCCATCAGCCTAGAAATGTTCCCTAATGGGACAGTATGTTATTGAACTTGATTCATGGGCGTGAGGCCTAACTGTTGCAGTTAATCAAGCGAGACTTGAGTTAACTGGGATTAGTCTTGTGGTTAGAAAACCTAACCAAGGTTAAGTATAGTCTGTGGTTTCTCTTTGACTAGGTTAGGAGTGGCGGTGTCCTGTAAGGCCTGTGGTTCCTCCGTGACTAATAATCGGGAGATGTCGGTCTGTTTGTCAAGGTCGTTCATGGTTCTTCTTGGGGTAGGTCAGGAGTAGCAATGTCCAGTAAGGCCCGTGGTTCCTCCGTGATTTATAGTCAGGAGATGTCGGAGTCCAAGAGAGTTTCAAGTGGCTGAACATCAAATAGTGTATAGTCCGAGGTTCCTCTCTGATTGGGTTAGAAGATGTCGACACCGTGTCTATCAGGGTCCCTTCTTGGTGGAACGTCAGGAGATGTCGGCATTGGTAAATATGTCGGGGTTCCTCCATAGACTACCCAGAAGATGATGGTAGGCAGGTTGGTCGTGGTTCATTCTTGACTGATATTCAAGGCGTTGATAGCGAATATACGGTAGATGTTGTCAGTCAGTTGAATTGATAAATATGTCCTTATAGGGTGAATCCCCCCAGGTTGTGTGTGTATCTTCGGATACGAAGTTGTCTAGGTCAAAGTACTCAGGGTTTATGTATTTAGCTAAGTCGGTGTACTCAGGGTTTGGTATGAAATTTTTAGATTCCAAGTAGTTGGGTTGGTATACCCAAGGTTTAGTCGTGTTCAGGTGAAAGCCGGAACATCATATGTGAGTCTAGACGACGTCATGTATAGTTATAATTTAGAAACTTTAAGATAAACATTTATAGGCTGTGGCCAGTTAATAGAGTCTAAGGACTCGAAATGAAACATGATTGATGATTGAAATAATAACTTGGTAATAGGAATACAATTTCATAAATGAATTCTATAATTCGAAAATAATGAGAAGTTGGGAACCTCAGATAGGGTGACATCACCCTAAGTGACCTTGGGTCACAATTTATTATATATTGTTATATTCTATTATATCATGCAAACTGAACTGTCTATTATAGCATTATTGATGTGTGTTATTATGTGAAAAATAGTCTAGATAGACTGTGGTTTTTTGGGCTTCATAACTCACTTACGTTTCATGTCAGCAAATCTTAAAGCTGCTGATCAATAGGTGATAGACCTTTGGATTTTAGATATTGTACCCAGCACAATAGTGACGCCTACTTTTATAAAATAGACTTAATGTAATTAATATAGGTATATGGTTTATATGATGGCTATTGTCATGACAATTTATATTACTTTATCGAAAGCATCTGATAAATGTTTTAAATTTCTTATATTTTCGCGGGTAAAGTCTTCCACTTGTGTGATAATGAAGAACGGGCACGCGTTTCCGAACATGATTCCCTAGGCGCGGGTTCGGGACGTCACAAAAAAGGCTCCGTGAGTGCCAACTCAAGAGTTCAATGAAAGGATCCGGACTCCTCTTATAACAACGTTTGATACAATAAGCTTAAGAGATGATTCTTAAGTGGCCAAACATATCAGCCGTAATCTTTTCATAGATTACGCTTCACAACCATCTTTGAATGAAATACGTCAAGCCCAGCCTGAAATAAGTAGGTTCGATTAGACCAACTCTTTAGTTAAATGGGTTTGATCTGGGTCAAATCAAGTTAATCTCATCTAAGCAAGAAGAAGAAAACACGATCAATGTAAACCTTTGCATGCACTAATTTTTAGTTGCACATCATGTATTTATGAAGGTATCAGGATGTTTTTATAATCCGTCGCAAGCACTTATGGGCACGACTATACTTTGAACAGGATCTATTATGGTGCCTTCACTGTTGAAAACTAAAAATCAAGGATTAAAAAATGGAAGATAGGAACATTGTCATGAGGCAGGATGTGGCAACTCAGAGAGCTTTCTTTACAGGAATACAGAGTCTCTCATTGTTGGATTATTCTATCTCATGGGTTCAACCCTTTTATAGATTTGCAATAGTAACCCCTCCAGAATTTCAGCCATAAATTGGAGGTAATGAATAGGTTGTTTCATGCCATTGATGTGTGCCATTAATTGACATTCACAATTGTTGTTACGGATTCAAAGAGTTACTAATGGCTCTCATGGCCATTAGTGCTAACATTTGTTTTCTCGAGTAGGGGTGTCAATGAGCTGGGCTAATTTAACTTGCATTTTTGTAATTTAGAACCAGCTAGCGCAAGCCTGGCCTGTTTACAAGATAAGAGTAGGGTGTCAATGAGCTGGGCTAATTTAACTTGCATTTTTGTAATTTAGAACCAACTAGCGCATGCCTGGCCTGTTTACAAGATAATCCTGTTTACAAGATAATCATGCCAAACACACCAAAACCAATTCTATTATAAGAAGTAGAAAAACAATGCCCAAATAACCTCCTACTCTCTCCCACCATTTTCTTATTAACAAAAATAGAAATATAGTCTTTTGTTCCATCTTTTGGAGCCTTCCTTGAGATATTCTTTGGATTGAGAATCATATTCATCCCGTCATGACTTAGCTAATCTTCTAATTTTATTTTATTTTCATTTTTAGATTATCTCTTCTGCTTTATCAGCGAAGTTCTTCTAGTCAAACTTTTTCATTTTCTTCCCAAATTTCTTGAATTTAAATTAGGGGCGGGTGGAGTTCACAACACTCGCACCCTCTCGGGAATGGAACCCGGTCCAAATGAGTGGTGACTAGCACACAGTTGCTTTCCCAACTAAGCAAGTATAAATGTACCCCACACTACCAATGAGAGTTTGGAAGTTTTGAGGTATTGTCGTCAATATATTCGGGGTGAGCCTAGCACTACCCGCAGTTTATTGAACTAGAACGCAGTGAGTCATGAGCCCTCTTGGGAGTGGGTGTAAAGGTTGAAGACACTTATGGGTAATTTAGGTATTTTGTCTTAAACCTAATATCCTAATGTTGCTTAAACTAACATTGACATTCTCAAACATTATTGTACCATAAATTTAAAGACAGTTTATAACTGAAAACTGAAAACTGAATCTGGCCTCCATGTTACCGACTCTTCATATGATGACTCTTCACTAACTCACTTGTCAAAAGTGATAGTTTATTAAGGTTTTCTATTTTCTTCCACACACAAAAATTGGGAAGTGTAATTGACCGAGAATAAAAATAGCACTCTTCATAGGAAATGGGAATAACGGTTAGCAGTTGGTTATTATTCTTGGGGGCCTTTTGCTACTGAGACCGTCTAGGGCGAGACAGTCCGGTCAGCCCGGGCCAGCATGAGCCCTGGGGGTCTCCTCGATCCCTAGACAGTCTCAGAAATTTTATCCTATTCTTGGGAGAATAATCTTATAAGTTGAATTATATACCAAAAAGAAAAGAAAAATCTTTATAAGTTGAATTATTGAAAAATTTTAACATTTTATTCTATTATTGAATAACAATTAAAGGCAAGTGGGATCCCACAAATCACAATCCTAGCCTGCAGAGCTATCCTGGATACAGACAGGATCCCTTAATTGCTTATTTTACTTTCAACACTCAAACAGAAGTATATAATCAAGAGCTCGATCTTAACTAGTAAGGACGTTGGCCTACATAGTTGCCTGGCGGATCATAGTTGCAAGTGATGAAGAACCACCCATTGTTGCATCGCACTCTAGCGCACCCAACACGAACTGAATTGCGCCAAACCACCTGAGTGTAGTGCAGGCACTCTCCCCCAACACACGAGTTTGAGTTATAATTGTAGTTATTCTTCTCCGACACCCACAAGTTCACGGCAGCTATACCCGTAAAATCGCCACTGCCTACGGCAATGTTCTCACCGTAGCGTCCACCTGAATGTTTGAGAGCACAGTCACCAATCCTCTGATTGGCATAGTTCTGTGCGTACGCTGCTACATTGTTGTCCCATGTAATTGAACCGACGCCCACCTGTGAACGAGCCGTGTTGTGAGTGTTAACGTAGTCCTGTGGGGAGTTTTGGGCTTGGGAGACATGGACCAGGGCTAAGCCTGTAAGACACACAACAGCTAATGAAATCCTACACAAACCCATCTTTCTTTCTTCCTATACTACAAGAGAGAAATGGTTGGGGTATTTATAGCCAATAAGTCACAGAAACTATAATCCATAGACTTGGGACTTAGAAGGCAAATGTTCAAGCTCTATACTAGACCGATCAAGGAGCCCTTAAGGTAACCATCCAATACATCCCCCTTGGACATGATTAAGCCACTAACGTACCGTCACTTTAGGTAACAATATTGAAAAAGTAAGCCTTTGGAGAAAAATTAAGGAAAGACACGAGGCAGAAAGGCCTTCATTGCCGCAAAATCAGTAAAATTTTATACCAAGAAGTATACTCAAAGATTGGAATTTCCTTTCCCAGATTTACTAAAGATGAAATTTGATATTCCCAATATTTACTCGAGGGTATCTTCCTCTTATAGATTATACAAATTAATGTATTTTCTCTAGATTTTCTCATTAGAAGAAGGAACCAAATCATCTGTGTTTTTCCCTATGGCCTGTGCAGCTGAGCAGGGTGAGGAGGGACCATCCCCTCCCCCCAAATGAAAAATGTAATTTTTCGCTTTTATATAGCTTGTTATAATTTTTTTAAAGCGACTAATAGGAGTAATATGTAATTCCCCCCCCCCCCCCCCCCCAAACAAATTAGGGACTCTAGATCCTTGGCCAATTGCAATTGAACTGAACTCACACTCACAAAGCCTTATAATTGCCCTTTTAATTCTGGTTAAGAAATTTTAACGGTTAAGATTTCTTTTTAGTTTTTTCTAGAAAACCAAAGGTTAGATTGTTGACCCCTATGGTTTAGTAAATCTTAACCATAGTTAATGGGGTTAAAAAAGACTCGTGTTGACCTGTGGGTGCAATTGAACTCTCCCGAGTTTAATCGCAATTGACTTTGATCCCAACTCCAAAGTATGATGTAATTATTGATTATGTGGGAAAATTGGACCCTCAAAATGTTATATAATTATTTTTATCTGTGAAATATATAAATTTTATAAATATAATTAAATCTATTTCTATAATGGGTGTCAAAAAAAAAATCTCGGGACTATGCTCCCAAACCACCAGGCCCATAATACTTTTTTTTTTGGAACTCGGGATGTGCCCAACCCTTTGGGTTAGGACTAATCCCCGAGGGTTCGACGTGAGCCTGCAACCCACCACACCAAGTAAGTCTGGGTAAACTCGTGCGGGGCTGACCCCAAAGGGGGAATGGGAAATGGAACCCAAGAGGCCAAGACCTCCCATTGGGGAAAAGCCCAGGAACCACTGGTCCACCCCTTAGAACTTAGTGCACACTTGATCACTTTAAGCAAAACTCATTAATTTTCTTAATATATGTACTTCAGCTCCCCCCAAAGAAATATTCCTGGGGTACCCCTACGCTTGAATGTTTGAAGGTCGGGATCTCTTGTACATCTATTTACCCTTACCCGATGTTACATTTGTACAAGACAAGAGATAGATATAATTAGGCTTTAAACACTCAAGACCACGGGGAAGAACATAGACAATTTGCTTCCTTATAAGAGATACGATAAACCATAGCTTTTAGAAATAATTTCTCTCTTTTCTAACCGTCTAAGTGAAGACTAGTGACTATTTTTTATTTTAAATTCTCACTTTATTTATTTTTTAATTCCAACTTTAAATTTGTTCTTTTTCCCCTTAGATTGCGTTTGAAGGAATATAAAAATAAACATTATCTCTAGTACAATTCTCATACAATCTATACATTTGTAAAGAGAACATGCATGTAGACATATGAGATCATCTTCATTTTCTTATCAACTGGTTAGTTCTGTTTTGATCCTTTCGGGTTGGGGATTGATGGGGATGGTCACGCCCTCAATTATGACATTTTGGGTGAAGGAGATTGACCATAAGGTCACGGACCACGTTAGAGAAAAACAAAAAGTAGAGAAGAAATGGTGCCCACAACGATGGCTTCAATTGCCTTGTTGTGACTTGTGAGGAGAGACACAATGATCTAGATTAGGGGCCTAATGGGCCTCTGGTCAACCATGCGACTAAACTTCTCTTTTTATCAAGTAACCTTTCGCATATCCGCAGAAAAAAAGACGGAGCTCTTTGTGGAATTTTTCGAGGATAATGCTAGCGACACTTCCTTTTCTAATGCAATCTCTTGACGAGAGGGTGGTGCCTGTTGGTGCAAAACAGGGTTCTTTCTCTTAACTCAAGAATCAAGACAAAAAAGAGGTATCTTTTTCTAAGTATATTCGTTTCACAAGAAGACGAATAGAATAAAAGAAAAGAAATTAAGTTTTTTTTAGGTGGAAATGTTATCATGTAACTAGCAGACATACTCTAAACTCACACACAGCCGGACCTAAGAGAAATAAGTTAATTCCTAAATCAATTAGTTTTGGGAAACTCCCAAAGTGTAAGTGTACTCCCATATATATTGTCAAATCCTAACTTTATCTCAATTACTATTATTATTATTATTTTGGTATGAGAACACGAGCGGTTAGGCCGCAACCCCGGTTAGCAAGTCAGTATATGTTCTAAGTTAAAGGGGGGTGGAGAGTGCAACCCACTCTCACCCTCTCGGGATTGGAACCCGGAACCTCCTTCCTAAGGAAGGGATACAACTACCATTGGGCTATTCCCAGGGTGTATCTCAATTATTAAATGGTTTGTTTCACAAGAAAAATGATAAAATTAATTAATTAAAAGAAAATGAAATTTTATTGTGTGTGTTTGGTTTGCTAAAAATTTATTGGGAAAGTAAAAATAAATAAATAATTCTTTCCTAAAATGCTCATTAGTTCTATGCATATATTTACAACTTGAATATTTAATGATTGGACATTTGTAAAGGATAATTTAAAAATATATATATTTTTCTTGATATTCATGTCTTAGTTTTCTATCAAAATATCTTCATCTTTTTTTATATAGAAAAACTTTTTTCAGAAAAAGTTAAAGAAAATTGGTACTATTTAGATTCTACTTTCTTGAGAAAATGAGTTATTCTTATAGAGCGAACAACAAAAAATGATTTAAAAAATGAGATTTTCCTTTACTTTCTTGTATTTTTTCTTGAAATGAGCACACCCTAAAAAGAATACATTTAAAAGGAACAATAATAAGTTGCAATGGACATTTTGCAGCCAGTGAATTATTCTCAAGAGTTCTCCATTGATATGACAAAAGGCCCCTCACAGTGCCATGCACATAGGGAAAACAACTTAGGGTAAAAAAAAAAATGGGTAAGTGAGCTTGCTCTTGCTAACCCTAAACCTTTTTCCCTATGTGGCACTGTAAGTGACTTCTGTAGTCGTTGAGTGCAAAAGGTCTCTTGCAGTTGAATATTGTTCATTTAAAGGATAGTGTAGCAAGCATTACCTCTTTCTTTCTTTTTTGCTTTCAACTGACTAGTCATAGGGGGGCTCACTTCCTTGCTAGATTTGTGTTACGTACGCATGCTGAGAGTGTAATTGTTATGGCTATAAATGGATTAGATTTGGACTGGATCTGCCTAGATCCAAATCCGATCTGATTAAGAATATGACAGATCCGAATACGATCTGACATCCGTCGGATCATGAATTACCCAATCTGAATCTAATTACTTATTTCTAATCTGATTAACCCTAATGTATCTAAAATTAATATTTTAATTAAAAAATTAAAAATTATGAATAGTATTGTAGTATACTTGTAAAATTATATGAATATTAATATTGTTATATATAATCTAATCCGATCGGATTATAATATTCGGATAAGATCACTAGAGATCCAAATCCGATCGAATTATAATCAGATTCAAGATCTTAGATCCGTATCTGATCCGACGGATCTATAATAGGATCAGGATCCGGTTTAATCGGATCAAATTAAGATCTGATCCATTGATAGCCCTAGTATCTATTAATGGTTAATCAGATCAAATTAAGTTCCGATCAATTGACAACCCTAGTATCTGTCAATGGAGGACCTTCCATTTTCTGCATGGCTTGACTGTAAGGGAATGCGAGGCTAGCATTATCTGACTCACCCGAGCAGCTTAATATTGTTAGGGTTGAGATTTTGGGCCTATGTGCCAGGCCTGGGTTGAGTTTTCTAGAACAATTAATAATTGGGTCTGATCTGGAGTTTTCTAGAACAATTAATAATTGGGTCTGATCTGGGTTGAGTCTTAGGCCTCATCTATGAGAGTCGTCCGTTTGTGTGAGCAAGCACATAGATCTTGTGTGCCCCAACAATACTGTGCTATGCACACTAATTGTGGGTGTGTTAGTTAAAGGAAAATAGTCACCTCCTCGGTCAGTGACACGAGGAGGGGCGTCTCGGCTCCCATTTTCTTACCACGTGTCCTCCTTCTGAGCCATTTAATTATGGTTAAGATTCATCCCCCTTAGGTTCACCCATCTATCCTTGTTTTCTTAAAATAAAAAAATTTAACTAAAGGATTAAAATAAACTAACCCAAGTTAAAAGGGAGTTAAAGGGTGGGCTATGTGAGAGCGAGGAGGAATAGTCCTCTCCTCAGCCGATGAGGGGACTATTGCTCTTAGTTAAAATACTCTTTATGCAATTGGACAAATTTAACCTTCATAATTTATACGTTTACTACCATACCCGTGTAACTGTTGGGGCACACGAAATTTATGTGCGGACTTTCACACACGATGATGATAATAGTACGAGGAATGATAGCCCTACAAAAAGACCTCCTAACTCTCCCCACTATTGACATAGTTGATCTTTTTTTTTCTATGAAAATGTTATCATGTAACTAACACATTCTAAACTCACACACACAACTAGACCTCCGCCAAGCTGCCATAAGGGTAATTCCAAGCAACCACTCAAAAAGGGCATGTCTTAAGGAGGGTTGATGGCCCCTTATACACCCCTATGAATTAAGTCAACTTCCCAACCGATATGGGACTAAACCCGAGATAACACCCTAATGCACGCAATAACAAAGAACCTAATGATTGATTTTTTTGATGAAAATGTTATCTTGTAACTAATGTTGGAAAAACCATGATAGTAGTGAATGAGAAATTGACCCGAAAAAAGAAATCCGATGGTGACCCGATTGACCCGACGAATAGGCAATTCGAATTTCAACCCGAACCAAACCGGATCCAGGTCTGAGCCTGGGTTTGGGTTTACCCGCTTTGATCTATTCTTTGAACGGATTTTCCATTGGTGTTTCAAACTTCCAATAACTGTTATCTTTCCAGTTTTGTGTCTCTTCTAAACAGCCACCTCTGTTCGAACATATAGAAGGAAGTATATAAAATAGACCTCCATTCCTGCATCCAAATAATCGTTTTTCAAAATCTCTATTTCTCTTCTGTATTGTTATTGGTTTGACTACATACATTGGTCGGTTTGCTGGGTTCTGCAGATTGAAGTGCTGCATCTCCAAAACCGAAATCCGTTCCATCTTGGGAGATGATTACTCATCAACCTTGAGTACAGAGATAAAGTAAATTCGTCTTAAGGAAACTGTGAATCACAGGGCTCGGATTTGCTGTTTATTTCTTATTTATGTGTTGTTTCAGTTTGCTGTAATTCAAAAAATACAATTACAACAAATTCTTTACTTCCTGTTTTAGTTTCCTTATTACTATTCTTGATACATCTAAATTCATTAGTTATATTCTAAAAATTAGAACTACACTAACACACACGCTTTAAAGTTGGGTGACTAATATGTGGGTAATATTCAATTAGCACTAACACATGATAACTACCCACATATTAGTCACATAACACGATCATATTCATGAGAGATCTTTCATATCAAGTGTGACCCTAAATTGCATGGACGCAGAACAGGTAGAGGAGGAGACAATGAAGTCCTCTCCAGAGTCCAGAGGCGTGTGGAAACCTCCACAAGGAATTGTAACGACCGCACAAGACTTCCAAGTCATGGCGCGGCCCATGAGAAAAAAATGCGTTGGAAAAATCAAGGCTTCGAAATTTAAACGACGGAATATGTATGTTTAGAATGGTCGACAAGGCCTCAGGAAAGAGTGGCGCTTTCTTAGGTTCACTTGGTAGGCTTGTAAATCTTTTGTGGGTCTGTATCAGTTGAAAGTAGGGTTGTATTTGGGCCGGGCTTGGCCAAGCCCGGCTCGGCTTGAAAGGGTTTGTTCTAGGCCAGAGCCCGGCTCGGCCCGAAATCAAGCTTGAAAGCTCGGCCCGAATTCAAAAGCCTGGCTCGAAGCTTGGCTCTGCCCGAATTGATTCAAGCTCGAACCGGGCTTGGCTTGGCTCGAGCTCGGCTTGAATACTTTTTTCTTTAAATAAAATAAAATAATAATATTTTATATTATTTATTTATATAATAATGATATATATAAATAATATTTTTATTTTTTATTTTTTTAATAATATTCGAGCCTAGCCGAGCTCGGGCCAAACCGAGCCTTAATTGAGTCAGGCCGAATCAAACAGGGGTTGGTCCGAGCTCGGCTTGATTGAATTTTACAAGCTTTTTTTAGGCTCAGCTCGGCCCGATTGAGCCTAAAATTTGAGCTGATCTCGGGCTGAACTGGGTCGAGCCGAGCCAAGCCGAGCCACACAAACGGGTCAATCGTGCTTTGTGCAGCCCTAGTTGAAACCGGAATTTGAACCGACTCATATATTCAAGAGATTACTATCCAGCGTTCGTTTCCTTTTCAGCGTTCGTTTCCTTTTTCGTCACAAAGCTATAACCATTTGGGGGTGGTTGATACGAATCGAGAGATTGTCCCAACTCCAAACTATATACTAATCAAATGCTCTTGATGCCTTAGGCCTCTCTTGTTACATCACTCCAAAAAACTTCCATCAATTTGCACAACACCTCTCATGAGTAATAAGGGGCTCACCCACCTTCCCTGACAAAAGGAAAAAGACACCTGTTCAATCTCATTGGAATAGTATATTGTTGAACCCAAGGGTTAGTGAATCTTAATCATAGTTAACAAAAGTTAAAAGGGCAACCTGTTCAATCTCATGGGAATAGAGACCGGTGCACGGTGCTCCCTGAGCTTTGAGTTTAAATCTGCCAATTACAATTGAACCTGAGAATGCACTCACAATGAGGCGAGAATCGAAGTGGAATAGTTAATATTTTTTTTTCTTTCTAAAAACCAAGGTTAGATTGTTGAATCCTAAGGGTTAATGGATCTTATCTACATTTAATTGGGGTTAAAATTGTCATTTGTTGACTTGTGAGTGCAATTAAGCTCTCCAAAGTTTAATTGCAATTGACTATGATCCCAACTCCTAAACATTTTTAAAACGTATCTTTTATACTAAGTTGATTAATTATTCAATTGGGCATAATCATGGACAATGAGCGTGCAGTTGCCATCTAAAAAAATTATATTATATTATTTAATTTTTTAATATTACAGTCATGAGGTTATGGGACATTTGCCTCCCTAAACTTTTGAATACAAATTAAATATATTTTTCATATCATGTTATTTAATTATTTAATTGGGTATAGTTATAAATCAAGGGGACAATACCATTAAGATATGTACGAAATATATGGATGAAATGACCCAAAAATTTAGTCATTTAAAAAAAAATAATTTGGGGGGCTATGCCTCCGAACCCTTAGACCTAAAATATTTCATACCCACCTAATTATTCTCCACAAATCTATCAATAATTACTACTATTTTCAATTAACCACTATGTAACCCCACTACTAGAAAATCCTGGCTCTGTCCTGTAACAAACCCACACTCTTTGAACAAGCACAACCAAACCTAAGGTAGCCGTTATAAGGTGTCATAAGGGTAAGTCCAAGTAACCACTCCAAAATGGCGCATCTGAGATATCTCTTGACCAAAAAATGGATGGTTGATGGCCGTTATACACCCCTGCCAATGTGACTTTGGCAAAGTAATTTTTTTTTAATGTGACTTTGGCAAATTAATTTTTTGTAAAAATTTAAAATTTGTGTCTTTCTCTCTTGAGCCGTGCTAGCTCTACTCTCACCCATTACTTACTCTCTCTCAAAAATCAACACTTGTCTTATCTAAAAACCAACACATACCCTTGCTTTAACATGTGATGGCGTTTAATTTTGAACCAGTTGGCGGCATGTGCGATTGGCAGCACGTTGAGAGATGGGGAAGGGGAGAGAGATTGGAAAGTGGGAATCTAGTAAGAGTATTTTGGTAAAAAATAAAGGAATATTTTAGGTATAGGAACTTGAGGGACATTTCAGATATAAAAAATTGTGAGGGACACGTTGGTTATAGAAATATGACATAGGGACGTTTTGAGAACCAACAAACTTTGGGACATTTTGGATATAACAAAGAAAGGGGGCGGGCAGGGCCTTGACAAAACATTCTTCTTTTGGAGCATTTTGCTAAGAGAGCGAGGAGTCCGGTTACACCACTGAAGTTGCCATATGTCCCTTTTAACACTCTTTAACCGTGGTTAAGTTTCACCCACCCCTAGGGTTCACCCACTTATCCTTAGTTTCTAGAGTTAATGAATTTTAACTAACGTTTAAAAAAATTAATATTTTTTCTAAAAACCAAAGATAGGTAGGTGAACCCTAAGGGTGGATAAATCTTAACCACAATTAATGAGTGTTAAAAGGGACATATTGCACCTCAGTGGCATAACAGGACTCTTAGGTGAATTTAGAAAAAATAGTACCTTTTTTAAGGAGGGCATATATAAGAAAATAAGATAAGAGAAATGGAAAACGGACCTCACGGTCAGCTTAGAAGTTGACCCAATGACCTCATTGATCCACGCCCCTTTTTTACCACCCATCAACGGTGGTTAACTCCCTAAGGTTAAGCAATCTAATCATAGTTTTTAGAAAAAAAACAAAAAACAAAATTACTATTTTTTAATTTAATTTAACTTAACCATAATTAAACATGGGTTAAAAGGGACATGGGACACTTGGATCCGCTTAGAAGTGGAGGACTCATAAGATAATAGAAGGGGTAGTATTGGAATTTAGTAAAATATCAATCAATGTTTTTATTTTATCACTAGCAGATGACACGTGTGATGCATGTGAGAGCGAGGGGAAGGGGTTAACCACAGTTAATAAGAGTTAAAAGGGACACGTGTTAACTCGTGGGTGCGATTGAACTCGGTAGTGGCGTGCGATGCACGTGAGAGCGAGGGGAAGGAGTTAACCACAGTTAATAGGAGTGAAAAGGTACACATGTTAACCTGCGGGTGTATTTGAACTCTCCTTGAGTTCAATCACGATTGACTATGATTCTAAATAGATAGATGGGTAAGAGTTAGTTTGAGAATTAAAGTAAAACATTAAACCAACATTTTGTTTTTATATAAGGGTAGTTTGAGAATTTCATAAAAATCATCTCCACATGTTTCTCCCAATATAATAGTAAAGATAAAGAAGATTAGTCATAGAAAGGGTAGTCCTGAGATTTAATAAAAAAATAATTAACGTTTTTAACAACTTTGAACGGTAAAAGGTAAATTTGAAATTAGCAAAAATTTAAGTCGACGTTTTCAACGGGGGCATAGGCATAGAAAGAGAGAGATGATATGTCACATGTGGGGGCTACCTCGGAGTAGGGCTAGCACGCTTCTCTCCTTCAAATCAACATTTTCTTGGTTGAGAAAAATGTTGGGAGAAAGCGAAAGAACATCTTTACGGTTGGAAAAAACTTTTTCGAGAAACCGTAGTTTATTTTTGGGTGCATCAGGGATAAAAAAAAAATTTTAATTTTATTTGGTACATGCAAGAACACACTTAAGAGCTAAGACGACAAGAGACAAGATTAGGGAATAAGTTTGGGGAAATATTAAGACGACTAGAATATCAATTCATGGCAGGGATTCACCTCTACTCCTCACGCACCGCCGCTACTCTCCTCCCTACCAGCTTCACAGACCAAAGGAACTTCTTTCCCTCTTCTCTCAAGGTTAGTTATTTGGATTTGCTGTTGTTGTTTTAATTATAATGGATTTAGGGCAATTTTTTTGAATTTATGTAATTTTGAATCCTTATAAGCATGTTTGCAGCTCCAGAATCAGTTCCCTTTATCCTATTCTCATGTTCATTTGGCCTCTACTTCAAGGCGTGAAGCCACTGTGCCCAGTACTTGTAGGTGCGTTTTTTTGGGATTCCTTCCTAATAATGCTTGGTCTCCTTGAAATTGAGTTCCTGTCTGGACGCACCCACAAATTACAGTTTTTTTCTTTTTTTAATTATTTGAAATAGTTTTTTTGGGATTTTTTTTTTAATTTCTTCTTTTGCAAATAGGGAATGCATATTTCTTGTTAGGCTGGTCTATTATCATTCACGTGATCTGAATTCGCGATAAATTGACAATATTTATTTACTTATTGAAGAGGGGTGATTTTGATTTCGAAGTGATGAGATTCACTGCAATCTCAATTTAGCCTAAATCTGTTATCCAGACCGTTCTAAATTAAGTTATTTTGAAAGAAATGATTCAGAGATCAATACAAGAAAGAAGAAAATAATTCAGAGGGAGAAAAGAAAGAACAGGGAAGAAGAATAGTGAAGAATAATGGTGACAAATGACTTTTCTTGATAAATCCTTTACTTTCTCTCTCTATAAATTCTGGTTGAAAGTCTTATTTCTCCAGGAAATCTTGTTAGAAACGGGGGGAAATCTTCTCTCTCTAAACAAGAGGGGGTCATCCTCTATTTATAGGTGATCAACAAAAATCATAACTGACTTGTACAGCTGTCATAACCGTTTTTATAACCGACTTTAGGGAGAAAATATTGGATTTTATCAAGATAAAAGCGCTTTTCACTATAACTCCTTTAAGCTTTTATGACCAAAGCTTTCGGATATATGTTTCAAAGGTTAAAAGTGGTATTCATAATACTCATCCTTTAACAAATTCTATCTAAGCCCTCCAAACCACAACTCATCATCCTCTCCCAAAGCGGTTGGTAACTACATCGTGAAAGCGGTTCATACACTTTCATGGTGTATTGTCCTTTTGAGGTGATATATAAGTGTTCAGACAACAACACTCCTCTAAATAATAATAATATTTATAGTAATCATCTCAAGTCCAATAGGGAAAACGGAAGTGTTGGACGAAGATACCCATCCCGTTAGGCCTTAAGAGAAACTAAGGAAAAATCCATCCCCAATGCTTTTTCCTTGAATGTCAGCCCAGGATGTAATCTATGCTTCACTGGAATAGGTAATGAGGGGAAACAGCCACACCCATTCCCACGGGAAGGTTACAATCCATACCATTCCCCCTGACGAAGCAAATCCTCTTTTTGGTATAGGTCGTCAGAAAGGTATACGAGGGGAGGTACTAATCTATACCATACACATTATCATCAGAAAGGCGTTGAGAGCCAAAGAGGGGCACTGAAGCCTTATCGATCATCAAAGGCATTAAGGCCCAAATCATTGTCCAAAGGCATTAGAGCTCAAATCTGCATCTAAAGGCGTTAAAGCCTGAATCATCATCAAAGGCATTAAACCCTGAATCAGCACCAAAAGCATTAAAACCTGAATCAGCACTAAAGGCGTTAAAGCCTGAATCAACATAAGGGCCACAATTAATCATCAAAAGCGTAAAGGCTATAATCATCATCAGTGACATAGAGGTCAAAAATATCATCAAGGAGTAGAATCCTTTATAAGAATCAAAGGCGTAAGAGCCTGAAAACATCAAATATTACTTATCATTAAACATTAATGACTAAGATCATCATTTATCAGATATATCTTTTTTTCAAGTAACATATTTTATTTTAACAGTTTTATCTAACCGCTTTTCAAGAAATACCGTTAACCAAATCTTAAAGGAAGATTTTCAGTTTTTAATGTAATATATCAAAATGTCTGTTGAGCCACATGTCATTATCTTATTGAACTATGAACAATGTTCTTAAATTCAAACCCCATAAGTCAAACTTTCCAATAACCATCATGAACACTTATTTAAATAAGTGAATTCATTTACAATTTTTTAAAAAAAAAAACCAAATAAACAAAGCTTGAATATGCAGCATGTTTGCTATGAAAGACATAAAATTTTTTTCAGGCTGCATCCAAACAACCTGTGACCTCAAAATGCAGTCCTTATTTATTTATTTATATATGTAAGTTCTTGTATTTATTTTCCTATTTCAACTGTGGTGTACATTGATAATGTAGTTATATGATACCATTTATAAATGAGGAAGTAGGATTTTGGAAGGCTAAGATAATATACAGAAGGATTGTCTTTTAGCTGAGAAACTTTTGGACAGTTCATGAGTGCTACCACAATATATGATCCCCAGTCTTTTGGATGAAAGCTCCTAATAATTTTTTGGATGGTCAAAATTCACAGAAAGCATTTATCATAAGAGATTCAAGCAACAAAATAGCTTAGCTTCTACGAGATCAGAAGGCCGTTGGAGATTGTTAAACTTAATTGACATTTTGACAATATTAGGGATCATTCTCATATTTTGTGTAGTCATACCCGTAGAAGTGCCAATGAGGATGCCAACTTTTTGGCAACACATGGTGTAACCATAGTAACAAAGTTCGGATTCGGGAATTATTCGGTAGAGGTTAAGTACAGAAAAAAAGGAAAAAAATCGGCAAATTCGGGATAGGTTCGGAAATTAAAAATTAAAAATTATAAAAAATAGGAATGTGATACCAACTAATCCATCTATCAATCTGGATGTATTGACATCTCTTACTATGTTAGACATTTATCCCAATTCCTAAAAAATAAGCATTATGTAAACTCGCAAACTCAAGAAAAAAATTACATTAAGGCTTAAGCAAGCTTTATGTAATTTAAGAAATTTTCCAATTCCTAAAAAATAAGCATTATGTAAACTCGCAAACTCAAGAAAAAAATTACATAAGGCTTAAGCAAGCTTTATGTAATTTAAGAAAAAAGAATAATCTAGATTACATGTTTGTAAATGCAAATCAGATTATATTAGCAATTCAAAAATGTATAAAAAGGGGAAAAATAATAACCTGAATAGATAAAATTTGAAAAGCTATAGATAGTGTATTTATTTGGCATAACATAGTTATATAACAAAATATAGAAATAACTCAGAATAATATCACAAATCATATTTTCTCTTAATTCGGTCGAAATTCAACAGACGAACCAACGTGCAAAATCATCTTTTTTCTCTCAATTCAATCGAACAAAACCCTAAAATAACCTACTCGAATAGAGTTTTCTCCTTCTTCTATCAGTTGGCGGCTTCAGTCAAATGGAAATTTCTCAGTGTGAAATAAGTCTCAGGTTTTTAGTAATAATTCTATTGCTAAAAGAAAGTCATTTTTTCCCTCATTCTTATTTTAGAATTCTGAATAAGCATAGACAAATAATTTGTGAGAAATCTTCATTTGGAATAAGTTCGGAATAATTCGTTAGTTCGAGAATTATTCGTCAATTCGGGAATTATTTGTCAATTCGGGAAAACGAAGCCTTTTTAAACATCACCCCTTAAAAAATGAATAGTTCGGGAATTATTCGAGAACTTTGTTACTATGTTATTCCTCAATCAGACCCTATCCTTAGTCTCACTATGTCTTGCTTAGATCATGTCTTGAATTGCAGAATCTCTGTCTTGTTAATAGATGACTAGATAGTCTTTCTTACCAGATTGAAGAAACTCAAACACTTATTGACATAAAAGAGAGTAACAAGAGAGTTTTTGAGGACTCTCACTCCTCGTCGTAATGCATATGTTCTAGGATCTATTTGCTGGTTTTGGAATGGTGCTCCACTAGTCAAGAGGGAGTCGATCTGGGCATTTTGTTAGCCTGATTCTGCAAAATGGTTGTGAGCCCGCTAGTAGGGATCATCATGGGATTTGCTTGCTTGTTCCATTCTGTTTCTCACTTTAGGGTTCACGAGCTCGTGAATTATTATTTTTATTATGCTTTTGTACTTCCGTTCGTTCTTTATATATATATATATATATGCTTGATTATCGATAAAAAAAAAGTGAACTGACAGGATTGGATTGTAGGTATCATGCGTGGTCTTGGTCCCACATATCCCGATCCATAGTGCTTCACCCATACGTGATCTCATATAACAACACTTGAGTCAATAAGCTTAAGATCCAATTTCTATGGTGGCCAGACATTTCGGCTGTAAATCCTTCTTAAATTAAGCTTGACAACTATCTTTGCATGCTTTGTGATTTGTGAGTGGAATCAGTACTCATTTGCCACCACAAAATGTTTTCAATTTCATTGAAAAAAATGCTTCAGTTAGGGAGAACCTGATTGCTCATCGTCCTTTGATACATTTGTGCTGTCCCACAATTCAGTGATAATGTTATCGGGCTCCTTTGGTCATTTGGGGTGCAAGAAATATAGGCATGTGATTCTCACCCACTTATTTTTATCAAAAGCGGTTTATGCAACTTTCAGCTTTCAAGTATGCACATAATTACATTTGTTCTGACTGATTAATATTTGTTTTTTTTATTGGTACTGTTTAATATTTGTTATGCTTATGTGTTGGTCCGTAACAAATATTACATGACTTAATTAATCACAACAGGGATACATCTGAATTGGTTGATATAAGTTGGGACAACCTTGGATTTGGTCTCGTACCTACTGATTATATGTATATCACAAAATGTTCTCAAGGTGGAAACTTTTCCAAAGGGGAATTACAACGTTTTGGGAACATTGAACTTAGCCCATCATCTGGAGTTTTAAATTATGGGCAGGTTAGTTATCTGAACCTTTGCAACCTTACACATTTTAATTCTTCTTTCCAACTCCCAGACCTTATTACATATGCTCAACTCTATGCACTCTTGCCATTGTTGGTCACAACTTTATATCTTACTATTTACTTTGGAGTATCAAATGAGTAATGTTTCAAAATTATGTTCTTTCTTGTAAGACCTTTGCTATTCATATGCTCAACTCTATGCAATCTTCTTTTTTGTTATTTCTTTCACTCCCCTTTATGGGGTCCTATTGGCATTGTGAGGATTCTTCAAATGTATAATATTAGGCTATGGGCAAGACACTGTGTTTGTGGTGACTTGCAACATCTTAGATCACATGGGGGCTAGTGTGGACTGTGGATTCTTTGAGTTTTTTCTACTGTTATATTCGAAAGAGTGGTAATGAAATGTGGACCTTCTGGCAAAAGAAGGTGCTCATAGGTACTCTTCCTCTACTGGGATTTTTTGGAACCCTTCCTTAGTTTGTCTTCCTTTTTTCTCAATAAATTCCGTTGTTACCAACAAAAGCAAAATATAGTTAAAACTCCAAATACTATTACAGATCACATCTAAAAATGAAAAGAAAATTCAAATTAATAGTGCATTTATTAAATCTATATTTTCAAATCTTCCTGTTTGTTATTTCTCCGTTTTCAAATCACTGATAAAAGTTGCTCAGGAATGCTAGATGTTTTGAATTTTGATCATAGACTGTGCAGGCTCCGATTTTTCTTGGTTATCATTCTTTTTGTTGATTTTCCCTTCTACTAATTTTAGGCTAGCTTATTTCTCAGCTGTTTCTCTTCTCTCTTTTTGGTTCTCATTCTTGTAAACCCACCTATGTAATCTCTTTTGCTCATTTAATATATTGCATCTGCTCTAATTACCGATCAAAAAAAAAATTCCCTGGTCAAGGTTGTTAGACAGCTTGATCAAATTCAAAGGAACTTCTTGTTGGATAGTGAAGGTGCTAAGAAAGATCATTGGTTAATTGGGAGACAGTTTTGAGGCCTACGGATATTGGAGGTCTGAACATTGTGCGTCTAAAGGAGAGGAATGTTGAGTGAAGATGACTATTTTACCTCCCATCCTGATGAGCTAGTAGAAATCGATTATCCTGCCCATGTGGTGGAAGAGTTCAAACTTTGAAGCTTTGAAGTGGAAGCGAGTTAAGAATAAAGACTTGAAGATGAAAGAAAAGGCTAGGCGAAGTATGGAAAAGAATCTTCAATGAGAATATCAAAAATATGAGAAAATAAAATTGACGGGTGTCAAATTTCTCAAGACCAAAGAAGGGAATGCATCCTGAAATGCCGTGTCAACTGTTCATCTTTTCAAAACTCGAATTTTCTCCAACCAGGGAAAAATTGATGCACCAAGCCCCATGGACATAAAGTTATATGCCCGCAAGCCCAAGCCCAAGCCCAAAAAGCCTATAAGGGAAATCTTGATCATGAAGTGTGGGCCATAAAGAAAGTCCAGTCCATGCAGGGAGGCCAACCCATGAAAAACGAATAGACTGAATAATTTAGTTTTTAGGAGTTTCTATTTATCTAGGTTTTAGCTATTTTGTTATTGATGTTTCTATTTTAAAGAGTTCTATATAGGGTAGGAATATTTGGTTGAGTAGGATTCTTTACCTTACAAATATTTCTTGTACTGCATTAATTATCAGTTAATGAAGATTTATAAGTTTTTCTTACAAGAGTTGAGGTGTGAGTACTCTTTTCAGGTGGTGATCATCAACCTCAGTCTTAAGTTGGTGAGACTCCAATTGAAGGCCAAGGCTAGGGTAGTGAGACTCTACCTATTATTCTACCATCCCCTATGGTCCTATCTATATTCATTTGCCATTAAAATATTACAACTCATTTTAGTGGGTTGTCCTGCATCATTTGGATTCCTAGATTGGTGTGGGCCAGCTGACATGTTGGCTAAAGACCTGGTGACTAGGGATGCCTTACTTGTTGGCCCAAAGCTCTTGTTAGTTTCTGACAAATGGATTTTTATACCTTAAGGTAGAACCACAAGAATGCTTCTATCTACAAGAAATGTAGACGTTTTAGTCTTCCAAACCATATTTTTTAGAGTCATTGTTTTTGTCAAGAACTATATGAAAATGGGTTCCAAGGTGTCTAGGTGTGGAAATGAGTGGTTCCTATTTATTTTGTTACCCCTTGAACACTTTTGGTCAAAACACAACAGGGACCTTTTGACACAAATCACAATGTTCAGCTTCATAATGCGTACAAAATCTCACTCAATATTGTGCTCTACATGCTCGAACTCATGGTGAAATGTATGTAACTCCATACAAAGAGTAATTTTTAGTATTTACTCTCTATGCAAACTCATGGAAACGTGTAAACATTTCCGATAACTACATATATTGTTGCAATTTACATGAGTAATGGTGATAAAAGCAGGGGCGGAGCCACATGGGGGGGTGAAGCCCCCCTGAAATTTTGAAAAAAAAAAAATCCTATAGACCTGATAGGGGTGTAGCCTGGGAGGGGCGGAGCCGGGGGGAATGGGGTGTTCTAGCCCCCCCTAGACTGCTGAGTAACAAACATATCCCTTACAAACAAGAACGGCCCATGAACTTGACCCTCAAAAAAAAAATAATCAGGGGCTATGCTCCCAAA
Source organism: Tetracentron sinense (assembly GCA_015143295.1). Classification (NCBI taxonomy): domain Eukaryota; kingdom Viridiplantae; phylum Streptophyta; class Magnoliopsida; order Trochodendrales; family Trochodendraceae; genus Tetracentron; species Tetracentron sinense. Next base: position 35,425,294 of record CM026556.1, read on the forward strand.
CCCCCATTGTTAGCCCCCTGCAAGAGAATCCTGGCTCCGCCCCTGGATATAAGCATGCCATTATGCATCATACATGTTTGAGACTGTGAATAGTAGAAGAAAATAAAATGGCTCTTGTTACGTAGAAATTAGCATGATCATCTCTGGACCACACTAGCAGCTTGAATTGGTTTTGCCAGTGGATCATCCGGTTGTCTGTCATTGGTGATTACTAGCTGTTTCTTATATTTAATGAAGAGTTACCATGCTTCCTGAGCAAATCCTAGCGAGACTAGTTGCTCTGGCAACATTTCACACAATGCCTTTCCTATTCCAATCATGGCTTCTGATTCGCAAGACCAAACTTAATTTTCCGACTTCAGTATCTGATTTACTTGAGTATGCATAATTTCTGTGCAATGCGTATTATTTGTATCTGCATGGACATTACATTTTATGCAAGATGAAACCTTATTCAGTATCATAAGAAGTAGTTGGTTATTGTGTTTGATTCAGTGTTGTCAAAACCGGACTAGATCGGTCGGTCAAACCGGTGGAACCGAAAACCGGCCCCCTCACCGGTTCCCAAATCCCTCAAAACCGGAACTCTTTAAGAACCGGGCAGAACCGGTGGTAGAACCGGTTGGGAACCGGTTAGAACCGGCCGGAACCGGGAAAAATTACGAAAAAATGAAAAAAAAAATTGGTTTTTTTTTTTGGTTGCAAAAAGTACACAGTCGAATTGGGAACCGGCCACTCTATCTGTTCGATGCCTGGTCCAGTTATGAAAACAGTGGTTTGATTATTGTTTCATTGCCATCAATGACAATATCAACTTTTTTTTCTTCTTTTTCTTGTCTCTAGGGATTATTTGAGGGTTTGAAAGCTTACAGGAAACAAGATGGTTCTATTTTACTATTTCGTCCTGAGGAAAATGGATTACGGATGAGGATGGGTGCGGAGCGGATGTGCATGCCTTCACCAACTGTTGATCAGTTCGTGGAAGCAGTAAAGATGACTGTGCTGGCAAATAAACGTTGGGTACTGTACCTTTTTAGTTTATCGTATGATAGTTTGTTAATTGTACATGTTATATTAGTCATATCACCGGTCTCAATGCTTCACTGCAGGTTCCCCCTCCAGGTAAAGGCTCCTTATATATCCGGCCACTGCTTATGGGAAGCGGATCTGTTCTTGGTCTTGCACCAGCTCCTGAGTACACCTTTCTGATATATGTTTCTCCTGTTGGGAACTACTTCAAGGTTTGTTAATGGGCTTGCCATCTTCTGCATGCCTACAATCAGGTGTATGGAAATTAATGAACCATCAAGTGTAAGGAAATCGCATTCCAGTGAAAAAGATAAACATGGTGAATCTGGTGATCATGTCATTACAGTTGATGTACTTGGCAATCATCATATTAAGCTTCACAATTAAGTTCAATTTTCTAGATTGTAGTGATGGTAATCATTCGTACTTATTCTGTTATATGGTGTGAACTTCAATTATATTTTTCTATATACCAACTCGCGAATGTTAGATTTTATTAGCATTATCGAATTTGAACATTGAATTATCTGCCGGGATATCCTGTATCATTGTGCGGCTGATGTTTACATTTTTTTTTACTTTGCTGAGTACATTCCATTAAACAGATATTGCCAGAGGTTCATATAGCAGGATTATGTTTTTTTTGGAACACTTCTAAGAAAAGCTTAAGCTGAATGTGAAGTTTCGTAACCCACTAGGAACTGATTTGTTCTTTCTTGACTTTTGGAAAAGTATGCCAGTGAAGTTTGATACCATGACAGGTTTCCAGGCATCAACATTGCTGGAATCGTTGTCATAGTGTCTTGTTCATTGCACAAGTGAGAGAAGTGATAATGTTTTAGTTATGCGAATTCATCTTGTACAAGAATCACTTGTCACTTGGTGTAGTGACTCACATTATGTAAATTTTTACGTTCTTAACAGATTTTTGCTACATGTTTTGGTTCTTGGTTGTTTGCGTTAGGTTTTCAATATGATATTCACTTTTTTGTTTCCATTTCCTTTAGATTTTTTTTTTAAAGATTGTCAACTCACAGTCATTAACAGTTGCATATTTATTTAATTGATTCCAGGAGGGGTTGGCACCAATAAATTTGGTGGTTGAGAATGAATTCCAGCGTGCAACCCCCGGTGGAACTGGAGCTGTAAAGGCCATAGGAAATTATGCTTCGGTAAGCTAGCCATGCAAGGGTAAATTGTCTAGTTGTTTTATGTGCATTGTCTTATGTGCATTTTTAGTTTCTCTTTTGTCTAAGTCCTAAGATACATTCTCAGTTATGTGTGGGTAGCTTTTGTCCTTCCAGACATTAGGATACTATCCTTAATGTTTCTTGATTTTTTTATTTGTTTTTGTTCATAACACAAATGACTTATTTTCTCAACATTTCAGTATATATACATCTCTTTGCCATGCCCTCATTTGCATGTTAATTTGTTCTTCTCTCTCTTATAAATTTTGACCACATAGATGTGTTTAAAATTTTCATTCAAGGAAAAACAACAGGAATGTAAGTTAACGTGTATTAGGAACCAGAAGCACTATAGTTTATTTATATTTTCAAATTGTTGCCAAGCATTACGATGAGTTTCATTTTGAAGTTATTTATCTATGAAGAGTGCTTCATTGTGCATGGCGGTAAATTGTTTTGTAGGCTTTAATTGTGGGGTCAATTATAAAAATATGTGGAGGAATCCTTTGATTAGATCCAATTTTCACTGGGATCACATCCTTTTTTGTATGGTTTGTCTTGAAACAACGGATTGAGGTTCATGTCATAAGTTTTGAAAACTTTTAGACTGGGTTTTTAGTATGATTTGTACTAACTAATATCCCCCTCTTTTTTATTTTTTATTTTTTTATATATATGTAGGTTCTTAAAGCCCAAACTGCAGCTCAAGCCAAAGGCTATTCTGATGTTCTGTACCTTGATTCTGTTCACAAAAGATATCTGGAGGAGGTTTCCTCTTGTAATGTTTTTGTGGTGAAGGTATACTAGATATCAAGCTAGCTATTCTTTTGGTACATAAGTATTATTCCTGTATGCTTTTTATTGAGAGATAAAAACAAGACTTTCACTTTTCTGATTGATTGATAAATATTGTTTAAGTTTGTACATGAAGAAATCTCTTCCCGGGATCTTTTTTTTTCTTAATAAATCTCTGCAACTTATTACCCAGAAAAGAGAATGCAAGGATGTTAGCAAGAACCATGTTTGTATTCAGCTAGAAGGATTTGTTTAGTTTTTCTTTTGTAATAATGCCATAAAACAACAGAATTGACACCAGATTGAACATGCAGTCCAACAGATTTAGCACTGTATCAGTTTAATCTTGTGAGCAATGTAGCAAATGAAATGGACATATATACTTATGGCCACTGCCAATGTGCCTTATATTACATTCTTTTTCCTTATCTAGTCAAGGTATAAAATAGTGCCTGGGGTCTCTTACGTAATAATGTCATAAAAAACAGCTGAACTGACACCAGATTGAACATGCAATCCAAAAGGTGTAGTACTTTATCTGGTGGGCAATGTTGCAAATGGAATGGACATATATACTTATGACCACTGCCAATGTGCCTTATATTACCTTCTTTCCTTGTCAGTATAGTCGAAGTGTAAAATAGTGCCTGGGGTCTGCTATGCTGTTGAGTTCCATCTTCCTTGGTTGAGGGCTTTCACATAACTTGTTCAATGCTTTGCCCTATGCAATGTGCCTAATCAATTTATCCTTGTCAATTAAGGTTCTATGTGATATATCATCTAATTCATCTCCTATAATAAGACTATCTACATATATCAGACTGGTATTCCTACTTGTGAATACCAGTCAGAAACCGTTTGACAGCTTTCTGTTAGTTCACCATGAAGAAATATCTTCAAATCACTCTAGGTTGAGTAGCCAAATCTTAGTCAAGCATTGACACAGGCTACAGAAATAGAAATGAGCTGAAGTCTCATTGTCTCATACTTCTGACCTAGAGCTACAAGCAGCCAAGTTTTGATTCTCTCGCATGTGCCTTCTGGTTACAAGAAAGACTTGACAGATTGACAGAAGTGTAATAGAGGTATATAAAATCTTACCTGTTAAGAAAGGTATCACGATAATTTGATAACAGAGGTTAAGATGACAAGAAGAGTAAGATGGTTTATGACACCAGTTGCTTTTTAGGGTTGCAGCACATGCACAGAAGATAGACTCAAAGACTTGAGCACTGAGATAGACTGATATCTCGTGCACACAATAAGTTATACACACACACATGTACCCCAAGTCTGGGAGTGGCTGCAAGTCTTTGAATAAGTAATGATTAAGCATGATCCTTCAGCAAATGTCAATACATGTATCGATAAAAAAAAACAAATGTCAATACGTGAAATGGGTTGATTCTTCAACTAGTAGCTATTCTGTAATCAACTGGCAGGAAAACGGTTCAGTCAATGGTATCAAAATTTGTTATCATGCTGCAAGAATGTTTTTCAGTATATAACATAGCATCACAGATTCTTCATGTAGATACTGAAGTTGTATTGAATTTTATTTAAATACTCATGTCAAAGCTTTGCCATATTTTTTTCATCTTTTTTTTTTTTGCAGAAACCTTGTACCCTATCTTTGCATTTGATTTGGCTAGTCTTTGTTTTTGCAACTCCATGATTTGTAATTCCTGGCAGATATATGAAGAGCTAGACATAGACTTACTTGAGATTTGCATCTCTTATCTCAAATAGCATATTAAGCATGGTTCAAAATATCGGTATCGGTATGAGTATCCACATGGCGATTTTAGGATATGTATTGGAGTATCAGTTAGATACACTCCGATACGCCGGAAAATTTAAGGTGTGCTAAGATACGGAAGGACAAATTTGGATACTTTGCATAAAACTTCTTTCAAAGTAAATATAAGCTAAAAACAAACTAAATGAAGTCCTTCACCTATATTTATAACCATACATATGAAAGTTAAGAGTTTTATAAGTTAAAAAAGGCAAGCATGTTGATAAACGGGTATGAAAACACAAACCATAGTCACTTAGCCAAGTATAGGCAATAGAATCTAAATATGAAAACCCTACATTCAATGAATACATAAGAAAGTATTGACTTTCAAATCATAAAGGAAATGACATACATTATACAAGCTCAATGCCACAATGACATGCCGGCTTGAATTCTAGATTGAACCTTAGATTGAAAGTATTTTTTGAAATATTGAAGATTTTAGAGTTTTGAATTTTTCATAAAAAGTGATGAAACATTGTTGATTTCTCATAAGAAATCATTTGTGATCCATGAATTTGGCATGGAATCGATAGATCTACTCATTTTAGGTTAATTACAACATTTTTTCATTAATTTGAAATTTTTATCAAGTAAATTTTAATTTTTTTTTGCAGACATTTTCAAAATTTTGGGGAAACCCTTTCAATCCGAAATCAAACCCTTATATCTTCATTTTTTTGTAACATAATAAAATCGATAATGGAGTTGTTGTTTTAGGCCTAATTAAAGATTGTTAAAAGAATGAGTTTTAGGGGTGTTTACAAACATTCAAATGGTAAAATAGCTAGTTTTATAACTGTGTCAAGCATGGAAATAAAAATCGCCGAATCTGATATGAAACGGGCGATATGTATAGGTATTGGTAGTCCCCTGTACGATATTTATACTAATACGAAACAGACAATACACATCGTTTATTAGTTATTTATCTTTTAATTCATTGCATAATTGTAATGGTGTTTGCTACTTTGTTTTTGAGTCGCTTTCCATGACTATATATTTGGTTCCTATAAGTGATTTGATTTTTAAAATTTTAATTTGATTTCTTTATTAGAAAAAAAAAATTATGCGTAACGTTCGAAACCGATACATATAGGTTTCGGTTAAGACCGTTATCCCCTGAAACCGTGTTTTTAATCCTTGGTGCCAAGAGTGTCAATACAGTATCGGTGAGTATAGGTCTGATACGCATAGATAATTTACGATACTTAGGACTTCTGTGTATTTCCCGTATTAGAGTACCGGTTATTACAAATTCCGGTACATATCGAGCTAGTACATACCGATATTTAAAACCATGATATCAAGGAATTAAATCTCGGTTTTGGTTTGCACCTTGAGAAGCTCTAAAATTGATATGACTTGGTGCTAATTCGTCCGAGTTGATCCCTACTCGGCTGAGTAACTTTTATATGAAGTTTCATATGATTTTGGGTCAGTCACTTACATAAGCAACTCTATTCGGTATTCCCAAGTTTGAGATGACTTAGCTAAAGCTGCAGACTAACCAAACCTTTCCCACATCTGTTCAAATGCACTACAATTATCATGTGTCAAAACTCCGTCGTACGCTGAAACTAAGATCCCTCTTGACCATGGATTAAACAATTCACCAAAACCGATACGTATTGCTCAATACATATCGGTTTCGGTTGAACCCGATACCTGAAACCGTGCCTTTATGGGTTTTTTAAAAGAAAAATAGGACTCGACCGACTTTTTTGGTTAAAAGGGGTTACCTAAACCCCTTAAAACATACCAAAACCACTCTTTCGATTTCTCTTCTTCTCTGTCCATTCTAAGCCCTAAAACCTAAAATTGTTTTGATTTTTTGTGATTGAAAACTTGATTCGTGGTTTGAATCATCGATTTGAGGAAAGTCTATTTGGCTTTAGCACTTCGTAGTGTATGTTTCTACCTTCGACTCATCTACTACCTTATATTTCATTATTTTTACATTTTCAACTTAATATTGGCTTTAGAAAAATGTTGTTATTCATCCACTACATCTTTTATTTTTTATTTTTAATTTATTGGGATTTTTATAAAAAAAACTCACAAAAAAAGGCCGAAACCGATACATAACAGTTTCGGTCGAGACCGTTACGGTCCCTAAAACCGAGTTTTTAATCCTTGCTCTTGACAGCTTCAAGTTACTTGTTCTTCCTCAAGTTCCTCATAGTACTTTGCAATATCTAGGATCTTCTGAAAGTGTTTGTTCCTCAATATTCAATTTAATGCTATTCAATGGTCAAACTGTAGAAAATGCATTATACCTTAGAAGGTGGGGTGTTGTTTTTATTTGTATGTAGGAAAGATGATTTTCTGGCTGATAGATTCATGTGGTTTGAGCTCACTGATTTATTCATTCCGGACATTGTTGTCAATTATCATTGTAGGATACTTGACTTGTGGCTTTACTTTCAGTACTATTTATTATATAAATAGTAGTTCCTCATAATACTTTGCAATATCTTGTGGCTTTTTTTTAGTACTATTTTCTGGCTGATAGATTCATGTGGTTTGATGCTTTTACTTAATCTTGAAATTCATCCTAGTATTTCTTGGTTATAAAGCTTCCTTATGTTTTTGCAACTTTTTTTCTTCATCTACTGCTCATGTACTGTTGTTACGAAGCAGATTTTTGTCTGGTCATGACAGCAAGGTTCTTATTCAAGTTTAAAGACATACTGGTCATTCTGTGTTATCTATATTCATTACCACTGTGGTCTTCTATGCTAATATGTTTTCATTGACTATGCCTTCCTAGGATAAAATTATCTCCACTCCAGCAATAAAAGGGACGATACTACCTGGCATTACTCGAAAAACTATAATTGATGTTGCTCGTAGCCAAGGGTTCCAGGTACTTTTCTCTGATGAGTTGGTGAATTTTTTGTTTTTTGTTTTTGTTAGTAAGACAGAAATTTACTAACCAAGAGACAATTAGGAGAGAACATTGTTGTCGAAATTGAACCGGATTAGAAAATCGTAAGGGATGCGATTTGAATCGAATCAAGATTTAAAATCGTAAGATTTTAGGGTTGATAAAGATTTTCCCTAAAAATTTATAAAATAATGTCTAAAAGATGAAAGAATAAAATATGCTTAAATCATCCATGATCCTTCATATAAAAACAAACTTCTAGCTTTGCTCCACAAAATATTAAAATCACACGTGCACCATGCATATATTCACAAAAGATGAAAACCAATAATTTATTACCAAATCACTAACTTAAACTGATTCCTATGCCCTTTTATTAACAAAAAAGTTTTTGAAAAAGCTAATAACTAAATATTGCACAGAATGAAGTTTCAAATTTCCATTTAATTGATATTGTTGCTATAATCAAGTCTATCCTCCATGTCGTTATTTGGGTCATCCATATGTGGTATCTGTCCTTAATCGTCATCTCGTCTTCCACATCCTCCTCAAGTGCTTCTTCTTGAATTTCGATAGCCTCTCCCTCTTTCCTTCTCCTTCATAATGAAATTTTATTAGGTCTTAAGCAAGAAAATTAAGAAATTACCAGCATCTCTAAAACTATAAATTTATATAGTGCACACTCATTTTTTCGCTTCTTCAAAGTTTCACTCTCACAGGTGTTTCCTACTATCTCTCATTCGAAGACCACAATGATATCTATCCAACTTGGATAAGCAGGGAGGGCTGGAACTTCTCCAATTTCCAATCATTATCTGACTCCATGTTGGATAAACAAATAGGATTTAACTTCTCATTGGTTCTTTTAGCTTCCATACCCCAATTGCGTTGGACTAACGCAAGCATCTACAAATAGTTTTAAGTGTTTAACTGATGCAAATTTGGATAAGCAGGGAGGGTTGGAACTTCTCCAATTTCCAATCATCATCTGACTCCATGTCGGATAAACAAATAGGATTTAACTATACATTGGTTCTTCTTTTAGCTTCCATACCCCAATTGCGTTGTACTAACACAAGCATCAACAAATAGTTTTAAGTGTTTAACTGATGGAAATAAGCTTATGACTAGTATTAAATAAGTATAAGTATGTAATAGAGTACCATATGTGACATATATACAAGAAACCACATAAATGCAGGAAATAGTATTCATTATTTCACTTGAAGCAGTAACACTTGTTTCAACTCAAATCGTAGGATTTGATTGATTCAAGTTTCAAACTGCGAAGTGTAAAATTTGAGCAAAAAAAAAGTGAGGATTCTTCTCAAAATTTAGATCGTTTGGTTAAGATTTGATTCAAATTAATAGGATTCAAATCGCATCCTAAGATTTAACAGCAGGAGAGATAATCCATTATAAACAAAGTGTGCGTTTTTGCCTGTAAGATACATTTTCAAGGTGATCCAACGTATTTGCTAGCTGCCACGGGCTTTTGGAGAGATAAATCAAACCTAATAATGTATTGTAATTTTAGACTTATTTTTCCTTCACATTGGTTTTGCAAAATGAATTGGTGTTTCTCACCAAGGTGAAATTGCAAAATATACTCTGTTGTGAAGCTTACATTTTTCCCTTCATGAGCAGTTGTATATCAGGATGGAAAAACAGGGAAAATTTTTTCTTTCTTACCTGTCTAATACACTTGCATTCATGTTAACAGAATTAGGGCCCTCCTTTTGATGGGTCCCACTAAGTATTTTTCTTCATTATCGATAAAAAAAGTACTTTTCTTCGGCCCAAAGTTTTCTTGATTGGATGATCCAATCATCTGATCTGTAGACATTTTTGGACCATTGGCCATGTTTCTATCTGTCCCAAAGAATCCAATAAATTGGGTAGTTAGGATGGTTTGATCAGTGTCCAGTTTTGGCCTAGCCAATCTCCTGGGTGTGATCCCTTCACATGATGTTTCATGATCCCTCTTCATCTTGTCTTGTGTCCTTACACTAGTGTCTAGTGTTCCTCTTTTATTACAATATTTTGGTAGGCTCAGAAGAGTGTATTAATGTTTTTTTTTAATGTTTCTTTTATGCTAGTCCTTCTTTCTTCCTCTTCTTTTCTTTTATCTTTTTCCTTGTTCTCATCAAGTTCTACTTCTTAGCAATTATTTAGTTCAACTAAGACAAATATTACATGGTACTTATATCATAGTTTATCATTTTCTGCATACATGGATTTGTGTGTGTGTGTCTTTTTTTTTGTGCTAGTTCTTTCTTCCTCTTCTTTTTTTTACCTTTGTCCTTGTCATCAAGTTCTACTTCTTAGCAATTATCTAGTTCAACTAAGGCAAATACTACGTGGAATGTATATCCAAGTTTATCATTTTCTGCATACATGGATTTACGGGTATAATGAATGCATGATTTTCCATTTCTCATATCTTGCTTAAGGATCTGTTTTGGTCCTTGTTTAGCAGTTATCCTAAAGTAACTTGTGTTGGTTCCAACATTTATTTTGCTTCTTCACAATACTTAAGATAGCTATTTAAGACATAGAAAGGCTTGAGGTTTCTTCCAGGAAAGACAAGAGGATTAAGACAATTCTTTTTTAGAGACTCAAATGGTAATGTGCAGGTTGACGAGTGCTATATAACAGTGGAGGAATTGCTTGAGGCTGATGAAGTTTTTTGTACTGGAACAGCTGTGGTTGTATCACCTGTGGGCAGCATAACTTATCTTGGTAAAAGGTAAATTTTCTATTCTGGATTTGTGATTATTATTAATTTTTGGTTGAATTTACCTTCTGTGAAATTGATTGAAAGTATTTCCTGATTGATCAAGCTTCATTCTTGTTATGGCCATTATATTGTGAGAGAGTGCTAAGGGCGTGCATCTTCTGTCCAGAGTTCAGACAATATCAAAAGGATGAAACTCTATTATTTTTTCTTTTCTTTTTTTCTCCTTAGTATCATTTCCTCATGGTTTCTAATGATTTGGAAAAATTAGCATTTGTTTCTTTTACTATAAGTCTTCCTTCATTTGTGCATGTGCGCATGTGTTTGTGCTATGCAAGTGGGTGGGGCGGGTGCAATGTGCGGGGTGTGTGCGTGACTGGTGCCTGCATGTTCAGTCAATTTGTTTGAATTGTATGGACAGTGCCATACACTGTTTGTAGAGTGACCCCGGGTAGGACATGTAGATACATGCGACTTGGGAGCCCGACTACTCAGGAAAAAGTCTATGATATGAACTTGGTAAGATAAATGAAGTACTTGGTAATGTGAAGGAGGTGATAAGGAATTGCAGAGTATATCAGTTTCTCTGACATTGGGAACTACATTAGAACTTGCTTGCATCTTGTCTGCAGCTAATCTATTGGTGTGCATCTACAAATTGAAAGATTTGACAAAGCAAAGATGTCTGTCCTTGCAACAGGAAACTTGGAGAAAGGTTCTTGATTTTTGCAGCTGTAATGGATCTGGAGGTTTTCCTCATACTAAGCGAGCCAAAGGCGATGTGGAATGCAGGCAATGCTTAGGCATATTTGATGTAGCGTAGTGCAATCTGCATACTGAGCGTTTTTCCGAGTTCCTCATCTTTGGACCTCTTCATCCAATTCATGTTTCTTTGTTAAGATCAGACCTTCCTCGTAGCCTCCTTTTCCGAAGAAGACTGCAACTGATGGGAATCCTATCGATACAATAAAGGCATAGGCATTGCCTCTCGAACCAATCCATCTTCCCTGGTCTCCTCCCCAATACAAGAGGTTAATTGTACTCTGACAACTTTACGTAAGGCAGAGTTTTGTTTTTGGGGGTGGTACTAGAAAAGTTGACAGATAAGTCGCCCTGACTTTACGTAAGGTAGAGTTTTGTTTTTGGGAGTGGTAGTAGAAAAGTTGACAGATAAGTCGCCCTTACTGTCCTTCTACAGAACTGTACATGAGATTTTCATCTCAAAAGGTTCCTCATTCAGTTATTTTGAAGTTGTTGCATCGTTTTGCTCATTCAAGAATCTCATCCCTTCTTCCACTCCATCCCAAAGAGTAATTAGGACCTTAGTAACCCATACCGTTGACCTCCTTACCCGCTCCCGGTCTCAAACTGCGTTCTCATGATTTGGGAGCGTATTCGCCTCCGGAGCACGATTTCCAATTACAGAGAGCATGGTTTCCGATTGTATAATTTGCTTGGGTAAGAGACAAACGTCTGTCTTTCACTTTTGTAAAGAAGTTTACATTCATACCCTTAACGAGTTTAACACGTAAGGGGTAAATGTCACCTCTTTGCACTTCTCTTCATTTCTCTAATTGTTTTGTACAATCATGAATCAACCATTATTTATCGCATTAGCTTTACTTATTCATTGTGTCATGGAGAAGGAAGAACTATTGAGAGTATTTTAAACACTGTTTTGAGATTCGCAGACCATAATTGCCATAGATGAATAGTTGATCACATTCATCTTAATTTTCATTTTTGCAGGGTGGCCTATGGAGATAATGGAATTGGTGTCGTGTCGCAGCAACTCTACTCTATGCTTACAAGTCTACAGATGGGTCTTACAGAGGACAAGATGGGTTGGACTTTGGAGTTGTGAAGTGGGAGTAGAAGCAACCAGTTTTTCTTTTTTGACTTGAGCAGAGCTTAATTCTGTCCAGCTTCCATGGATGTACCGTGCAGTTACTAGTTTTCCAGCAATCTATGGTTAGTTATTCAGAATGGAGTTTGAAGTTTTTTACATTTTAGATACGTGGACGTGCACTACATAGCTAATGGAAGGGACATTCATAGTTTAAAAATAAAATAAAAATGTGATGGTTAGCGAGTTAACAGATTAAGGACAGGTTTTGAACCAGGTGGTTTCGACACCCAATCATTTGTTTTTGCTTGCATGTATTCACATATTCAAGTGCATGAGCTAAAAGCACAGATTTGCAGGCGCCAAAGTTGGACGATGGCATTTGGCTTAAATGGGGTTGGATGTGACTTTCAATTGGAACCCCTCCAGTAGATGGTTAAGTCCCACGCCCATGTCACATGAATTTGCGCCATCTTCGATTTGTGGCTCTCCTCTACCATGGGACATAACTGAAAAGTGAAAAGTCAGTCAGTCCAGCTGAAACCTTGGACCAATTAAAGCAAGGGTGGCTAGCTACTAGGAAAAGTTGAGTGCACCCGGAAGCAGGAAGCTCAAATTCTGTAGATGAAACCAAAGTTTTATAATTACATGATATGGACATAATATATGTCTGTGATGGAAAGGTGGACATGGTCCATTCAAGAAAGAATTTCATATATACTAGGTATGGTTGGTCTGAAAGGTATGGTTCATATGAAGAAATTTTGGTAAAAATTCTCAGCTTAGATGTGACTATTCTGCCAATGTTTGGTTAATCTATTTCTGTAGTTGTATCTCAAATGCTGAAATGCAAGTTCCTTTTGAGTGTCTCCGGTGCAAGAAACAAACACTACTTCAGCACCAGGATAAGCTGTCTGCGCGTGGGGAAATTTCCTCTCGGTCTTCATTTCTGATGTGTCAAACTCATGCTAGCAATGATGGTCATCTTCTTGATCTCCTCCCCATCAAGCATCAAGAATCCACCACCTCACAATATTACTAAAAACTATCTCAATTGACTATCTTCTATGCAACTTACTGGGTTAAAATTGAGTTATGGGACAAAATTTGAGACATAATCCTGTATGCCATAACAATACCTTGTTGTAACGGTCTAATAACGATAATCTTATTGATTTTTTTATTCTAGATAATATTTGAAGTTTTTTTGAAAAATACTAGTGCCTAGAAATCACAACGAAACTTACGGCAGTGATAGGCTTAACTGGGAAATCCATTTGCAAACCTAAGGCTTGACCTCATTGGTCCAAGCCCTCCTCTTAAATACTTTAACTATTTCCCATTATGATGTAACTGTTGCTGCATCGACAAAGCTATGTTCCATTAAAATCATTAGCTTTATTAGTGTGGACGTTTGTGTGTGTGTGACTTTCTGGGTGGGGTTGGGCTGCGATGTTAGTAATTTAAATGGTTATGAAAATGCATTTAAACCTTCAATCATCTAGTCGATCAGATTTCCCCATTGACATTGTCTACAAATCTATCTAGTCTACCTTTTTAACCTTCTTTTTTTTAATTTTATTTTAAAAAAAGACACCAACAACAAGAAGTGTTGAAAGAAACCGCGTTGTCTTTGCCGATTAACAACAAAAGAAGCTTCAATTCCCTCCTTTTTCCAGGTCTTGTTAGCAGCCAAATTTAAAGGATGATTCGTTCAGGTCCATCAAAACAATTGTTGGCCTGGCCCCTCCTTCCCTCCATTATTATCCTTTTTTTTTGTGTGTGACGAGGGTGTCGGGGTCTCTTAGAGCACCTGACTAATCTCCTGGGCACATACAGACCCCCCAACCACACGCATCAGATAAGTAGGGATAAATCCTTAAGGGTGACCAACGGAAGAGGGGGGGTTGGGGATGGCCGAGCGCTGGGGCCGGAGGGGATTAGCTCTGGTGGATGCCCGAGCTGGGCGCTCGAGCATCACAAATGATGGGACATGTGGCAATCAAAAGGGGGAAGATATCAAGTGAGGAGAAGTCAAAATCATTGGGATAAAATGAAATGACTTCTCCCCCAAATTATCGCCAGGTGCCCCTTCATTTGTGGATGCCCGAGCCCCCAGCTTGGCGTCCACCAGAACTAATTTTTTCCCAACAAGAGGAAGGGAATCGAACTCAAGACCTCCGCTTCCTGTGCCGTGGTCCTGGATATATATATCCCAAATTATCATTGGGATATATATATGCCATTTTAACATAGAGATCCTTTTTTTTCTTTTGGTAGAACATAGAGATCCTTGATACCCTAGTGGATGCTAGAAAATGTTGTGTTAAATCAAGCATTAATCATAAATTCAGGGGGCCAGTCTCCCGGTCTGCATCGATCAATCACTAACATATATACTACTGGTTCCAGTCTCCCTCAACCGAATTCGCACCAACCAGTAGAAAAGTAAAAGGCGACGACATAACCACATATATAGTCGTGGCAATTATTGAATCACCACTATGGTTCAAGTCATAGTATGTACGTTGGCCTAACCATGCATTCAATCAGCAAAGAAAACGCAATTACAGCTGTGAAATGTGACCTCTAATGGGCCATGTTTAAGCCGTAACTTTCAGTTCATGTGCATGTATCAGGATCCTTCTCTGTCTGGCTTGTTCTTCGTCATGCATGATAACATATATGCCAACAAGATGGACTGCCTTCATCTTAACACAAAATACCTCGTGTAGCTTCAGACTTATCTTTGTCTTAGGGTGTAAGATGAAGTGAACATTTCTTTCTTATTTTATCTACGATACGATTTGTCAAAGACCCTAACATCCAAAATAAAATAAAAATAAAGAGAAAGAGACTTGAGAGGAAAGTTGGCTTTAGCTGTACTACCGAAGAAGACTGTCAAAAACAATATTATTTTAGAGGCAATGGATTTCCTCTAGCATATGCACGAGTTTTACACCCGAGCATAACTTCTTTAGCCGACATGTGACAAGAAATTGGAGGAGAAATCAAAACAAGGTGGGAGAGATTGAAATGTCCTTTGACATTTTAATTTCTCCTCTAATTTCTCGTCACATGTCGGCGAGTATTAGCAATACTTGGGCATCTGCTAAGGAAATCCGTTGCCTATTTTAAACAAGTAGGCCATACGAGAGGGAGAGAGGGGGAAAGAAGGGTGCAAAATAATAATCATGGTGGTGGCCTACCAAGAAGACCATTTCCTTCTTTACGTGTTGAAAACGTTTTGTACTTATCTTTTTCTCTACTTTATTTACTTTTAAGCATATGAAGATGTTATAATCAGCAGCCCAATTTAAGAAACCACAAAGCCATCTTGACTTTTACCATTCCATCGAGCTGAGTCTCTCCCTTTGCACTTCTATTTTTTGGTTGGGCCTCTCTCTTGATTTTGCTATTACATTGTACCCTCACCATACCATATCTCTGATGCTTGGGTGTAGGTGTAGGGCCGAAGTGATCTAGTCTTGAAAAGCTCAAATTGGCTTAGTTAAGAGCTTGTTTGAACTTATTTATCTGATAAACGATTTAACATTTGGCTTAATTTTTCGAGCTCGTTTGGTTAACAAGCCAATCTCAAACATGCATGCACTTTGCTTGTTAATATATATATATATATATATTATAATTATCAATTATCTATTATATGTTTTTAAGTATGTTAAGTTAATTATTGAATTAGGTATGTATTTAAGTATCTAAGAAAACACACATATGTTATTAGTGTTGATCTTGTTCGTTGATCTAAAATAAAAGAATTTGGATCTTTGATCTAAAAAGTATAAAAGGTAACTGTAAGGGATAAATTTGTAAAAAGAAGGGGTAAAATGGGAATTTCTCACTCTAACAAATTCTAACAATTTAGCTGACATAAGCCCACTTGGGCCATGTGTTGGCTCTCTTAAGTGTTGTCTGATAGGTGACCTCATCATGACTACACAAGTCATGATGACTCCAAATGCCTATAAATAAGCATAAATCTCTAGAGAAAAGAGGATGGTGCGGAAGGCAAGAGAGAAAGTACAGAAAGGCAAAAGGAGAAGAAGAAGAAGAAGAAGAAGGAGAACTGAGAGGCTTGAGTCGTTCACACCCCTACCCCGAAGGGTTATGCAGACAATCACCCACCTGATTCTCTCATCTTCCTTTGATATTTTCCGGCCACTTGATGCATTCCACGGTTGATTATGGCCACCGAATGCTCTCTCGAAATCGGTCATGTCCGCCTGATGTTCTCCATAGGAGGTACCCTTACACTCTGTTAAATATCTCACGTTTATCTACTTGGTGAAATGTGAAGGTCACACTGCCACTTGCACGACCATGCAATTAATCATTTGCTGGGTACATTCATACTTGAACTTGTGCCTGACACTGTCAACTGTACTCGAGTCCGTTGTCCCGTTGCCGAGAGCTACATTGTCCCATTGCCGAGAGCTCCGTTGTCCCGTTGCCCGTTGTCTCGTAGCCGAGAGCTACATTGTCCTGTTACTGAGAGCTCTGTTGTCCCGTTGCCCGTTGTCCCATTGCCGAGAGCTATGTTGTCCCATTGTCTGAGAGCTACGTCCTCTACTTCTCCATAGCTCGTCTCCAGAGTACAACATCAGAGCCCATCCTCAAGCGCATATGCTCAATGACCTCACGATAAGTATCTCTACACTATCATGCTCATATGTCTATGCCTCTTACTAACTTTATCATTGGAGCTTATTTCAGGGTGCACACCCACCTCCCAGTTTCATCAGTGATTGGAGTTTTGCTACCTTCCTTCTTTCTTGTAAGAGACTCAGTGCATAAACCTTCATCTCAGAGCTCTATCTCTCGGTGCTTCAGTGCTTAAGTGTCTTTACTATTTATCATCTTCTTCTTATACTAACTTTATCATCGGAGCTTATTTCAGGGTGCACACCCGTCCCTCTTAGTTTCATTTGCAGATGAAGTTTTGCTATCTTCCATCTAGCAGGAATTCAGAGATTGTTATAACTACTGATACGTGGCGAGTCCGGGAATTTTCCCTTTCAAAATTAGCATTGTCTGTGGGAACGAGGCCAAGGGGCTTAGACAATCGCAAATGACGAGCGTCTTCTATACCTGAATGGGGCTTTCACTGCATGGCAATAACCAAGAGGTAATTATCAAGTGCATTCTCAGTGCTTTATTAAATGAACTATCCAATGCATGCTCCAATGAATTTTCAATATCCAGTGTTTCATAAGATGAACTATCAGGTGCTTTATCAGGAGAACTATCGAGTAAATTATCAAGTGACTTATCAAGTAAATTATCCAAGTGAACTATCGAGCACATGTCTAAGAGTGGTGACCATGAGTCACAAAGTGCAATACATGCTAAACACGGCGATCACGAGTCACAAGGTTCAATACATGTCCAATAGAGGCGACCACGAGTTGCAGGGTGCGGTGCATACCTAAACGTGGTGGCGGAACACATGTGGCTCAATTAAATGAATTGTCATCTGAGCAAACCAACGGCTTATACTAATGAAATGTCATTTGTTTGATTAATTTATGATGTGTTACGTTATGACGCTTCCGTGCTCATTTACTGTCATCTAATAATGTGTCCATGTCCTACAATCGTAGAAGTAAAAAGATTATTCATTTTAGAAGTGTTACTGATCTATGTTCCTTTTCGTACTCTAAGCACTTTGGAGCAAATTACTTGTTTGTTTGTGCAGCATGTAGGCTTTCGTCTTTGAGAATTTTACCCATGATATATTCTCGGCACCTTGAACGAAGTCCAAGGCACAGAGAATGGGCTAATTGTAAAGGATAAAATTCGTAAAAAGAATGGGTAAAATGGAAATTTCTCACTCTAACAAATTCTAACAATTTAACCGGCATAAGTCCACTTAGGCCATGTTCTGGCTCTCTTAAGTGTTGTCTGATAGGTGACCTCATC
Organism: Tetracentron sinense; assembly: GCA_015143295.1. NCBI lineage: Eukaryota > Viridiplantae > Streptophyta > Magnoliopsida > Trochodendrales > Trochodendraceae > Tetracentron > Tetracentron sinense. The sequence continues at coordinate 35,443,522 of CM026556.1, forward strand.
ATGACTACACAAGTAATGATGACTCCAAATGCCTATAAATAAGAATGAATCTCCAGAGAAAAGAGGATGGTGCGGAAGACAAGAGAGAAAGTAAAGAAAGGTAGAAGGAGAAGAAGAAGAAGGAGAACTCATAGGCTTGAGTCGTTCACACCCCTACCCCGAAGGGCTATGCAGACAGTCACCCACCTGATTCTCTCATCTTCCTTTGATATTCTCCGGCCACTTGATGCACTCCACGGCCTCACGGTCGATTATGGCCATCGGATGCTCTCTCGAAATCGGCCATGTCCGCCTGATGTTCTCCATGGGAGGTACCCTTACACTCTGTTAAATATCTCACGTTTATCTACTTGGTGAAATGTGAAAGTCACACTGCAACTTGCACGACCACGCAATTGATCATCTGCTGGGTACATGCATACTTGAACTTGTGTCTGACGCTATCAACTGTACCTGAGCCCGTTGTCCTGTTGCCGAGAGCTACATTGTCCCGTTGCTGAGAGCTCCGTTGTCCTGTCGCCGAGAGCTACGTTGTCCCATTGCTGAGAGCTCCGTTGTCCCATTGCTGAGAGCTACGTTGTCTCATTGTCTGAGAGCTATGTCCTCTACCTCTCCATAGCTAGTCTCTAGAGCACAACATCAGAGCCCATCTTCAAGCGCATATGCTTAATGACCTCACGATAAGTATCTCTACACTATCATGCTCATATGCCTATGCCTCATACTGACTTTATCATCGGAGTTTATTTCAGGGTGCACACTCACCCCCCAATTTCATCAGTGATCGGAGTTTTGCTACCTTCCTTCTTTCCTGTAAGAGACTCAGTGCATAAACCTTCATCTCAGAGCTCTATCTCTCGGTGCTTCAGTTGTCAGCACCCTATTTTTACACCCCCTTAACCGTGGTTAATTAATTTAGCTATGGTCCAAACCCTAGATCAACCCTAGTTCCAAACCCTAGGTAAACCCTTAACCATAGGACTAAACCCTAGTTAAGACCCTAGTTAACCCTAAGCTTAACCCTAGGTAGTCCTAAACCCAAACCCTAGGTAGCCCTAGCCTAACCTTAGTAAGCCCTAGGTATACCCAAGGCCCAAGCCCATTTGACCAAACTTATACCTAGACAACTCAATCAAACCCAATTACCTAATTTTATTACCCAACCCAAGTAGTCAAGCCCAAATACCCAATCACCCAATTGCCTAAGCCAAAGCCTATTTCCATAGCCCAAGCCCAAATGTCATAGTCAAAGTCCAATAATCATAACCCATGACCCATCTACTAATAACCCATGATCCATAAGACCTAATCCACATATCCATATCCACCTACCCTATATCCTACAACCCATACCCATATAACCCATAGTTCACTCAACCCGCCAACTCTCTTACACCTCTCTTACATCAACCCATACCTATATAACTCATAGTTCACTCAACCCACCAACTCTCTTACACCTCTCTTACACCCTATATCCTACAACCCATACTCATTTAACTCATAGTTCACTCAACCCACCAACTCTCTTACACTCCTTACAACACTCAATCTATCAACTCACCTTACAACACTCAAGTCTTTACCCACTAGCTCCTTTTATCCCCCATGTAAAAGACACAACCCAACCTCTTAGTTTTCCTATAAATACCTTAGCTCCTTAGATCCATCCCTCAAGACCCCTAGAAGGTTCTCACCCACTTGTATTTCTCTTGAGTTTGAAGAAGGGAGAAGAAACTAAGGTTTAGAGTTTGGAAAGAATTGTAAGATTAAAAGCTTAGAGTTCTTTGCTAACTCTCTTCCTTTGTGGATTCTAAAACCCTACCCCTTGGAGCATTGAAGGAGAATTCTTGGAGGAGTAGGCACTTCTTCTTTCATCTTCTCTTCTTTTTTATCTTCTTTTTATTTGGTTCTCTCTTCTTGATCTCTCATTTCTCAAGCATAGTTGGGCCTCTCTACATCAATCTAATGGTGTAGAGGGACCCCATATCAAAAACAAAGAGATGTTCCTTTTTTTCTTGTACGTATTTTTTCTTTTTTATGTACCCACAAATGTGGATATGGGTAGGCCCATAGAGAGTGAAAGCTAAAGCTATACCTCTCTTTTTCATTTTGTTTCTTTTTTGAGATTCTAATTCTTTCTAGAATTTTTTGTGAAAGCTCATCCCCTCCCTAACATTCTTTAGAGCAACATTACATCATTAATAATGGTGTAAATGAACCACCTTAAAAGGGAGATGATGAGTTTTCATTTTCTTTCATTTCTTTATTTTTCCTTCATGTTCTATGTTGAATGGGTAGGTGATGGTTTAAGGACTTAAAATAAATGATAGTTTAAGGACTTAAAGAGGACATTCTTAAAAATGTCTCATACCAAAGACAATGATATTTGATCTATTATCAACACCAATTCAACAAAATAGGTGTTGGCAATAGACCATTTACATTCATAAGGCACATCCCTCTTTATGTCTTAAAATATAATCTTTTAGCCAAACTCTTGGATTAAATGTGACTTTAGCTAAGTTTTTCAAAACCCTACCTATATGAAAATCCAAAAAAACATGATAAAAGCTCAAAATACCAAAAACATAATAAAATCTCAAAATACCAAAAAACATTCAAATATAATCAAAATACCAAAAACATGCAAATATAACCAAAATACCAAAAACATTCAAATATCTCAAAAATCCCAAAAAAATATAAAAATACAAAAAACCAAAAAGAGACTTGTAGGATCTCTTTAGCTTTGGTTAGCTCACCTAACCATAGTTAAATCTCCTCTAACCGCGGTTAGACTTACCCCTTGTGCACTTGACCTCCCCGGTCAACTAAACCATAGCCTTCTAGGCTAGACCCTTTGACCACCCTATGCACACACACACTACCCCCTAGCCTCGGCACGGGCTCATGTGCCAGAACTACGCTCGGTCTGATCTCACATGTGAGTACGTAGGCAACCCAACTCGGGTTCGACCCTAGCCATCTAGCTTTCTATTTTTCTTGGATTAGCACTCACTTAAAAACTTTGGACATTCTAATTAAACTTTGAGATTATAATTGGCTTAAGTTTAGGGAGTAGGTAACCGTTATAAAACGGGGGTCTTGGGGTGCCTAACACCTTCCTCAGGGCTTAATCGAACCACTTACCCTAACTCTGATTAGACCATTTGCCTTATCCAAACAAACAAATACCCGGGACCTATCCCTAAGAATGAATAGGTGGCGACTCAAGTCAAAACATATAATTGTGAAAGTGGGTAGGAAGATCCCATGCTCACAGCTCTGGCGACTCTGCTGGGGATGAGGTTCAAGCCGAAACTTAAATTTAAGCCAAATGATCTCAAAATTAATTAAAATACCTAAGTATTTAATTAAGTGCCGATTCTTTATACTTTTTGGGATGTTCCTTGTACAGTGCATTTCATGCATAGCATACTAGTGTAACAACCTAATACCCATTATACAGGCTTATTACGCTCACGGCTGTTGGATGACTATCCTCAGTGACAGGGGCTTAACAGTCTTGGAGGTCCGCGGAATTACTCCTGCTGGGTGACTACTCTCAGGGAAGGATTCTGAACGCTCCCGTTTACACCAATCGTCCCAGGTATGTTCTATACCGGGGAGTCGCATATACGGTGTTAAGTGATCCCCCCATCCTTTAGGAACACCCTGCATTACCCCAGCATGCATACATATAGAATAGGCTGAGGTATAGTCTACAAGCAGCCCACCCTGGAGGGATATTCTAAACCCTAACCTGCTTGTACCCTATACCTGCCCCCCAATCATGGCTGAACTTCAGGACATTTTGTCCAAATAAACACCCATCCAAGGGGCATGTACTGAGCCATTTTTGTGCTTGTAATAAAATACCTCCTACCCTGTCTTCAGACATACAGGTGAGATTCACATGGGTAAGCTCATTAACCCACTCCAGCTTTGGCCCAGTAGGCCCTGGTTACCAACAACCCAGGTTAGTAGAACGGAGTTCTCTCCGCCTACCCTATCGGGCTACACCTGTCATGTCAAACCCTGTCCAAAATAAAAATCAAAAAGTAAAAAAAAAATTAGAAAATGGAAAAAATCAAAAAATATCCTCTTGCATGACATTCCAACTCCAGACCAGGGGCATTGCCCCTGTGTCAATTAGACGGTTAGGTCCTTTGCATGCCTTCCGACTTCCTTCCCTTCTCCTACATGTCACTCCAATCTCCCCATCAGGGGCATCGCCCCTGTGTCAACTAGACAGATTGGTCATTTGCATGCATTCTATTTCTTCTCGGCTTTCCTATCTACTTCAACTTACTCCATACCTCCATCTTTTCAGGGAGCATACCCTGAGCCAAGCACGGATCTAAAAAGTAGAATACCTGATACGATATGGACCCCCGAGACGGACAAGAGACTGACCCTGACACCCCGAGATCGCAACCTCAGGTCCCGGATTTTGAGACAAGACTAGCAGAAAATGCCCTGAGCATTGAGAATCTAACAAATATCGTCCAGGATTTTATGCGGACAGTGACTCATGCCCTCTCTTCCTCCAACCTTCAACCCGCCGAGACAAAAAGGCCGTCACAACCAAACCCACCATCTACAACCAACATTACCCCTTCTCTACCCACCATCAACATCACACCACAACCTACGCCACCATCACATACCCTCAACATTCCTCCTCCGCCAATTCAGCTACAACCTACTCACCACATCTCCACACCACTCATAGACCATTACGAGGAAGAGGAGGCCAGGGCTGGCGGTGAACCTCACACGGGGTCCGGCCATGTATCTTCAAGCACTGCTCAAATCCCGGATGCATACCGGGAGAGGATCGAGAAATTAGAAGAGCTGATAAAGCAAAATCAGGGATCCCGTAAGTCCACTAACTTCAGGGACATGTGTATACACCCTGGAATCCAAATGCCCAAGGACTTCAAGGTTCCTGACTTTGAAAAATATAATGGGAAGGGTTGTCCTGAGACACACTTGAGGGCATACCGCGGAGAATTATTTCAGCTGTTGGTACAGTTGTTTCAGAAAAGCCTAAAAGGGCCTGCACTGCAATGGTTCACCAAGCTGGACCCTAGCAAGGTACGAACTTGGGAAGATCTCTGCGAAACCTTCATTGCCCAGTACTCTTACAATGTTGATCTGGTCCCACAAATGGCAGACCTGGAGAGAATGTCCCAGAGGGACAATGAAACCTTCATCGAGTATTCCGTTCGGTAGAGAGAAATGACTGGCAAGATGAGCACCCCTCTGCCGGAAGAAGAATTGGTAACAACTTTTCTCCGCACCCTTAAACACCCACTCAAGACTCTCCTAGCGGCACAGCCCATCTCTGACTTTAGCACCATGGCCAAGTGTGGTGCCAGAATTGAAACGACATTGGGTGACAGTGGGTCAGTCGACATTTTTCAAGGAACGAATGGCGCATCTTCCTCTCGACCTCTCATCCATCCGAAGAGAGACAACAAAAAGAGAGAGGATGATGGACACACGGTATCAGCCATACCAGTCCGGGTGCCCAACTTGCCCCGCCAACAAGCTCAACGACCACGGCAAGTTCAGCAATCCCAGGGGAAGCTACTCTCTCACCAGATGACTCTTGAACAGAAGAAAAACCGGGCATTCACTCCGCTACCGTATTCTCCGACGACACTCCTATCCTTCCTGTTGGACAAGAAACTGATCACCCAGAAAGATCCACAGCCTCCACCGGCAAATCTTCCAAAGAACTACAGGGCGGATCAACACTGCGTGTACCACCAGTTGCCAGGACATCCTACTGATAGGTGCTATGATCTGAAACACGCAATCCAAGACTTGCTGGAAACCGACAGAATTTGCTTTGCATCGGGAAATACGGACATCAATCAAGCTCCTCTCCCAGATCATACTCCTCCTGCAAACTAAGGTGTGTCAGCCGGAATAGTTCTGTAGCTGACTTTTGAACAATCCCACTTTTGTTATGTCTATCTTATACCTCTTTTCTTAGTACCTCAGTCGGCCATGTTGGTCCATGTCTATCCCTATCATCAGTCCAGTCCGAGCAAGTGACTAGTGGTCCTTGCTATGTCTTTTTGTCAAGTCTGTCCATTTTGACATTTTAATGAAAATTGCTATTTTTAAGTCTAAGTCAAGTTTTATTGTGTTCTGAGATGCTTAATTTGGGAGCTAGACTAGTTCCTAATGCCTGTAAGGGACAACTTGATCATTCAATGGGAAGTTCAACAACTATCTAAACAAATGCAGAAACAGTGAAGACCTCTCTAAGCATCAAAGGACAATCAACTGAAACGAGGCAACGCAATGACCATACATGCTCTCGACCAATCAAGGATATGATAGGAGGCCATCTTTGGATAAACCTTCACAACACCTCGCTCACCCGTGCTACGTATATCCTCTAGTTAGACCTTTGAGCCTAATAGCCTTTCTTTCAAAACCCACACAGGGGCACCTCTTGAATATCAAAATGACAAAGATGAACAATCAGCAAAGAGCAACTAACAAATGCGGCCTTTTGGTCGAACTACGTCTTGACCTGATCCCTATTTGGGTACGTAGGCAGCCTGAAATCAGGTGCGGTCATAGCACAGCAAATGTGCCACAATACAAGACAACCATGTACCAAAAAAAAAAACAAAAAAAAAACAAAAGAAAGAAAACTCAAAAAAAAAGAAAAAGAAATAAAGAAAAAGGTATTTGGTTACACAGCAAAGCTATACCAAAAGATCAAGAATGCATAAGATGGTTCTATCCCGACACTGAACAAAATCATAGGGTGCCCTGCCCTTGCTAGAACTGAAATTTTGAGCCTTATCTCGTTTCTAGCCAACCCACGTTTCGTCCCAAACACTAAGCCCTCCTTGATCTTTGAGAAGACTTGTGCATCAATGGTCAAAAGCATTCACCTCCATTACCAACAGGCAATGATGAGAGTAGACTGGAGAATTATCAGAGAAAAGAGTAGACAATGAGAAAATGCGAAGCTTGTATACCCAGTCCTGGTGAAAACCCGAAAGGACCCAGGGGCAAAAAAGGGATAAATCAAATTTCACGGGCATAGTAAGGAATATTCAATCTTGCTATTGCGCAAAAATTACGTGAACCCAGTCCTGGTGAAAACCTGAAAAGGCCCAGGGGCAAAAAAGGGACAAAGATCAAAACATACAACCCAGTCCTGGTGAAAACCTGAAAAGGCCCAGGGGCAAAAGAGGAAAAATAAGCCAATACAGGCTTTGTAGACATCCCTCCCCAGCAAATGCAGATTTACCACAAGGATGATCACACATAGCATAATCGTTCACCTGAAGGTAGAAGGAACATAAATAAGTTTTCCAATGTAGGCAATCTCAAACACAGTCAGTCCACCTGCCAATTGTCAGGCTACTACCATCACCTGTCAGTCACTCCATCAGTCTCCTCAATAGGTTTGTTACATCTCTTGTCTGTTAGTCCATCTGTCTTTTTATCAAGTCATCATCAGTCGGTCCAAATTCACTCTCTATTAGAGTCAGCTACTCATTCCCGCTAGTGCAAGAGGAGCAGGGAAACCAATGCAGAGTAAAGTCGGCAAACTATTCTGGGTGATACAAATGTTTGAAGATCAGTATATCCCAAGGGGTACGCACATACAGTCGAATCATCCAGGCCAAGGGGCATGTCAGATCCATCAGGCTTTATATATGCACAGAGACATGAGATTCGTGCAATGGCTCAGGGCTACGGCTCTCACTCTCATATATGATCCATCTTGCTTCTCAAATTCTTACTCATACCTATCAACTACCACATCAAATTCACCCCAGCGAGGCAATCGGGCGGTTGCCCACAACATTGCATCCTATCTCGGTAAAGCAGTCGGGCGGCTGTCTTTACCCTCATTATCCCTGCCAATCTTTTGGGTGGATGCTTATAGCATTGCGCTCCCTTCACTATTAAAGGAGCACTGGAACAGTCGATTTCAGTTACGGCCTCTTGTGAAGTCTATCTCTGCTCGACTAGCTCACAGTTAAAGGAGTACTGTCCCAATCATGTGACCGGACGTCAGTTACGGCCTCGGTGATGTTAGTCTTGCACCCGTCACCTTCCGTTTTGCATTCTCTATCTCCGGTGAGGCGGTTATGAGTTTGACCATCACCCAACTCTATCTTCGGTGAGGCGGTTGTGAGTTTGACCATCACCCTACTCTTATCTTCGGTGAGGTGGTTGTGAGTTTGACCATCACCTTACTCTTATCTTCGGTGAGGCGGTTGTGAGTTTGACCATCACCCTACTCTTATCTTCGGTGAGGCGGTTGTGAGTTTGACCATCACCTTACTCTTATCTCCGGTGAGGTATTTATGAGTTTGACCATCACCTAACTCTATCTTCGGTGAGGCGGTTATGAGTTTGATCATCACCCGGCTCTATCTCCGGTGAGGCGGTTATGAGTTTGACCATCACCTAACTCTATTTTTGGTGAGGCGGTTATGAGTTTGACCGTCACCTTATTCTATCTTCGGTGAAGCGGTTGTGAGATCGACCATCACCTCACTCTACCTTGCGTGCTCCGGTGTAAAAATACGGTGATTCTAGTCTTTGTTGTTCAATTTCCAACCTGGCATTCTCCGACAAAGAGGGGCAGCTATCAGCACCCTATTTTTACACCCCCTTAACCGTGGTTAATTAATTTAGCTATGGTCCAAACCCTAGATCAACCCTAGTTCCAAACCCTAGGTAAACCCTTAACCATAGGACTAAACCCTAGTTAAGACCCTAGTTAACCCTAAGCTTAACCCTAGGTAGTCCTAAACCCAAACCCTAGGTAGCCCTAGCCTAACCTTAGTAAGCCCTAGGTATACCCAAGGCCCAAGCCCATTTGACCAAACTTATACCTAGACAACTCAATCAAACCCAATTACCTAATTTTATTACCCAACCCAAGTAGTCAAGCCCAAATACCCAATCACCCAATTGCCTAAGCCAAAGCCTATTTCCATAGCCCAAGCCCAAATGTCATAGTCAAAGTCCAATAATCATAACCCATGACCCATCTACTAATAACCCATGATCCATAAGACCTAATCCACATATCCATATCCACCTACCCTATATCCTACAACCCATACCCATATAACCCATAGTTCACTCAACCCGCCAACTCTCTTACACCTCTCTTACATCAACCCATACCTATATAACTCATAGTTCACTCAACCCACCAACTCTCTTACACCTCTCTTACACCCTATATCCTACAACCCATACTCATTTAACTCATAGTTCACTCAACCCACCAACTCTCTTATACTCCTTACAACACTCAATCTATCAACTCACCTTACAACACTTAAGTCTTTACCCACTAGCTCCTTTTATCCCCCATGTAAAAGACACAACCCAACCTCTTAGTTTTCCTATAAATACCAATCCCTTAGCTCCTTAGATCCATCCCTCAAGACCCTAGAAGGTTCTCACCCACTTGTATTTCTCTTGAGTTTGAAGAAGGGAGAAGAAACTAAGGTTTAGAGTTTGGAAAGAATTGTAAGATTAAAAGCTTAGAGTTCTTTGCTAACTCTCTTCTTTTGTGGATTCTATAACCCTACCCCTTGGAGCATTGAAGGAGAATTCTTGGAGGAGTAGGCACTTCTTCTTTCATCTTCTCTTCTTTTTTATCTTCTTTTTATTTGGTTCTCTCTTCTTGATCTCTCATTTCTCAAGCATAGTTGGGCCTCTCTACATCAATCTAATGGTGTAGAGGGACCCCATATCAAAAACAAAGAGATGTTCCTTTTTTTCTTGTACGCATTTTTTCTTTTTTATGTACCCACAAATGTGGATATGGGTAGGCCCATAGAGAGTGAAAGCTAAAGCTATACCTCTCTTTTTCATTTTGTTTCTTTTTTGAGATTCTAGTCCTCTTTCTAGAATTTTTTGTGAAAGCTCATCCCCTCCCTAACATTCTTTAGAGCAACATTACATCATTAATAATGGTGTAAATGAACCACCTTAAAAGGGAGATGATGAGTTTTCATTTTCTTTCATTTCTTTATTTTTCCTTTATGTTCTATGTTGAATGGGTAGGTGATGGTTTAAGGACTTAAAATAAATGATAGTTTAAGGACAAAAAGAGGACATTCTTAAAAATGTCTCATACCAAAGACAATGATATTTGATCTATTATCAACACCAATTCAACAAAATAGGTGTTGGCAATAGACCATTTACATTCATAAGGCTTATCCCTTTTTATGTCTTAAAATATAATCTTTTAGCCAAACTCTTGAATTAAATGTGACTTTAGCTAAAATTTTCAAAACCCTACCTATATGAAAATCCAAAAAAACATGATAAAAGCTCAAAATACCAAAAACATAATAAAATCTCAAAATACCAAAAAACATTCAAATATAATCAAAATACCAAAAACATGCAAATATAACCAAAATACCAAAAACATTCAAATATCTCAAAAATCCCCAAAAAATATAAAAATACAAAAAACCAAAAAGAGACTTGTAAGATCTCTTTAGCTTTGGTTAGCTCACCTAACCATAGTTAAATCTCCTCTAACCGCGGTTAGACTTACCCCTTGTGCACTTGACCTCCCCGGTCAACTAAACTATAGCCTTCTAGGCTAGACCCTTTGACCACCATATGCACACACACACTACCCCCTAGCCTCGGCACGGGCTCATGTGCCAGAACTACGCTCGGTCTGATCTCACATGTGAGTACGTAGGCAACCCAACTCGGGTTCGACATTAGCCATCTAGCTTTCTATTTTTCTTGGATTAGCATTCACTTAAAAACTTTGGACATTCTAATTAAACTTTGAGATTATAATTGACTTAAGTTTAGGGAGTTGGTAACCGTTATAAAACGGGGGTCTTGGGGTGCCTAACACCTTCCTCAGGGCTTAATCGAACCACTTACCCTAACTCTGATTAGACTATTTGCCTTATCCAAACAAACAAATACCCGGGACCTATCCCTAAGAATGAATAGGTGGCGACTCAAGTCAAAACATATAATTGTGAAAGTGGGTAGGAAGATCCCATGCTCACATCAGTGTTTAAGTGTCTTTACTATTTATCATCTTCTTCTTATACTGACTTTATCATCGGAGCTTATTTCAAGGTGCGCACCCGTCCCCCTCAGTTTCATTTGCAGGTGAAATTTTGCAGGTGAAGTTTTGGCTATCTTCCATCTATCAGGAATTCAGAGATTGTTACAGCTATTGACGTGTGGCGAGTCCAGGAATATTCCCTTTTAGTAACTAATCCAAGCTAATATTTTTGTTCATGAGCCGAGGTTGAGCACCCTTGTAACATAATGAGCCGAGCCTAAACATCCTATTACTCGGCTAGGCTAGGCTAGGCTAGGCTCAGCTCAAATCAGCTCAATTACACCCCTAGGTAGGTGCATATACAATACCTGAAGGAGAATGCTAGTCTTAATATTCCCCCTTCTCTTTACTCGCTCCTAAAAGTATTTTAATATGACAGGTTATTTTTCAGCCCCCCACTTACGATCATTTGTCATGTTACCCTTTTTAGGTTGGGGAGGGAGGGAGCGAGGGAGGAGTAGCAAGATCCATGGTGCAATGGTCGGACTCGATTTCACTAAAGTCATATATCTTTTCTAGAGGAATATTAAATTGGATTTGATAACCATTTACCTCAAAAGTAGCATTTAACCATTTATATTCGATTGACTGCAAGTTGTAACCACATGTAAAGGACTAGGTGTTGATGGGTTCACTCCTTACTTTCCCATCAAAATCAATACAGCCTATTAGTCTTTTAACTTTGTAATCCTGTTCATATCGAAACGCCTTTTTTTCTATAAAAAATTAAGTGTTTCTATTCTCTTTGTCAAAACTTCTTGGTTATTTCAAAACTTCTTGGCCACCACCAGATATTGTCCTTTGTTCTCTAGGTATTTCTTCTTTTTGTGGCCATTTGGTCACCTACCAAAAAGGAAAATCCTCTTATTTCCACATGAATGTAAGAACTAGTAGTTCTTCTAGAACTCCTTTTAGCGAAGGCCTTGTAGATGTTACCATCATCATGAGTAGGGGATCTCCTAGAGGCATATATAGGATTATGGGTCCCAGCCCTAAAGATATGTTTCATTTCACAACTCTCACACACCCCAGTTTTTCTTCTGAATTTACCTTAGGGCCCATTAGGATTGTAGGAATTGGGCTGGGGGGTTGAGAATTGGAATTAGAGTATACAAATTCTAATTCGGGTATTTGGATGCCCACAATTCATATGAATTTTGAACCAATGTCAATTCCTACAATTTGTGGGAATTACATTATCCACCTTAGAGGTGGACAATGTAATTCACACGTGCATTCAAATTGATAAAAACCTTTTATAGCTTCACTATCCCTCTTTCTCAATGTTCTTAGAATATTTCATACTTGAATAATTTTAGATAAATATTTTTTATAATTCATTGTAGAAGTTTTATAATTTATTTAGATAACTTTGAAATAATGTGTAATTTATTACATTCAATTAATTTTAAGTAATTGTACTAATATTTTTAAAGCAAAAAACATAATTTTAAGTTTTAAATAAATTTGAAATTAAAATTAAATTATTTTTAAAGTAAACTTTATAATATATAATGGTAATCTATTCATATATTTAGTAATCAAAATAATAAATTTACCATTGAAATATATAATAGTTTCTAGTTAAAATATCTATTATATAGTATTTCTCTCTCTCTCTCTCTCTCTCTCTCTCTATATATATATATATATTATTTTATCAAAACAAAAAATAAATTTTATTTTATAGAAGACAAATATACTAAGGGTGCTACTATGAGCACACCAATATTTACTGATTGGACACCATTTAAAAAAAAAAAATTTCAAAGAATGTCTTGTCTATGAGCACCCATACCCCTAAATCCTATTCTAAAAACTTAGTTTCCTTCTAAGAAAGAATCATAAAGCTCCTCTTACCTTACCTTCAGAGAGTCGACGAGTTGTAGAAACATGAATTATTGTAAGGTCTTCCTCATCATAATAACCTTAAATCTTAAATTATTCATTGTTCTTTAATCTTCGTCTCTCTCTATTATATTCTCTCTCTTTTTTGTCAAATTTGAGATTGTCTTTCATGATCTATATGATATTTACGTATGATTTATATGATTTTTTTAGGTCAATTACATGAAATACTAAAAGCAATTCCTCCACATCATTTTCAACATTTAGTTTTCTATGATCTTTTGTTGCAAGCTCTTTAACCCACACAAATAAGAGAGCAATATATAAGAAATTGGATTTGATTCATTTGATACCAATTTATTGGACCTTCAGTTGGGTTTTTTGGGTCTACAAAAGAGTAATGAATTATCATATTTTGTAGTTTTAAGTTTAGAATTGTGTATAATTAAAAAAAAAAATTAGAGGTATTTTTTTACCTTTTGGTGTGCTCGTAGATTTTACATTTTAATGATGTATTTTTTTACCTCTTGGTGTGCTCGTAAATTTCTTACATTTTAATGGTGTACAATTAGTAAGTGATATATTTAGTGTCTAGTCAGTAAATATTGGTGTGCTCGTAGCAGCACACAATATTAATTAATCTAATAATTTATTCATATGACTAGCGATTTATAATTATTAAGAATCTCATTATCTGTATTAAGAAGCAAAGAGACATTATTTCATATTGAAATTCATTTTGATGGTAGGTTCAATTGATAGTTTCAAGATGATTGTATTAAGATGATTGTATAGATATATATTTTTTGCACAGTCTAGTTAGTGGGTTAGTATATGCTCTAGGAAAGGGTGGGGAAATCACAACATCCACCTGCACCGGACTCAGACTCGAGCCGAAACCTCCCTCCTAATGAGAGGACACACTACCATTGGGCTATTCCCAAGATGTGTAGATGATTGTCTATTTATAAGCATCAAAACAGTGAACTGGAAATCTAGAGCTTATTTTGAGTAAATTACAGTAGAATTTTAATACATAGACTTTTCTATTCATCTATATTGTAATCCCTATGCATTAGTAATTCCCATGAATGTTTTCAATTCCTGCAACCCTTAGTTTCCTCATACGTCTTTGCAAGAGGAATCATTCATTGATAGCCATACTATTTTAATTCATGAGGAATGCTATGGACAATCTCCCAATTCAAAGAGATTTTCTTACTCTCCCTCTTCTGTTAATAAAATAAGATTTCTCATGCAAAATCATTTTTTAAAAATAAAAAGGGTGAGAGTATGGAAGTGCGACACATTCCTCTTTAATTCATATATTGTCATATTGAATCTCTCACAGCAGTTCTGCAGTCCTATCAATCCGCAAAATCCAAACAAGTGGGTGACTCGGAAGGACCCTTTAGTTTAAACCATTTCGGTAGCTCACCCTCTTCTATTGCACTCTCCAATTTTTTATTAAAAGACAAATATATTGTGATAAGTCCATTCAGTGTACCCAGTTCGCGGTTCCTTTGGTTTGAGTTCGTGAAAATGAGTGAATCCGATACTCGAACCCAATAGTTTGGTTTGGCTAACTTTTTGTTTGGGTTCGGCGAAAATTTTTTGTTTTGATTCAACGAATTTAATTTTAAGTTCAACGAACTTATACTTTGAATTTGACAAATTTGATTTTTCTAGGTTTGCGAACCGATCATAAAGCCTAATTTTTAATATTTTTTTTAAATAACCTATTTTTTTTTATAAGTATTTATAATATATTTATTTACTCAATTAATATATATATATATAATATTAATATTATATAAGCAAACCAAGCTAAGTGAACCAAACTAAAAAAACAAAGGGAAACAATAAACGAACTGTCTCATCCTGTCCCTGGCGAATCACTTTAGAGTGGTGAATTGCGAACCCAAATTCAAACCCACGAACCTGGTAACATTGGGTTCATTGCGACTTAGACACAAAATTAATCTTTTTTGCAGCGGATAATGCAATGGGAGAGTGGTTCCCCGATCAGCTAGAATGTGTATAACTTGCATGGTAGAGAGTCTAGAGTCCCACACCACATAATACACCTTTTTTTGACTAGCCACAAAAAGCAATATAATAGTATTAAAGAGGAGGCTAACGGAAATATGGTATAGATTCTGGAATAAGAAAGACAATGAGAAAAACCCTGGTCTTCTGTTCTGCCATTTTTTAATTCCTCCATTTTTATATACAGAGGCTCATCTTTATGCCATGCCCCCTTTTAAAATCTTGGGACTGTTCCATGCCTCCGTCCTTTTCCAGGTATTATAATCTCTCTCTCTCTCTCTCTCTCTCATATAACACCA
This sequence comes from Tetracentron sinense, assembly GCA_015143295.1. Taxonomy (NCBI): domain Eukaryota; kingdom Viridiplantae; phylum Streptophyta; class Magnoliopsida; order Trochodendrales; family Trochodendraceae; genus Tetracentron; species Tetracentron sinense. The sequence continues at coordinate 35,458,846 of CM026556.1, forward strand.
TTATTAACAAGAGAAAAAGAGAAGCAAACTTCAACCTCACAGCAACACAAGAAAATATGGGGAGAGCTCCTTGCTGTGACAAAGCCAACGTCAAGAAAGGCCCATGGTCACCTGAAGAAGATGCCAAGCTCAAGGATTATATCGAGCAGCACGGCACCGGCAACAACTGGATCGCCTTGCCTCAGAAGATTGGTACTAATTAAGCACAAATTCATAAACCGCTTCCTCTTTCCATTATCCTACTTCTCTTTTATGGATTGAATTAAACCTATATAGAAGTAGAATTGAAAATATGTTACATGTTGATTAGGACTTAAGCGATGTGGGAAGAGCTGCCGCCTTAGATGGTTGAACTATCTCCGTCCCAACATCAAGCATGGAGGATTCTCAGAGGAAGAAGATAACATAATTTGCAGTCTTTATATAAGTATTGGAAGCAGGTAAGCACCCTTGTCCTAATGGGTACATATACTTTTCAGTTTAAGCACTTAGAATTCATTTATAGCTGATCAAAGGGTTAAACTTTCTTGTTCTGGTTGCATGAATAGATGGTCCATCATTGCAGCACAATTACCAGGACGAACTGATAACGATATAAAGAACTATTGGAACACAAGGCTGAAGAAGAAGCTCATGGGTAAGCAGCGCAAGGAACAACAGGCTCGTAGAGTTAGCTGCCTAAAGCAAGAGATGAAGAAAGGGAATGGGAATTTCATGGTCGCTGATAACGAGAACCAAAACCCATATTGGCCGGAGGTACCTGTGCCAGTGTATGTACCCTACCCGAATCAAGACCCCCATCTCAACGATCATTCTTCCATCAGGAAACTTCTGATCAAGCTTGGAGGGAAATTTTCTGATGATTATCATCAACATCCAAACGATTATGGCACGAATCTTCAGGGCCCACTAAATATTTCGTCCACACAACAACTTTATGGGAACTCCATCAACATGATCTCTTCTTCTGCCTCCATGAATTCCTTGGACAACACTTTCTCCCAATTGCCGAACACCCAGTACGACGTCGCCGGGACAGGTATGCACATGTTGCAGGGACTTAACAGTTTTCCGGTCGAGCTCACTGAAATGGTCTATAGCTACCCACAGAGATTAGATGGAGTGGGGTGTTTTTATGGAGTGGACATGGTCAATTGTAGCACTGGGACTAATTCAGCAGAAAGCACCAGTTGGGGTGACATAAGCTCTCTGGTTTATCCTCCTTTAGTCTCCATAGATGAAGGTTGCCATGAAGGGATGATAGCTTTTGAAGAATCGAGGGACCTAGATTTGCAGTACTAAAAGGATGGTGTAAATTTGTACCAGTAGAGGAGGGGGTGGTGGATTGTCAGTAAATCCAAATAAACTCGTTCATAGATAATTTGTTTCTGTTGCTCTTCCAGTTTCATCTGACTGTGTTCTCATATTTTTTTTTTTTAATTTTGATATTTTATTTTGGCTATGTGGTCAGTTCTTTGAATCTATAAATCAGACTGGTTTTATCTCTACTGGATTCTCTTTTACTGTGAGTTCTTGAACTAAATTTCTTATGCTTGATGTTGAATAGGGAATCTTAGGAGCTTGAAGGCCTAGAAAGGGCACTATAAATGTAGCTGGAAACTGGTCTATTTTGAACTCCTGTTTGGGTGTGTGTTCTACTGACTGGCCTGGGTTGAATCAGTAATGTTTGAAGAATATTTTTAAATATATTTCTTACTTCCACATAAAAGGTACGTGATTTCTTCAACACATGGGTCGACTTTATGTTTCTGTCGCAAATTTCGTCCGAACCCTCCATGAAAAGGCACTAAAGTAGGAAAGGTGGTCTGAAGTTTTGGCCACAACTTGCTCGGATCTAGCAGGTAGGGTATCTAAAAGTGGCAGCAACTCTTTAGTATTTTCCCCGTGTCTGCAATAACAACAAGAACTGTGAAAACACATCTCAGACATTCCCATTTCAAGTAGCTCCAATTAGAAGAAGAAAATTGGAGTGTTGGTTCGACATTGATTCAATACATTTTGTTTTATGGGTAGGTGGACTACTTGATGAGATTGAGATTCCTTAGGTCTCATCTGTATCGATCTTAGGAATCTAGATCTAACTGTTTGCTCTCAGTACATACTTGTACCATCCTAGAAATCTCTTAGCTATGGATGCTTTTTCTTATATTCCTGGCCCTGGTGCATCTCACTTCTTCACCATCAGGTTGTTGGGCAAAGGAACAAAGATGTTGGATCTCCATCTCTTAACATCAGGTTTCAGATTTGTCTTTGGTAATTGTAGAAAACCTAATTTGATCCTAAGCAATGTTACTGTGAGGGTTTTAAATTTCTCCTTTAAATTATATATAATCAAATCTGCCTTTGAGATCGGAACATTAGAAGTTTTATCCATATTCAGCTTTGTAGGTGCATAGAACTACATTCCTGGTCAATATATGGACCATTTTCATTCTCATTTTTAACATACCTCATCTGGCATTTTTAGAAAAAGGCATAACATTCAAGGAAACTGTGTCAATGCTTCCCTTGGATTAAGAAAGAAGTGAATCCCAGAAACTAGTCATCACAAGAACTGTATTTGAGATACAACTTTTCCTCCTTAAATGTAGACAAGGATACAGGTAATGTGTACACCCAAGATGCTAGGCAGCAAATTTACTGTGAACAGTTCCCACCATCCACATGGAAGAGCTTGAAGCCACATCGTCCATTGGCTTACCAGAAACATAAACATCTTTGGTCGTCTAAGTTGATTATCACAAGTGCATAGTGCCTTTCTCCTATGATTCAGCCTTCTATACTCCTTAACATTTATGAGTTGCTTCCAAATCCCTCATGGTCTATATCCTCCCTTCGTGTCAAGCTTTGGATTTCAGATTCACAATATAGAAAGGAGATTCTATTTCCCATGAGAAACCCACATCATTTTATAATCATCCCACGTGATTTTATAATCATTCTTATTCAGGAAATAAATGTAAAATGAGATACCTTGTATCATAAGTATATCTCATCTCACAATCACAGTCTTGGATTACTACTTTATAGATTAGGACTATCTTTAAGATTATGTTTCCAAGTTAGGAGTCTTGGATTATCTATAAAAACCCTCTATGGTCATTGTAATTCATCTAAGTCTATCAATAAATCAGTTTATTCACATGGTATCAACCATTAATTCTTTGGTGATCCCTTAGCTCTCATTTTCTCTTTCCAACAGGTGGTGCTGCCATTGCCTACCGGGTGTGAATTCTTTTTTAAATAAAAATCATGTTCTCCTCCATATCTCTACAACCCTCAGTTCTCACACTCTCGTCTCATGGTCTCTTTTTTATTGATTGAAGACCTCTCCAACGAGATTTTTCTTCAAATCGTCGAATCAGACTTCGTGTGCTTTTGGAAGAAGATCATGATAGCCTGATTTAGTAGGCCACCGGCTCCGATAGACCCATAAAAATGAGTGGAATGTGATAGAGATGGATTTCACCGACTGCCGGTTACCACCAAGCATGGTTGGATAATCTAACTATTCACCAACAAAGGGAAGTACTCAAGTTGCGGCAAACCCATGAAGATTTTCAATCCTCATATGTTTAAGGGAGAGTATTAGGGAAATAAATGTAAGATGAGATACACTGTATCATAAGTATATCTCATCACAATCACAATCTTGGATTACTATTTTTAGTAGATTAGGATTATCTTTAAGATTATTCAAGTTTAGGAGTCTTAGATTATCCATTTAACCCCTCCATAGGGTCATTGCAATCCATCTAAGTCTATCAATAAATCAGTTTGTTCACTATTCTATGAATGTTTGCTTACATAGTGAGAAATGGGGATTTGAAGATTGTGAAGAAGGATGCTTCTTCCATTTTCATACTCAGAGAATTCATCGTGCGCATAGACTTGGTTTAATTGAATCTCTTAAATGGAGGTTCAAAATTGCTTTTGATAACTATAAGATTGAATTGACATTATTGTAAAATCCTCTATTTGCCACTTAATTAAGTGCTATGTAGATATTACTAATCCTCATTCATAAAAGTTCAAGATCCTGTATGATCTACATTCATAGTAGATTTAATTCGTACCCTTGATCTCTTCTAGTAAATTAAATGGACAATTCTCAGTGTGTTAATTAGAAGACTCAATGGAGTCTAATCATCACAAGTTAGGTTAAACTTTTGAACATTTCCAACTATACTCAATTTCAGCGAAGTTGACCAATGTGCATGTTGAAGAAAGGTGCCTGTTCATAATCGATATTTTCACTAGTTAGAAGTGACTTCCCTGCATGCTCAAGATCTTTCAAACATGCAATGTATAAGGTCTAAATTTCTTAATAGTGCTCGTACACTTTTGCTTACTTATTCTATGAAGTACATATTAGTTTTCATAAAATTACAAGAAAAAAAATACAGTAAACATAAAGATAAAGAACTAGAGTACTGACATAAAATAGAGACTCGATCTTTAGAGTGTGAGAGAAGAGTTTGTAATTACTTGAACACTAAATAGACATGTTATAAGAGATTGATGGAAAATGTAGAGAAATAAAAAGCTAGAGACAGAATCTAGAGAGAAGTTATACCATACGCGTAAGAAGAAATTGTTATTTTAGAAAGCAGAATAGTCTGCCACATAGTCAAGAAAATATTTTCCGATAGATAACTTCTGCAAATGCTCAAAGCGCAAATGCAAGGCATTATAGAAATTGAAAACAAAGATAAATACTTTCAGAAATCTTAGGTGATAAATATTATTTTGGTGGGGCTTAAGGTCTATGAATAAGTTTCAAGGTTTAGAATCATCCTTAATGAGATATATCATATATGTATATTATGTTATGTTTCTGAAAACCCACTTGGTACTTTTTCTTCAACGAACCCTAATATGGCTTATAAATATAGACCAAATATGTAAGTCTATATTGTATAAATATTCAAAAGGAGATAAATGGAAGAGAGCTAAAGAAGAATATTGACCAAGTCTTGAGTAGCCTTTCTGGAGTTCAAGACTTCTTTTTTTTTTTTGATAAGAGAGTTCTAAGACTTTAAGTCCCCAAAGGTTACCAAGTATTCTCTCTCTCTCTCTCAATCTCTCTCTCTCTCTCTGATCTTCAACCTTTGGCCTTTACTAAACCTGCATATGAGAAGGAAGTCAACATAATGGTGTTTGCCACTCACACTCTCTCTCTCTCTCTCTCTCTCTGATCTTCAACTTTGGCCTTTACTAAACCTCCAGATGAGAAGGAAGTCAACATAATTGTTTTCCATTGATGTGTTTGATACTGATTGATACCTACCGAAGTGTTGGTAAGTATTGACTCAGTCAACACAGTACCATGCATTTGCTTTGAAGCCTTAAGCCAGATATTCATGCTGTCTTATAATTGATATCATAAACAGAAGCCTGATTCTGTAGCTCACAACTTAACCTATCAATTAATTTGTGGTTCCACCACCATGGATTCCACGATTCGACATGTTCTACACACGATGATGCTGCAATCATGTCTCTTCCAGTTATTTAAATCATCTTTCAAGCAGTACGAATTGTAGCATGGAAGTGGTTAGAACCTCAAGGATGCCTTTAACCATGAAGCTTGCTAGTTATCAATGCCTTTTCTTTTAGAATGTGATGAGTCTCATGAAAATGTATGAGCAAATGATTTGCTCTACCGGTTCCTTTATCTTCTATTATATAAAAGGCTCGAACCCGTACGTCTATTTTGTACTGGCAAAATGTTAAAAGGGTCTCACCTAAGAAACCTCTAAGGTCTAAGCTCAATCAGATTCCTAACCATGTGATTCATAACATTCATTTGGACTGTCAACATATATATATATATATATATATATATATATTGCAAAATCAAAGTAGCTAGAAGAAAACTTGGCCAGGATGGTCATGATCATAAGCGGGTTGATATAAATCCTAATATTTTGAAGGGCCATAAAATCATAATCTCCTATGGAGATTGACTCAAACAATTAAAATAGTTGATTTCACAAATTATTGTTATAATTCGGATCAAAATATTGCTTTGGTGCTGACTTTATAACTTCTAAAATTTGTTGGGTAAGGCCAGATCATGAGTTGTTAGAATTGGTTGACATAATTTGAAACTGGTAGCTGATTTTGTCAAGCAATTTAGAACTTTGGGTCCCACGACCAAACCGGACTCTCAAATCAATCAATTAAAATATGATGATTAAAATATCTCATTACTGTAATATCACTTATGATCCTCTTTGTTGACATGTCGGGTTGTTCCTATCTTGAATTATCAAAGAGAATCAAAATTATTGCGATTTTCAATATAATAAGAAGGCTCTTGATTGCAACTTTTATCAGTATGTACACATATACTATAGATTGCTTTCATATATACATGTGATATATGTGTATGAATAAGATTACGTATGTACAAAAATATCTAGAACTCAAAGGTGAATTCCAGTGGACAACAAATGATTGGTAGTCATTGTATTTTTAAGAACAACTAAGCAAGCAATGTACTCTCCCTAGGATCCCTTGGGGATAATTAAGCAATGAGAATTTCCTAACCACAGCCAACACTTAGGGCAAAATGCAGGTTTTTTTTTTGGTAATGAAGGGTGTCACCTTCGAGCGAAGGACTAGTCCCTTCAGATATCCACACTAACCCACTCGGAATTTTCACGATGGATACCAGGGTAAGTCAAGGAGTGGGACTTTAAGATAAGAGAAAGTTTGATTCAAGGTTCTAAGCTTAAAGAAAGTCTGGCTGAAGGCTTTAAGCTTTAGAAATAAATACATATTACAGAAACCTAAACCAACTATAAGGTCCAATCATTCTCTGTATACACGTTACAGAAACCTAAACTAAGTACAAGCTCCAATGATTCTCAACAAACAATAACAAGTCAAGAAAAGGGGTGGCAATAAAATATCAAAAAGATAAGGATGCTAACTTCCTTTCTTTCAGAGCTATAAAATACAGGTTCCTTTTCCAAAGCTGACATGCAAAAAAAGTCTGTGTAATTGACTCCAAAACCTGAGAAACCCTAGTCTCGACAATAAGGCACAACTAAGAAAATAATCCTTCATTTCAAAAGGTTTCTATTAATGAAATGGATTATGTAACCAGTGACCCCATATTGGAGAAAATGACTCCATCTTGCCTACCTACTAGTACTAAAACAGATGAGATAAGAAATTTGCCTTATAGGCCATAAATGCGACCTGTAATTGGTGTAAACGGAGGCAGTAGGCCCCATCTAGGCTGAGCCTCCTATTAATTGAGTGATCATAACCTTCTGATACATGAACACTTTTATGGAGAATTCACCATGTTCTTATGGCCATCCAAAAAGAATGCAATGATTAGTTCAGATTCTTAGTGTAAGAGATGTATTCGGCGCGTACTAGGGACCCATCAACTGGTGGTTTCATGCTCCTCTGAATATTCGTCGAGGGTATGATTATACAGTTCCTAGTTAATATCTCCTAATATACAGTCTAATATATATGATTGACTTCTCATATTAATTCCTAAGGCCTACCAGTGTAATTTGGCTCACTTACTAGAATATAGTTAAGACATATTTGTTTGTACAAGAGTTTATAATACATCATATATATATACACGGGAATGCTACCGAAAATGATGAATATGACTGTAAAATGATTAGACATCTTAAATGGCAAAGCTTAATTTTAACTAATTAATCCCTGTAAAGTGACGAAGAATATTGAAGAACAGAAGGAGCCTCAGACAAACAACCAAAAATTCAAAATTGACTTAAGGTAAAGGAACATCGCGTCAACTTGATGACGATAATAAACACCAAATAATCCGTGATTGAGGGTGGGGGTTGCCCTAGCCGTGACAAACAGCCAAGCAGGACCATTAACACTACTTTTTCATATTATATTAAACCCCAAAGAAATAATCTAATAACACAGACTTTGTTTATGTAATGACGCTGACACTCACTAACATGAGAAATCTCATAGGAAACTTCTTTTATTATAAACAAATAATAATAATAACAAAACAAAGAACTGAAACAACGATTATTACTATTAAAGATGGGTCAGTACGTTAATGCAATTTGAAAACTATTCTGTTTCCAAGAAGAAGAAGTTAGCCCTCTATGGCTTTCAAAAGAAGGATACAGGGATGAAGATAGTTCACGGAATAAATTGTTTTGTATATATTTTCTGTTTAGTTGGTTTATTATATTAATGGGTTAATATCTTCTTTTGATTTAGTGCAGATGAATTGGCAACGTCCCGACAACAACACCAGCAATAAAGAAAACAAAAAGAAGGAATTGTTCTTTATTTATCTCCTTCTCCTTTACCTTTTTGAACTGGTTGTGTGGAGGGGGAAGGAGAGACTCTTCTGGTTTTCAAAACCTTGACAGCTGACTTAATGAAATTGATTAGATTTCGTGTTTGTCGGCAAATCATGTTATAAGAAGCTGTGATTCCATATCTCAGTTAAGTGATGGTATGATGTTATCTACAGTGAAGTTCTTTGTGTCTGAATTATTTTTTATTTTTTTTTGGGTTAAAGATGTAATCTAAAAACACGTACACACACCGCCAGACCTAAGGTAATCGCTAGGGTGCCATAAGGGTAAACCCGCACAACACTCCAAAAAGGCCTGACTTATGGAAGGCTAGTGATCCCTTATACACCCTGCAAAGCTTAATCTCAACCAATTAAATGTGGGACTAGAAGCGTTTGAAAAGTCTAAAAAATAAAGTTTATTTGACTAATTTTAAAAAAATAAATGAGAGCTGAAATTGAAATAAGACCATTTGATAATCGTTTATTTGGAAGCTTTAGACATTAGACATTTTGCCTATGTTTCATTTTAAGTTTACTTTCAAACAATTTATTTTTGCTAAAGAAATGAAGAAAGTTTAATTTCAAACAATTTATTTTTGCTAAAGCCGGATGGACAATTTTAATGTCTTTCACGTCGATTCTTTAGACAAATTTTGTCCCTTATAATTTAGTACTTCCTATTATACAGCTTGGATTTCACTTTAGTTGTCAATTTTTAAAGAATACATAAATGCTCCTCAAATACGTACTTAATTTAATGTATTATCATATAGTCTATTGAAAAATATAATTTTTTACTAAACATATTTATTGTATGAAAAGACCTAAAAATAAGATCTAATTAAATAAGCTCTCTTTCATATAATATAAAAGATAATCCAATACCATGAACCATGTTTTGTTTTTTTCCTTTTGCCCCGATAGTTCAAAAGAATGTTTAACAGATGACATGTTTGGTATCGAAGTTTACTTTGCCTGCCAAAGATATCACTACCCCCGGATTTTCTTCGAAATGTGTCAATGCACTATGTGGCCAAATAAGCCACCCCTTATCCCAATACTGTGATTGCCCTCCCGTACGAACGTGGTTGAGTTTTCATGGACAAAAGGAGTCTAGACCTCCCATTTTTCAACATTGTTTAGGATAAACATGAGACAACATTTCCAATGAGGGGAGTTTTTTTTGTTGTTGTTGTTGTTGAATCTATGCGACTCTAAGGAAGGACGAGAGAATATGAGCAGCAGCCCTTGTAGCCCATTAGGCTACAGCAGGTGGGCTATTGGCCCATTACAATTTAAAAAAAAAAAAACAATTTCTGGCATCAAGTCATTTTTAAAAATATATATTAAAAATATTATTTTTAATTTTTTTTTTTAATGGAGTGGACCAATAGCCTGCCTGTTGTAGCCCATTTAGCTCCAAAAGGTGCTGCTGCTCATCTGCTCTCCCCTAGGACGCCCACCATCTTATGACTTCATCAAACTGATTCTCGAATAATTTCTTTTTGATCGGTAACTGATTCGAATCAGTTGGAACTTAAAACAAAGCCATGTATTTATCGAACTAGAAGTGTAAAACTGTTGAGGTGGACATGAATCTATGGAGATTGGAAATGAAGATTAGGCGCTATGGAAACATAAAGAGCACAGATCTATCAAGACGGCAAATTTCATATGTCAAAGTGGAAAACTAGACACCTTCCCCCCAGACGTTTTTTTTTAGAAAGTTGAAAAACAGAGAAAGAGACTAGCCTTCTAAGGGTGAAAATGATTATTCCTCAGGTATGTTCATAAGGAGTTATAGTGCAATGTCACTGTAGGGTTTCTGTAATTTGAACATAAGGTGTTATAGTGTATCCCGGGTTTAGTCCCACATCGGTTGGGAAGTTGAGTCCCACATCGGTTGGGAGTGTATAAGTGGCCATCAACCCTCCTTAAGGCAGGCCCTTTTGGAGTGGTTGCTTGGACTTACCTTATGGCACCTTAGGGGCTACCTTAGGTGTGTGGTGTGTGTAGGTGTGTGTGGTGTGTGTGTTAGATGACAACATTTCCACCAAAAAATCATAACTATCCGTGCTTCAATTTAACATGCGAAACACACTAGGCTTTGTCCCAATGGTAGTGGTAGTGTATCCCCTGCTTTGGGGGGAGGTACCGGGTTCCGAGAGGGTGGGAGTTTGTATATACTCTCCACCTGCCCACTAACTGAACATATACTAACACCTATCCAGTACTAACACCTAACCGGTGTTGTGGCCTAAACGTATCTCGAACCAAAAAAAAATAATTTTAACATGCTAAAGCCATTGCTCTTTGCATGGATTGTGGTACTTGGGCTTGTATATGCCGTAAGGTGTTCATGATCATCAAATTAATACAACAGAATTCATTCAGGGAGTCATTATTTGCTAACCTGTTCAATATAGTATTGCTCTCTTCCCTTTCCCCCACTTTTATAGGAAGCAAAACAGATATAAGTCAAAACAAACTAAAAGGTTAATACAAGATAAAACAAGGGAAAGAGAAACTAAATGCTGTGTACATAAGGAAAAACCCACCCAGTTCAGCCTGATAACCGAGTACTGGGACAAGGAGCCGCTGTGTTTATGAAATAGGTGTCATTTCTCTGAGAGCAATTTGCATATGTGGTGAGCACTGAATAGCGCCATCAAATGTCCCAGCACCAAGCGTGGAAGATGGTGCTCTCATTCGTATAAGGCTTCACATGCATATTATTGGTTCGGTATTTTCTTACACCCAGCACCATCAAAATGATGATGATACAAAGGAACAAATCAATGTTGCAGTATAAGAAAAAATGAACAATATACAAAAGCAAACTCATTCTAATGCTTACTGGCATCTCTTCTGGACCTGCACCGCAGATTCCATCGTTACCTTACTTGGGTGGATTCTTCTCCTGAGAAGCCATGTACATAGACAGCCAAGTAGCTACTTGTCCAATTCCCGGTATAGTGTGTCTGCCAAGCGTCGGGTGGGCCAAACCTGGCTTCATGTCCTCAGGATCCTGGGTGCAGCGTGTGTGCTCACGATGAGTTTCCTCGGTTTTACTCGAATCATGTGATGTCAGTTGTGACAACTGACAATAAGCTGAATTCAACTGTTGATGAATCTCGTCCATCCGCCCACATTGCTCATCTTCCCGATCCATCTCAATCAGAACCTAGCAACCAGCATTAAAGAATACTACATTGTGAGTAGTGCTTGTATGTGTGTCACAAACAAATTTGGTGTCTCCTGTTTACCTGTGCAGAGAAACTCTTAAATGTAGGATAAAAGCGCTGCCTGCAGTACTCGTTGAAGAGGAGGGTGCATATCACCAACGGAATGGTGAAGCCGGATGCAACCGGTGAGCGTTTTAGTCCGAAGACCCCAAGAGCTATTATTTGTGTCAGCACCAATGAGAAGATTGTGGTGTTGTGTACAATAGGCCAATACTGTCCCCCACTCTCATATTTCGAAATATATACATTAAGAATCTGCAAGGTATGTTTAAAGTGGGGAGGGAGACATTCTTTAGTCAAAAAATAAATAAGTATATAAGAAGGAATAAGGAAAAATAATTAAATGTAATGGGTGGAAAGTATGTTTCTTCTCCTAGAAACAGTCAGGTGACCATAGTTCAAGGGAAAAACGTACATCCTAACACAACCTTTCTGTAACATCTTAAAAGATCATACCTCCTACAAGAAACCTAAATCTATCGGCTAACCATGGTTTAAAATTCTGTTACGTATTGGTCAATACAAGCCGATATGTATCTTGTTTGAAGCTACTTGGTACATTGGTACGCTGGAAAAAAAAATCCCCTGTATCGAACCCCAATGCAGGAGATGTTTTAGTTAATTTTTTTTCCCCTTCCATTTATACTAGGTTTCACAGTACATACCTGATACACATAACTTATTTACATATAATATCATTAATTAAGATATTTATATGTAAATAAAGTTATACTCCCATGTGAATTCAATAAAAATTATCCTGATCCAAATTTCTGAAGAATAATAAAAAGTCAACTTTCTAGTTCAAGAACAAAATCCTCTTTTAACGCCTTTTAAGGATTATGTCAAATTTAAATTTTCAAATGGTAAAGTATTTCTCAAATATTAAAATTTCATAAATTCTACTATATCAAAATATCACCGAAACTTAAAATTTCGACAAAAAATGTCTCATATTTTAGTCTTAAAAAATATTTTCATCTATAGGGTCAAAAAGTCAACTAACAATATAACAATTCAGTATAAAAGACTTGCATTCAAGCTTATACTTTATGATTGTAATACAATATATTCTTATTTAACTCATTGAATGTAAAGTTTTAATATCTAGATTGTGTTTCCTATACTTGGCTAAGTGACTATGGTTTGTATTTTCTTACTTGTTTAGTAGCTCGCACGCCTTTTTTAACTTATAAAATTCTTAACACTCATAAGTATTATTATAAACATAGTTAGATGCCTTCATTTAGTTTGTTTTAACCTTATATTTGCATTAAAAAAAAGTTTTATGTAAGGTATCCAAGTTTTTTCTTACGTATCTAAGCATTTCTTACCTATCCTGATTTTTCCACAATTTCCATTTGATATGGTCCAATACGCTGATACATATCCTATGATGGACTTACCGATATGGTACCCGATACCAATATTTTGAATCATGCAGCTGACTGCATCGGAGAATGTTGGAACATAAAATACAAAATTTTGTAAATTTTGATGTACAAATAGATAAGAAACAGTATCATGCAGAGGGTATTCTGTTACACACTGAACCCACCAGATTGACATTGTTGAACTATGTAACATTGTGTCCTCTTCCAATCAGCATATTTGCTTGAATTTAGAAGGATGTACCTCATCATGTAAAATCTTTGATATGACAGTTTAGAGTGTTGCAGTGTAGGGCCAGTCATAGGGAGATTAATCTTCTAAAGAATTTCCTTGAAAACAGCATCACTCAAAAGGATTACAGGTGGCAAAAGGTCGGGTTGGGTCCCAATCCTGTGAGCAATTCTGTGAGCCATCATATCAAACCCAACCCAGAGAACACAAGTTGGGTTACCCAGTTGAATCCAATCCAGTGAGGTATACCAAGTTACCAACCCTGATCCAGTAAAAAGGTTGGAAAATTCGGGTTACTTCGTTTACCAGGTGGGCACCATCAATGTGTAGTGGGTAAGAAAGCGTCCAACCAATCGGAACTAATTACTATTCATCAGGTTGAGTTATGCCAACCCCTAACACAGAAAACACTTACAGGGTGGTGGTACAGACTGAGGTATGCCAATCCCTGAGGAATGTCAATCCTGACCCAGTAAAAAAAAATCGAGAAAGCTGAGTTAATTAGTTGTTAACCAGGACAACGTAGAGGGGGAAATACTCGACCCAGCAGGACCAATAACTATTGATCAGCTTGGGGTATGCAAACCCCTAACCTGGAATAACTTCCATTATAAGGGATCCATTGAAAAGTGAATCTCCATTGAAAGGTGAATCTCCATAGCTGGTCCTGTCTCACTACTATGTCTCCCGCTGAAAGAGTGCAGTTTCACTCTCCATTAAAGAACTTGATGCAAGAAAGGATGCACCAAATGACATTGGAATGTCTCATAATACACTAAGAGTAAATAGTGAAATGCGTGAACATATGGCTCAACAAGGAAGCAAGAAAAGTAGGTGAGTGCAATGGAGAACTGGTTACCCAGTAACTATGACCTAAAAATATCAACTCTATTAATCTACACAACACGGTTACACTTACAAATGTTGCATTTCCATATATGTATTTCCCTATCCAATTGAAACTGTTGCCCAAAAGGAAAAGCCTTCCTCATAGTACTGTAATTCTCTTCTTTAACTGAACAACCTCAACATAAAGCTCAAGAAAAACCCTTCTTTGTCACAACCCTTAATTTCATGAAAGCAATTTCTTTGCCGCCATAGAAGTAATTAAGGCATCTTCACTGATCAAAAAGATAATCAAACCATTTTCTAATGGCATCCCTTAAGCTTAAATGAACACCTTCATGGCCTAAGAGAAAACCAGACCAAAACACAATAACTAAGGAGAAACTGTTGAAACTGAACTGTTAAGTGATTGCCATTACTACAGAGGAGAAAAAGAAGCACTAGAAGAAGAATGGACAGAATAAAGAAAGAAAGAAAAAAACAGAAACAGTGTCAGTTTTGTTATTTTTATTTTATTTTACTTTATTTTAATGGGTGAGTACAGTCAATTATGCTCAGAAAAGAATACATAAATTCTGGAATTTCTGGAATAAGTGAACTACTATAAACATTGCATCATGGGTAGTAAATAATTGGAATACTACTAATGCATGCTACAAGTAATCTTATATACTCAGGCATAGAAAAGCAAAGTCTATTTGATTGCAAAAACAGAACAATAACAGATTCAGAGCATAATAAAAGAAATTGAAGAACTGCTCACCTGGTTACGATACACTACATAACCAAGAAAGAAGTACACCAGCAAGAAAGGCAATATTAAAGGTGCCAAGATGGAACAGGTGAAACCAAGGAGTCCAAACAGGAGGACCTTTGGAATTTCTGTGTGGTATGGAAAGGATAAGGCACTCTTGGATGGAATGTCCTTGCTTCTACGTATGAATCTATTAAACAGGTTGCAGATAAGAGCAAAAAGTTGCACGACTTCAGATGACAAGCTGGCCCAACCTGATGTTAAAACATAAGTAATAAAAAAGGTTGCCTGCACACATTTGAACAACATAACAGCCACACATTAATTAGGATAAAAAACATAGCTAAAAATTGAACCTTCATATTTTACTCACAAATGAAATTCTAGGAACTGGAAAACTTTTTGTCATTGGTGAATTATCTTATCATATCAGGCTAATCAAAGACCGGACACAGCAACCTAAAATATTATAAGTTCCAAAACCTTTACGCCTCGTAGAATGTAGCCTCATTGCAATTTGCAAATAAACAACCACTGAAGAATCCAAGGTTCAAAAAAACGGTTTCGGACACCGTAACGGACACGGCCGAAACCGTTACGTAACGCCGTTACGTAACGGTTTCGGCCTTCACGGAGTTTTTTTTTTTGGCTTAAAAAATCAAAAAAATCACAATAAATAAAAAAAAATTTAAAAAAATATGTAGGTGTAACGTAACGGTAACGGGTAACGGTGTTCACCGAAACCGTTACGTAACGGGCGTTACGTAACGGTTTCGGCGTTTTTTAAAACCATGGAAGAATCATACTCCTCATAAATGACACAAGAAGGTGAGTAATTCAATGGATGAAAGTTAATATACCATGAAAATGTGACAATTTTTCACTAAGATATTAAATTTCCCTTCGATCATCATATAATAGGATGGCACAAATTACTGCTATAAAATTCTAGAAAAAAGAAGCAGGATCGATCAAAGTAACATATTGATTTAAATAACTGGAACATCTAGGGCAATAATTACCTGTGTCGGTATGGCTTTACCAAGTTGGATAGGTATGCCTTTTGGACTGGAAATGACATTCAGTTGGCTAAGGACAGAACCAGACAAAACATTAACAAAGAAAACATTCCAGATGGTGAAGTACAGGACTTTACAGCATGCACTCTTTTTCCTGCCACCGCGAGAGATAGACCCTTCCACTGCTGAAAATAGCATCATTGTTGGAGGAACAGTATACATAAATAACATCAGTACTACACTTGGTAGGTAGCCCGTTACCAGCTCGTTTACAAAGGTCCTGCACAGAAGTACAAGGTAGTGAGGTACATTACTACAGACATGTCTTTCTACCAGAGAGTCTAACTAATTTTTTCCTTTCAACTCAGAAAGGTTAGACGCAATAAAGGGGAAGAAAGAGACAAAGGAAACAGATGTGCGTGTACTTACAAACTAAAATTCCAAAAATGTTTTTCATGATTAATGAATATGGTGTTAATAGAAGTACTTCCTAAATAAATATATTGTAGACGACAATCAACCGGCAACAATTTAAATAGATAGTCCAGTAGCAGCCAAAAAATTAGGCTATAATTGATATCAAACAAATCCAAAATGTAGCGAACCAAATCATGCATATCTTTATTTTAGGAGCTTTTGTCTCCGCATATTGTTGTAAATAAGGACGGTCATCTAAGATGTGGACCCCATTATAGGTGTCAATGGATCAGATTTGGGTAAGGTATAAATACTCCCAAAACCTGGCCCTACTATTAGGGGTGTCAACAGATACAAATATTATCCGAAGTCGTTTACTTAGATAATTATCCAAATAGGTATCCCACGGAGCAAATTCCCTAATACTTTTACTATCCGTTTATATTCAGATACGAATTCAGGTATCGATATATCCGATTCGATAGACATCCAACCGATTATATAATAGATTACTATATATATACAAAATATATTATTAGTTCATAAGACTAAAATACCTTATTAATATGTAGTTTTTTACATTATTCTAAAACATATTAAATTGGTTTTTTTTAATATAAATTAAGAAAAAATAGTAATTTATCATTTTCAAAATAATATTTATATTTTTTGGCAATTTTTTTTTCTATTTCCAATCTTTATTAAAGTAATCAGGTTAATCGGATGTTTTTTGCATTCGAATATTTTAATCGAAATCGAAGACGAAAACTCTGTCACTATCCGTCGGATATTTATTTGAATTCGGATTGTACGATAATCAGACACGAATTCGGATATACTACTATCCGCTTCGAGTTCGCTCCGTTTACAGCTATACCTAGTATATAAACTGGGTCGGACCTGGCCACCTGGGTATTCATAGATGGATCTATATTCGGCCTGTTAATGTTAGGTATGCCATCGGATAACTAATTCCTAACAATTTAAAATAGAAAAACACCAAAATATGAAAATAAGACAAAATTAAAATAAAAATAGTAAGAAATACAAGGGAGAGAACATTTTTACTTAAATCATTTAGAATATTCATGTGTGTTACCCTATAACGGATCCTATTTGGGTCCGATTCCCTATAAGATACCAATTTGTGGACCCAAAACTAACCCAACTACTAATTGTTCCAAAACTTAGACCCATACCCTACTGATCAGACTTAGGTATGTCAGGTAATTGGGTACCCATTTGATATTTGTCACACCCCTAACCCACATTGACTTAGTAACACATTTATCCAAACAAAAATCATAATAGAGCACTTTCATCTATTTAAAACGGGCATTAGATCTTGTTGAGAAACTGTTTTTACTTCGAGAACATACAATCTCCCTGATATGTTTTCTAGAGGGAAAGGCCAAATATGACGTAAATGGAATTACCGAGTTAGTGAAAAAGGATTTGAAAAAAGATAACTTCACTGAAGTAGGATTCGTGTTGCCAACCACATATATTTGGGATAATAAGGCATTGATGTGATGATGATGATGTCTTGTTTATATTATTTTCCTAGTAATATATATCCTATATTCAAATATACCTCTTAATGTATTGCATATATATTATAGAGAGATAGACTTATCAGGTTTGTTGGGCTCCGAGTGTGTATTTTGATACATCCTATCCATTTATGACACCAATGTGTGTGCCGCATCTAAGTTAAATAACATGAATAATTCAAGAACAATAAGCATACAGATAAGATGTGTGAGTTTACTAGTTGCAAAAATGATACTTACTTTTTTAAAATTCCTTTGAGAAATGGGAGCATTTGTTGTAACTGGTCTAAATGAGTCAGACCTTGTACAATTGTGACAGGAATAAGAAACAAAAACATGAAAACGATGGAGGCCAGAAGAGTTGCTATCCGACGGAACCAAAGCTGCCTATATGGGATACACAAGTTTGACCAATAAACGTCATGTGGCTCTGGAGCCAAGTCAGTGACCCATAACATGGGATTTGATGATTGAAGAACCTGTGAAGCAACAACAGCAGCATAGCGTGTCTTAAAAGAAACAAAAGCAGCAGCACATTCCTGCATGAAAGATCAAAGTACTTTAGGCTACAGTGTACTTATGTCATTAAAGCTTGTCTGTGCTAATGTTCATAACTCATCTTGGGATTCAAATATCTCCATCCTAATTCAATCAGCAAAGCAACAGTGGAATAAAATGCCAGAATTTTATCATAGTAAAAAATTGAAAGATGTGATATCGTGATAAATAGATCAAAAAATCACAAAAAGTCAATCCGAAACCACACTCAGAAAGAGATTCATCCTACATCACATAAGTGCCAAAACCAACCAGATAGTCCAAGAATGATTCCCTATCCGACAGAAACCACAAGAAACAAGATGGTTAAAGACCTTAGCAGATGAAGTTTGAAACACTAACATATCACAATTTTTTTTAAGCTCATACAATTCTGATCAAGTAACTGCTCAAATTGAGAAGTAGAAACTATCCCGACTCAAAGATAAACTATGTTTTAGGCATAGTTCAAAAACTCGAAAATTCGACTCTACTAGAAAGTTAGCCAGGTCGAGTAACTCGAAAAACTCGAAAAAAACTGGATTCAGTCCAACTCAGAATATATATGTAATAACTTGAAAAAACCTGATTTAAAAGAACTCAAAGTACACTGGTTTTATAGCCTCAAACCTAAAATCTAGGTTTAACAGAACCCATAGTAGGTTGTCTTTGAAGACCCAAAAAAATATGATGCAAAAACAGTGTAACGTTCGAGTTTAGGTTTAAAAAAATGATAGAAATACCCTTATGTGACTTGAACTAGTCTAGTGAGTCGAAAAACTCGGCTCAACTCGACAGAGTCACCTAAGTAACTGGGCAAATAGTGTCTCCTTCGAGTTTTGCGGCGACTCAACTCGAAATTCAGTTGAGTCGAGAACTCGAGCGAGTTACTCGAGTGACTCATTGAGTTTTCGAACTATGGTTTTAGGTCTGGCTGTGTGTGTTGGTTTAGTGAGTGTGTTAGTTACATAATAACATTTCCACCAAAAAAAAAAAGATACTATGTTCTTAAGTTACAGCGCCTCTTCATTCCCCTTATTTTTAAGGCACAATTTCTGTTTGCATGTCTTCTTCTTTATCAATGCCTTATCTCAAGTATTTGGAGTTGGAACCACAAATCCTTTTCCACCATTCTAGTCTATCAAGAGTTATATCTTCAAGAAATTTGCTCATTATCTCCATCCACATCCTTTCAGTGTTCCCCTCGCCCTTTTAGAAAAAAACCGTTTCGACATACATAACAGTTACGTAATGGCCGAGTCCTACGTTACAAAACATGCGATTCATTTATTTTTTTGGACTTTTTTTTTTTAATCAGGTAAAACTCGGCCGAGTCATACGTTATCGTTATTACCTAACGAAAGACTCGGCCAAGTCTTACAATAGGTACTTGTTTCGGTCGAATCCTATAATACACATATATAAAAGGGAACTTATTTTTTATGCATCCGCGTTCGAAAGCGGAACACGGACACCCCCTCTCTTGCCGCATGTCCGTTTAACCCCTTTTGACCTTAACATAAGAGTTAATTTTTTTCTAAAAACCAAGGGTAGATGGATGAATCCTAGGGGTGAGTGAATCTTAACCACAGTTAGTGAGTGTTAGAAGGGACACGTGAGGCGTGCGATAACTATGGTTTAGGTTAGTTAACTCAATGTTAATATTTTTCCTAAAAACCAAGGGTAGATGGATGAACCCTAGGGATGAGTGAATCTTAACCACAATTAGTGGGTGTTAAAAGGGACACGTGGCAACCTGTAGGTTGCACGCATTAACTATGGTTTAGGGTAGTCAACCCAAGGTTATTTTTTTTAATTTTTTTTCTAAAAACCAAGGATAGATGGATGAACCCTAGGGGTGAGTGAATCTTAAGTCGTAACCGATAGTTAGTGGGTGTTAAAAGGGACACGTGGCAACTTGTAGACGCACGCATTAACTGTGATTTAGGTTAGTCAACCCAAGTTTAATATTTTTTTTAATTTTTTTCCTAAAAGCCAAGGGTAGATGGATGGACCCTAGGGATGAGTGAATCTTAACCACAGTTAGTGGGTGTTAAAAGGGACACGTGGCAACCTATAGGCGCATGCGTTAACTGTGGTTCAAGTTAGCCAACCCAAGCTTAATATTTTGAATTTTTCCCTAATAAACCAAGGGTTGATGGATGAACCCTAGAGGTGAGTGAATCTTAACCACAATTAAAATGGCTATTAAAACAGATACGTGTCAATCCGTGTCCGCGTGCGCATTCTGTTGGACGGAACGCTCACGCAGAAAGAATCATTCTTCTATATAAAATTATAAATAGAGTAAAAAGGGGTATGTATCATAATGGTTTTTGCGAGTTTAATTTTCATGCTTACATATATGCACCAATTCTCTACTCACCATTTTGTTAATCGGTATAACTACTTAAAAAAAAGGCAAAATGTATATTTTCATACTCCCAAATAACCAAAGGAATTGGCACCACAGCGCATCCCCCTCCTCCTTGTGATGGCAAGCGGGGTAATTAGTGGGGTAAGACAGGCTTTTGACACAGACCTGTGGGCACTCACAAACTTTACCAACTTATTAAGCAGCATCAACATGTTGATGTTGGTTTGCTAAACTTTCCATACGTAACATCCTATATCCATGTTTGAGATAAACACATGTGCCCATGCCCAAGCTGTATAGTTCAAAGCCAATCTCCAGTTAGCTAGGAATAACTATGACCATGCAATGACAAGCCCACTGTGATAGTGTGATAGGGTCAAAATTAAAGCTCAAGCAATCCCTATACAGCACTCGAGTCATTTAACACTCGAGTAGCATTTCAAATTCAGAATGACTGAATGAGTCAGTAACTCAAAATTTAAAATGGGTCAAGGCACAAAGCTTTCACAATACTATTTCTAAGACTTCCTTGACCCACACGCACTAGTCTTTAAGGAGCATCTTGGGCCTAAGGGATATATCTTGCACTAAAATAAGCAAGAGCACATGAAGAAGCGTTACTCGTTCTAAGTGTGGTCACCGCATGAGGCACCCATGCCCTATTGACAAAAATTGCCCCCTTGTACATGAAGATCCTATTATGCCATATGCATGGTTCAAAATATCGGCATCAAAGGGCATATTAGGTGTAATGACCCGAATTAAATTCCTCATTTTCATAACATGTGATTTAATTTTTCTAGATAAATATGCTTGATTTATGCATTAATCTCATGAGAAATTTATGTGTGAAATCTCGAATAAGAAAACCAACTTATTTCATTCAATTTAACTCGTTTTTAGAAATAAATTACATGAAATAAAAGTAAAAAAAACTTTAAAAAATAATAATAATAATTAGGGATTGGCACACTGGCCAATCGATCGCCTGCCGGCGGTGATCGATCGCCGGTGACGATCGATCGCCCTCCGATGGCGATCGATCGCCCAATGCAGAATTTTTCTCGTGTTACGCATTTTTTCAATTTTTAACTCCCTAGGGTCCCCAAAACTCTATAAATAACCTCCAACTCGTGAGTTAGGATTTCTATAAGCTTCTAAACCTAAAAGAGAGAAAATGGAGAGCTTTCTGAGAGATTAAAAGGGGGAAACTTAAGGAGTTCAAAGATTAGATCAGAAAAAGGAAGAAGGCGACTTGAAAATCAAGATTGAACCTTATTTGGAAACGATAGATCGTAGGGAAGCGATCAAGTGAGGTAAATAACAAACCTAGTTTTCCATATCTTCAATATTAACCAAAAAGATGAATGAAAAGAGATAGATCTAAGTAAGAACCTAAAGACAAGCAAGATCTATAAATTCTTATTGTTCCTGATTTATTATTTCATGAATCGTTAAATTAGGATGTAAAGAACCATGTTATATTTTGTTTATGCTTCAACAAGAGGATTGAGAATTTATATTGGATGTATGTGGATATATGAGGAGGATGGGATGAATGTATGAAGTTAAATGGAAGGTATGAAGAAATTTGAATGATCAAGATGAATTATTTGTGAGATTATGATTATATGTTGGTGTGATTTTGTGATTATAATCCATAAGAATTGTTATTGATAAAATATGTGGTATAATTATGATATTGTTCTCGATTAAAAAGAGAGTTGATTATTTAATTTAGATTGAAACTTATGCCTATCAAAAATAAACTGTGATGATAGATTTTTGAATTATTGGAAATATGAAAGTTGTGTGTTTATTTTACGTTTTATACGTGATATGTATTTGGGTAAAGGAACCTTTGCCTAGGCCTGGTTAACATAGTGAAATGGGACACTATGGTGAGATGTCCTATGGCCCTTAGGTATAATTTAACCAAAGGTGTATCATTGTGCACTCACCAATGAAAAATATGCACATGTATAAAGAAGAAATTAAGGGCACTAATAAGATTACAAGTAAGACCAAAAGCAAAGTATGTAAGTAAGATAGACACACGAAAGCGATATTATATGTTTGTGTTTTGCACCACCGAATACCATCAAAATGACAATAAGTATGCCAAAGTAAGTAAGCCGTCGTACCGGAAAATGTACTAAGCCGTCTGTGCCGGATAATGTATGAAGGGTGGTATCTCGGTAAAGTAAAGTATAGTAACCTCTTTTCCTTATACGGTAAAGTGGTATTTTA
Source organism: Tetracentron sinense (assembly GCA_015143295.1). Classification (NCBI taxonomy): domain Eukaryota; kingdom Viridiplantae; phylum Streptophyta; class Magnoliopsida; order Trochodendrales; family Trochodendraceae; genus Tetracentron; species Tetracentron sinense. The sequence continues at coordinate 35,481,817 of CM026556.1, forward strand.
ATTTATTACTGATGCATGTGGATGTGTTGTTCATAAGACGACAAAGTAAGAAGTATGAAGAGTAAGAAAAGTAAGAAAATAAGGAAAGAAAGAAAGTAAGTGACATAATGTACCTATTCGTTTTTCCGCACTCTGATTTATGTATGTGAACTGAAGTATGAAATGCATGTATGTTAATGTTCATTATATTGTTTACTATTGTTCATTATAAACACGGAGTAACTTGTTACTCAACCAATGACTTTATTGTCGGCAGGTTCTGGATTTGATATCTGTGCACACGGACCGTGGGAAGAAGAGGAATACATAGAGGAACCTGAAGATGATCATCCCAAAGAGGAACGGGATCTCGATCGATAGCCGTATTATTGAGTTTGCTTTATTAGTAGTATTTAGATTTAATAAGGATTGTAATTGAAGTTATTCAGGATTTATAATTATTTTAGTTTGATGGTTTAGGATCATGATGGATGATTAGGATTTTACTATATTTCAGTTGCAGTTATAGACAATGGATTTATTTAATGTTATTAATTGAAGAAATTTTTAGGTTCGTATTTTTAGTATGCCTTAAATGCTTCTAACAAGATGGTTTGTTAAGTAAGTCACGTGCCAAGATCTCACATTCTCCTAGGTGGGGTTTTGGGGCGCGACATTAGGATACGTATCATGCATACACTTGGATACCTCAGAAAAAATTAAGATATTTTAAGAAACGCTTGGATATGTAAGGAAAAACTTTAATAGCTTGCATAAAAATTCTTTTAATGTTCGTATAAGATAAAAAGAACCTAAATAAATCTCGTCAACTACATTTATAACCCAACATATGAGACTTAAGAATTCTACAAGTTAACAAAGGCGAGCATGCTAATAAACAAGTATGAAAACACAAATCATAGTCATGTAGCCAACTATAGGCAATACATCCTAAATATGAAAACCTTACATTCAATGAAATCCATAAGAAAGTATGGACTACAACTTTAAAATAAATGACTTACATTATAAACCTCAATACCACATTAAATTACGCATTCTCGAATATTGTGGAAACTGAAAATGAATAAAGAGGTGCATGATAAGTGTGCCAAATGTGATCATAATAAATTGGTCAACTCATGTAAACATGATACGTGATCTGATACATCTGTATGTAAATCATGTATTAACAGGCATTGGGAGCATACACCATCCCAATTAGGTGCAAACCTGTAAACTGTGGAATCTGTCCATAATTCTCACTCGAATCCTAGGGCTGAGCATCATGTCAATAAGCTCTAGATGAGTGGGATCGGGCATTATGACCATAACCATATGAAGACAAAGATGTACTCTCATATCTATATCTACTACCACAATGACCTTAACCTTATTTTTAAAAAAAATTATAGTTTGTAAATGGATCTTGTAGATCATCCATAAACGTAACCTATTTCATTTTTTCAACCCTAGATGCAAGGTATATTTTTTTAAAAAATGAAGATTGTAGGTTTTCGGATTTTTCAAAAAAGATAAGAAAAAATCATCGATTTCTCCTAAGAAATCCAAATGAGTGGGAATGGGGACCATGGCCATAATCATATGAAGACAAAGATGCACTCTCATATACATAGCCACAACTACATGACCATCCCTAATTTTTTTTTAAAAAAAATAGGGTTAGTCAATGGATCTTGTAAATCATCTATGAACTTAATCCATTTCATTTTTTTCAACCCTAGATTTAAGGTATTTTTCAAAAAAATGAAAATTGCAGGATTTTTAGATGTTTCAAAAAAAAAAATTAGAAGAAAAAATTGTTGATTTCTCCTAAAAAAAGCAGTTTTAACATAGTTGCAGTGAAGCTATGTACAGGGTGGGCTACTCGCTTTCCAGGAAGCTCGTTTCCCAGACTAGCTTCCATCACATCTCATTTTGTAGTCAAAGGGAGCTATGCATGTGGAAAGTGATGACGTAGACTCAAGTCTATAGTCTAGTGATGCAAGACATAAATTTCAAATAAAGGGACAGCGAACAGATGCCAGGAAAAGAAGTTGTTTTTCAAATTCGAAAAATTGACAGTCAATGTTTAAAAAATTTATAACTTTCTACACAAACATCGGATCGAGAATCCATCAAGTGTGCTAGAAAGGAAATTTTGAGATCGACAATAGCTATTTCATAAAAAAAAATTAAGATTTTAGTGTTTATAATGTCAAAATTGACTTTTGGTTTTGGCTATAAAATTAGTGACGAAAATTACGAATATACTAAGTATTTTAAAATTATGCTTAGGTTGTTTTAGATGGAAGGTTCAGATTAGTTGCTTAGCTTCTAATTTAGTTGTTAGGGTTTTCATTTTATTCTAAATAATTGTTATAAGCGCATTGTTAAGGAGACTTGAATTATTGAATGAGATTGACCTTTGGCTTTTCTTTGAGTTCTTTTGTGAACTTTTGAGTTACTTGGATTAGCACCTTGCAGGATGATTATTTCTAGGTTTTCCCTAAGAAACTTGGGCTTTGACGATGATCATAGATTTTATATTTTTACCTCCATCTTGTAGAATTGTCCTACATTAGTTGCTATCAGAACGAGGTCTTCCTTAGTATGATCTGATTGGTAAAGTTGCTCCATATCATTTATAACTTGGAGCTAAGTTGAGATTTGCCATGATGATAGTAAAAAAGCTGAATTCAAGATCTTGTTGAGAAACAAATGGCCAAGATGAATAAAGAAATTGAGAAACTCGAGCTCCAGCATTTGCAAGCTCAAAATCTGCAAGACTGCAACCTAAGCATGATGATGAAGATTGTTTTTGTGGATCTTAATCCGATGAGTTATTTTCTTTTGAGTCGATTTCATTACATGAAGATTTGAAGCAAGAGAGAGAGACAAGTTTCAGAGGTCTTTACGACCTAAGTGAGGAGTGGAGTGAAGAAATTGAGACAGAATGAGAATCATAATGAAATTGTGGTTCAGAATGAAGAAGGGATTGTGGTTCAGAATGAAGAAGTGATCAATTGGCCAGCACCTCCCTTTCAAATTGTTAGTTTGCATCACCAACTACTCATGAAGAAGATCATTCCAAAGAGAATAAAAAGATACAAACACGAGGTTGAGTTTTTTTCAACCATGAAAGAATGATCCGCACATAAATTTCAAAAAAATGCGCGACGAATGGATTCTGAGAAAAGAGGCCGTTGTTTTTCAAATTTTACAGATTTGATTGTCAATGTTCAAAAATTTATAACTTTCTACTCAAATTTCGGATCAAGTATCCATCGGATGTGCTAGAAAGGAGATTTTAAGATCTACAATAGCTATTTCACGAAGTTTTTCAAGATTTTAGTGTTTAGGATGTCAAAATTGAGTTTTGATTTTAGCTGTAAAATCAGGGATGTATTATGTATTTTAAAATTATGCTTAAGTTGTTTTAGAAGTAGAGTTTAGATTAGTTGCTTAGCGTGTAAGTTAGTTATTAGGGTTTTCTTTTTATTATAAGTAGTTGCTATGGGAGCATTGTTAAGGAGACTTGAATTATTGAATGACAATTGACCTTTGGGCCTTTGACTTTTCTTTTGAGTTTATTTGTGAAATTTTAGGTTGCTTGGATTAGCACATTGCAGGAAGATTTTTTCTAGGTTCGCTCTAAGAAACTTCGACTTTGACAGTGATCAAAGATTTTATATTTTCTACCTCCAAACTATAGAATTGTCCTACATCACCTAGGGTGTAGAACTTAATCAATTATTGTTGGATTGGAACCTAAGCCACCAATTTCTCCACAAATATCTCATGTAAGGTAAATTTAAGGTATGGTTGCGCATACTAATACAATGGGAATGAGGCGCTTATATACCATTTCTCACTTCTCATTTTCTAAAGATTTTTTGAGCCTCGCTTTCCACGGCTCAGAATTGATCTATACCATAAAAAGTCCCCCACAACAAATAAACAACTCCGGAATAAATGAGGGATATTTGACACAACAAGATTTCTTGTATGGATTTTTGGAACACCCAATGGAATCTATTTCTCATCCCCTCTTTGAATAAGAGAAAACCGAGAGAGAAATGGCCTTGAAGAAGACTCTAAAACAATAACTCCTAAGCATATGTTTCATAAACATGAATGGCCGAATAGTCTACCAACATCATGGAATCAGTCTTATGCATCATGGATTCCATCTTATTTACTTATAAACAACCCATTTTTGCACCCCCAGTGAGCCTAGAGGACCCCTTGACTTGAGACATAGATTTCCCAAATAACCCCCTTTCTCTTTAAAAATATCCCAAATACCCTTTTTAAAATGATCAAACTGCTCATAGATTTTTACTAAAATACACCCTCTTGGGGCCAAAACATCTTTCACCTCCTAACACCATCCTACACACTATACACCATAGTCAAATGTCCCATTAACCCATTTTCATGCACCTTAACCCGACGACCCATCTACCCATGGACCACATAACCAATAACCTATTTACTTATGGCCCATATCCCATCTACTAATTACAAGTAATGCATAAAGATCACAACATAAATTTCCGGAAAAAAAAAAATATATCACATCATATATTTCAAGTTAGAAATGCATAAATTATATATCAACTCAATATGTGAGAGAAAGAGAGAGACAACTTGAACATAAATTACATGTCAAAAATGATTAGATAATAAATAAGCATAAAGAAGAAAAAAAATTTAGTTCACTGAAAATTCACAAGGGAAGTAGTGACCTTTTCTCTTGTGCGTGAGTCCAAATGTTCAAGGCTAGGTTTCTCTTCAATATGCTCATGTTCTGTAGATAATATCTTAAAAGAATTTGTTGTTCCTCCACAAAGACCACATCTTAGTGAACTTGGTTGACAATTCTGGTCAACAGAGGTGGACTTAAAGTGTGAAGCCATCTTATAGATTTTCTCTGCATCACTCTACAAATAGAAAGTTGCCAAGCAGCATGAGTAATGCAAGATCACTAGAAAAACTGCAGCTACCCATTCAGGCACAAGATAAGGCATAACTCTTAAGATAAAAAAAAATGTTCTGCTCCCAGTGATGTGCCTAATGGGAGCTGAGAATTACATAATTAAAATATAATGATAAGAATCGTGGCGTCTTTTATATATCTCCATTAAAGTTAAGAGACATAACTTGATGATGATAAATGATTGCCAACATTATCATCATCATATGAAGAAACACAATGAGTCAAAGTCTGAATGAGTCTAATTAGTTAAATACCATTAGACAATCTATTAATATACTTTACAAATTTGAGTAGTAGTTCATATCTACAATATCCCAAGGCTAGATGTTGTAATGCCAGTTCACATTAGAAGAAAGAGCAATTCAATAAAGTATCTTTCTGAAGCATAAATATGATAGCCCTCATATTTACAACTATAGATATCAGCTGAAAAGAGTTCTAGGTAAGCACAATAATAACATAAGAAAAAAGTTTTTATATATTTAGATGAAAGGAAGGGGATTCTGCTCTATGGACGGCTTAAAAAACAATTTTGAGAGGTTGAGTGATGCGGACATCCGGAAGTCCAATGAATTTCAGGTTTACCAGAGGTCCCCATGTCATTTTGGATAAATGACTTGGGGTATTGAATACCTCATATGCACACATAGATCATTAGGAATACCTCACATTGGGAAAGTGTGTATATGAGCTGGTTTACAATGTTTTACTTAGTTAGGAGTAGAAAATTAGGAATAGTAAACTAGGATTTATGGAAGAGAGAAAGAAGAAGATTAGGAAAAAAACTAGATTAGAGAGTGTCTTGTATTTATAATAACTATAATAGAAAAGTTACAAGTATACCCCTGAGGGATGATTCGGTGTAATACACCTACATAATAGATCATATCTCAACACTCCCCCCTCAAACTGAGCATAGATATTCAACATGTCCAACTTGTTAAGAACACCTTCTAAGCTAGCCTTAGTAATCCACTTTGTGAGTACATTAGCTAGTTGATTTCCCGTAGTTACAAACAGCAAGCAAAGATTTCTTGAAGCAACTTGTTCTCTAATAAAGTGTGTCAATTTCAATATGTTTAGTCTGATCATGCTGAATGGGATTATGGGCAATATTGATGGCCGCCTTGTTATTACAAAACAACTTCATAGGAACATTCACCTTCATCCCCAGATCTCATAGTAAAATCTTCAGCCATAATAATTCTGCTACCCAATGAGCCATTGCCTTATATTTTCAGCACTTGACTTAGTCACTACGCTTTGCTTCTTGCTTCTCCAAGTGATGAGATTACCACCAAGAGACGTTCAATACCCTATGGTAAACCTCCTATCATCTATACTTCTAGCCCAATCAGCATCAATGTAAGCTTTTAGTCGAAAATGACCATGGTTAGCAAATAGAAGGCCCTTCCCTAAAGTAGCCTTCAAATATCTCAAAAGTCTCTCCACTACCTCATAATGAGTAATCCAAGATGCATGCATAAATTGACTGACTATACTAAGTGCATATGCAATGTCAGGTCTAGTGAGAGAGAGATAAATGAGACGACCAACCAGTCTTTGGCACATCATATCTTTGTCTTCTAGTAATGGGCCCTCACTCGAGCTCAACTTATGATTCGGCCCAATAGGAGTGTTGTTGGCTGAGAACTCAACTTCTCTGTATCCTTAAGTCTAAGGTATACTTTCGCTATGACATGAAGATGTCCTTCTTTGATCGAGCTACATCAATACCCAAAAAGTACTTTAAACTGCCTAAATCCTTGATCTAAAATTCTGAAGCTAGAAATTTTTTCAAGTTTTGGATCTCCGAAGAGTCATTTCCAATCACCACAATATCGTCAACAATCAATGATGTAACTAATTGTCATTTTTCTCCTTACAAAGAGAGTGATCAGCATGGCTCTGTGAGTAACTCATCCTCTTCACAGCATGACTGAACCTCTTAAACCAAGCTCAGGGGGACTGTTTCAATCCATAGATAGATTTCTTCAACCTGCAGACCCTTCCTTCACTATTAGGAAACTTGAATCCTGGATGGGGAGACATATAAACTTCTTCTCGTAGATCTTCATAGAGGAACACATTTTTTACATCTAATTGATGTAGGGACCACTGTTGAATAAGGCTTTATGGGCTTTATTCCTATGGGCATTGTCTTTATGTTATCTCTTATATACTGTATGGTGGGTTTACTATTAGTAGACCTTATATACTAATAGTAGATCATTAGTGGAATATAAATAATAAAGTGTGAGAGATCATTAATCTCACTATTTTTTCCTAAACCTAATCTCCATCTCCTTCTCCTTCTTCATCTCTCTCGAACCCTAAACTCTCAAACCTTAACTTCTAATCCTAATAACCTCACAAACTAAACCAACTTAGTATGAGATCTAAAGGGAAAACCCAAGGAACAAACTCAAAAGAGTGCTAACTCAGCATGGCATCATGCTAACATCAGCTATACGGTACAGACTATCATAATTGTGTCAAATTTTTTTTATCATTCCATGTGATAGATCATAATTTTCTTAGAATTGTGATTATTTTTTGATAATTTTCTGAGATCCAGAGATGTACTTTTCTGAGTTTTTGTCAAAAATTAAAAACAAATTCGGATATGTTTTTTGGATTGTGCAATTGATTTTGGAGTTTTTTGGGGACTCAAACCTATTGTGTTTGATCCATATGATAAATATTGACGGATTAAAACAAGTTTCGTGAAGATAGGAGAAGTATTGACTGTCGGGAAGGTTTTTCACCCCTATAATTGTAATTTTTTACTGTTGGAGCCATTTTTTGTTACTTGAAAATTGGTATATGGCTGGTGGGGGCTATTCCATGGATTTCTATTATCCCGAACACTATTAGGTTGTTGTTGGGTTACTGTTTTTGGTGTTTTTGATTATTCTACCTATTGTAGAGGTACTTTTGGGTGTTTCTTGGGTTGTGAAACCCTAGCTTGTTGCTGTTTTTTGAAGATTAGTACTCTCTTCGGGTCGATTTGTGTAAAACAGCCTTGTGACATTCATGATGGATGAATCTGAGGTTAGCCAGTCCTCTAGTGTCTGTGTACAGGGTGGAGGGAGTATTGAAGTTAGTGCTAGTGATGCACCAAACCTCTAGATTACTACAGTGAAGTTAGATGGAACAAATTTTCTTACTTGGTCTCAATCTGTGATGTTGTTTGTTAAAAGCAAGGGGAAGATGAAATTCTTAAAAGGTACTATCTCCACTCCCAAGTCTACAGATCTAGCTTATGCCAAGTGGGAGGCTGAGAATGCAATTGTAATGTCATTGCTTCTCCACTCTATGGAACCAGACATCAGTATTACCTACCTGTTCCTTCTTCCCGCAAAAGCTATATGTGATGTCGTGACACAGACCTATTCTGAGATAGGGGGTACAACCGTGTTAATGAGTTGCGTCAGAGTATCTCACAACTCAAGGAAGGGGATATGTCTATTCCCACCTACTACTCTACTATTCGCCGTCTCTAGGAAGAGCTAGATTACTATCAGACCTTCTAGGCTAAGTGCCCTAAGGATGCATATGCTTATACAAAATTGGTTGAACAGAAGGTGTTTGAGCTACTTGCAAGGCTAAATATGGACTATGAACAAGTCAGGGTTCAAATACTTTGCAAAGACCCGGTCTCACCTCCTAAAGAGGTCTATGCATACTTACACCATGAGGAGAGTCGTCGGAGTGTTATGCTCCCTCTCATTATTGATAGATCTGCACTAGCCTCCTCATTCCAGAGGGGAGGCAGGAGTGGTGGTCGTGGCAGAGGTGGTCGCTTTGGATCTTCTAGACCTTTTACTGATGATCGAGACAAACTTAAATGTGACTATTATGGACGTACACGTCATACAAAAGACACTTATTGAGATCTACATGGTTGTCCACCCTCACGAGGTCCTGGTGGTGGACGAGAAGATAAGGACAAAAGACCTGGAGGGGGTTCGAGTGCAAACTCTATTACATCCATAAACCCAGTATCTAGTACTGTACATCCATCTGATAGCCCTCACTTGTCTCAAGATGAGATCAATATCTTCCGCCGTTTTATGTCCCAGTTGGAAACACCGAATATTGTCAGTGCCTCCTCAGTCCCTTACTCAGGTACCTCAGCCTCGTTCTCAGTGTATCTGTTTCCGATCATAGTCGCTCCTGGATCATTGATTCAAGAGCATCTGATCATATGGCTGGTATGTCTTCCTTTTTTTCATCTTACTTCATTGATTCTAGTAGACAAAAAGTTAAAGTTGCATATGGTGCTTTATCATCCATTGCAGGTAAGGAGAGTGTTGATGTTACACCCTCTATGTCTATTTCCTCTGTTCTTCAAGTTCTTAAGTTCACCTTGAATCTTTTATCTGTTAGCCATATTACCAAATATCAAATTATAGCGTCACTTTTTTTCCTTTTCATTGTGTGTTTCAGGACTTGGAAAGAAAGATGATGATTGGTACAGGCCATGAGGAGCGAGGACTCTGCTCGACCCTCTGTCTCGCATTGCTTCATCAGTCCAGCAGATACCCCATAGTGTTTGGAGTATTAGCAGTATGGAGGAGTTATATCGGTGGCACATACGTCTCAGTCACCCCTCTATTTCCCTTCTTAGGCGTTTATTTCCACATTTATCTGTTTCTAGTGTGCTTTCTTCTTTTCAGTGTGAAACTTGCGAATTTCAAAACATTGTCGAACTTCATATCCCTATAATGGTAATAAATGTAATTCACAATTTTCTCTCATGCATTCTGATGTGTGGGGACCATCCCCTGTTACTTCATCGTGTTGTTTTAAGTATTTTGTTACTTTTGTGGTTGATATGTTGAAATCTAAGAGTGAAGTTGGCACTGTTTTCCTTCTTTTCATACAATGATTGTCACTCAGTTTAACGCCTCAATTAAAGTCCTTCATTTAGATAATGGGGGGAATATATGTCTGCTAGTTTGACAACATTTTTTAATTCTCATGGTATCATTCATCAGACTTCTTGTGCTGACACACTTCAACAAAATGGTGTAACTGAGAAAAAACAGACATATGTTAGAAGTCACTCGCTTGCTTATGCTAGCAATGAATGTGCCTAAATTTTTCTGGTCTGAAGCCGTCTTGACTACTGCTTTCTTAATCAATTTGATATCTTCCCAGATTTTGGAGTTCTAGTCTCCTGTTTCCCTGTCATCCTCTTCCACTCCTTTGTTTCCATTTGCCCCACAGATTTTTAGATGTATTTGCTTTTTGCAATTTGCTCATTCTGCTCACACAAAGCTTGATCCTAAGGCTTTGCAATGTATCTTTCTTGAGTATGTTCCTCATCAGAAGAGGTATAAATGTTATCCTCCTTCTCGTCGATCCTTCGTATCTATGAATGTCACCTTTTTTAAGTCTACTCTGTATTTTTCTGCCAATGAGATCTCTTCAGGAGGAGAGCATTAGTGAAGAGATATCTTCTTCTCTTCTCATTCTTATTTTCTCCTCTGATAGTGATTGTAGACAAGAGAAGTTGAACCTATGGTCAAAGAATTGCAGGTATACAAGAGAAGGCAGAAAGAACCTCATGAGCCCCACCAAGAGACCTCTTCTGATCCAAGTAACATTGTTGTTCATTCTAATCCTGACATTGTTGAGTCTGAAATTCTTGTTGCCCTTAGAAAATGCACTAAAACATGTACTTAGCATCTTATCTCTAATGTTGTATCTTACCATGTCTTGTCTTTTTCGTATGACTCGTTTGTCGTAGCTTTGTCTTCTGTGTTTGTTCCTCGCAGTTTAGCAGGTGCATTGTCTTAACCAGAATGGAAACAGGCTATGGAATAAGAGATGTGTGCACTTGAAAAAAATAGTACATGAGATATGGTCAACCTACCAAGAGGGAAGAGGCCGGTTGGATGTACGTGGGTTTTTACAGTAAAACATCGCTCGGATGGCTCAGTTGAGAGATACAAAACTCGGTTGGTTGCAAAAGGGTATACTCAGACATACAACATAGACTATCAGGAGACATTTGCTCCAGTTGTAAAAATGAACTCAGTGAGAGTCCTCATTTCTCTTGCAGTCAATCAAAATAGGTCTTTGTTTCAGATTGATGTGAAGAATGCATTTCTTCACGGTGATTTAGAGGAAGAGGTGTATATGGTACCTCCTGCTGGGGTCAAATGTCTCTCAGATGAAGGGAAGGTGTGTAAGCTAAAGAAGATTTTCCATGGACTGAAGCAGTCCCCCAAAGCATGGTTTGAGCATTTTCGCAATGCTATGGTGAAGAATGGTTACAAACAAAGTGTAGAGCCCCTGAAGATCCAGTGCGGTGATTAGTGCTATGCTTAGGTTTGGGTGGAAGTAGGGAATCTGTTGTACATAGCTTATGTGCGGGGTTAAAGGCTTATTTTAGCATGTTAAAATGGGTATGGTGTGTGTATGTATGTCTTAGGGTTTTCTTTGATGACGAGTTAGAACCGGGAGCAAACCTTCCAAGTTTCGAGGGAAAACTGACCTAGGTGGCTACCAAGGGCAATATGGTCACTTGTCATGTTATGACCAATGTCTATGAAACACCTCGATGAGTTTCTGACCTTGAAACTTATCTTGGGATAGTTGGAAGTCATATAGGCCAGGGTTAGTGAAATCAAGTTGGTGGAAAAAAGAAGGAAAACCAAGATTGGGATCTTCGTTCGAACGGATATCCCATCCGTTCGAACGGAGCCAGAATTTTATTTGAATATCCAGGACAACAACCATTTCCTTTTGAAAGGGGGTCTTCAGGCTTAAAATGAAGACTTTCGTTTCGAACGGAAATAAATCCGTTCGAACGAAAGTTCCCAAATCTGTTTTTTTTTTTTTTTTCATTTTTGTCTAAGTGCGGGTTTCTGGGGTTTTTAATCCTAAGACTATAAATAGACCACCTAATTCAAGGGTTTAGACTATCCTAAGAGCTCTTGGAGAAGCAAGGGAAAGCTTGGATCCTCCTTTTTAAGCTTGGAAATCCTACTTCAAGCCTTCTCAGCCCTTCCTCAAGTTAAAGACTGTAGAGATTCAGTCTTGAGAGGTCGATATACTATCCAACTCAACTCTATTATGAATTTATGTATGTTTAAGATTGTGTAAGCTAGAAATGATAAAGTATTAGCATGTTTGTGATGATGTAGTAGGCTATGGAGTAAGGTTTTGTGTTTATTATGCATGTTGATGGAATTGTGAGTATGAAATGGGGTTTTTATGAAGTATTGTGTGATGTTAACCTTATGAAGGGAAGAAATGAAGGATGGGATTATAAATGTGGATGGATTCTTGAGTGTGTGTGAATTGTAGACTATGTATAGATGAGAATTAAGCTTTTATGATAGATGAAGAGTGTTTCGGGTTCAATGCCTTGAAAATTCTATGGAAATGATATGAATTACGATAAAATAACATACATGATTCCTATGTTAAATTATGCCCTACTTATATTGCATGGTAATTGATATTCGGAAAGGTAAAAGCTTAGTGGAAAGACTTCTAGGTCGAGGATTCTCTAACCAGGGAGATGTAACCTGGCGGAGTTCCTTGGCGGAGGATTTAAATCTAAGGGATGACCGATTTGAATGTTAATTACGACACTATTGCACAAATTCACATGTGTGTTAAGCAAGGAGTCTCATAAGGGCACGCACTGGTAAAGTCTGGAAAGCTGGAAAAGAACTGTTAAGCTGGGAAAGAACTGTTAAGCTGGTAAAGTACTGATAAGCTGGTAAAGATCATCATACTTGGGTAGGAATGCATGGGTATTGTTACGTTGCTGCATAAGAGCAAATGATTGGGTAGGACTGCATGCGTATTGTTAAGCTACTCAAAAGCATATGTATGCTCATAAGTGTATGATTTCAATTGCATAAGCTGATAGGATTGCTCAAGAGCATATGTATGTGCATAAGTGAGTGACCTCATGATCCCAATTTGCACCCGGTAAAGCTGCTCAAAAAGCATATGATGCTCAAGTGTATGATTGCATAAGCACCAATATCTCAAGTCTAAGAGTCTAAGTCCACGAGTCAAGATGATGATATGAAGTATTATGCCCACATGTTTCTACGCACTCTGATTTATGAATTATGTGATTATGCTATTGATTATGGTACTAACTAAATGCAGGATACTAATGTTTAGTTGGATTGTATATACACCGAGTGCTTTTTGTACTTAGCCTGACGGTTGTCTTGGCAGGTTTAGAGCTGGAGAGTATTGCAGAGCCTTGGATAGAGGAGGCTTACGGAGTTGAGGAAAAAGGTGATCCTTTTTCCAAGGAGGCGAGAGAGAGAGCTAGATCATTTCCCTTATTACTAGATAGTTGTTTTGGTTTGGAAGAGTTGTAATAGACCTTTTGGCATCTCACTTCAGTTGGTTCTTGATGTTGCTTAGAGTTATACATTTTGGTGGACTCTGGTTTTATGGTGGATTATGTTCATATTGGTTAGAGTTTATACTGGATGGAATAGTTTTATTTGAAATTTTAATATCGTCATTTTGGAGCATCTTGTTTAGCATGCCTTGTATATCATGGGATTTAAGCAGGTTTAAGAAATGTGGCGACCCAAGGTCCTATTTTGGTCAAAAGGTGGAATTTGGGATCGTTACACAAAGTCAAGCATACCACACATTGTTTCTCAAGAGGTCATGCCAGAAAGTGTCAGTCTTGATTGTTTATGTGGATGACATTTTTGTAACAGGTGATTATTTGAATAAGATAGAATCTCTTAAGGGTAAGTTAGCAAAGGAATTTGAGATCAAAGATCTGGGTCTTCTAAAGTATTTCCTTGGAATTGAAGTTACCAGATCTAAAAAATGCATATTTGTCTCTCAACGCGCGTTATGTACTTGACCTACTGAAAGAAACAAGGCATTATGGGTTATAAGTCATGTGATATACCTATAAACCTTAATCATAAACTCAGTGAAGCTAGTGGGGAACATCTACCAAATGCTAGAAGGTACCAAAGACTTCTTGACAAGCTTATTTAGCCAAACATTGTTTATGTTGTCAGTGTAGTCAGCCAATTCATGCATTCACCAACTACTGGCCACTTGGAGGCAGTGAATCGGATCCTCCACTACTTAAAGTCATCTCTTGGGAAGGGTTTGTTGTTTACCTGTAATGGGAACTTAAGGCTTGAAGCCTACACTGATGCATATTGGGCTGGCTCAGTTTCCAATAGACACCCTACTTCCAGGTATTGCACCATGGTTGGAGGTAACCTTGTCACATGGAGATGTAAAAGCAGAATGTAGTTGTTAGATCTAGTGCAGAGGCAAAGTTTAGAGTCATGGTACAAGGTGTGTGTGTGAACTGCTTTGGCTCTGATTACTCTTGAGTGAGATTCAGCTTCCTATTGAAGACCCCATGAGCTTATATTGTGATAATAAACCCTCTATTAGAATTACTCATAATTCGGTGCAGCATGACAGAACCAAGCATATTGAGGTAGATCGTCATTTCATTAAGGAGAAGTTGAAGACAGGATATATTTGCACCCTGTTTGTGATGTCAGAAGATCAACTGACTTATGTGTTAACTAAGGGTTTTGGTGGTACTCAGTTCCGAAAGATTGTTGGCAAGTTGAGCACGAGTGATATCTACGCACCAACTTAAGGGGGAATGTTAAATAAGGCTTTATGGGTTTTATTCCTATGGGCCTTGTTTTTACGTTATCTCTTATATTGTGGGTCTATAGGTTTGTGATGTGGCCTCAGATCTTCAAAAAATTGATTTCTTGAATTTTCTAGAATAATTATGTGTAATAAGAATGTTATTTTATCATTTTCATTATTATTGTTAATACAATCTTGATCTCAACATACTAGATTAAGGCCATTACATAGTCCTACATCATTGAGTTATCAGGTATGACTGGCGATCATTCTCAAATTTAGTTTATTTGCCATGTAGTGACTAGTTTTTTTCCACGGGGGCCGGGGGGGGGGGGGGGGTGCAGGGTAAACCAGTCATACTTGCAACAATATTTTTGATTGATCTCTATGAAATGCAAACACCAGTTTCATGCCAATCAATGATCTTCAACTAAAATATGCCTTCAGGCTTCAGGATCATTTGCTGCAATACGCTTTATCTTTGGGACAACTCTCAATGTAAGTAGACAGACCTAGTAACTTGACCACCTATTTAGAATGTTCAAGACCATGATAACATTTCACCAAAAAACAACCATTTGGTTCTCTGTTACCCTGTGCGTTAGGGTGTTATCCCGGGTTTAGTCCCACATCGGTTGGGAAGAAGACTTCACATGGGTGTATAAGGGACCATCAACCCTCCTTAAAACAGGCCCTTTTGGAGTGCTTGCTTGGACTTACCCTTATGGCACCTTAGCGGTTACCATAGGTCTGCCTGTGTATGTGAGTTTAGAGTGTGTGTCTGTGTGTGTGTTACATGATAACTTTCACCCAAAAAAAAAGACCATGGTTTTAGATATTGGAATTGGACATAATGAGTACCCACCACTTTTAGAAATGACATATATTGTTGATAAGCACGTTAGCCTCCGGGCGCTCTAGAGTGAACAAAATAAACAAAATAGTACAGATTTAAGTGGAGAAGAGTGAGAGTTACATGCATTCTTCAGGCTCCAGAGTGAATAGAATAAACACAACATTGGGTAATGATTTGGTTTTGTAAACCTTGTCATTTAGTAAACCTGTGGATTCCTCATCATCAGTTAAGTTCTGGTGGCTCAAATAATGCCTAGTCTCCAGAAGCGTAGGTCACAAGGTGGACCTCCATGATTCGCCACTTAATGGGAATCCCCTCCCACATTAAGGAATTGTGATTGTTCGTATCCTTAGGCTTCCTAGACTGGTCTTGTATATCATTGGATTAGACAAGAGTATATTGTGATTAATCAAGGATTTCACTCTTTTTTTTGCTATTTGAAAAAAAAGGATTATTCTACTAAAAAGAAAATAAAGCGGTCATTTTATTTTGCATAATGCTCGAGAAATGTCAGAATAAGGTATACATAAAACAAGTATTCAACAAGTAACAAAATCAGATGCAGAATGAATAGCGCAGATACCTACACAATGTAGAAACTTATTTACCCTTCAAACGTTATAAAAGAAAAATATTCAAGACAATTGCGCACCATCAGTTTCTGAATTTTTCCACACCGGTAGACCACTTGGTGTGATAAGTAGCTTGATGCATGATAATTTGTGAAGAATTTTTTTACTGAGTCACTGTATGATTCTTCTGAAGACCGTGGGATGGCACGAACAAGAACTGAAAAATGACTTGGATTGGGAGGAGATCCAGTAATATGCGCTAACCTCATTCCAGAGATACTCTTGTACTCCTAAAGCAACAAACAGCCATACAATGAAAAGAAATCTCTCATATGGAAGTGGTCTGAAGAATTTCAAATGCAAATGAAGCTAACTAGAAAAAATGTTGCATATGGGAAATATTTCCTTACAAAGTACAGAAGAACGCAAGCTGAACAAGATATGACATATAATGCAAGGCAATGAGCCCAAAGCCTGCAACGACAATATCAAATGAAGAAAATTGAATTAAACATATCAAATAAAGAAATTTTGACTCGGCATATCAACAACACAATTGTGCAAATCAAGAGACAAAATCATCATCATTATCAGTGCCTCGTCCCAACTATTTGGATCGACAACAAGAAAGCTGTTCCACTACTCCAATCTTTCCAGAGCCAACAAACAGAACTCGAGGGTAAGAAAAGCGAAAGAAACAGAAGCTATAATTTTGAGCAGGTGAAGTGGAATATGCAGTGCATCACCATGTGCCCAAATTCATAATACAGTAGACAGCATGTACCATAATTTTGAGCAGGTGAAACGAAAATATGATGAGCATCTCGATGTGCCCAAATTCATAATGTATTGTCAGATACATTATACATTCATAACAGAAACTATATGCACAGAAGCAATTATAATTTTGAGCAAGTGAAGTGAAATACGTGGTGCATCACCATGTGCCCAAATTTAAAATACCAAAAAACAACTCTGGGTCGGAACAGTATACAGCATGTACCATAATTTTGAGCAGGTGAAAGGAAAATATGCTGTGCATCTCGATGTGCCCAAATTCATAATGTATATATTCATAACAGAACTATATGCAAATATTCAATGGTGCATTGTTCATAATGGATGACAAATGAGTATCTACAAAGACTTAGATATTTTGATTTATTTATCAGTAAAGCAGACTGATATATATATATATATAGGCTAAAAAAAAGCTGAAAAGCAAATAAAATTAGAAAAAAAAAAAAAAAACTGACAATACAAGGCAGAAACCAACCACCACACAAACATATCTGACATACATAGATAAATCCAAATCCTCGAGATCTCCCCTAACGGAGCACCAATCTAGAATCAACCAACGGATACTCGTACATATCCGCTGAGAGAGGGAAGCTACATCATCGAAAACCCTCTGATTCCTCTCAAGCCAGATCAACCAAGCTAAGGCCCTCAGAAGGTAGCAAAGAATTGATCAATGAAAGACAATGGCATGTAAGTGACCAAAAAAAAAAAAAGGAAAGACAATGGCATGTACTTCTAGCTTTCTGGGCCGAGCATCACTAGCCAATCATAGAGTCCCTCCTTAGTTTTGAAAGCGGTTTTCCACTCATCCCTTTCTCTATTTCAGATTTGGTGACAACCACTTCTAAGATCTATTTTTGAGCATACCTTTGCTCCATGTAGCATGTCAATCATGTCATCTAACCGAGGTATCGAGAAGGGATACTCACTACTATTTTGTTAATTGCCTGATTATCTATGCACATCTTCCATGACCCATCCTTCTTTGGTGTCAACAGAGCGGGCACTGGACATGGACTCAAGGATTCCCCCCAGATGAAACCCATGAATAATAACTCTTCCACTTGGCTTTGGATTTCTTCATGTTCTTTTGGGTTTTTTCGGTACTGTGATTATTTCGGCAAACTAGCTCTAGGTATCAAATCAATATGGTGTTGTATGCTCCTCATAGGTGGCAATCCCTAGGTAAATCATTGGGTACTACTCCCTTAAATTCTTCTAGTGGAGGTTTTAACTCCGTAGGTATTGCTGGAAGTTTGGTCCCAACCTCTTTGACCAAATGAACATAGGTTGCTCCACTCTCCTTGGACTCTTCCAATAAGTATTGGTCGGTCACATGGTTTTGTCCTTACCCCTTTTTGGACTAGGGAATTCCTCATCCCTGAGGGGAGCAAGAACAACTTTGACCCCATCTTTATAAACAGATGCAAGTGTTCTTGTCACCAAGGTGGATAATCCGTCTATTAAATTGCCATGGCCGGCTCAAAAATATATGTCAAGCCTCCATTTCCACCACATCACTTAATGATTTATCAGAGTAATTTTGACCAATTGAAAATGGAACGTAATGTTGACTTTGCCTCCTTTCAAGAAATAGGTTATCCAGTATGGCTTCTGATGAGGCTAGATTTTTAGATTTAGCTTGGTCATCATTTCTACGAAAACTAAATTTTTACAACCGCCTCCATCAATAATGACGTTGCATAATCATCCTCTTGATGAAAACCTTGTCCTGAAAATGTTGCTACGAAACAATCAGCCTTAGAAGTTAGCATAGTTCGCCATAACACAAGGCTTGGAAGATCTTGATCGTCACCCGTTACTTCGTCTTCTTGAAAATTCAACAATCCTTCATCATAGTCTGTGAAATTGATCATTATCATTGTCCATCATGGGTTCTTTATTTTCAATAGCTATTTGTTGCCCGCTTTTCGGCAATCATAAGATTTATGTCCTTTCCCACACTAGTAGCAAATGATTTGGGACCCTACAAACTGGGATGATGTGCCACATGTTCCAACATTGGTGTTGGTTGCTCCGCTTCCCTGACCTTGTCCATGGCCTTGGGCATTAATTGATGCACTTGGCTTTTTTGCACATTTTCCTCATCATAGACCAATATCAATTCCCTTTTCATGAGATTTTGGTTATACCATTCTGACTGGTGTAGCTCGGCTACTTGATTGGGTCAATTGTGTCTCAACTTTTGTGGCTAATTGCATCGTACTAGCTAGGGTCCAGCAAGGTTGAAACTGCCCAAATTTTTGTACAAATTTTCCTCATCATCGAACAATATCAAATCCCTTTTCATGAGATTGTAGTTATACCATTCTGACTGGTGTTGCTCGGCTACTTGATTGGGTCAATTGTGCCTCAACTTTTGTGGCTAATTGCATCATACTAGATAGGGTCCAGCAAGGTTGAAACTCCCCAAATTTTGAATATTAGAGCGTAAGCCCAACAAATAGCGATGACTTGAGTTTCAGTCTCAGCAAGTTGTATACGTGTCCGCATTTTATAAAAGTTGTTGGTATACTCCCAATCTGACCGTCCTCCTTGCTTGAGAGATTGGTATTGTTTGAATAAAATTCCCTCCTAATTAATGTGAAGAAATTGGCTCCATAGCACCTTCTGCATCTTGGCCATGTCTGAATTCTTTCTTTCTCAGACTGAATCCTCATCATTTGGATTTGTTGCTACCATGATAATGCATAACCCCTCAACTTGATTGCTACCAATTTGACTTTCTTGTTATCCGGAAGCTCGAGGTATTCAAATACTCTTTCGAATTCATTTAACCAATTCAGAACTTCTTCAGGTTGCTCTTCTCCAGTAAATTCTGGGATATCCACTTTCACATGTAGATCTCTATCATGGTTGACTTCCCGATTAGCCCTAGGTTGATGTACCCTGGGTAATATTTCAATTTCTTCTTTCGATAAAACATCTATGGTTTGTTTTTGGTGCTGAAACCTTTCAACAGTAGATTGGCCTCTTCCATTCCCATGTTGGTACACGAGCCACCTGTCTCCCAATGGTTACATCGGGAGGGCCAAAGATCCCAGCTTGACTAAGCCTAGCACATATGACATAACTGAGCAAGTTGTTGCAAGTTCTCCAAATCTTCTCTTGTAACCATGGCTCTGTTGTTTCTTGCTTAAAGTGCCTCCGAATTCTCTTGGTTTCACTCCTTATTGCTCCCACGCCCAGCCATTGATTTGCAAAGTCACAAATTAAAATTAGCAAGGCTCTAAAGAGAAGTTTATAACACTCTGTTCACCGTCGGAGACAAGGTTTCTTAAAGGGAAACTAAGGAAAGCACCTACAAGCTACTTATCTAGCAACTAAAAAAACCAGCTGAAGAACAAGATTTAGAAATCAAGTATTCTTTTTGTTGCTGTATGGTTGTGGTTATTTTCATGACCCCTTACCCTTTTTATATTGACACCTCAAAATCAACCACTATAATAAGGACATTCAAAAGTATTTACTCTTTATCATCCACGAAGACCCAAACATTCAATTCCCTATGCAGCTACTTACCCTCCTATAAATTAAATCACACTTTGGAAAACAAATTTATTTATTCTAAGAACTCTTCAATTCCCAATGTAATAATAACTACTATTTGACTTTAATAACTCTTTGACTTTTGACTCCTACAAAAGAACTATTTGGACATAACCAATTCTTTCCACCAAACAACCTAGTTAAGCCACAATCCGAATAAGACCGGACCTCTCTCAAGATAGTTATTCTATTCTTCCTTTTATTCTTCTTCTTAGAAATGTTTGGTTGATCTTTGTTTGCATCAAAGACACAATGGACTCACATCCAACCAATGTCCAGCTTCAAACCCCATGAACAGTCTCCATAAAACTGCAATAAAAAATAAATGAGCATCCACAGTCTTCCATACAGAAACTCAATCCAAAAATACCCTAAATAGTCCTCAGCAATGTGTGCGCACACACACACAAGTGAGCGTGCGTGCAGGTACGGGTACGTGACAAAGATAATTTTCAACAATATATACTCAAAAGTTCCATGGATCTAAGTTTCAATTAAATAAAGAATACAACATCAACTAACTTTGGTGGGGAAAGATGTCCATAACTCAATTTAGAAGGAGGATAAGCAGAGAAACCAAAAACTACTTTTTCTGGAATTTCTGGTATTTTTCTGAAAATCCAACAAAAACTAACTTGTGAAGGTCCATGATTAGGAAAAATACCACTCAACGAACCATATCCTATCAACTCAAATAATCTCCCTGTCAAGGAAGGGGCATAGGCTCAGACTCTGACCCGATTCGATCATGCCTCTTTTTCCTTCTAAGGTCTCTCTATGTTTTTCTGCTTTTGGAGACTTAGATGAGAATAACCGAAGAACAAATGAGGAGAATAGATTTTAGTTCAATTGAGAGAAAAAGAAACAGCAGCAGAAGAAGAAAAGACAGTATAAATGCAAAGAACAACAATTTGTATAGATGGGCATGTGTTGAATGTTCTACTCTTGGTCATCCAGCCCCTTTAGTGTAACCATATTTTATAATTTATAATTATAAGACACATGTGTCACTTTGGATAGATGATTTTGGGTATTGAAGACCTCATATGCACACATAGATCGTTAGGAAGATCCCGCATTGGAAAGGTGTGCATATGAGCTGGTTTAGTATGTTTTATTTAGTTAGGAAAACCCAATGAGCTGGATTAGTACCTAAGAGGTTTATTTTATTAGTTATTTCATTAGTTTGGGCTATTATAGTTTTTTTTAAATTAGGGTTTCACCTATTTAAAGACCCTTTTTTGCTGTAAACTTTTAGTTGATGAATTTTATGAATGAAAGAAAGTACTTTGAGCATTCTCCAGTGATTGGAAATTTGGTGTGATGCCTTGGGAGAGATTTCCAAAGATCTAATGTATATTATTATCTCTCTTTTCTTCATTGTTCTTCTCTATTTTTTTTGTTCCTCATTGGAAATCCTAATTTATGAAACCCAAGATCTCTTTTCCTTTAATTTTCTAGTTTTCTCAATGAAACCTTCAAACAAAAATCCTAGATCATATTTCCTTTGCAAGAAGCCTAAAACCTAACCTTCCTTGTGATTGTTACAGCCTTCCCAGCAATCCCTATTGGCCGCCGCAGCCCTCCCCCTGTTATTCCAGCACAGACACATGGCCCCCTATCCCTGTCTTTGCTGCCACACCTGCCCCAACCCCTTTGCTTTGCTGTCCGGACCTGTCCAACAGCCCATAGTCCCCCCATTGCTGCCAAAGCTGTTCCCCAGTCCTTGTGGCTGCTGTAGCATCCCCCAACCTTCCCCTACTGCTGTCCCAGGCTTACATAATCAACTGGCATACTGTTGCAAGCCTGTTACTCTTGTCACATTGCTATTACAGAACTTTAGATACCTCTAATTGCTGTTACAGAAGCCAGATTTCACCCCATTGCAATCATAAGCCATCATATATTCCCAAAATCCTAAAACAGCAATACCTAAACCCTAATTCAATCCCAAGCCCTAGAATTGGATGAGAAATCTGCATTGAATTAATAGCAATCCCTAAGCTTGTGGAATTATAGAATTCCATTAATCCTCGCAGATATAACTGAGGGTCATTAATGTAGGTTTGTCACATGGCATTGAATATTCTTAAAATTGCTCTCTTAAATTTTCTTGATTAATTATTTGTAATAAGATTGTTATTTTATAGTTTTTCTTATTCTTGTTAATCAAATCTTGATAATCAAATCTTGATCTCAGCACATTAGATTTTAGGTCATTGCATAGTCCTACATCACTTAAACCTCTAGAACCGAATATTACAAGTATGTCATTATTACATATACTCTATCATACTAACACCCAAAGGTCTACTATGCTATAGAGGTAAAATTGACCAAACAATATTCAACACTTCCCCTCAAGTTGGTGCATACATATCCCCCATGCTCAGCTTGCTAACAATGATGAATTGAGGCCCCTCAATCCTTTGGTCAAAACATCCACTAGTTGATCCCCGGACTTACACGAAAAGTGCAAATGTCACACAATCTTAGCTTCTCCTTGATAAAGTGCCGATCAACTTCAATATGTTTCGTCCGATCATGTTGCACGGGATTATGAGCTATACTGATTGCCGCCTTGTTGTCACAATATATACTCATGGGTCCATGAGAAGGAATCCCAATCTTCGAAAGTCGCAATCGAAGCCACAAGATTTCACATACCCCATGTTTCCCTTCTGCACTAAACTTGGCTACCACTGGTTGCTTCTTGCTCCTCTATGTCACAAGATTGTCACTCACAAATGAACAATACTCAGATGTGGAGCGTCTATCTGTAACAGAGTCTGCCCAGTCTGCATCTGTATAGCTTTTACCTGCAAATCGCCATGACTAGCATACATCAATCATTTCCTAGGGGTAGATTTGAGAAATCTGAGTATCCTGTACACTGCCTCCAAATATCCCAAGATCGATGTGCATAAACTGGCTGACAACGCTGGCGACATATGCAATGTTTGACCTAGTCAAACAGAGGTAAATTAGGCACCCTACAAGTCTTTAGTACCTCCCTGAATCTGAAAGACGTTCTCCACCGTCTTCATTAAACTTGTGGTTCACATCAAGAGAGGTCACTGGGTTTACACCCATCATCCTGGTCTCCTCAAGTAAGTCAAGCACAAACTTTCTCTGAGAGACAAAAACATCTTCCTTTAATTTGGCAACTTCCATCCTCGAAAGTACTTCAGACATCCCAAATTCTTGATCTTAAATTTCGCTGTCAACTTACTCTTTAGCTTTCTTATTTCATCATAGTCATTCTCGGTCACCACAATGTCATTCACATACACAATGAAGATAATAACTTTTTGGTGGAAATGCTTGATAAATAGGGTCTGGTCTGCTTGTAGCCATTCTTCAACATGGTTGTGCAAAATTTCTCAAACCAAGCTCTAGGAGACTACTTTAGGCTATGCAATGTCTTCTTTAGCTTGCACACTCTCCCCTTGGTTGAGGAACTCATAAAGTCAGGAGGAGATGTCATGTACACCTCTTCTCTCAGGTCACTATGTAGGAAGGCATTCTTCACATCAAACTGGAATAGAGATCAATCTTGGTTGGCAGTAAGGGACAACAATACTCTTATAGAGTTTATCTTTACTAAGGTGGCAAAGGTCTCCTAGTAGTCTATACCATGGGTCTGGATGCATCCTTTGTCAACAAGACTTGCTTTGTACCTATCAACTGAGCCGTATGAAAGGTGCTTCACGGTGAAGACCCACTTGCAACCCACTAGTCTTTTCCCTCTAAGAAGCTCAACAATATCCCAAGTGTCACTCTTTTCAAGAGCCCGCATCTCCTCTTCTATTGTCTCTCGCCACTTTGGCTGAGATAGAGTATCTATCACACTACAAGGATTAAACACAGAAGACAACGACATGGAAAATGAGCATTATAAATGAGACAAAGTAGAATATGAGACAAAGTTAGAGATAGGATGAGCACAAGAACAAACACTCTCCCTTAGAGCAATATGAAGGAAAGAATCATTAATTAACGCAGGACTAGAATGAGGGATATTACCTTTGACTGATGGATCGGAGGAGGCTTCTTGGAGGGGAGTATAAGGGCCTTCTTTACTATCTTTCTTCCTTCTTTCATATACCTTCAAGTAGGAACAATTTCCCCCTATATATAACTATCAGAAGGCAATGAAGCTGGAACTAGCAGAGGAAGCTCAGAAGACATCTCTTCACTGATACTCACCCCCTAAAGAGAAGTTTTTCTGTCAGAATAAAAGCAAATCGACTAAAAATCTCACATCTATGGAGACAAATACCTGACGAGAAGAAAGATGATAACATCTATAGCCCTTCTGACTCGAAGCAGCCCAAGAAACACACACTTGAGAGCCTTGTGATCAAGCTTCGTACAGTCAGGATGAGCGATATGAACGAGCACTCAAACACTTTGAGAGGAATAGGAAACAAACATATAAAGAGGGATAGCATCCGATTAGGAATCTAAAAATCCAAAATAGGAGAAAGCATGTGATTGATTAGAGACACTGCAGTTAAAACTTAAAAGAGCATGAGACTAGAAGACCTTCAGAATTTTCATAGCAAACAACAAAGACCTAGTCCCCTCCAACAAGTGACCGTTCTTTTGCTCAGCCACACCATTTTGTTGAGGAGTATCAGCACAGGTGGTCTAATGAATAATGTCATGACTATCAATATAAGAAGAACCCGGACATATATCCCCCATCCCATTATTAGATATAAAAATCTAAAGTTTTGCATCGAATTGAGTAATAATCATGACATGGAAAGATTTAAAAACTGAGCAGACATCACTTTTAAATTTAAGAAGGTAAACCCAGGTAATACGTGAGAAATCATCCACAAAATTAACGAAATAGCGAAAACCATACAATAAGAGTACTGAGGAAGGACCCCATACATCAGAATGAATCATAGTTAAAAGAGTCACTTTTATGTTATGGGAAGGGCAAGAAGTTCGACAATGTTTAACCAACTCACTGGACTCACTGAAAAGAACTGACAAAACAGAAAGTAAACAACTGAGCAAATAAACGTTGAAGTAACAAAAAAATACGAATAACCAAGACGATGATGCCACTTTAGCAGCTGCTCCAGAGTAGTAATATGTCGAGCACCCGATGTGATCTACTGGACAGGTAATGCAATACATGGCAGCGGGTCCAACACATACAATCCTCCCACCTCATGTCTCATACCAATCATCCTCCTCGTCCCAAGTCTTGAAAAACATAATGAAAGGGAATAAAAAGGTAGCACTAAAATTAACGATTGTGTAATGTTACTAACAGAAAAGAGATTTAAAGCAAAATTGGGAACATGAAGACAAATCATATAGGCATTGAAGGAGTGCAGGTATACTGACTTTCCCGACAATGGATGAGGAAGTGTCATCGGCAATCTGAACCTTATATCTACCTGGATAGAGAAGGTACACCGTAAAAAGAGAAGACATACAAGTCATATGGTCGGATGCACCTGAATCAATGATTCAGGAGTGACTGGGAAGTGAGACCGAGGCACTGACGACCAAGATAGAAGTACCTATGTGGAAAAAGGAGGATGTAAAGGGTGTAGATGAGGACTCTAACTAAGCCATACAACACCTGATATGCTTCATCTCATCACGAGAGAAGGAACTATCATTTGAAGAGTGTGTTGCGGATAGAGGATAGACAACAGAAGCCAGTGCAACAGAGATAACGGAATGGGCACTAGAGTGGCCTCTACCACCAAATCGGCCTCCCATACTATCACCAAATCTACCCACTCAAGCTCCACCATAATGACCTCATTGTGGTGGTTGACAATGAAGTTCTCAACATGTCTCTTTGGTGTGACGTGGGCGGCCACAATGCTCACATCGAATGCCAACACACTCATCACCATAGGTACGCCTCCTTCACAAGTACCATGACCTGCCTCTACCTCCCTGTGATATAGAGGATAGAGCACGCCTCTCCTAAGGAAGAGGATCAAGCATCGTAGTGCGACATCTCTCCTCCCAATGCGGGTATGAGAAGGCCATTGTCAAAGCAGGAAGTGGCTCCTTCCCCGGTAGCTGAACTTTGACTGGCTAAAATTTATGATTAAATCCCGCCAACAACTCGTATAACCAGCCATCCTCCATATGCTTCCTTTGAGCGGCAGCATCAGCACTACACTTCGTTTAAAAGGAGTAGTAATGATCCAGCTTTCCCCATAGGCATCAAATAGTGTAGTATGTGGAAAAAGGGCTACCACTTGTCATATGCTCTAGCCCCATTGTCCACCTCTAAGTAGGTCTGGGTGACAGCATCTCATATCTCCTTAGACGTGGAAAGGAACATGTATCCACTGTTAATGTCGAGCTGCATAGAGTTAATGTCGAGCTGCATAGAGTTAAAGAGCCAAGACATAATAGTTGCGTTCTCTATCTCCCACTTGTCAAAGGTCTCATCAGTTTCCTCAAGCATAAGAATGGTACCCCTCAAGTACCCATCTTTCAATTTCCCTTCACAAACAACATAACATACTGTGAGCATGCTAAAAATTTGATGTCACTCAACTTAATGGTAGTGATTTGCACATTTAGGGTATCCCCATGTCCAACGTGCATTTGCCCACCACTAGTCACAGGACTAGAAGAGTCTTGGCTCACTTCAAAGTCATCCATTGCACTTCAAGAGAACTGATTTGCACAAATCAAGTCCTTAAACTACCACCACAAATGGATACACAACCCAAATCAACACTTTCAACTTCATGCAATTATACAAAGGGTTTACATAACCAAAAACAACATTTCCACATTCACACAACTTTCCTCAAACACTCAAAGGGCATCCAACTTGCACATCACCTTCATCGAACATTTTCCACTTTCACAAAACTTTCCTCAAACACTTAGGAGGCCCAAAACAACATTTCCAACTTCACACTTCTAAAAAAATTGGAGGGCACCCAACTTGCACGTCACATTCATGAAACACTTTTCACTTTCACAAAAATTTCTTCAAACATTTAGGGGGCACCCAACTAGCACACCACATTCATAAGAAACCAAATACAACCTCTCATGCACATTGCCATTGAAATGTTTTCCAAAAAAACACCTTTCGGCAATAACTAGAGGAATAAAATTTTCACCGGAGCTTTAATGCTCCACCAATCAACATGAGATCTCCACCAATATCTTCGGAATTTCTATACGGATCAAACATAACCAAATAACTTCACAAAACTCACATCTCCAAGTCTCAAAAAATTATGAAATTAATACCACAAATCTCTACAGTCTACACATCAAGGCTAATTAAATAAGAGAAAAAACTAGGTCATCCACACCTTGGTCGTACGTCCCTTTAGATCTTGAAATACTTTGATACCAAGTTGACTTGATTAGTTTGGTTTAAGGTTAGGGTTTAAAAGAATGAATAAGGAGAAGCAAAAGAAAAGGAAGAGGAAGAAGAAGAAGAAAAGAAAGAATAGAGAGCTTATGATGCGGAGTTGCGGACATCCGGAAGTCCAAGGAATTTCAGGTTTACCAAAGGAGGAAGAAGAAGTCCCCCATGTCACTTTGGATAGATGACTTATGGTATTGAAGAACTCATATGCACACATAGAGTATTAGGAAGGCCCCACATTGAGAAGGTGTGCATATGGGCTGGTTTAGCATGTTTTATTTAGTTAGGAAAAGCCCAATGGGTTGGATTAGTACCTAGGAGGGTTATTTTATTAGTTATTTTATTAGTTTGGACTATTATAGTCTTTTTATTATGTTTTGTTATTTTGGTCTTTTTACAATTAGAGCTTCACTTATTTAAAGACCCTTTTGTTGTAAACTTTTAAGCATTGAATGATGGGATTTGGTGTGATGCCATGGGAGTGATTCCCTAAAGCTCTAAGGTATACTTATGATCTTTTTCTATTGTTCTCTTGATTTTCTATTATTCTCCTTGAAACCCTAACAGTCCCAAACCCTAGAATCCTTTTTTCTCAATTGGATTTGTCAAACCCTAGCCCTCCCTCTTGCAGCCGGCCATCCCTGCAGGCTCACAGTTACTGCCGCAGGTTTCCCCAGCCCATCCCTTGCACTGCCACAGCCCCTCTGCCCTTCCCCTTGTACTGCCGCAGCGCCCACAGCCCCTCTTGA
Source organism: Tetracentron sinense (assembly GCA_015143295.1). Classification (NCBI taxonomy): domain Eukaryota; kingdom Viridiplantae; phylum Streptophyta; class Magnoliopsida; order Trochodendrales; family Trochodendraceae; genus Tetracentron; species Tetracentron sinense. The sequence continues at coordinate 35,510,378 of CM026556.1, forward strand.
TGCTGTCGCACCCCCTGCCCTGGCTGCTACCCTAATCCCTGACCTAATCCAGCACCATACAGCCATCCTCCAGTCTTCTACAGCCTGTTCCCTATTCCTACAGCCTACCCACCAGTCCCAGCCCTTCCCCACACCTTTCCCTTGATTTCCAAAGCCTTTTTCCTAATCTCTTTGCAGTTGCAGCCCTCATACCCTAGCCATGTTGCAGCCACGTTATGTCCCAACAGCTATTGCAGGTTTCCTGCAATTGAAAACCCCTATACAGAATTGAAAAACCCTAACACAGAATTTCCAAAAAAACTTAAAACAGAATTTCCCAAAACCCTAATTCTTCGATCTTTGAAACCCTAAAAAAGGATAGAAATTCTGCATTGAACTCAAAGCTTATCCCCTAAGCTTGTGGAATTATAGAATTATATTAACCCTCGCAGATATAACTAAGGATCATTATTGTAAGGTTTGTGACATGGCCTTAATCTTCCTGAAATTGCATTCTTGAATTTTCTGGATAATTATTTGTAATAAGATTGTTAATTTATGATTTTCATTATTATTGTTAATTCAATCTTGATCTCAGCTCAATAGATTTTAGGTAATTGTATAGTCCTGCATCAGCTTAGCTCTTCTCTCTCATTCATTTGGTTATATACTTAACCTCTAGAACCGAAGGATGTCATTATTACATACACTCTTATGATACTAACACCCAAAGGTCTACTATACCATAGAGGTACAATAGACCAAACAAAATTCAACACAATATTCTGAACAGAATTTTCCCACATATGAAACTAATTGAGGGTATTGCACAAAACAAATATAATTCTTCATATTACATGGCCGTGTAGAAACGTGAACTCTAAGAATATACAAAGTTTTCATAGCCATAATTCTATTCCATTTTGTCTTTTTTACTAGGTGGGTTTCCAAGAAGTATGAACAGTCCAGCAAAATTATTAACGTCCTTAGAAATTCTATCAAAGATGAACTTTCCAACTGTGGTGTATAACTCTCACACTAAATGAATGGGCCATGTAGAGTTATTCACATTTTCTAATGTAACAAATTTGTTTACCAAGGTTTTAATAACATAAAAACAATTTGACATCAAAAACAATGAGCTATACATGCTTGCATAGGTAAGCATCTAAAAACTTCTCAAAGTTCAAACCAAGTGAATAATTTCTTCACTTTGATGATTGTTCCATCAAGAAAACTGCAAGTCATACCATTTTGATCCTTCCTTAACATTCCCAATTGTAAATACATCCAGTGACTCTGAAGGAATGTGCTTGTGATGCATCTCTTGCCCATGGTAATTCAATGGAAGTACTAGCAAAATGCAAATGACGGCAGCGATCGAGAATATTCGAATACTGTAGAAAAATTAAGTTGCGAGAATGTCAGTAAAATTGCAAAAACGGAAAAATGGAAACTGATGTTAGCAAACATGACAGGGTTGACGATTAAGGTGAAAAGGTGTACAAGCATCAACTTAAATTGATGAATCCTAAACTGAACATTTAACTTAAGTCTCAAGAAAAGTATCCAACATTCAGAGAATTATAAAAAGAGTATTACCCAGTAAAGAACAACAGCTTTGAAAAAATTATAAGGAATTTATGAGTATGATATACATCATCTTGACATTAGACATTTAAAATGGTGTTTTACCAGAGAGTCATCTCATACTATCCAGTTATCTTTGCACATGAATTGTGTTCACATCATGGTGTGTCACTAGCAAGGTAACCTCATCCATGTACATTTAGAAGTGATCATCACAAGGAAAGAGACCATTTTATAGAGTAATGTGCCTTGATAATGCATATTTATCAATCATCGATTTGTTTTGTTCTCTCATTGACCGAAAAATTATCTTGGTTCTCCCAGATAAGCAATATGATTTGGAATGCCATGGGAGGACATCATTCAAAAGTAGAGGTATCCAACAATTTTGGAGAAGCTTGTAACATTCCTAAGAAAGGTTGGTTTCATAAGCACAACTGTGATTTTGCGTACTTTCTATTTAACCAGCAATATTATTATGAAATTGTTCTCTGATTAGAGATAACATTTCAAAGTTAATGTTTTATTTCTCAAAAACGTATTCTCATAAGCCTTTAAAATAAAATTTTATTGTACCTATTGACTTGTCATAGTCTAATTATATGTAGTACTATAGACTTGATCACCATGGGAGAAGTGTGTCAGAGTCAGACATGAGGAACTCCCTATGTATATTGCAATAATATAAATTAAGTATAAGTTTCAAAATTTGAGTTGATTTCTGGTTATTTAACATGTACTCATTATAGAAACATATGCAAAGGAGGTTTCCTAACCCTACTTCCATAGTTGCCAAAAACGTGTCTAATACCCGTATTATACGTGTACTACACGTTTGGAGGGGTTTAATATTGGAGGTGTGTGTCATATTAAACGGCATTCTTTTCCCATGTTAAGTTCTATATGCGTACTTCCGTATTATACACATTTTATACCCGCATCCCATGTTAAACGCGTATAACACCCATGTTATACGTGTGTACTTAATTTTGGAGGGCTAACTTGTTATTGTAAAAAGTTATAGTAATTTTGGAGGGCTAACTTATAATTTAACAAAGTTTTGGTTTTATAAGACTTTTCCTTTGTTGATTGTTTCATTTTGTCTCATCTAGGGCACCAAACACGATTACACGAAGAAGGAAGAAGAAGATGGCTCGCTGACTCGCCCACTAAGGTTCTCTCTCTCTCCCCTTCCACGGCTCCTACAGTCCTACCCTGTTCATCTCTCTTTCTCCCCCCACGGCTCCAACCCCTGTTCTCTCTCTCTCTCTCAATTAATCCCTGTTCGGCTGTTCCACTGTTGGATTTTCTTCTCTTTCAAACTCTTTGGCTTTACCCACAATCTGTTCCCTGTTCCATTTACTTGCCAAGTACCAACTGCCAAGCAATCTTGTTCCCCTTTAGTTTGTATTAATCTTTCTTACATGATTATTTTTTAAAATAGGAGGAGCTGTATCAATCCAAGTTGATCGCTATTAAATGTAAAATTAACCCCCACTTCCATCAAAACATAAAGCAAAGGAGACAGTTGTCAAGCATCAACTCAAGCAAGTCGGAGTTCGTGCTTATTCGGCTAGGGGAAATTTTGGAGAAAAAAAAGGGCAAAATCGAAAAATGTCGGGCAAGATATGAATTTTTTATTATTATTATGAAAACTTATAAGCAAATAAATTTTATATGTTAGTTAATTATTATGGACTTTTTTTATAAAAAAAAAAGTGAATACTTCGCATTTAATATGCAAAATTTGCAACATTTCAAAAGAAATCGCAATTTTTTTAGAAAGACGCAAAATGCTTCCTGAATTATTCGTTTGACGAAAAAGTCGCAACTTATTCGGTATTTTTTGAAAAAAAAATGAGAGAACTTTGTCACTATGGTTTGAAGCATGGAAAGTGTTTTCGAAGTGCATGGATATTCTAGATCAATAGAATTGCATTAGACAACATGAATAACCATGCGACCTACCAACCATGATGAAGAAAGCCTTTGAGTTTTGGTTACCACTGCCCTTGAGAATGCTTTGTTGCCCCAAGATCACAATCCCATCAGCTATGTGTTCATTATTCTAATTATTTAAAGGTTGGTCATTTGTTTCCCTAAATGACAAATGCTACAATCACAATCCAGATCTCTCACACTCTCACCCAAGTATACAGCTGCTTAAGAGTCTTCTGACAATTAATGCAATATATACATATATATATATATATATATATATGTATGTATGTATGTATGTGATTAAAGAAAATTCCCTTAACCTTCCATTGTTTAGGCCATCAGTTATACTACAAAATACACAATGGTAGCAAGGCGAGACTTGTCATATTCCAGATAATTGTCGATAGATTATGATAACAGATTTTTTGATCTTCATGTGCATAACAACAAAATCATTGTCTACAATTAGACAATGTTACACAACAGAACTGTATGTCAACTCTTCCATGAGGACATATGAATAATTTAAGTAGTTCCAGTAACAAATTTTGAAGGTAAAATTTTAATCACCTGAAAACTAGTATTCTGAGAAAAACCACAGCATCCAAGCCAGCAATCACCAAAATTTCTTCATCAGATGTTTGCCAGGCCTTCACTATCCAACTAGGAGAAGGAACTAATCTATCAAAGCAGAAAGAATCTTTGTGTTTGAGGTGCTCATGAGCAAGCCTCCGGCCAAAATACACACTGAAGTTCCCTGGCTGTTTTCTCAGGATGGAATACAGTGACAAAAGCAGCACACAAAGGCCTATATTGATGCCCGCAGAAGTTAAGAGAGCAGAGATCTTCATCTCTGTCCGCTACAAATGAAGGCTTTAGGCAACATATTGCCCACAAACAATCACAAGGAACACTACTGCAGGAAGAAGCACAGCTCCACAAAAGATTAGATGCTGGAAAAATGACAACCAGTAAGTCATGGGAAGTCTACAAATTTGCATAGAATACCCTGGAATATGTATAAAGAGATAATATACAATATGACAAAAACAAAGTTATAACCATAACTATATCTTTGAACAATATTGAAATATGTTCAAGCTATGTTGTATATGCATCAATACGAGTGCTCGAGCTTGAGATAGGTATGGTGTGTTGCACTAGCCACTACGCAATCATGAATTCAGAACTTAAATAATGTCAGTGATTAATGCATTATATACAAAGAATGTTACTTCATAATAATAATAATAATAGCATGAGCAATGACAAGTTAAAAAACTGCAAATATCTACAAACTAACATTAATATACTAGCTATAGACTTTCTATAAAAATAACACGATAAATGTGTATTTATGTTGTGAATTCAGGAGGAGAAAAAAGACAAACAGGAATCCAAAAGTGATGCATGTGAATCCTACTCATCTTGACATGGATCATTCGTCCAGTCACACAAAAATGTGGGAACACACGCACCAGCAGGACAGTACCCCTCTTGCATAACATAATGAAGTGAGGTCCACAACATGGACTTTAGACCAGTTCTTATGGACCTCTCCTCGTTTTCCATTCAAAGCAGGTACAGTAATTTATGAACAAAAAAAATGTCCTCAAAAATTTTCCTTCCATCAGCATGCACTTTGTTCTACATATAGCCCACTTATGCTGAAGAGATCACTGTTTTCCCAAGCGATCTTTTATTATGATAAAATAGTGGGTTCATACGACAGAGAAAGAGAGAGAGTTAGAAGGAAGAAGCCCCACTAAAAATTTTCTATAGAAAAATTAAATTACGAAATGCAATCTTTCAGATACATTACCAAGCCATCAAATTGTTAACATCCCAAATTGATAAAAACTTAGATTGCGCACTTCCCATCAATCCAGGCTTTTGGGATCAATGGTTGCGTCTGGGTCAATTGATATCAAAGCAAGCCTCCAAGTCTCGGGTTCAAGTCACGGAAAGGGGTACTTGGAGTAGAGTGAGCCATCTAAAAAAAAATTAGAGAAAAGGACTACCTGCCTCTAGAGTGAGAGTCGCCGCAGAGATGGCTACCTAGGAGAGGGTTGTTGAGAGAGACCAATAGAACAGATCCGACAGAAAAGATAAACAAGCACACACAAAAAAAAAAAAGTACACAAGAGAATTTACGTGGTTCGGCAATAACCTGCCTACATCCACAGGACAAGATCCGATTTACTTCTTCCTTGTTCAAAGAAACCTTGAGAAACTAATACAATAAACACTCTCTCCTCTTAGAATAAATCTCAACCCAAGCCCAGAGACCCTTGTATACCCCTCTCAAGTCACCTCCTTCTCAATGAATCTGAAGAAGAACCCCTATCTCCTTCCTTCAAACTATTCTCTAACATTTTTCAAGCCCTAGAGTGCTTAATCCATTTTTATTATCTCCAAACTAAAATTCTAGACCTACAAGCACATATTTATAAGCCTAAATCAGAGTCTTAAACAATTAGAAAGTCTCTGATTTGCGCAACTTAATAAATCCGGGTTAAACAACCCCGTTCCTCGAAAACCGATCGACCGACCTTACAAACCAGTCTACCACCTTTGCTTTGGCTACTGGAATTGCAACCTCTGGGACAGAGGTCGACCGCCTTTACTTTGGCTACTGGAATTGCAACCTCCATGAAAGTGGTCGACCGGTTCGCAATTCCGGTCGACCGAATCCCCCAGTTTGAGCCACACCTTCAACAAGGGCTACCTGGAGTAGAGTGTGAGCCGTCCCAAAAAGGAAAAGAGTTGTCAGCCGCTAGAGTGAAAACTACCTAGAGTGAGAGCCGACGTAATGCAAAAGCGTGGTGGTATGTTACGATCCCAAATAGATAAATACTTAGATTACGTCATTCCCATCAATCCGGGCTTTTGGGATCAGTGGTAGTGTCGGAGTACGCATCACAAATCACAAGCATTGTCTTAATCTCTTGGTCACTAACACTTCAAATAGTTGCTGTTAAAATTTGCTTCCTCTTCTTAATATGGATACGAAATCTCTCCATTAAATGGAGAATTTCAATGAACTAACCATATGTTATGTACCTTTTAATTAAATGTAATAGAAAACATAAAAAGGGAAGAAGACGAAGAGGATATGGCTGATTCGAGGCAGCCCGGGACCTCCATTAATGCCTCTTTGAGGGAGCAAACCTCCACATGTTCTCATAGAACACTTTTAACTTCATTCAATATATCCATAAATGAACAATTACATACCCTTTTAAAAAGGCAATAGTAGTTACAAACTACCCAAACCACCCACTAATCCTATCCCTCAATAACTACCCCTATAACTACCTAGGCACATATCACAATACCAACTAGTAGTGAGAGAAATCCACAACAGATAACCAATCAAATCGAGTGAAAAGTTTCAGAATCTAATTGATTCAATCAATAAGCAAAACCAGTATCGAAATCAACAGAAAACATATTCAACCAATGATCACACAAGAACGTGAAACTCAATTAAAATGCTACAACTCGAATCAAATAGCGGAAAAGGCATAGAAGACGATCAAAAACAGAGTACCTTAAAGGTTTTCGAATTGGCAATGATGAAGAACCAATCAGGGAATAAAAAACACGGTGTTATCAGAAACTTGAATTGAAATCCAGTCCAGCTATAGCGAAAGAACGCTCTAGTAAGAAGTGATGCATAATCAAAGCAACACGAACATAAAATTGCGTTCAAACTCAGCCGCCTTATTCAAGCTCGCTTCGACTTCATACAGAATCGGATTGAATCGATTGATAGAAGCGGACAAAATGAAACCCTAGAATTCTAGAAGGGCGATCATATTCGTATGTCTGGATCATCACGCATAGTGCTCCGGGAAACCAGAGGCTGTTGAAGTACCACGTGTAAAGTGTTATTTGCTAGAGAAGGCAGTGTCGCCACGTGGGTGACAGAGGATGCGTGAGTCCAAACGCCAAGTGTGAAACCGCTCCTTATTAACTGTCACTGGTCCGAAAAACACAAAATTGATTGTATGCGCTCGATAGCAGATGGAGAGCACGGCCGTAGGATCTAAAATCCAACGGTGCCAAAGCGGTTAGTGGGGCCACCGTTTTAATACATGTCAAGGTGGCCGCTATCAGAGGGCAGTGCGCTTGAAAGCATCTGCTGTCGAGAGCATACCATCAATTTAGAAAAAAACTGTCAACTGTAGTTTAGTTGGACAAACGATACGTCCCGTGTCCATATACGGTAACATACCTTCATTAATGGAAAACCATTTAAGCTGTCGCAAGTTAATTACCAAATCGGCATGTGGCAGATCTAGAGACCAAATGATCTTTTGGCTTTCCACACATCATCCCACGACAAAAGAAGGAGAGAAGTTATTTCATTTTCTACACATGTTTTTTTGACTTTTCCACATTTGATATCTCACCACTCTTTTTTTTCGCCACATTTTGGATGATGCGGGAGATCTCGTGCCTACCAGATCAGCCATTACCTAATACCGGATTGCAGTGCAAACACATGAATCCCGTACGTGGTCTTATGTACTACATATTTTTTTCTAGGAAATGGAAAACGGACCCAGGGTCGGCTTAGAAGCTGACCCGTAATCTCATTAGTCCACGCCCCTATTTACCACCCATTAATTGTGGTTAGGATTCACTCACCACCTAGAGTTAAGCAATCTAACCATGGTTTTTAAAAAAATAAAATTATTAATTTTAATTTACTTATGCTTAACCATGATTAAATAAGTGTTAAAAGGGATACGGGGACAATGCAGTCAGCTTAGAAGAGGACCCTAGGTCCTCTTCTCAAGACTCTATTTTTCTGTTATAATAGATATATTAGTAGATTATTTGATAATTAACAAGTTAATATTGTAACTTTATTTATATATATAATATGATAGATAATGGTTTACTGTTACGTTCGTAACACGATTTTTTTTTTGGGTGCATGTCACACAGTTACGTTAATATATTATTGGTTAAGTTAGGTGGGCATATTTAGAGCTGTCAACATATCATTTACGAATGCCACCCATCCAATTCCTATGGTATCTTTCTTCCATATTTTCAAGACAATAAATAATGGAGTCATTCCTTTCATGATAGAAACATGTGATTGGGTTTTGATTGTTGAAACCATTAAAATAATCTAAGCTTGAACAGACTAGTTGCTAACCATCTAAGTATTTAAGCATCTGTCAATGGAAACTAAAGATGGTTTAGGTCTTCAACATACCAAAAGATGGTTTAGGTCTTCAACATAATAATACTATATGATACTAGTGGACCACACGTGCAATGCACATTAGAGATGGAAGGAGAGAAAGAGAAACTTAGTGGGTCTATGCACATGAATTAAAGGGAAAACATACGTGGAAGAAAAAGATGTGTTAGAAAGGTGATTTGTGAGACGATTGAAAACACATAGAGAGTAGAAGTGGAAAATATGATTAGATAATTGAGGGAATCAACTTTATTTAAGGGAATTGAAGTTAATAGATTTAAAATAACTTTAATACCCTTAAATATCTATTAACTAAATATTAATATGATAATATAATATTTAATATTTTTATCATACTAAAAAAATTCAATCAACACCATCTATCCCTAGCTCATTCTCTCATTAAAATAGTAGAGATAATTATATAATGGCTTATTGTTACACAAGTTTTTTTTTTGGGTATATGTCACACGGTTAGTCCACAATCAATTAGTATATTATTGGTTAAGTTAATAATTGGTAGGCACATCTAGACCTGTCAACAGAGCAGATTGTGGTATATCCAAATTTGTACCCGATTACATGTTCCACTATCTGGACTCGAATAAATATCCGACAAATAGTTAAATATGGTATTTGTATCTTATTCCGATTAAAATATTCAAATTCCGATAATAGCCGAATCATCTGATTGCTTTTAAAATTTTAAAATAAAGTAAAAAAAACTAATTTTAATTTAAAAAATAATAAATTGATATTTTATTTTCATCTATATTTTTAAAAAATAATTAAATTTCTTAAACTGTGTAAAAAGTAAATATTTATAAGGTTATTTTAATCTTATAAACTTAATTATAAATATAATATATTATTTATATATTATAATATATTATATAATCGGTCAAATATTTATCGAATCGGGTATATCAACATTTGCATTCATATCCGATTATAAATGAATAGTAAAATTGTTATTTAAATTCGCACGCTTCGCCAATACTTATTCAGATAATTATCCGAGTAAACGAATTCGGATACAAATCAGATATGGATAATATTTGTACCCATTGACACCCTTAGGCATATCAACTGTCTCATGACTCTAAGAAAGTGAAAAATCGAGTCCATCCCGAGGTGCAGAGCAACCAGGGTGTCATAAGTTTTTGTTAATAAAAAAGTGTGATGGTTATATTTTTAAATTTGTAAAATTAAAAATTAAATTTTTACCAAATTTAATCTCAGTCAATTAACAAAATTTATACTTTCTTACATTTACTAAAAATTTATAACATATATACTAACAATGTCTTTAATTATATTAAATACCATACAAACCTGCCGTCATGGAAATTATGACCGGTAATTAGGATGATAGCCCCATATGTGTGTGGATGCACTTTTAATGTGTATCATTTTGTAAATAGATAGTTATGTATATATCGTTGAATTAATGTATCAATATTCAAGTGGAGTTATGAGCATCAAATAGCATAATTAAAATTTCTTAACCAAAAAAATAAAATCATAACACAAGTTGTTACATTTCATATATATTGCAATGCTTATGTATTGAATTTTTTTACTATGTGTAAATTGTTGTGAAAAAAATAGACCCTAATTATGCTATGTTTGGTTATCGAGAAAATAGGTGAAAATATGGAAAAGAAAAGAAAATTTTGATTTCTAATACAATTCTTAACTGTGTTTTGTCCAATTTTCTTTTATTTTCCATGTTTTCATTTATTTTCTCGACAACCAAACATAGGAGAAGGAATCATAGATTGAAATGTCTAATATGAGATAGATTACAAATGTTATACTACATTTTTATTTTATATTCGGAGGTTGATCAATCTAGTCCTCTAGGACGGGTATATACCTGGCCACTTCTACTTAATATAATTTACACACACACATATATATAAAACATTATTAGTTTTGGTATATGTAGTTTGGGGAATATGGGCAACATGATCGTACTCTCTAAAGTCATCAATCTTCGTTGTAGCAATGGCATTCACTTACATTATCGATTTACTTTCGTAATTTCGTAAGTAAAAACAGCTCATGCAAGTTGAGTTAGTGAGCGTTTCTCCGCATTTTCTATTTCTTATACCAAAATATCACATGAAACCCTTACAATATGAAGTAGACTAAAATGAAGAACTTGTTACGAAGAATGATAGGGTAATGAACACGTCTTTAGCCTATCCACCAAAAGATAGCCAAAATATAAAAGTATGTTTAGTGGATGAGGCTCTCTCGTCACTGTCCTCTTTTATCATTTTCTTTGAGATTATTGAATGAAAGATGTAGATTGTTCCTCGATATTATTATACACTGGCCCAAGTATTCCTTTCTAAACATGCTCCACAATTCTAAACATTGCTCCACAATATTTCAAAATTGACATTATTATATTCATTTTTTCAACAAAACAAGTCTAGTTTTCAATAATGAACAATATGGATTGTTTTTTATAGTATGATTAAATTAAGTTTAAAATGGGTATTTAAATTTGATGTGTTTAATTTATTTTACATCGCTACAAGAAGAACATAATCCACGCCAAAAAGAAAATTAATTAAAGTGAAAATTTTAAGAATTTGAATAAAATTCAACTTATGATCAGTATCTGTGATGATTATCTTTACACCATGAGATATTGAAATTTTCAATCATGAACTAGTGCCTCTTAGAAATATGCAAAAGCTTGAATTAAATGGAATGAGTGCTTACATCAAGTTGGAAGCTGGTGACAGTGTATAAAAAAACTACTCTTTTATATTATGCTTTGGCTCAGCCTTAGCCCTTGAGGGTAGGGCTTAAGTCTAGCCAGTTCAGACCCTCTGGGGGAGGGCTAGAACTGGATCCTTGTAAGTGAGGGCTAGGCCTTGTCCTGCCTTGACTCTTTGACAGCCCTTCCACTATGGTATAAGAGAGTATGGCTTTCAATGGGCTAGCTCTATAGTGGGCCAGTCTTAGGGAGGAAAGTTTGACCTAGGAGCGAAGGCTTGTACTTGAACCTTCAATTAATGTCATACCTCTATGTGGATGGCCTGGGCTTAAAAATTACTTGCAATATGAATTTGAGCCCATACTGAATTCTAGATGTAAGCAATTAATGAAGGGTGGTGTTAGGTACACCCCAACATTTCACTACACTCTATTCTATTTTAAAGTTTTCAACCCTTTGATGACCTATACTCCATTAAGAAACCTTTTTCAGTTTCAAATTTTTCTACCTACATGTGTGGGTATAACCTCATCCTCTAACTAACTTCTCCAATCACTAACTAACTTCATCATTTGTCATCAACTTTCTCACATTCTCAAACATTCTTTCTCTTGAGAGAAGATATATGTTTCAAAGTAGAAGAGTTCAAGTCTTGCACTTGTATTTCCCTTCCTTCTTGATTGAAATGTGACATTAATCTTGATAATTGGGTAATACTATGAATAAGTTTATTTTAGTAGATTTGACTGTAGTTTTAGTACAAATCTTTTGGTATGTAGTAAAATGAAAATGAGGTGATCATTGATAGAATAGAGATTTCTTGATAGATTGGATAATTTACAATGACCCTAACTAGGGTTTATATAGAGACAGGGGTGGAGTCAAGAATTTTTCATTGGGTGAGGGGCCAAAATACATGTATAAAAAAATTAATAGATTTAAGCGTATGGAGCTTGGGGGTTCGGGGGCATAGGCCCCGAGAAATTTTTTTTGGGTACTATTTTTTTTTTTGAGAATTTTTTCCCCCAATTATGCCCTTGAGGTTGCCAAGTGTCCCTATTGATAGCCCTTAACTGTGGTTAAGATTCACCCATCAATCCTTGGTTTTTTACTAAAATTCAAACCCTAGTTAAAATTCACTAACTCCTAAGGTTAAAAAACATTTCAATATTTTTTTTCCTAAAAACTATGGATCATTAGGTGAACCCTAAGAGTGAGTGAAATTTAACCATAGTTAAGGGGTGTCAATAGGGACATGTAGTGACCTCAAGGGCATAACTGGACTCCAAGGAGTCCCATTACAATGCCGAGTAGACTTAGTTAGGCACTAAACATACACAACAATTGGGACCACTATATATATGATAAAATAATTGGGGATAAGACAAAATAAGACTGGGGTCCAACTATAGTAATTAAATTTTAAAAAATTGTTGGGCCCACTGTTTACTACTACATAACAAAGGAATTTGAAACCTAGCTCTGCCCCTACATAGAGATTACATAATAGACTTTATGGAAAGTAAATCAAATTTAATCAAATTTAATCGATTAATGCTAATCTAATATTGTGATAAGATATACTTGAATGATGTAGTGTATCTTACTCACCTAATTACAATAATCCTCTATATTCTCTAATACTCCCCCTTAAACATATTGGGATTGAAAATCTCCATGTGTTTGCCGCTAGTTGAAGTTTGCTGGACACATTTTAATCTCCACTTGACACCTTTAATCTTCATTGCATACTTATTTGAATCGGCCAACCGTTTGCTTGTTGATGGATGTAGTCAAATCAAATGGGCCTCCAATGGGCCAAAAGAAAGGACCTCTATGGACCTAAGAAAATGTCTCAAATGGGCTTGAAAAGCAATGCCGCTAATGGGCCTGACATGGCTCAAGGCCCAAGAAAAATAGTCTCATGTGGCTTGGATTGGGCCTCCATTGGCCTTAAAAATTGGTCAAGATGGACTAGAAACATGGCCTCTTGGGCCAAAGATGAGGTGTCTCTAATAGCCATGAGACGTAGACTGAAAAGTGCCTCTTATGGGCCAAATTAGGGTAGCTATGGACCAAAAAAAAAAGTTTCCAAGAAAGGAAATGTTGCTAAAATAGATTAGCTACTTTGGGCAAATGATGTGCCTTTGATGGACTAAGAAGAAGGGTATCATATGGATTGGAGAAGGAAAAACTTAGGGATAAAAGTAGTCCACTAAGTGTTTTGAGATTGGAACTCAACGGGCTGAGGTAATGGGTCACACAGACTTCCATAAACAAGAGGCTATTGATATGTTTTGTGTGTTATACACATTAGCATTGCCCAAAATAACAAAAAGATTAAAGTGGGATGAGGAGGTGATGATAGCAGCAACTTGCATAGGTTTATCGTCATCCTTATTGATGATGATGGGCAAAGAAGAGTTGATAATGTGTAAGATGGTGGATCTAGTACAAGGGGAACTTTTAAAGTTGAAACGATGTAGTGTGGGCAGCACCCAAAACACTTGCACTCCTGTTAGCCTTTGCAACTTGAGTGATTACCAAATCCGGGATCTCACTAACAATGTGATTAGGTCAACCGCTCTGAATCTAGCTGCAGGCAGCAACAAGTTGAGATGGGTAAATGTAAGGAGCAGCAACATGCCAGGTAAAACGTGAGAGACCACCATGCATGGGGCTTTTGTAGCGGTAAAAATAAGACTTTTGGCAATCGTATTGAACTGATTGGAAGGAGAAGCTTTCACTGGAGGTAGTGCTTAATGAATCCAATACTTGATAACCGATATCAAAGACATAAAAAAATAAAACTTCAAGCCAGACGGGTGGCGGCAATGCCACCCACAGGAAAAGCCTAATCAAACAAAAACTCAAAATAGGCGATGGATCACCCGCTCTAATACCATGATAGAATAAATATCTCTTGATAGATTGGATAATTTACGATGACCTTAACTAGGTGGGTTTATATAGAGATAACATGATAGATTTTAAGGAAAGTAAATCAAACCTAATGTAATCATATTTATTCAAATCTAATTTATCATCGATTAATGCTAATCTAATATTGTGAGGAATACACTTGAATGATGTAGTGTATCTCACTCACCTTATTACAATACTCATGTACATTCTGTAATAATCATCAAATGTTAAGGTGCGCGTAACACCATCCTTAATGAACTAAGATGGAAGCAAAATGTAGAGACCCAAAGTTTTCATTCATGTCTTCAATTCGATTAATAAGGGTTTAAATGGTCAAAGATGAGTTTTAATATATGTGATGTCTTGTTCCTTAATGATCTTAAGTAAAAAATTTTAAAATGACTAAGTGCATGAAGGTCATAAATTCTAGAAGGGGTGTGATTTTAGAAAAAACATAAATTATTGAATTTTGAGATGATTTTTCCCGGAAATGGATGTTTATAGGTTAAATAAAGGTACGTAATTTTATGAGATTTTATTATTAAGCATAGAGTGGTTAAATCAACTATCGAAAATCCTACAACGATCAAGATTTTCAGTTTTTAGTCTAAAACTGAAAAATTAGATTTTTATTTATAAGGATTTGGATTTTCTAATATTTTTTATTGAATCCAAATGGGGGATACTTTCTTATTTTACTTTAAAACATTTAAGTAAATGTTTTTAACTTTTCTTTCATTTATTTTAAGTTTTAAATTAAAATAAGTATGTTGATGAGCTGATGTTGAAGAAGAAAATGTGTTGGTGTTGTTGCTGCTGAAGTACAATAGGAACTGTCCTAGCTACGATCGATCGCAGGTAAGGTGTGATCAATCGCACACAGTCAAAAATTTCATAAGCCCTCGATATGTTTTGCTACAAATCACCATTTAAGTGCAATAGATCGCACTAGAGTGCGATCGATCGCAGTCGCGACCAGATTTTTTTTAGAAGTTCGAAAATCAGGGTTTTAAACTCCTAGATTATAAATAGAGGTTCTATTTCAGGGGTTTTAGAGTTCTAGAAATTTATAAACCTAATTTGGCAAAAGAGATAAGAGAACCTAGGGTTCTAAGGAAGAAATTATTTGGAGAAGAAGGAGAGTGCTTGAGGATTGTAAGGAAAGCTTAGAGATATTCTCCAAAGCCTTCTTAAGCGATTTGAATCCAAGGGAAGGATTCCTAAAGTCAATATACTATCCAACTCAACCCTATTATGAGGTTTTGTGAATGTTAATATGATAGAAATAATAGAAATAGAGATTAGATATGTTTTTCCCCAATATTGTATGAATTAAGTTATTATAAATGGAAATGTGGTTTAATAAAATGGATGAAATATATGGAGGATGAGAAATACTATGGAGGATGAGATGAATGTATAGATGTGGATTGTGTTTGGATTGTATGGATGAATTATGGTATGATGAAATGTTGGAAATGGGAAAGAGCAACGTATTCATAAATTACGTACCCAAGGTGTTTGTTGAAATGATAAATATTAATATAACACTATGGAATTATTGAAAATCGATTATGAATTATGCTAAGAATCATGATAAGGTAGTTGTATGTGATTGTTTGTTAAATTATGCCTAATTATTTTACATGATAATTGATATTCAGGTAAGCCAATATTTAGAGGAAAATCTTTCAAACCGGGAATTCTCTAACTATTTGGTATGGGACAGTATAGTGGAGTTTTCATGGTGTAAGATCGGAATCTAAGCGTTGACCAAATTCAAATGTTAATTGCGACACTTATGCACAAACTCACGTGTATGTTAAGATAAGAGTCTCATAAGTCACACATGTGGACCACAAGCATAAGCATTGCATACGCCTGACAAACTAAATAAGCCCAATGAGGGATCTGAATAAGTGCATGTGTCAGCACCCTATTTTTACACCCCTTAACCGTGGTTAATTAATTTAGCCATGGTCCAAACCAAACCCTAGGTAAACCCTTAACCATAGGACTAAACCCTAGTTAAGACCCTAGTTAACCTAAGCTTAACCCTAGGTAGTCCTAAACCCAAACCCTAGGTAGCCCTAGCCTAACCCTAATAAGCCCTAGGTATACCCAAAGCCCAAGCCCATTTGACCAAACTTATACCTAAACAACTCAATCAAACCCAATTACCTAATTTCATTACCCAACCCAAGTAGTCAAGCCCAAATATCCAATCACCCAATTGCCTAAGCCAAAGCCTATTTCCATAGCCCAAGCCCAAATGTCATAGTCAAAATCCAATAATCATAACCCATGACCTACTAATAACTCATGATTCATAAGACCTAATCCATATATCCATATCCACCTACCCTATATCCTACAACCCATACCCATATAACCCATAGTTCACTCAACCCACCAACTCTCTTACACCTCTCTTACACCAACCCATACCCATATAACTCATAGTTCACTCAACCCACCAACTCTCTTACACATCTCTTACACCCAATATCCTAGAACCCATACCCATATAACTCATAGTTCACTCAACCCACCAACTCTCTTACACCTCTCTTACACCCCTTACAATACTCAACCATCAACTCTCTTACACTCCTTACAACATTCAATCGATCAACTCACCTTACAACACTCAAGTCTTTACCCACTAGCTCCTTTTATCCCCCATGTAAAAGACACAACCCAACCTCTTAGTTTTCCTATAAATACCAATCCCTTAGCTCCTTAGATCCATCCCTCAAGACCCCTAGAAGGTTCCCACCCACTTGTGTTTCTCTTGAGTTTGAAGAAGGGAGAAGAAACTAAGGTTTAGAGTTTGGAAAGAATTCTAAGACTAAAAGCTTAGAGTTCTTCACTAACTCTCTTCCTTTGTGGATTCTAAAACCCTACCACTTGGAGCATTGAAAGAGAATTCTTGGAGGAGTAGGCACTCATCCTTTCATTTTCTCTTCTTTCTTATCTTTTTTTTTTTATTTGGTTCTCTTCTTGATCTCTCATTTCTCAAGCATAGTTGGGTCTCTCTACACCAATCTAATGGTGTAGAGGGACCCCATATCAAAGGCAAAGAGATGCTCCTTTTTTCTTTTCCTTTCCATGTACATATTTTCTTCTTTTTTATGTACCCACAAGTGTGGATATGGGTAGGCCCATAGAGAGTGGAAGCTAAAGCTATACCTCTCTTTTTCATTTTGTTTTCTTTTGAGATTCTAGTCCTCTTTCTAAAATTTTTTGTAAAAGCTCATCCCCTCCCTAACATTCTTTAGAGCAACATTACATCATTAATAATGGTGTAAATGAACCACCTTAAAAGGGAGAGGATGAGTTTTCATTTTCTTTATTTTTCCTTCATGTTATATGGGTAGGTGATAGTTTAAGGACTTAAAATAAATGATAGTTTAAGGACTTAAAGAGAACATTCTTAAAAATGTCTCATACCAAAGACAATGATATTTGATCTATTATCAACACCAATTCAACAAAATAGGTGTTGGCAATAGACCATTTACATTCATAAGGCACATCCCTCTTTATGTCTTAAAATATAATCTTTTAGCCAAACTCTTGGATTAAATGTGACTTTAGCTAAGTTTTCAAAACCCTACCTATATGAAAATCCAAAAAAACATGATAAAAGCTCAAAATACCAAAAACATAATAAAATCTCAAAATACCAAAAAAAAACATTCAAATATAATCAAAATACCAAAAACATGAAAATATAACCAAAATACCAAAAACATTCAAATATCTCCAAAATCCCAAAAAATATAAAAAATACAAAAAGACCAAAAAGAGACTTGTAGGACCTCCTTAGCTTTGGTTAGCTCATCTAACCATTGATAAATACCCTCTAACCGCGGTTAGACTTAACACTTGTGCACTTGACCTCCCCGGTCAACTAAACCATAGCCTTCTAGGCTAGACCCTTTGACCATCCTATGCACACACACACTCCCCCCTAGCCTCGGCACGGGCTCATGTGTCAGAACTACGCTCGGTCTGATCTCACCATGTGAGTACGTAGGCAACTCAACTCGGGTTCGACCCTAGCCATCTAGCTTTCTATTTTTCTTGGATTAGCACTCACTTAAAAACTTTGGACATTTTAATTAAACTTTGAGATTATAATTGGCTTAAGTTTAGGGAGTAGGTAACCGTTATAAAACGGAGGTCTTGGGGTGCCTAATACCTTCCCCAGGACTTAATCGAACCGCTTACCCTAACTCTGTAAAGAGCATTTGCCTTATCCAAACAAACAAATACCCGGGACCTATCCCTAAGAATGAATAGGTGGCGACTCAAGTCAAAACATATAATTGTGAAAGTGGGTAGGAAGATCCCATGCTCACAGCTCTGGCGACTCTGCTGAGGATAAGGTTCAAGCCGGAACTTAAATTTAAGCCAAATAATCTCAAAATTAATTAAAATACCTAAGTATTTAATTAAGTGTTGATTCTTTATACTTTTGGGGATGTTTCTTGTACAGTGCATTTCATGCATAGCATACTAGTGTAACAACCCAATACCCATTAGACAGGCTTATTACGCTCACGGCTGTTGGATGACTATCCTCAGTGACAGGGGCTTAACAGTCTTGGAGGTCCGCGGAATTACTCCTGCTGGGTGACTACTCTCAGGGAAGGATTCTGAACGCTCCCGCTTACACCAATCGTCCCAGGTATGTTCTATGCCAGGGAGTCGCATATACGGTGTTAAGTGATCCCCCCATCCTTTAGGAACACCCTGCATTACCCCAACATGCATACATATAGAATAGGCTGAGGTATAGTCTACAAGCAGCCCACCCTGGAGGGATATTCTAAACCCTAACCTGCTTGTACCCTATACATGTCCCCCAATCATGGCTGAACATCAGGACACTCTGTCCAGATAAACACTCATCCAGGGGGCATGTACTGAGCCTTTTTTTTTGTGCTTGTAATAAAAGACCTCCTACCTTATCTCCAGACATACAGGTGAGATTCACATAGGTAAGCTCATTAACCCACTCCAGCTTTGGCCCAGTAGGCCCTGGTTACCAACAACCAAGGTTAGTAGAACGGAGTTCTCTCCGCCTACCCTATCGGGCAACACCTGTCATGTCAAACCCTGTCCAAAATAAAAATCAAAAAGTAAAAAAAATTAGAAAATGGAAAAAATCAAAAAATATCCTCTTGCATGACATTCCAACTCCAGACCAGGGGCATTGCCCCTGTGTCATTTAGACGGTTAGGTCCTTTGCATGCCTTCCGACTTCCTTCCCTTCTCCTACATCTCACTCCAATCTCCCCATCAGGGGCATCGCCCCTGTGTCAACTAGACAGATTGGTCATTTGCATGCATTCTATTTCTTCTCGGCTTTCCTATCTACTTCAACTTACTCCATACCTCCATCTTTTCAGGGAGCATACCCTGAGCCAAGCACGGATCTAAAAAGCAGAATACCTAATACGATATGGACCCCCGAGACGGACAAGAGACTGACCCTGACACCCCGAGATCGCAACCTCAGGTCCCGGATTTTGAGACAAGACTAGCAGAAAATGCCCTGAGCATTGAGAATCTAACAAATATCGTCCAGGATTTTATGCGGGCAGTGACTCATACCCACTCTTCCTCCAACCTTCAACCCGCCGAGACAAAAAGGCCGTCACAACCAAACCCACCATCTACAACCAACATTACCCCTTCTCTACCCACCATCAACATCACACCACAACCTACGCCACCATCACATACCCTCAACATTCCTCCGCCAATTCAGCTACAACCTACTCACCACATCTCCACACCACTCATAGACTATTACTAGGAAGAGGAGGCCAGGGCTGGCGGTGAACCTCACACGGGGTCCGCTCATGTATCTTCAAGCACTGCTCAAAACCCGGATGCATACCGGGAGAGGATCGAGAAATTAGAAGAGCTGATAAAGCAAAATCAGGGATCCCGTAAGTCCACTAACTTCAGGGACATGTGTATACACCCTGGAATCCAAATGCCCAAGGACTTCAAGGTTCCTGACTTTGAAAAATATAATGGGAAGGGTTGTCCTGAGACACACTTGAGGGCATACCGCGGAGAATTATTTCAGCTTGAACATGGAGACAAATTGTTGGTACAGTTGTTTCAGAAAAGCCTAAAAGGGCCTGCACTGCAATGGTTCACCAAGCTGGACCCTAGCAAGGTACGAACTTGGGAAGATCTCTGCGAAACCTTTATTGCCCAGTACTCTTACAATGTTGATCTGGTCCCACAAAGGGCAGACCTGGAGAGAATGTCCCAGAGGGACAATGAAACCTTCATCGAGTATTCAGTTCGGTGGAGAGAAATGGCTGGCAAGATGAGCACCCCTCTGCCGGAAGAAGAATTGGTAACAACTTTTCTCCGCACCCTTAAACACCCACTCAAGACTCTCCTAGCGGTACAGCCCATCTCTGACTTTAGCACCATGGCCAAGTGTGATGCCAGAATTGAAACGACATTGGGTGACAGTGGGTCAGTCGACATTTTTCAAGGAACGAATGGCGCATCTTCCTCTCGACCTCTCATCCATCCGAAGAGAGACAACAAAAAGAGAGAGGATGATGGACACACAGTATCAGCCATACCAGTCCGGGTGCCCAACTTGCCCCGCCAACAAGCTCAACGACCACGGCAAGTTCAGCAACCCCAGGGGAAGCTACTCTCTCACCAGATGACTATTGAACAGAAGAGAAACCGGGCATTCACTCCGCTACCGTATTCTCCGACGACACTCCTATCCTTCCTGTTGGACAAGAAACGGATCACCCAGAAAGATCCACAGCCTCCACCGGCAAATCTTCCAAAGAACTACAGGGCGGATCAACACTGCGTGTACCACCAGTCGCCAGGACATCCTACTGATAGGTGCTATGATCTGAAACACGCAATCCAGGACTTGCTGGAAACCGACAGAATTTGCTTTGCACCGGGAAATACGGACATCAATCAAGCTCCTCTCCCAGATCATTCTCCTCCTGCAAACTAAGGCGTTTCAGCCGGAATAGTTCTGTAGTTGACTTTTGAATAATCCCACTTTTGTTATGTCTATCTTGTACCTCTTTTCTTGGTACCTCGGTCGGCCATGTTGGTCCATGTCTATCCCTATCATCAGTCCAGTCCAAGCAAGTGACCAGAGGTCCTTGCTATGTCTTTTTGTCAAGTCTGTCCATTTTGATATTTTAATGAAAATTGCTATTTTTAAGTCTAAGTCAAGTTTTATTGTGTTCTGAGATGCTTAATTTGGGAGCTAGACTAGTTCCTAACACCTGTAAGGGAGAACTTGATCATTCAATAGGAAGTTGAACAACTATCTAAACAAATGCAGAAACAGTGAAGACCTCTCTGAGCATCAAAGGACAATCAACTGAAATGAGGCAATGCAATGACCATACATGCTCTCGACCAATCAAGGATAAGATAGGAGGCCATCTTTGGATAAACCTTCACAACACCTCGCTCACTCATGCTATGTATATATCCGCTAGTTAGACCTTTGAGCCTAATAGCCTTTCTTTCAAAACTCCCACAAAGGGGACCCCTTGAATGTCAAAATGATAATTCAAAAGAGAAACAACCAGCAAAGAGCAACCACCAAATGCGGCCTTTTGGTCGAACTACGTCTTGACCTGATCCCTATTTGGGTACGTAGGCAGCCTGAAATCAGGTGCGGTCATAGCACAGCAAATGTGCCACAATACAAGACAACCATGTACCAAAAAAAAAACAAAAAAAGAGAAAAGAAGGAAAAGAGAACTAAAAAAAAAAAGGAAAAGAAATAAAGAAAAAGGTACTTGGTTACACAGCAAAGCTATACAAAAAGATTAAGAATGCATAAGCTGGTTCTATCCCGACACCGAACAAAATCACAGGGTGCCCTGCCCTTGCTAGAACTAAAATTTTGAGCCTTATCTCGTTTTTAGTCAACCCACATTTCGTCCCAAACACTAAGCCCTCCTTGATCTTTGAGAGGACTTGAGCATCAATGGTCAAAATCATTCACCTCCATTACCAACAGGCAATGATGAGAGTAGACTGGAGAATTATCAGAGAAAAGAGTAGATAATGAGAAAATGCGAAGCTTGTATACTCAGTCCTGGTAAAAGCCCGAAAGGACCCAGGGGCAAAAAATGGATAAATCAAATTTCACGGGCATAGTAAAGAATATTCAATCTTGCTATTGCACAAAAATTACGTGAACCCAGTCCTGGTGAAAACCTGAAAAGGCCCAGGGGCAAAAAAGGGACAAAGATCAAAACATACAACCCAGTCCTGGTGAAAACCTGAAAAGGCCCAGAGGCAAAAGAGGGAAAATACGCTAATACAGGCTTTGCAGACATCCCTCCCTAGCAAATGTGGGTCTACCACAAGGATGATCATACATAGCATAATCGTTCACCTGAAGGCAGAAGGAACCTAAATAAGTTTTCCAATGTAAGCAATCTCAGACACAGTCAGTCACCTGTCAATTGTCAGGCTACTACCATCATCTGTCAGTCACTCCATCATCTCCTCAATAAGTCTGTCACATCTCTTGTCTGTTAGTCCATCTGTCTTTTTATTAAGTCATCATCAGTCGGTCAAAATTCACTCCCCATTAGAGTCAGTTACTCATTCCCGCTAGCGCAAGAGGAGCAAGGAAACCAAAGCAGAGTAAAGTCGGCAAACTATTCTGAGTGATACAAATGTTTGAAGATCAGTATATCCCAAGGGGTAAGCACATACAGTCGAATCATCCAGGCCAAGAGGCATGTCAGATCCATCAGGCTTTTTATATGCACAGAGACATGAGATTCGTGCAATGGCTCAGGGCTACGGCTCTCACTCTCATATATGATCCATCTTGCTTCTCAAATTCTTACTCATACCTATCAACTACCACATCAAATTCACCCCAGCGAGGCAATCGGGTGGTTGCCTACAGCATTGCATCCTATCTCGGTAAAGCAGCCGGGCGGCTCTTTACCCTCATTATCCCTATTAATCTTTTGGGCAGATGCTTATAGCATTGCGCTCCCTTCACTATTAAAGGAGCACTGGAACAATCGATTTCAGTTGCGGCCTCTTGTGAATTCTATCTCTGCTCGACTAGCTCACTGTTAAAGGAGTACTGTCCCGATCATGTGACCGGACGTCAGTTACGGCCTCGGTGATGTTAGTCTTGCACCCGTCACCTTCCATTTTGCATTCTCTATCTCCAGTGAGGCGGTTATGAGTTTGACCATCACCCAACTCTATCTTCGGTGATGCGGTTATGAGTTTGACCATCACCCTACTTAATCTTCGGTGAGGCGGTTTTGAGTTTAACCATCACCTTACTCTATCTCCGATGAGGCGGTTATGAGTTTAACCATCACCCAACTCTATCTTCGGTGAGGCGGTTATGAGTTTGACCATCACCCTACTCTATCTTCGGTGAGGCGGTTGTGAGTTTGACCATCACCCTACTCTATCTCCGGTGAGGCGGTTATGAGTTTGACCATCACCCAACTCTTATCTTCGGTGAGGCGGTTGTGAGTTTGACCATCACCTTACTCTATCTCCGGTGAGGCGGTTATGAGTTTAACTATCACCCAACTCTATCTTCGGTGAGGCGGTTATGAGTTTGACCATCACCCTACTCAATCTTCGGTGAGGCGGTTATGAGTTTGACCATCACCCAACTCTTATCTTCGGTGAGGCGGTTATGAGTTTGACCATCACCTTACTCTATCTCCGGTGAGGCGGTTATGAGTTTAACCATCACCCAACTCTATCTTCGGTGAGGCGGTTATGAGTTTGACCATCACCCTACTCAATCTTCGGTGAGGCGGTTGTGAGTTTGACCATCACCCTACTCTTATCTTCGGTGAGACGGTTGTGAGTTTGACCATCACCCTACTCTTATCTTCGGTGAGGCGGTTGTGAGTTTGACCATCACCTTACTCTATCTCCGGTGAGGCGGTTATGAGTTTAACCATCACCCAACTCTATCTTCGGTGAGGCGGTTATGAGTTTGACCATCACCCTACTCAATCTTCGGTGAGGCGGTTGTGAGTTTGACCATCACCCTACTCTATCTCCGATGAGGCGGTTATGAGTTTGACCATCACCTAACTCTATCTTCGGCGAGGCGGTTATGAGTTTGATCATCACCCGGCTCTATCTCCGGTGAGGCGGTTATGAGTTTGACCATCACCTAACTCTATCTTCGGTGAGGCGGTTATGAGTTTGACCATCACCTAACTCTATTTTTGGTGAGACGGTTATGAGTTTGACCGTCACCTTATTCTATCTTCGGTGAAGCGGTTGTGAGATCGACCATCACCTCACTCTACCTTGCGTGCTCTGGTGTAAAAATACGGTGATTCTAGTCTTTGTCGTTCAATTTCCAACTTGGCATTCTCTGACAAAGAGGGGCAGCTGTCAGCACCCTATTTTTACACCCCTTAACCGTGGTTAATTAATTTAGCCATGGTCCAAACCAAACCCTAGGTAAACCCTTAACCATAGGACTAAACCCTAGTAAGACCCTAGTTAACCTAAGCTTAACCCTAGGTAGTCCTAAACCCAAACCCTAGGTAGCCCTAGCCTAACCCTAATAAGCCCTAGGTATACCCAAAGCCCAAGCCCATTTGACCAAACTTATACCTAAACAACTCAATCAAACCCAATTACCTAATTTCATTACCCAACCCAAGTAGTCAAGCCCAAATATTCAATCACCCAATTGCCTAAGCCAAAGCCTATTTCCATAGCCCAAGCCCAAATGTCATAGTCAAAATCCAATAATCATAACCCATGACCCATCTACTAATAACCCATGATTCATAAGACCTAATCCATATATCCATATCTACCTACCCTATGTCCTACAACCCATACCCATATAACCCATAGTTCACTCAACCCACCAACTCTCTTACACCTCTCTTACACCAACCCATACCCATATAACTCATAGTTCACTCAACCCACCAACTCTCTTACACATCTCTTACACCCTATATCCTAGAACCCATACCCATATAACTCATAGTTCACTCAACCCACCAACTCTCTTACACCTCTCTTACACCCCTTACAATACTCAACCATCAACTCTCTTACACTCCTTACAACACTCAATCTATCAACTCACCTTACAACACTCAAGTCTTTACCCACTAGCTCCTTTTATCCCTCATGTAAAAGACACAACTCAACCTCTTAGTTTTCCTATAAATATCAATCCCTTGGCTCCTTAGATCCATCCCTCAAGACCCCTAGAAGGTTCCCACCCACTTGTGTTTCTCTTGAGTTTGAAGAAGGGAGAAGAAACTAAGGTTTAGAGTTTGGAAAGAATTCTAAGACTAAAAGCTTAGAGTTCTTCACTAACTCTCTTCCTTTGTGGATTCTAAAACCCTACCACTTGGAGCATTGAAAGAGAATTCTTGGAGGAGTAGGCACTCATC
Source organism: Tetracentron sinense (assembly GCA_015143295.1). Lineage (NCBI taxonomy): Eukaryota > Viridiplantae > Streptophyta > Magnoliopsida > Trochodendrales > Trochodendraceae > Tetracentron > Tetracentron sinense. The sequence goes on from CM026556.1 coordinate 35,536,245, forward strand.
CTTTCATTTTCTCTTCTTTCTTATCTTTTTTTTTTTATTTGGTTCTCTCTTCTTGATCTCTCATTTCTCAAGCATAGTTGGGTCTCTCTACACCAATCTAATGGTGTAGAGGGACCCCATATCAAAGGCAAAGAGATGCTCCTTTTTTCTTTTCCTTTCCATGTACATATTTTCTTCTTTTTTATGTACCCACAAGTGTGGATATGGGTAGGCCCATAGAGAGTGGAAGCTAAAGCTATACCTCTCTTTTTCATTTTGTTTTCTTTTGAGATTCTAGTCCTCTTTCTAAAATTTTTTGTGAAAGCTCATCCCCTCCCTAACATTCTTTAGAGCAACATTACATCATTAATAATGGTGTAAATGAACCACCTTAAAAGGGAGAGGATGAGTTTTCATTTTCTTTATTTTTCCTTCATGTTATATGGGTAGGTGATAGTTTAAGGACTTAAAATAAATGATAGTTTAAGGACTTAAAGAGAACATTCTTAAAAATGTCTCATACCAAAGACAATGATATTTGATCTATTATCAACACCAATTCAACAAAATAGGTGTTGGCAATAGACCATTTACATTCATAAGGCACATCCCTCTTTATGTCTTAAAATATAATCTTTTAGCCAAACTCTTGGATTAAATGTGACTTTAGCTAAGTTTTCAAAACCCTACCTATATGAAAATCCAAAAAAACATGATAAAAGCTCAAAATACCAAAAACATAATAAAATCTCAAAATACCCAAAAAAAACATTCAAATATAATCAAAATACCAAAAACATGCAAATATAACTAAAATACCAAAAACATTCAAATATCTCCAAAATCCCAAAAAATATAAAAAATACAAAAAGACCAAAAAGAGACTTGTAGGACCTCCTTAGCTTTGGTTAGCTCATCTAACCATTGATAAATACCCTCTAACCGCGGTTAGACTTAACACTTGTGCACTTGACCTCCCCGGTCAACTAAACCATAGCCTTCTAGGCTAGACCCTTTGACCATCCTATGCACACACACACTCCCCCCTAGCCTCGACACGGGCTCATGTGCCAGAACTACGCTCGGTCTGATCTCACCATGTGAGTACGTAGGCAACTCAACTCGGGTTCGACCCTAGCCATCTAGCTTTCTATTTTTCTTGGATTAGCACTCACTTAAAAACTTTGGACATTTTAATTAAACTTTGAGATTATAATTGACTTAAGTTTAGGGAGTAGGTAACCGTTATAAAACGGAGGTCTTGGGGTGCCTAATACCTTCCCCAGGACTTAATCGAACCGCTTACCCTAACTCTGTAAAGAGCATTTGCCTTATCCAAACAAACAAATACCCGGGACCTATCCCTAAGAATGAATAGGTGGCGACTCAAGTCAAAACATATAATTGTGAAAGTGGGTAGGAAGATCCTATGCTCACAGCATGTTCTGAATAAGCTGCTCAAGAACTCTAAGCATAAACATTGCATACACCTGACAGACTGAATAAGCCCAGTGAGAGATCTGAATAAGTGCATAAGCATAAGCATCTCTTAAGTATGTTGTCTCTTAAGTCAAAGGTTCTCACAAGTACATGAGTCAAAGTGATGATATGATATATATGAGCACATGTTCTTCCGCACTCTGATTTTGTTATTATGCTATTGGTTATGGTTCTAACTAAGTGCAATTATATTATGTTGTTGGTTGGATTTTATATACACCGAGTGCTTTTGTACTCAGCCAGTCTTTTGTCTTGACCGGTGTGGAGCCCGAATTCATAAGTGAGCCTTTGGTGGAGGAGGCTTACGGCGTAGAGGAAGAAGGCGATCCTCTAATTGAGGGAAAGCGAGAGTTGGATAGGTGGCCTTATATGTAGGTTTTTACTTTTGAGTTGTGAGGAGTTTTTGTAATAGACTTTTAGATGATGTTGCTTCTCAGACTATTTTGTTTACGGTGAGTTATATTTATATTGATCATAGATTTGAGTAGGATGATTTAGTTTTATATATCGAAATTTTATTACTCTCATTTTTGAAGACTCGTGTTGTACGCCTTGTATGTCATGGGATTTAAGTAGGTTTAATAAATGTGATGACCCAATGTCCTATTTTGGTCAAGGTAGGATTTGGGGTCGTTACACATAATCTAGGCTATGTACATGCTTGGATCTAGGTCTACTTGATGGGCTAAGCTAGCACCTACCATGGCCCAGCCCATCTAGTCTCAGCCTTTTAACAGCTCTATCAGATTGTATGATACCAGTTCCTCGGTTCTCAAGCTCGGGTTATCACTCCCTAAGTCCCAACTCTTGGAATATGGGTGATGAAATACGTGAAAATTTGTGCATCTTGAACTCCTTCGTCAAACGATAGGAAAATACGTATTGCAATGCAAGGGTAGCAATTGGGTTGCATGAACCCTTAGCTCTAACCAGATGGATTGACCAAGTTACCTAAGTTAGTCGATTTGGGATTAGTGTTGTACAATAATCGCACAAATTTCTTGGCACTTTATACTAGATAAGGGTAGCTGGTAGGAAATTTGAGTCACTTTGTCAAAGTTTTTAACAAGATTTATTCCTAACATCATGAGATTTTAAGTCTTACCACTTTTTGTGAGATAAAATCATTTATTTTACTCATTTAAATTAAGTCTTACAGGAATTGCAACCCAATAAATAAATAACATCGATACATCTAATTCTCAAAAGAAAATACATATTGTTCATTGACATAGATTGCAAAGTGTCAGACTTTATAAATCTCAACAAAAGAACGGACCCTTAGAAGACGCAGCCACACTCATATTCGAACCTAGATACTCTTTCGTAGAGACTTTACAAACGTTCCATCATCATGCAAGAGTCAATTACAACCTTCAATTAAGAGGGGAATCGGAGAGGGAAAAAAAGAACTTAGAACCTAAACATACCTTAATAGGGTCCACCATGAGTACGCGTTTGCATAGGCATTACTGAACCATTGTTTCGTCACCAACTAATACAACATATGTGCAAATAGATCTTATACATGGCCAATTAAGCTTCTACATACAATTACCATGCTATTGGCAAGGTACATCCACTTTTTTTTTTTTTGGTATGGGTCATGGGCATGGGGTGCTCCAATGGGCCACGATGAGTGAGCCGTCTAGTTACAGAAGGAAACTTTTAACATTCCATTTGGAGTTTCGTGTGGAACTTGGCAACAATGGCCTTAGGCTACAAAGAAACTCCGGTGGGATGTTAGGAAAATGACAAGATATGCTTACCTTTTAAAAATGTCAAAAATGTCACATCAAATATAAAAATAATGGTGCCAACACTTTCATTTATATGTCAGTTTTCCTTGTCCCTTGTAATCCTAAGGTTACAATGACCATTATTGTCAAGTTTCACTCTAGAGTTGCTCTTTCTTGAGATTAACTATGAAATGAAGCTCGGGTTGAAGAGATAACCGGCAGCTACATGCCTTTACAAAGGTTATTTGGAATTATGAAAAGAGGCTTTAGTTAACATAATTAATACCTTTGCTTTATATCTATGATTCTGAAAATACCCCTACCTCCAAAATACCCTTGTACAGCCATGTTTTGGGTTGCTCCAGTTATCTCTTCACCCGGAGCTCACATTCATGTTTAGCATATAAACAAATGGAAAGCACAAGCCAATATATTCTTTATCCTACTTGTAAAATGAAAGACAAACAAAGACAATCATTTGTATGTAAATTCCAACATAAATCAATCTCTACCATGGGACCACATTCTTGGGATGTACCATTTCTTTGGCATGGGAATTGCGTGAGATTTTGGGGTGAGACAAGGATGCCATGTTCACTTGGCCCGTCTTGTCCCCGTCAAAATGAGCAAAACCAGAAGGGATACATGCCAGGTTGCTCCTTCAAAGGGACATGAGGGAAAACCTACTACCCTACTCAATTCTCACGCTTTAAAAGATCGTGCAGATGGTTTATGTTCACTAGCATATGCGAGCCTGTACGTGCTCACGTGAAGCCCACATGACACCCCATATATCATGTCATAAAATTTGTCGTGATGCGGCACCTTCAACTCACCGATTGTAGTGAAACATCGTAGCGGTGATCATGGTTTGTGACCTAGTCTGGGCAACCATGAAAGTGATAATTTTCACCTTACATATGCTGTTGTTGTCTCTGCATATCGCAAAGTTGTTGCTCAAAACTAGAGCTAATTATAACAATTTAGAGGGGCCCTCTTACTCTCTTATGGGGGCGTTTGGTTTGGATTTTATTAGCTAAAAATCAATTCTGATAAAAATATATTTTGTAAAATAAATTATCAAATAATTATTTTTTCAATAATAGTGTTTAGGAATAGGAAGTTAAGTCTTATCATCTTCGTATTCCTCAAAACACTATTATTTGAACAAGTGATTATTTGATTATTAATTTTACAAAATCAATTTTATCAGAATTGATTTTTGGCTAATAAAATCCAATCCAAATGCCACCTTAGGATGTTGGTCTCTGAAGTTTTGTCAAGAAATATCGTCATTAATCATTAATTTAATCATTAATCCAAATCATATCTGTGATTTTCTTTACTGTTTTCATGAAGGGCCAATAATTTTACCTTAAGTCGATTATCTTAATCCACTGTATCATGTCTGCTCATCCTAGTAAAAACATCGCAGTTGCGGGAGAATTTTCTTTTCCTTGTTTAGTGAGACCTTCCTAAAAAATGAGGATATCATATTCTACATTGTGACTTTGTCGCGCATGTTCATTTGTTATTCTCCTCCAATGTGTGAGAAAAAGGAGTAACAAAATCCACTAGAGGATTTTTCTATATGCAACTGAACTTGTGCAAATAAAATCTACCAGCCATGCAGGATCTCTGAACGTCGACCCTAAAAGCGGTGGAGAGATGATTATTTATATATATATATATATATATATGATATCTTTTATCTACGTACGTGATTAATAGTGGTGAGTGGACTCCTGTTAACAACATCGCCAAAAGACGTATTTTCTATTAGGGGATTCGATCTTAGGCGATGCAATAGGCATGAGGGAATAGTGTTATGATGCAAGACACTAGGCATCGTTAAAAAAACTTAAGGACTACAAGTCTACAAATACAAGTACGTAACAATTCAAACTATAAGTCATGCCCTTGAAGACCACATACCAAAGTGTACTAAAAAGGCCAAGTTAATTTCTATCATTTTTTAATGCGTAGCGATTAAGATTCAAAGATTCGAGGAACATGAAGATCAATCAAGATCCCTATTTTAATGTTTAATTATTTCAATCCAAAAGTATTTTAGTTATAGTCTCCTCAGTGTTCTTCCCTATAGTCTCAATGTTTGATGGTCAGATCTTTTGTTAAGCTATTAAATCTGTATTACCCATTTGATCATAACCTTCAAACACTCATGACCACACGGAAGAACCCAAGGAAGAACAAAAGACGATTTGCTTCCACCAGACCCCTACTCACATGAAAGCATGCATGGACCATCTCCATAACTATAATACTTATAATAAAATTCGAATTAATTTTGAATATTTACTCTCATATGGTGCGTACCAAGTATGAATATATGAATGCTCGCCCTACTCTCAAAATTTCATACTCTTACTAGAAAGCAGCACAATTCCGGGCGATGCTAGCTACACTTTCTTTCGAAGTTACTTTCCATACAAGCAAGACATGTTATTGTCTTTCATTAAGACAAAGGCACGTGTTTTCCACTAACACTCTCTTTAATCAAAAAGATAGCGAGTCTCTAAAGAAAGAAAGTGATGCTCGCATTATCCTATTCCTAATTAAGCCGGTTACTTCCAAAAGTAACTTAGAAAAGCAACAATATGGATTGTTCCTGTAAGCACCCTATTTTTGCACCCCTATCCCTCTTCCCACTTCTTCAAATGCTCCAAGGTTTACCCAAGGCCCAAGCCCATTTGGCCAAACTTGTACCCAAACAACTCAATCAAGCCCAATTACTTAATTCCATTACCCAAGCCCAAGTAGCCAAGCCTAATTACCCAATTGTCTTAGGTAAAACTCAATTGCTTTAGTGAAAGCCTAATTACCATAGCCCAAGCCCAATTGCCATAGTTAAAGTCCAATAAAAATAACCCATGACCCATCTACTAACAACCCATGATCCATAAGGTCTAGTCCACATACCCACATCCATTCAACCCATATCCAAGACCCACTAACCCAAGTCCACTTTCCACTTTCCTACAAAAGGCCTTTTATTTTTTCTTCAAACCCCAAATAGCCCATTTTTTATGTTTAGACACCTTTTTGACCACCCAATCATCTCTCACCAAGTACACACCTTTTTGACTAACCAATCACCTCTCATACTCCCTTACACCTCTTACAACTCATTCTTACACCTCTTACAAAATAATTAATTCTCTTACACTCCTTTTGACCACCCAATCACTTCTCATCAAGTACATACCTTTTTGATTACCCAATCACCAACCACATCAATTTTGACCAACCAATTACCTCCCTTCTTCTCACCCAACCCTCTATTAATCACCAAATTGCCACAACCCCTTGAAACCTCTATAAATACAAGACCCTCACAAGCCATTTCTTCCACCTCCAAAATCTCAAGTGGAAACCCTAGCTCTTCCTCCTCTCACCTCTTTTATTTCTTTTTACCCTTGAAGAAAGTTAGAAGAAGCCAAGGTTTAGAGTGTGTAGAGAATTCTAGGAGTAAAAGCCTAGAGTTCTTCTCTAACTCTCTTCCTTTGTGGACTCTAAAAACTCATCACCTCTTGGAGCATTGGAGAAGTAGTCTTTGAGGAGTAGGCACTCCTCCTTTTATTCTTTATCTTCTTCTTTACATCATATCTTTTTTTTGTAGTCTTCTTCTAGAATAATTTGGGAAGACCTTTCTTTTCTCAAGTTTAATTGGGTCTCTCTATACCAATCTAATGGTGTAGAGGGACCCCACCTCAAAAGAAAGGAGATGTCTTATTTTTTCTCTCATGTAAATATTTTTTTCTTTCATATGTACCCACTAGTGTGGATATGGGTAGGCCCATAGAGAGTGGAAGCTAAAGCTATACCTCTCTTTTTTATTTTGTTTCTTCATTTTGATTCTAGTCCTTCTTCTAGAATCATTTGGGAAACTCATCATCACTCCAATTTTCATAGTTGAATCTCATTACATCATTCATAACGGTGTAAAGGGACTACATTAGAGAGGAGATGATGAGTTTTCATTTTCTTCACTTGTCACTTTTTCATTTCTTTCTTTTTTCTTCATGTTCTATTTTGAATGGATAAATGATGACTTAAGGACCTAAGGACTTAAAGAGGACTTTATCCAAAATGCCTCATATCAAAGACAATGGTATTTGATTTATTATCAACACCAATCCAACAAAATAGGTGTTGGCAATAGACCATTTACTATTCACAATGCACACCCCTCTTTATGTCCTAAATATAATCTTTTAGCCTAACTTTTCCTTAGCCTTTCTCTTAAATTAAATTTGACTTTAGTTAAGTTTGCCAAAATCTCACCTATATGAAAATCCAAAAAAAAACATGATAAAATCTCAAAATACCAAAAACATTATAAAATCTCAAAATACCAAAAAAATCTAAAAATACCAAAAGACCAAAAACATGTTTGCTAGATCTTGGTTAGCCTACTCAACCATGGTTAACACCCTTCTAACCGCGGTTAGACCTAAACCTTGCACTTGACCAACCCGGTCAACTAAACCCTAGCCCCTAGGCTAGACCCTTGACCACCTTATGCACACACACACGCACCCTTAGCCTTGGCACGGGCTCATGTGCCAGAACTACGCTCGGTCTGATCTCACCCCAATGTGAGTACGTAGGCAACCCAACCCGGGTTCGACCCTAGCCCATCTAGCTTTCTTTCTTTCCTGGATTAGCATTTGATTAAACATTTAGACATTTTAATTAATATTGAGATTAAATTTGGCTTAAATTTAGGGAGTAGGTAACCATTGCAAAATGGGGGTCTTGGGATGCCTAACACCTTCCCCAGGACTTAATCGAACCGCTTACCCTAACTCTAATAGACCATTTGTCTTATCCAAATCAATCTGGGACCTATCCCTAAGAATGAATAGGTGGCGACTCTCAGTCAAACCACAAATGTGAAAATGGGTAGAAAAATCCATGCTCACAGTTCCCACACCGAGAAGAGTACTGAAATTCTTTAAAGTCTAGAAGTGGCGCTAACATTCATCCTGACTTTGAGCACTCTTAATGACTTTAATGTGACCATAGCTTTGATTAAGCCCATAGGGCCATACCCATTAAACAAAGACTACTTTTTTTTTTCTTTTTCTTTTTGGAGTTCTTTTCTCGTAATTAGCAACGAAACCGCGTAATCTCTATACTACCACTTCTAAGCACTAAATAATCCTAGAAAGTTCAAAAGGGTGCAGAGAACTTTAGATTTCTTGCAAGCAACTCTTCTCATTTTCCACCCAAAAAATAATAATGTAATCAAAACTACTTCTACATAGTTGGTGAGCCTTTGAACAAATAGAAGCATGACTTTTCTGCTTTTGTAGTGTGTCGCCTTTATTATAAGGTTTTTGCCCCCCTCCCCCACTCCCCACCAGCACTCAAATCTATTCTCACCTTTTGGAGAAGATTTAGGATTGTCTCTGTTTTTTTTTTTTCCACGACTCATAACGTGTTTTTCCAAACTCTAGTTGAGAAAAGTTATTTAACCCTAAGATTATACTTCAAACCTGAATTTTTAGAATAAAAAATTTAAAAATAATAAATGTCATGGTAAAAGCCAAAGAAGTTCTCTCTGACTTCTGCGGGAGATCGGGACACTCTAGACAAATAAAATTGATGACTAACACAGGCATCTTGACTCTCTGACTTTGACCAAAACCAACACGCGCACACACCCCATCCCCACAAGCCTTATACCAATTTCCTATTCATGCGGCTCGTTAAGACTTTCCATTAAGGAATCAGTGATGAGTGCACTAACTACCACATCGGTTGAAATAGTATTTAAAGAACCAAACAATAAACTCGACCATTTGTAGGCGCCAACCCCGCTGCTACCTTCCCTCTTTTTTTCATTTTTTGGTTAAAGGCAACACGGACCACAAAAGGCATAACCCAATACATTTCACAAAAAGGGCTTGATTAGAGAGACTCCTTCAAGTAATAATTAGTTTCTATAATAACAATAATAATAATAATAATAATATAAATTTTCTTTTTATTATGTACATATGATATGAGGAGTGCCACATTCACTTCCTTTCATGTAATCGCCCTAAAATTAGTAATAAGAGTATATGATAAAATTTTATTACATGTCAAAAGCCAAGTACCCGAGCATGGAGAGAGAGCAAGAGTGTCAAATTTCAATTTATGATAGAGTCGAAAGCACTTCGATCCGGACCGCCTATATCTTTTTTACTTTCTAAACTATTAGAAAGAATTTATAAAATCATTCATCATTCAAATTTGTAGTCACAACAAACAAGAGGACTATTGATATACTAAATGTATCATTCGAAATTCAATTACACGATCACCAATAACTAACAAATCATACATGAATCTTTTACCCTACTAAAATAAATGAAAAATACACCCTACTTAATATAAAAAGTTGGGATAAAATAGAACTTTCTTAAAAACCGCACTCTCTATATGAGAGCGGGGTTAAAGTAAGGTTTACAAAAATTGAAATCGAGCTTCCGAGGTGAGAGCTAGGTTTGAGAGTGGGAGTGAGGTTTGAGAGTGGGAGCCAGTAGCAAGTTGAAAGGTTTGGGTTACCAAGGTCAAAAGCTATCACATAAATTTTGTTAGAGCCATGCTAGCTAGCCCTACTCTCAGGAAATCTATCATTGCTTTCAATCAAAAACCAACACTTGTCCTTATTTTAATAGGTGTTGGTTTCTGGTCAAGAGTAGAGACTGCATAAGAATAGGGTTATTACGTCTCAGTTTGGTATACTATTACTTATTTGGGGCGATTGCATGGGGCAAGAGTAAGACTAATAATATATATAGAATGATAGCGTTCACATAGTTCTCTGACGTTGTAACCTTCATGGAAAGGGGAAAAAAAGCAACATGTTGATTCAAGGCAGTAGCAGTCTTATAATTATAGAGAGGAGCAATGATTGCAAAATATTTTCTCTCCAAAATTACAAGACTGTCACTGCCTTGATATTAAAAATAGGAGCATTTCTTACTGTCTTAGGAGCGTTACTCACCACCTTTGCCTTGATTACAAGACTGTTATTGCCATTACATTGAAATATTAAAAATAATATTTTTTACCCTTGAAGATAAGGTAGGATGAGGGACAAACTCACTTCACATATTGTGTGAATGGTAACATCTCTCTCTCTCTCTCTCTCTATATATATATAGATACAATGCAAAGCTCTGCATAGAGAGAGATACATAGGCAATCTATTTTCAATATAAACATGTTGGCGTTTTCATAATTATCTAAAATAATATTTTCAAAAACGCTACTCCCTACTACTAAATCTATAACCTTTTGATAAAAGAGATAGTAGTTGGTGTCAACCAACATTTTAACACTCATGATCGGATTGGCGAACGTGATCTTTCTTACCGATCGTGATCTTTCATTTTTTATCGTGATCTTTCTTACCAGTGTAGGATCGCTTCTCATATCTGCTCTCATGGTCGGATTGGCGATCGTGTGTGCTCACTATGTTTTTAAGGTTTTGGAAGATCAGTTTCTTGATGCTGAAGCCACCTACTACTGGATTCATCTCATTCTCGGTGGCACCGCTTCCTCTACCGTCGATGTTGCAATTGTCGTACGCATCTGACGATCTCATGTGATATATAGAACGTGACGAGGTTGATTAGGGCAACCTGGTTCTTCAATAGATGTCTACCGTCTTTGACAAGGAAAAAATTTATTGGATCTGAATTTTCCAGTTCTCGCTTATGTAGATTGGGTCTAGACTCGACAATTTTAGATCTTTTTTGGTTTATTTTGCTTCATATTGAAGTTTATGTAATTTACTTTGTGATTTTGTTTGTAAAGAGTTTGATGGTTTCTTTAAAAGGAGAATTTTTCTTTTTTCTCTTCTATGTTCAAAAGTTCCCCTTCTCCCTAAACCTATTTTTCTTTTGTGGGTAAAGTATTTGTTTTATATTGTTTCCAACTTTTCATAGGACAATCACTGATCCTATTTCTTAGGTTTAAATAATACCATGCCCATCTATGTTCTATCCGTTGAAGATCCAAATTTCTGAGTTCTTTGTTTCACCTTTGGTGAAAGCTTAAGCCATGGAATGCAAGGTATTAACTCTAGATCATGTACATGCCATGTTCGCCTATGCGTGCTGGTTTCCATTTTTTGCTAAAAACAAAGAGCTCAACCTCTACGTCCCATTCCTCGTGTTATTGCTCTGCTTCCATTTGCTATCTTTATCAGTATTGCTTTGTTCCGATTGTGAGCATGGATTTTTCTACCCACTTTCACATTTGTGGTTTGACTAAGAGTCGCCACCTATTCATTCTTAGGGATAGGTCCCGGATTGATTTGGATAAGGCAAATGGTCTATTAGAGTTAGGGTAAGCGGTTCGATTAAGTCCTGGGGAAGGTGTTAGGCACCCCAAGACCCCCATTTTGCAATGGTTACCTACTCCCTAAATTTAAGCCAAATTTAATCTCAATATTAATTAAAATGTCTAAATGTTTAATCAAATGCTAATCCAGGAAAGAAAGAAAGCTAGATGGGTTAGGGTCGAACCCGGGTTGGGTTGCCTACGTACTCACATTGGGGTGAGATCAGACCGAGCGTAGTTCTGGCACATGAGCCCGTGCCAAGGCTAAGGGTGGTGTGTGTGTGCATAAGGTGGTCAAGGGTCTAGCCTAGGGGCTAGGGTTTAGTTGACCGGGTTGGTCAAGTGCAAGGTCTAGGTCTAACCGCAGTTAGAAGGGTGTTAATCATGGTTGAGTAGGCTAAGCAAGATCTAGCAAGCATGTTTTTGGTCTTTTGGTATTTTTAGATTTTTTTGGTATTTTGAGATTTTATAATGTTTTTGGTATTTTGAGATTTTATCATGTTTTTTTTTTGGATTTTCATATAGGTGAGATTTTGGCAAACTTAACTAAAGTCAAATTTAATTTAAGAGAAAGGCTAAGGAAAAGTTAGGCTAAAAGATTATATTTAAGACATAAAGAGGGGGTGCATTGTGAATAGTAAATGGTCTATTGCCAACACCTATTTTGTTGGATTGGTGTTGATAATAAATCAAATACCATTTTCTTTGATATGAGGTATTTTGGATTAAAGTCCTCTTTAAGTCCTTAGGTCCTTAAGTCATCATTTATCCATTCAAAATAGAACATGAAGAAAAAAGAAAGAAATGAAAAAGTGACAAGTGAAGAAAATGAAAACTCATCATCTCCTCTCTAATGTAATCACTTTACACCATTATGAACGATGTAAAGAGATTCAACTATGAAAATTAGAGTGATGATGAGTTTCCCAAATGATTCTAGAAGAAGGACTAGAATCAAAATGAAGAAACAAAATAAAAAAGAGAGGTATAGCTTTAGCTTCCACTCTCTATGGGCCTACCCATATCCACACTAGTAGGTACATATGAAAGAAAGAAATATTTACACGAGAGAAAAAACATCTCATTTCTTTTGAGGTGGGGTCCCTCTATACCATTAGATTGGTGTAGAGAGACCCAACTAAACTTGAGAAAAGAAAGGTCTTCCCAAATTATTCTAGAAGAGGACTACAAATAAAAAAAAAGATATGAACTAAAGAAGAAGATAAAGAATAAAAGGAAGAGTGTCTACTCCTCCAAGACTACTTCTCCAATGCTCCAAGAGGTGATGAGTTTTTAGAGTCCACAAAGGAAGAGAGTTAGTGAAGAACTCTAGGCTTTTACTCATAGAATTCTCTACACACTCTAAACCTTGGCTTCTTCTAACTTTCTTCAAGGCTAAAAAGAAATAAAAGGGGGTGAGAGGAGGAAGAGCTAGGGTTTCCACTTGGGATTTTGGAGGTGGAAGAAATGGCTTGTGAGGGTCTTGTATTTATAGAGGTTTCAATGGGTTGTGGCAATTTGGTGATAAATAGAGGGTTAGGTGAGAAGAAGGGAGGTGATTGGTTGGTCAAAATTGATGTGGTTGGTGATTGGGTAATCAAAAAGGTATGTACTTGATGAGAGGTGATTGGGTGGTCAAAAGGAGTGTAAGAGAATTAATTGTTTTGTAAGAGGTGTAAGAATGAGTTGTAAGAGGTGTAAGGGAGTATGAGAGGTGATTGGTTAGTCAAAAAGGTGTGTACTTGGTGAGAGATGATTGGGTGGTCAAAAAGGTGTGTAAACATAAAAATGGGACTATTTGGGGTTTGAAGAAAAAATAAAAGGTTTTTTGTAGGAAAGTGGAAAGTGGACTTAGGTTAGTGGGTCTTGGATATGGGTTGAATGGATGTGGGTATGTGGACTAGACCTTATGGATCATGGGTTGTTAGTAGATGGGTCATGGGTTATGGTTATTGGACTTTAACTATGACAATTGGGCTTGGGCTATGGTAATTAGGCTTTCGCTAAAGCAATTGAGTTTTGGCTAATACAATTGGGTAATTAGGCTTGACTACTTGGGCTTGGGTAATGGAATTAAGTAATTGGGCTTGATTGAGTTGTTTGGGTACAAGTTTGGCCAAATGGGCTTGGGCTTGGGTAAACCTTGAAGCATTTGAAGAAGTGGGAAGAGGGATAGGGGGTGCAAAAATAGGGTGCTTACACCGATTATATATATGCTTGAATGCATAACAGACTAACTTTGAAAATGGAATATAGAATTTAATCAGGTTTTGCAAACTGATGTTTGTCGCATTCAACAAATCCAATTCCTTAAATCTACTCAAGGACACCTTTTTTCATTACTAACTATTCTTATGTATCTATATTTGTTAGATTTCTGTTATGAAACTAAATGTTTTTTGCTACTTGCTTGGAAGGGAATAAGAAGAGTTTGGTTGAGCTATGGAGAAAGAATTAATCTACGGGAACAAATTTTGAAATAGGGAGATAAAGTTTAATTTAGAAAACTAAGATATATAAATATATATATTAAAAATTATTTGTGAATGATGATAACATTTGATAAATGGAACTTCAAGTTTAATTTAGAAAATGAAGATAAAAACCCATATAACTAACTAATAAAATTTAGTGGTGAATGATAATAATTATTGTTAATTTGAACTTATATTTAACTAAAGGCAAAATCACATTATATTCAAAGAATTTTGTGGTTAGATTCATAATTTTGGCACAAAATCCTAGTCTTCTTATTAGAAAATAGAGAATGCAAAAAGGAGCATATATATATATAACAGAGGCAGAGAGAGAGAGTTTAGTATGAATTGAAGCTCCAATTCATATTTAAGCTCATACATATATGGCAACAGAAGCGGTAGCTTCTTTGACATACTTGTGTCATCTTTTAACTATAGTTAAGATTCACCAAGTCTTTGACATACTTGTGTCATTTTTTAACTGTGGTTAAGATTCACTGAGTCTTTGACATACTTATTGTGAGATTTTTTGGCTCGAATTGCAGTGGGCGATCGATCGGCCAAACAGTGGCCGATCGATCGGCCACTGATGGGCGATCGATCGGTGGACGCTGTTGGTTTTCGAGAAATTTTTAAATATCAGTTTTAGAGAGTTTTTAGCTTTGGAAAACTTCTATTTTGGTAGAGTTCGTTTTCTCTTGTTTTGGAGTCTCTTTTGGGCTATAAAAGAGGGGCTTGGGGTTAGGGTTTGAAAGAAGTCAAGTAAGATTGTCATAGCTAGGATTTGGGTAGAGAGAACAAGAAGACTTTTGTGAGAGAGAGCATTGTAGGCTTTCCTTGGGGTTTGATCTTCGTTGTGGGTTTTTCTCTTTTGTACTATTCTCTTGGATTAGTAAAGATATTTGGTGTGTTGTGACCGTGGACGTAGGCATTTAGGCCGAACCACGTAAATATTGTTTTGTGACGTATTTTTTCTTTTTGCTATATTTATTTTTCTATTGTCGTTTATTCTATCCTAAGGGGTTTCTGTACAACAAACTGATATCAAAGCTATTGGTTTAGAATGACGACAAAAACTTCGAATTCTAGATTCGAAGTGGAGAAGTTCGATGGAAGTAAAAACTTCGAGCTATGGCAAATAAAGATTCGTGACTTGTTAATTCAACAAGGCTTGCACAAAGCTTTAAAGAGGAAGGATAAGAGGCCTGAAAATCTGAAGGAAGAAGATTGGGAGGACTTCGATTTGAAGGCGATGAGTGTGATTCGTCTATGCTTAGCGGATGAAGTATTATAGAACATCCTTGAAGAGAAAACGGCTTCAGGACTTTGGTTAAAGTTAGAGAGCCTCTACATGACAAAATCGCTCACTAACCGGTTATACTTAAAGCAAAAGTTTTTTACACTCAAAATGGTAGAATGTACGAAAATTTCTTATCATCTTAGTGAATTTAATAAGATAACTGCTGAGTTAACGAGCATTGGTATGAAACTTGATGAAGAGGACAAAGTCCTACTTCTTATTACTTCCCTACCTCCTTCACTTGAACACTTTCATACTACGCTGCTCTATACAAAGAAGGATATCAATTTGGAAGATGTTATTGCTGCACTTCTCTCTAATGAGTTGAGAAAGAGTGCGCTAAATAGTGAAAGCCATGAGCAGACTTTACTAGGAGAGGGGAGGACAAAGGGTAACGGATCTAGAAAATGGTCCAAATCATACAAGAATATTGAATGTTATTACTGCCATAAGAAATGACATATAGCTAAATATTGTCGGTTAAAGAAAAGTGAGGAGGAAAGAAAATCCTCTAATATAGTCAATGTGGCTAATGAAGATTCTAAGGATCCGAACGATAATCCTATGGTCATTTCGGTTACTACAACTAATAGTTGGTCTAAGGACAAGTGGATTCTTGATTCTGGTTGTTCCCATCATTTATGTCCAAATAGGGATTGGTTTGCTACCTACAACAAGGTTGAAGACGGCACTGCCTTAATGAGTAATAATATACCCTGCAAGATTCTTGGGATAGGAGCAATCAAAATAAGAATGTACAATGATATAGTGAGGACATTGACGAAAGTGAGGCATGTTCCAGATCTGAATAAAAATCTGATTTCTTTGAGCTCTTTAGACTCTCGGGGGTGCAGATTCTATACAGAAGGTAGAGTGCTAAAAGTTCGAAAGGGAGTCTCAATTGTAATGACAGGTAGAAGAAGCAGGAACTTGTATGTGTTGTAAGGAAACACAATTTTTTGGTGGAGCATCTAAGGTGAAGAAAGCTCATGTTCCTATTTCTAGCCCGGCAAAGGAGGCGCGAGTTTTGGCAAACAATGAGGGTTTGCAGTTGAAAATGAAGGTAGCTGAATATATGACATTCAGTTTTGATGATAATTTGCAGGTGGAGTTGAGGACTCCATATCTTTCGCAATAGAGTGAAAGAGTTTGGGTGGAGAAGTTTAATAAGTTGTTTAGACTTACTCCAAGTTCGGCAAGGTGAAGTCTTACATTCAGTTTGGATTATATTGGTGAAAGCGGGATGACACATCATAGGGTGTTCGCGGGATTTTCGCCAGGGTGGAGATTTGTAAGATTTTTTGGCTCAAATTGCAGTGGGCGATCGATTGGCAGTGGGTGACCAAACACTCCCTTACATGCTACCCCGCAGTTGCACTATAGCTCCTTTTAACAAAGACAAGAATCATTCTCCTTTTCTGGCTTATGTGGTGAACCCCGCCACAAAATTCTTGTTCTTTGGCTCCGAAAAGGGAAGAGTAGGGGTAGCACAATCCACTTAAAATTATTAAAGTTTGAACACTTCAACTGAATTTAATGGAAAAAAACTCAACTTTTACAGACAAAGCTTTAGACCACTTCAAATCAACATGACCCGAGTGCTCTTTTTACATGCAAAAGTAATAAAAGAAAAGAAAAAAACAAAGATTGAGATCGATAGAGAATCAAAGAGTAGATGTTGGACATTTTCATATAATAATGCATTAACGTTCGGAATCACGATCGTGAGACGATCTTCTTCTAGAGTTTCTGACCACTAGGCGATGTCTCCGACTAACAACGTCAGTGGTGGAGTCGACAAAGTCCTTAATTCGTTGCATTGAGTGGTTTAGTGTTTCTTCGGACATGTTGGCAAAGCAAACCCTAAACCATCCTGGTTCGGTGCAATGACAGGAAGACCCTGGAGAGATGTTTAATCCTACTTGGTAAAGCATTTTCTTCCACAGTTCCTTCTCTGCACCAAATGTTTTGGAGCTTAGAAGGTGTCTCATATCTACCCAACAGAACAAACCAGCGTTGCTCTTCAAGCAACCGATACCCGCCTCCTGAAGGCCCGAGACGAGCATGTCATGTCGCTTCTTAAGCCTTTTCTGGTTCTCAGTGGCGTAATTGCTCGTGAAATTCTTGTCGGAGAGCATTGCAGAGAGTAGATACTGAGTTTGGGAAGAAACAAGTCCAAAGCTTGACATTTTGGTTGCTGCAGCGACGACAGTGTCGTTGTTGGAGTAAATTGCACCAACTCGAAATCCAGGGAGACCCAGATCCTTCGATAAACTGTAAACAATGTGAACCCGGTTCGAGACTTCGCTACCATGAAGGTTTCTGTCCATTAGAGCTTCTGTGATGCTTATGAAGCCTGGCGAATTGAAGACAGTCCCAGAATAGATTTCGTCGCTTATTAAATGAATTCCTTTCGCAGCAACGAAGCTAATGAGGAGGTTGAGCTCGATTAGGTTCATAGTCGTACCCAGTGGATTTGATGGGTTGGTGATCAATACCCCTTTCACTTTCAATTTACGTTTTTGGGCTAGTCGGTAAGCTTTTTCCAGTGCCGATTCCGTAATTTGGAAAGAATTCGAACTTGAGCATTGTATCGGAACAATTTCTACTCCAGTTCTCCATTTAAGATCTCTATCAAAGCTGCAACGAATCCAAAGAGAGACATAAAATGAGTATATTTTCCCTATGAGAAATAGAAGATTTAGCAATATTGTAGTAGAGACTATATATATCAGTAGAAACAGTACCCTGGATAATATGGGGTGGGGAGAAGGAAAGCTTCGCCGGGCTCGGCGAGGCAGAACATGAGAGTTTCGTTAGCGGAAGTTGCACCGGCGGTGAGGACCAGCTTGTTTGGATCAAATCTTACTTTGTTTCCTCTGATTTCCGCCATGAATTCAGCCAATGCCTGTGAATAATAACAAACCCAGTTTTAGATATAAGTAGAAGTAGGTTTGTAAACTTATAATTGGGTAATGAAGAGGCTTGTAAACTTACATTCTTAAAAATGGGCAAGCCATGATAATCTTGGAAGAGTGCCATCTCTCTGAATATTGATTCTCCATCTCTCTTAAACCCGACGGCTTCCGGGTTTTTTGCGAGCCACGATTCAAGAAGATCAAAGGAAAGCTGCAAGGTGAATTAGAGAGGGAATTTAAGAAACATTTCTTGCGACTTTCTTAGCGTTTAAGGATCAAGAACTGTAGAAATATTGATAGAAACATGATAGCCCATTTTAATTTTTTTTTAATTTTAATTTTTCAATTAATTAAGATATATTCTATTGGGTTTGCTCACCTGATTCTCTGCCAGGCCCATCTGAATAATTCCTGTGGGATTCAGAACCTCATCGTATGCGTTCTTCTCGTATTCCTGCCAACCTAGGAAGTATGAAGAGTCTTGCCCGTGCGAGTTGCACGTGGTTTTTCTAGACAACAACTTCATGATGTTATCTCTACTCTCTAGAGGCTTTGAGAAAGAAGATCTAGAGCAAAAGCAAGAGAGAGCTACAGAAGAAGCTTTTGAGATAAGGCTTGAAAGAGAGAGAGAGAAGGGTTTTGGCATATTTTTCTTGATTTCGTTAACCATGACTAGCTAGAAGTTGGAAAATCGGACGATATATCGAAACCAGGTGTGCATGAAACAAACTAGGAGGTGAAGGGGCATGCATGGACGAAATCCCTGAGAGCTTGCAAGGTAACATTTATAGAGGTCTGGAAGGGAAGGAAGGACACGACAGTATGATCCACAGATTTGACCAGAGAAAGTCCTCAGCATCACCGACATAAGACCTTGGAGCAATGGCCATGGCCCTCCAAAGGAGGCAAGCTCGGACCAGATGTGCCTGGTCCGACTGCACCCCGGTCCCATGGTGGCCATTTTGTCATGGATTTTCCTCCAGTTTCTGTCCTTAATGTAATTATTTCTTAAACCAGACAACAGATTCATTTGAAGTCTGATGACGTAAAACATTTCTGGTGGAAATAATAAAGAGATGATAGCCTGCATGGATGAACAAAAGAAAACGCCTAAACAGTCAACATTTTGTAATTTGAAACTGGGTGTCCTTCCAAACCGTCCATTCACACAACTTTAATTGATGGGGTCTAAGCTACATAGTTACACTGATTTCAATAGCTTGATCTTCCGTACTTTAGTGTTTTCCACTTGTAAAAAGATCATTAATCAATTAACGGTTGGAAAATGCCCAATTAATTTATACTAATTTGACCTAATTTATTATGTTAAATAGGATGGTGAACTCGGAAATAAGAAGAAAGCATGTCTGCGCCTCGTTGGGGACTTTAAGACTACGTTAAAATTACAATGAGTGAAACTCGAAGCAATAATCCTTTTGGTGAAACTTTAGACGCAATAGTCATTAATTAGCCCAAAATTACAAAAGACTAACCAATTGCCCACACATCAAAAAAAAAAAAATTGTCCAAACACTCTGCTTAAAAATGACATATCTAATTTTTGTAGTTAAAAATATTTTATTTTACATATTTTGTGATGTGTGGGCATGTTAGACATTTGTAATCTTGGATTTGAAAGACTATTACTACCAAGTTTCATTCCGTGAAAATTATATAGAACTTCTATTTTAATTCGAATGCGAACTTCACTCCTCTAGAGACATAAAATGAAAGTCTTAACTTTTCATGCAAAGCTACCATTAAAACAAGGAGAGTGCTAACTCGAAAGAAGACAACTAGAAAAGGAACCCACTCTCCCCCATTATTGGGATCTCCCTTTTAGGGGCAAGAGGAAGACAAGAATTTTGTGTCTAGCAGTTGTGAGCCCAGACCACCACAAAATTCGTGTATTTTTTGCCCCAAAAAGAAGAGAGTGCAACAGGAGTGCTAGCCCTAAAAAGAGAGTATGACTGCAAAATCTTTAAAACAAGATTATAAATATGAGTGGGAGCTCTGCCCTAACACTTTGAAGTCGGAGCTCTCATTTTCGATTACAACTACGATAGTTTTGCAATTATGATAGCAATCATGCTAAAAAAAATGCATTTTTTTATATTGAAATGAGGAAAATGCATTGAAGTAGAGCTCTAGCTAATATTTTAATTGGAAAAACTTCTAGAACTACAGTCTTAGATCTACCTGAGACCGCACATTAAAAATTTGGATTTTAAAGGTAGGGCAATGCCAACATCACTTTCTTTCAAACTCACTTTCATTATGGACCAAACATGTGTTATTGTCTTCTATTAAGATAATGACACATGTTTTCCATCGACTCTCTCTCCAATCAAAAATAAAGTAAGTCTTAAAAGAAAGTGATGCTAGCATTATCTTTAAAGGTATGATGAAAAAAATTAGCTTTAGTTTTTTTTTTCTTTCTCAACAAAATCCTAGAATCCCGGCTTTTGGTGTGCGGTCAAAGACCGTGCCCTCTCAAAAGCTTTTTCTTATTTATTTAAACAGTTACAATACCCTAGTGATACTTATGGCAATGACCCATCAGATGGACCGTTGAGATTGATAGATGCTTACACAACAAAATCCCGGTTTATAATAAATAAAAAACACGAAATATCAGTCTTGAGATGAAATATGGGGGATAGAAATTTATAAAACAGCCGTGGAAACTGTTATTGAAGCTACACGATCACATCGAGCTCCGGATCCTAATCAAACAGCCGCCGTTTGTTTTAGCTCACTGATTTCCAATCATCCTATGACGATGATTTGTCATTATCAAGTGGGTGTAGCGTGGACTCACCCACTAAATCCCATTCTAAACGGAAATTAATAAGAGATTTAATATATATGAGGCCAAGATCTGCTTCACTGCCTTGGAGGAGCTCCCTTGTTAATGTGCAGAAGTGGCAGTTTTGTAATTATTAAGAGAATTAGGGCAATTTTTGAAACAAAATTTCTTTATAATTACTAGAATGCCACCTATTAAAAATTTAAAAAAAAAACTCGGCACAGTAAAGCAAATAGTCTGTGATAATAGGTTATGCCTTGTGGTCATGAGTGTGTTTAAAGGTCGGGATCAAATCACATGTACGGATTTAATAGCTTTACAAGAAATCAAGAAATCCTAACCTTCAAGCATGGAACCACATGGAAGAACCCAAAGAAGATCGTAGACGATTTGGTTCCGCCGTTCAGTACTAAGTAAAGTTTCACTTCAAAATTAAACTCAATTAAAAATTATAATTAAAAGGAAAAAAAGTGCCCGACACTTCTCGTAAAAGTTTTAAGTTTACCCTTTTTACTTAAATAATAATTATAACTAAGGACAGATTATCTCTATTTTAATAAATTTTATTCATTAGTGGTACAAAAAGAGGAAGTAGGTGAGAATCAAATGGTGGTGACATAGACCCGCTCCTAGAATTGGAACCATTTTCTCAACTTCCTATTCTTTTAACAGGGAGAGAATCGATTTATTTTATCACGTGGACGCGTTTTGTCGGGCCTTAGTGAGAGAGAGGAAAGTAACTCTTCCCTCTTACCATGAGTATTTGAAGGATACGACAAATAGGTTATACTGATTTAACAGCTGTAGAAGAGATCTGCCCTTCAAACACCCAAACCACAAGGAAGAACCCAGGAAAGAACACAGACGATTTAGTTCCATGAGAGAGGAACACAGCTCAACATCATGTACCTTCTTTGTGTGATTTCGCGTTGGGGGAATGCTGGCACCAATCGAGTAAATCCCCCCAATGGCTCCCCACAAAGAGAAAGTTTAAATCACTTATTTGTGGGCACATCTAAAGATGGATTAACCTTCCTTTTCATGGGACATGCAATTAGGCATTAACACAATTAGCCCTAGCAATTTCCTTTCGTCGTTTTGGGTTTTGGGGACCATGCATCTAAAAGCCTAGCTGGTTCTCTCTCCCTCAACCCTTTGACTTGTACCACCAAACCAAATCGTTTCACACTATGGAACATATGTTCCCTGTGTTAATAGGCAGATGCTTGTTTGCCTGAGTTGTAAAGGCTTCAGGGCGAAATAGGGGAGGCACAACTAGGGCTAACAAAATCCATGTTTTCTTTTATCTTTGGTGACCCATTGTGGGGGGGATTAATATCATTTTATCTGCAACTAGTGTTAGTGATTGGAGTGAGTGATTCACACAGTCACATCACTCAAAAAAAACTTTAATCAAACGTATTTTAAAATATTCTTTTAGGAATTGCTTTATATTGAGAGGTACACCGTGATCGTTCGCCCTTTGAGAGGGTCACAGATCTTGTGTTCAAAATCCGATTGCAAGTGTGCTTGCACGCGTATGGAAGCGAGCAAAACCAAAGCAAGCCTCCAACTACAGTACCATCATTCATGAAATCGTGAAATGTAAGATGACTTTGCTTCAATAGTATTGCTTTAATGGGTATCTAGAACTAATGAAGGAGACGATAGAACCATAGAATAATTGAGGGGAACGTGGTTTGTAGTAGAAGAAGGGTTATCAAGTCATGTGAAACCCTCATTTAGGTGCCCCCACCACACTCTCAAAAACACATCAGTTGTACCAGGGGGACCATAAGAGACCTAGTCCCTAGTGACAACTAACGTGACCCTCACATTATACCATGCCTCAACACATTTCCGAGGACACATAGACATGGACTGATTGCTTCCTTTCTTCAATACCGTAGGCCCCTTTGAAGGGTCTTTCTCTAATCTATCTTCTTCTCTCTTAGAGCGCGCCTCTTCCTCGCATCACAACTCTCATCGCTAAGCTAAATCCAACTCGCTTTGAAACGAATGCTCGAGGAATCTAATCTAATCTAATCGAACACTCGGAGGTCAACCGAAACCTACCATAGGAACCTCAATAAATTAGTAGAAACAAAACATGGAAATGCTGATTGAAAACCCAAGTCTTATCCTTAAACAGAAATTTTGAGTTTTGATCAGCATTGACGTGAATGAAAGTCGCAAAGGAATTTGATTATAATGGCATCAACCCTTTGAACTTATTCTCGTAACTGTTCGACCATTTCATAGTTCAGACACACGATGTGGAAATGTGATTGTCAATTTGTTTTGCATGGAAGTATATGGTTAGATTGGATAATCCTAACTTTATCTTAGGTATAAATTTGATAACCGATGTGACCAGCGTCTTATTTATCAAGGTCTTAGATTATTATCCTAAGCTTACATCAAGTGTAGGGATTAATTAGTAAAATCTATCAAAAAATTTATCTGTATTGCTTAAACAAAGGTTAGGAGGTGTAGGGATCAGTAAAATCTATCAAAAAATTTATCCGTATTGCTTAAACAAAGGTTAGTAAGTGTAGGACGATCGAGCAATTAGGCAGGATTAGAGCTTAACAAATAAAATATGTTATATATTCTAATCCCGGATATTAATATTGTCATATTGATTCTTTACTGGGAAATATCTAGTTTGGTCGAAACTCCTGACAACCTCAGTTGTATGGTTGTAGCAATGTGTTTGAAAACCAATCTGGATTTGTGTAGTGAAAATCCCTTGGAAGATCAGGTCATGCAAGTATGTCCTACCTATTTTAGGTGTCTGGAGTTCAAACTGGATTCCCCTAATCAGTTACTATTGTATATACCTAAAATGTAACATATTTTGTTACAACAGGACAAGTTTCCGATCCCCATCTTCCCTGCCTACTATTGATATGCCTCGATGGGTTGTAGGTGGGTGCCCCCTGCTTCCCAAACCGTTTTGTATAAGACCCGAACTGAGAACCCAATCCATAGACCCGATTCAAATAAGTTTTACGGGATATATATATATTCTCAGTTAGAAAAGAATTAGGGTTATGCAAGGCGAAAACGCTATTACAAGTTGTAATTCCTTTCTTTTAAGAACATGGACGTTGGCAAAATGCCGAACCACGAAAATCTATTGAGTATTGGTGTGATTGGATTTTCTATTATTGCTTTCATTTTCTACTTAAGGTTGTCTACTCAACTGATCATGAAAGCAGTATGGCCCCATCAACCCCACCACAGCTCCTAACAAGGTACTAAAAACTTAATCAAAATTATAAAAAATTTCGAATATGTATATAAAAAAAAATGCCTACCACCTATGAAACTGGTTACTCTTGATGTGTTGCCTGGATGACAAACATACAAGGGATTTTTTATTATTTAGATTTATGAGCGAAGTTTAGTATCTTTTTTAAAAAAAATAAAAAACCACCCAGTGAGGTAAGAGGGTTAGGCAAGACCCCTACCTGTTTTCATAAAACGTCAATTACATCAATGGGAGGACATGAAGCCTTATCCCTAAACCAGCAAGCGATGTTTAGTAATTCAATTAGGGTCCATTCTTTTGGTGGAACTTTTAAAATCTAGAGCTTTCATAGTTTCATGCCTAATTTTACTTAATGTCTAGAACTATATTATTCCATAGAGTGCAAAAGTTATACAAATATTGAACTTTCAAGTTCTACCCAAAATTTTAGATGTTTTAAGTTCCATCCATGTGGAACTTCTAATTAAGTTGAACCCAATAAATCTGAGATACCATTGTGTAAAAGAGTAAGAAATAATCTCCCCTCTCCTCCCAAACACTTGCCTCTTATTCCAAAATACTAATGTTCCAGACTTCTAAAAGTTTCACCAAAAGAAGGGAGCCTTATAAAACTAACCACCATGTCAAATTGTTCTCACTGTCGATGGAGACGCTCTCTTCCAATTAAATAAGGTGGCCAAAAAATAAAACACAAGCACCATGTTGGTAGCACAAACATTTATATTAGAGGACCCATTCACCTAGTGATAGTCGCGCCTGTGTCTTTCAAACCAGTTAAGCCTTTGTCTTCACATATTCAAGTAGGTCATGATCAAGGATCTTAGTTATGGGCTTCTTCTAATTATTTGCTTTGGTGATGCATATAAAACAATGCAATTACGCAACCATTTCATGCATCTCGTCGTTTTGCTCCTCGAGAGGGACTTGTCCAGCCTCGCATGAAAGTGATTTTTGCTGAGTGGCCTACTCTTCAATGCTCTTCTTATTGAGATAGGATCACAGCCAATTGCAATTGAATTCAATGCATACGCGGTACAAGTGGATTGGATGAGGTTAAAAAAGACAGAAAATTCAAATTCAAAATTTTCCTCTCATCCATTCTACTTGTGCCACATACGCAATTGAATTCAGTTGCAATTGGGTGTGATCCTATCTCGTTCTTATTGGGCCTGTAATAGCTTGGAGATTGAAAGTTCCAGCAGATCCCTAAACTCCATTGACCTTGTTCATGTGAGCTGTGGCCAATCCCCCCACGTGGATGTGTAGGCCGTGTGCATTGAGTATGACATATACTAACCCTCATTGTACATCCATATGGAGCATAGGGGCCAATTTGGACCCCCACATGGGCTTATTCCAGTGTTAGTGTGTCTCTCCCTTTGGAGATAGGTTGCAAGATGGAGCCCATAGGAATGCAGTGATTGTAATATCCCCTCTGCCAAGCTTCAAATGCTTAGGTACTAACTGCGTAACCTAGAACATACACATACTCGGCTAACCGGGGTTGCGGCCTAACCATATGACTAGTACCCAAAAAATAATAACTAAGCTCAAACAATGGTAGGATTGAAAATGGCAAAAGAAAAGAAAAGAAATAGAAAAAAAAAAAAAGAAAGAAAAATTGCAGTAGTCTTGTAGTGTACCTGAGCAGCTCTTAATGGGTTCGAGTACAAGCGTAGCATTAGGACCCATTTGGCAGGTCTGAGATGGGATAGCGAGGACCATGTGTGCTGGAAAACGCAGAAGAAAGGAACACCTTATTAACATGCGACTCCGGGACCCTTTTGGTGGGTGGTGCAAATTATGGAACAATTGTCACTACCACTTGAAATGTAACAATCGCAAATGATTTCCTCGATCCAACCTTGGTTAGCAGGGCCTGAGGTCTACTGTTCATGATCCAGTCCTTAATCTAGTTGGCTTTGAGTCCATGGATCAATAGCCCATTAAGAACTCCAGACTAAACAGTCACTACTGGTACTTAGTGTACCCTACGAGAATTTTAAAATTAAGAAGAGCAACGCTATGTCCACTTTCCCTCCCCTACTGTTATACAAGAAACTAAAATAGTATCACACTTTCTTTTTTTTTAAGGTCCCATCGCTTTTGTTTTGGTTTTTTATGTAAAATTAGTCAAGACAACCGGAAAGTGGACGTAGCTTTGCTCCGTTAAGAATGATACGGTCGTCTAGTCCAATTATCATTTTCCTTTGCCCGTGGTGATGGATGTTTGGTGTTTTTTAATTTATTTTAAATTATTTGGTATGAATTACCCAAAAGGAAACCCCAATTTCCCGGGTAATGCACTTAACCATCCATCTCCTGTCCGAGCCCGGATCACAACCAATTGCAATTGAATTCAAGAGAGTTCAATTGCATGTGTAATGTGAATTGAAAGAGAAAATTTTGAATTTCCCACTTTTTTCCACTCCAATCCACATGTGACACATAAGCAATTGAACTCTCCCGAATTCAATTGCCTTTGGCCGTGATCTCTCACATGCCAATATTAATGTGATTACCCAAGTGAGCAATGTTAGGTCCACTCTCCGGTAGTTTTTACTAATTTTGATACAAGAAGACAAAATAAACATAGAGACCCCCCAAAAAGTGTCATACTATTTTGTCTTCTTGTATAAAAATAGGCAAGAGCGACCAAAAAGCGGACCTAGCATTGCTCTTACCCAAGTATATTATATATAGCAATTTCAACCTTTAAAAAAAGTTGAAAACTAGTCCCAACTCCCAACTACAATTTGGGGGTTTTATTAAATTTTTTTTTTTTTTTTTTGGGAAAGTACTACACATTCATGGTTAATCTCCAGTTAACCTGAACTTTGAGCTATGCTAAATCATCTGTTAGCAACATTGAGCATTATTACAAATTCTGATTCTCATGAGCACGGGGCTAGTGATCGTATGATAAAAAGCTTCTTCTGCTGCGGTAGACTGAACTTACCTGTGATCAATTGCTTCCCATAAGGTGATGCATTAATCCCAGGGCATCGTCAGGTGCAGGTTCAATCTAGCATGGAGCAGTAAACTTCGATATGTTCCATACTTAGGTGGTGTTTGGTAACACTAATCTCGATATGTAGAACTTATTTGAAAATTGTGCTTAGTTGGACATTAGATTGTTAAGTTGAATGTTCATTGCATGTATCGTTTTGAAGTAGAGACCTCTCCTTTAAAAAGTAGATACGAGCTACTTTTTATTTTAGAGGTAAAACCCCTACTTCAAAAGATGTAGACATCCAATTAACCTTCAATTTAACAATCTAAAATCTAATTAAGCACAATTTTCAAATAAGTTCTACCTATTTAGATTAGTGTTACCGAACGCCACCTTAATGTCCACCCAGTTTTAACTTTGGTATTGGCTTCAACAGCTTGAGAGAGGATGTAAAGGTGAGCCTCACCTACCAAATGACAGAAACGGATTTTGGAAGATTATGAAGACAACACTTTGTTAGCATGAGAAAGAACAATAGCATTGCTGCTTCAACCCTAAATGTTGTTTAGATGGGCTATAAACAAGTCATTCCAAGTATCTGTAATTCCTGGTAAGCACCAATGCATGCAATCGTCGTGTTTCTTCCCACCAGCCGTAGATGGATGGGCATCTGCTCTAAACTCACTCATGTGGGTGATGTCCACAATGCGGAAACTAGATCCTTTGAGGACCTTGTATATGTGCTGGTTCACCAGGCGTGCCTCCACATTTGTTCCATTGTTCTTCAGTGAGAAGAGCTGTTCAACCTGAACAAGAGGTGAAATCAATAGTTCATTCATTGCGATTGACTATACAAGTTCCGTTCACGAAGATATAAAAGGATGTTGATTTCCCTGACTAGTCTTTGGGTGTTACAAGACATAACGAGTCAACGCAATCAAGAGAAGTAGATTCGAGAGTTTAGTTACAGGTGAAGGGTCGTGTGGTAAAGATTTATTTAGATCTTAAGGTGTCACAACACAAACTGAATCCATGTGATCAATAGAAGTAGGCCTATATATAATATTAACCTTTTAATTAGCAAAATATCACATGGATGCGACCTTATGATGGCTTGTACAGAAAGTTGCATGTCCTCATTGAAAACCTTCTCAAAAGACAATAGAATATGCCATTTATGCTGCACTCCATACTTGAAAAATGTTGCAGCGAAGGGAAGTGAAACAACAGAAGCATGCAGAAGGGACTGTCACCAATAATGATCTACCAAATTATAACTAGTATGCTCCACTAGATTAAGAAATAAAGTAAATAAAATTTGCACTAGATTCAACCTATTATATGTGCAATGAAATTCATAATCATAGAATGAGAGTAACCTGCTCTGGCAACAAAGACTGTACACGTTGACATGAACCACCTTGATCCCAATCACCTCCTTCAAAATGTCTAGGGGATTGTGTGCGGAAGAATTTGATTGTGCCTGGTCGCATCCTATTCTCCACGAACAATGTCTGTTGTAAACATCACACAAGTTGCATGAGAGAGCACCCTATTAACTCTAGACAAATGCTCATTTTTGTGACGCTTTAGTAACTAGAAACAAATGGATCTACATGGAAAGGATGAGCTGTTTGTAATATATATAATTTGTCTTTGTTAAATTTGGATGGGTAGTTCTATCATTTCATTATTTTATTTCACCTTTGCATTGGTTCTTCCTCATGTTGCTTAACTGATGGGAATCATTGTGATGCTCGAATCCGTAGTCAATTCTATTTCCGATAGGAGCAGTTGACAATTGAATCCAATTTTTGCCATTATTTTAGTATATAATTAGCTGTGAAGGAGTAGAATTAAATCAAGGGGGCATGTAAATGTTCTCCTTACTAGCAGTCCTTCCTTTCCCCTTTTCTTTTTTTCTTAGTCCCTCGACTCCTTTCTCTTTCAACTTCTAATTGAATTTTTCTGCTGTTGATGTGCAAGTCTTTACAAAATTTCTTACTGAAAAGGGGTTTTTATTCTAATAAGTAAACAGCTAATATTATAGAATTATGGACATGATGAAACCTGCATTTCGTCTCAAGTTTTGAGATGGTGGATATGTCCCCTAATTTAACACCAGTAGAGGAATTTCGGTCATTTAGACCAATTTTTGTAATGTGCAATGCACAATGTATACCCATCTTACTTAATGTGATTACTCGGGGGGGTGTTTGGTAATTCTAAAGTCTAAATAGGTAGAGCTTATCTGAAAATTTAGCTTATTTAGACTTTAAAGTGTTTAAGTTAAAGTTTAATTGAATGTCTAAATTTTTTTGAAGTAGAGGTTTTACCTCTCAAGTAATAAGGAGGCAGGGGCTTCTTTTTTCTTTAGAGGTAAAAACTATAATTCAAAAAAATTTAGATATTCAATTAAACTTTAACTTAGCACTCTAAAGTCCAAATAAGATCAATTTTCAAATAAGCTCTACCTATTTAGAGTTGAGTTATCAAACGCTCTCTCAGTTTTGCAAAAGAAGTAGGCCAACGCCAAATCCGTAGGCAAGAAAAAGCCTCTTCTCTAGCTGGATTAGCAAAGCAAGGATAGCTACTAGTAGGACAGCTCCTAAGTACATAAGACTAAGGTTACTAGCGTAATCAGTTAAGAAGGAAGAAGGTAGCGAGTCAATGGAAGATGTATTCTCCTGCTGTATTCAGTTGAGGAAAGATTACTATCACTACTCATGAAGCAAGCTAGACTGATATGCGATGGATATTGGTCATTTATATCAATTTTCTAATGTGTGTACGGCATAGGCCCATCTAACCTAATACGAACTTGAAATCATATATTTTATTCAGAAATGCCAACAAAAAAAAAAGGTAGTTCAATGTCATACCATGTGTTTTAGAACCATATCTAAGCCAACCTCGGGATCTATGGGAGGTATCACAGGCAAACCCTTTATAAAAAAGAGCATTGGTGACTTTATCGGGTCAAACTTTGAAGGGGCCCACCACCTGAAAATAAGAATTAAAGCCAAATTTAGAGCTAATGAATGTTACAGGCAGACAAAGGTTTTCTCTAGATGTCATTATAAACAAATTTAAACTTCATGTGTACAAGAAACTAGCAACTGCGCCCAACTTAATGCTGTTCAAAATTTCAAATACATTAATAAGATCGGATGTCACTAATCATACATTTTCAATCACTAAGCATTAAGCAACACATTAATTTGCAACTTTAATAGAGTAAGAAGGATGCAGCTCTAACATTTATGAAAAGTACCAAGTGTAAAAGTTTATTACCAGTGTCCTGTATTTAGGATAAGAATATCATGGAAGCTCGGAGCCTCTGCCCATGTGCCCTCTGGACTATCAACGTCCACTCTAAAGCCCTGTTTGTATCCAAGGGATTCTAGTACACCCCCATCAGCATTGGCTGACCACCTATATAGAACAGACATGAAGCGAATATCTGTCAAATGTAATCAACATATGAAAATGGGTTTGACAAAAGTAAATTTATTCAATAGTGGCATTTTTGGACCAAATGAAAAACTAAAGCACTAAGGGTCCGTTCTTTTGGTGGAACTTTTAAAGTCTAGAACTTTCATTGTTTCACGCCTAATTTTACTTCATGTGTAGAACTGTATTGTTCCATAGAATGCGAAAGTTCTACAAATATGGAACTTCCAAGTTCCACCAGAAATTTCAGAGCTTTTAAGTTCCATACATGTGGAACTTCTAATTAAATTGAACCCAATAAATCTGAGATACCATTGTATAAAAGAGTTAGAAACCCTCTCCCCTCTCATCTCAGACTCTTGCCTCTTGTTCCAAAATATTAATGTTCCAGACTTTAAAAAGTTCCACCAAAATAATGGAGCCTAATAGAAGAAACAACTTGAAGTTGATCCAATAAAATATGCACTATGCATTATACACTGAAGCATAACTACTATCTCATTATATAATAAGGAAGGGGAATAATAATCAAGGCCACATCATGATCTGTGGCTTCGAGCCAGACACGCCGAAAGGGAGTAAATGGAACCCCAAATCAGCTGGTGTCATGCAACTTCAATAATGGGTCTCATCAGTACCCACCGAAGGCAATGAGCTGAAAGGCTCATCATGGCTGAGGAAACAAATTCCTGGTAAGAACGTTAATCATTTCATCACCACTAAAGGATGACAGGATTTATAATAAAATACCGTTAGATTTCACCTGAATTTCATTTCATTTTTTATCCACAACAGAAATTCATTTTACAAAATTACAAAGAAATATGTCCAGTGGAATAATGGCAGTACACCTTAGCCAGCACACGTAATCCTTTAGAATATGTCCCCAATATCAATGTATATCAAAAACTTCGACCCATAAATTTGTAAGAAGATCAAGAATATCAAAGCATGCAGGAGAAACGCTTTATAGAGGATTAGATGTACACCTAATCCATCCTTAAACGTTGAGGATGTCCCTTTTAACTCCCTGGATCCAATGCTAGAGCTGAGACTAGTACATATAGCCTTGGGTTTCTCATGGACACATGCATGTACACACAAATTTCGAGCGTCTCTAAAGATGAGATTGCCTGAATTTTGGTGTCAAAATAGTGAAATACTCTCACCTTTTAGGGTGAAGTTGATTTTTTTTTGTCGAAGACAATCCTTCCAACCCGGATAAATCTAGAACGTTCATTACCTTTCCCTGTTGGAAGAGGAACCTTTGATAAAAAAAGAAGACGATTAAAGAAGATGATAATCTAACAATAAAATTTGTACTTTTATTGAAAGGAGGTGCCCAATCCCCATGTAGGCATTACAACTTACAAGTGCCTCAATGATGTCTTTTTACAGAAGAAGAAAAGGAAGGTGGTCATTTTGGGAGTTCACCTGATGTTCTCCATTGCGTGTTGTGGGTGAGGGAGTCTTCTTCTTCACTGTTGTTGCCTTGGCAAGTTTGTTTCTGTCTATGTGCAGCAACGGGGGAAGTTCTCTATTTTGGAGAGTTCTCCTCTTATTTCTTCCTTGGTTTTCTTCTTGGGGTCTCTGTTGAAGACTCCCTTTTTTGTATCGGGAAGAGAGTTCTTGTTGGTCTCTCTCTTTGTTTCTCCCTTTCAGAGAATCAAAACTAGGGCAAACTCTCCTTAAAGAGGGTCATATGTCCCAAACTCACTGACAGTTGGTCACCATCTCTGGGTAACCTTTGAGTGTAGTGCCCTCCTTCTAGAAGGCTCTATAATACGTTTCTCCAATTTTCTAGGGAAAACCGTATTAGAATGGGAGAGGGGAGAAGATAACTCCCCTCATTGATGGGGTGCCAGGTGGCACCCTATTATTGGGGGTTTAAAACTACAAAAGGAGTTCCTATCCCTTTTATAAATGAGGTGCAAGATGTCACCCTGGTATTGGGACCTTAATGGGGGGGGTCCTCATCTTAGAATCCCCTTAAGGTGATGAGATGATCCCTTTGGGGTATTCTCTGCCGAGTTGGTCTAGGGATACTCCCAAGGTGTACTCCCAAATATACTCCCAAATCCTAACCGCTTATCTCAGTTGTTAAACGGTTAGGATTAGAGCTGATGTGGCATTAGAAAAGACAAAATAAGACAACTCAAATCCTAACCTTTAGTGGTTGGTTATAAACGGTTAGGATTAGGGAGTAGATTTGGGAGTATATTTGGGAGTACCCAAAGACTGACTCTTCTCTGCCACATGGCAGACATATATTGTCTACCAATTATGGTGGTCTGTGGACGTTTGTCCACGAATTTGTTTAAGTCTGTAGCCAATTTGGGCTGCTACACATGTTCGTCCTTGAAGAACTAGCACTGGTTCGTCTGAGAGGGCATAAGCTTGTTCGAAAAGGTTGGGCCTTCTCATCTGTGGGACACGTGTCAGTCCTAGGATTGGCATTGGCTTGTCCGCAAGACTTTCTTGCCAAGTTTGTTCGTAAAGGACATTGTCTACCAGCATTAACAAACTAATTAGTCTGCATCTGTCAGTCAGCTGCCACGCGTGTCATTTGGCACATGTGCAGTTTAACAACCTAATGTGGGTGGTGGTCTAGTGTGTGCAGGCGCATGGTGCACCTGCAATCATGGACGGTGAGATTTCATTGCCCACCAATGCTCCTCAGAATCTGGACGGCCAAAAATGATTTGGCCATCTGGATCTTGCCACTTGGCAGTGAAGGTAGGCCTAACAACCACTCTTAGTAGGAAATCCCCATGATGGGAGTTTCCCCCGATAAATCCTCTTGATGAGGATTTCTTCTCATTGAGGTAGAAACGGCAGAGATTGTTCCCTACCATCTAAGTCGTCCATTGCAAAATGGACGGCAAAGATTTAGGCCTAAGAGTTCCCTATATAAGGGGAACCTTAGTTCAAAAAGGCACCTTTGCCTTCCAAATCCTCTAAAACTCATTTATGGAGGATAATGAAAAACAAATTATCTATATATAATTATATTCCTTTGTTTTGTTAAATCTTTCCTCATTTTCTTCTTATTATTGTTATTGAAGAATTGATCTTATAAAGAAAAGAAGTTAGGAGGCCCCATATGTATATTCCTTACATAGTTACCATGGTTTGCATAAGAGCCAAATCTTGCCGAATTAGCAGTTTGTTTGGGTTGCAAGTCGGGATCCCTCTCAAATCAATACATAGGTTTGCCTCTTGGGACTTTGTACAGGGCTAAGTCGGTCTAGGAGCCGGTGGTGGAAAGATTTAATAAGAGACTAGGCGGGTGGAAATCTCCTTATCTTTCACAAGTAGGAAGATAAATATTATTAAAAACTCCCTCAGTAGTTTAGCAACGTATTTCCTGTCAATTTTGAGTATCTCAACGCCAGTGGCAACCATGTTAGAGTGAATATAAAGATGTTTCTTATGGAATGAGAGGGTGGTAACGAGGAAGTATCACCTTGTCATTTGGGATTCTATTTGTCATCCCAAAAGGAGAGGTCTAACTCTAAATGTGTGTCCATTGAGGTAAGTAAATAAGGTGCTCTTAGAAAATGGCTATGGTGATTTTGGGAGGAGAGAGGCAACCTATGACGGGAGGAGATAGTGGCAAAGTATGGGGAGAGTAGTTGGGAATCCAATGTAGTTAGTAGGCTGCATGAGATTGGGATGTGCAGGTTCGTGAGGAATTTTTGAAATACATTAGATTCTAAGTGGGAAGTGGGGAGAACGTGAGGTTCTGGTTGGGTCTTTGGTGTGGTCAGGGAGTTCTAAAACAAGACTTTGTAAACCTTCATTCATTAGTTGTTGATTAGAGTATCCTAAATCCTGATGGCCTCATCGTTTGAGCGGCGTGGTGAGGCAGTGGTTCAATTACCTAAGTTGAGAAGGAACCTGAAAGATTGAGAAAATCGATTTCCTTAGGCTCCTAAACCATGTATCAATTGTTACCCTAGTCCCCTATCTACAAAAAAACGAGCCTAATCTAAGAATAATCAAGGTCGATTTACATTGTGATCCTACCTTTAGGCTTTGCTCCCCTGTCCGAGTCCCCAGTTTCCCTTAGGTTGTGTGGAATCCTAGTGTACCTTCAAATGTATCATTTTTTTCTCTAGAATGCGTATCTGGACAAGATCATGACTTGCGACTATTTTAAAATAGAGGTTGGACCGTTGGAGGCTAGTTCATCCCTGCAGTTTGAGCCTTTCAACCGAGGAATATGTAGGTCACCTTCTTGTACTAATACATTGTCTTTTTGCGACCAGTCTCTGACTGGTTTTTATCTCTTCTTGGAGTCGTATGAGTCTTCTCTTGTTCTTTTCAGGGCTTTTTATCTTGTTGATGCTCGTCTACGCTAGGCACCTCAGCTAAAGTGTTATGGGAGCTTCTTCCATATGCAATCTCATGGTCCATTTAGAAGAGAGAAACAGGCAAATTTTTTAAGACACCGAATTCCCACAATCTAAGGTTCTTCACTTGTTGGTGGTTTGGTGCTCTAGCAGAGGTGATGTTGAGTAGTTAGAGTTATCTCGTTTACTGCCTAAATAGGAGATTAGGGTGTCTTAATGTTATTTTAATGTCTCGTCTTAGTAACCTATATCATTTGTTATTTGCTTGTTTATCAGTCTTAGCCCTTTGGTTCACTATCTGTGAACTGTAGCTCGTATGTAGATTGCTTCCACCACTCCTGATGAGTGTGCAAAAGTACACTCCAAACTAGTTATTATGTCTCCCTTTATCACCTTTTCTAGTCTGAATCTAGAATTTAAAGTCTATATTTTAAACTTGTTTCATCATCTATAGATTATGAATTCTAAGTATTTTTATATTATTTTATACAGGGAATTCGAGTAAAGAACTTTCATGGAAATCAACTGATAAAAAATTGTCATATTTTGGAACGAGAGGAATGATAGTATTTTGCCCACAAATATATCATGGTCTATTTGGAAAGAGAGGAATGGTCGTATTTTCGACAATTCGATATCCCTAGATCACTGGATCCCGACTAGGTGCAACAACTGATTGTGGATTGGAGCTCCATAAATCAGTTGGGTCAGGATGTGAAAGACACCCTATTGCTATGAGGAGTCAGTATAGCTGTTTATTAGTTTGTTTGTTTGTTTGTTTGTTCTTTCTTTCTTCCTCTCTTCCATGTTTTGTTGTTGTTTGCATCTGCTTGTACTTAGTTTACATCTCTGTAAACTGCTAGCCGCTAGGCATTCTCTTTATAATATATATATATACATCATTTACCGATAAAAAAACCAGATAAAGAAAAGTCAAAAAGATGAAAAAATAATCCTAACTTGGACCATTCTCGGGATTGGAGAAAATAAAGCCCAAGACCCAAGTCAAATAGTCAAAGCTCAAGACCAAGTATAGAAAGATTCTCTCACACATAGGTGGAGAATCTTAGCAAGATATGGATGAATGTGATTTTGGACCTTTGGCATAAAAAAGGATGAACCTCTCTTGAATTATAAAGAAGATGTGTGCTATATTGTTGTTTCTATTTTAGAAAAAAGAGAAAATCTAAATCAAATAAAAAAAACGAAAGTGAAGAGCAGCAACTATATATATCCCAAGCCGTACGGACGTCTCACCATCACTCTGCATATGCTGGTGCTAGTCCCAACTCTCGAATATCTCTTATCTCAGTCTCCTCTCTTCTCTTATTATTGTTTTAGCTTTTCCTTTGTATGGATTGCTAATTCCTAGCCTTGGCTATGGTGGAATTCTCTTAAGGAGGTTATGTTAGTTTGATTTAATCCATTGAATGTTTTTAATGTTTATGGTTTCTATTTTTTTTGTTCTTCTAGTTTGAATCTCTCTTTCAAATGAATCTCTTAGATTTAAATTTTTTCATGAGTTTAGTCATACTTTTCTCGTAGTTAGGTAATAATTCTTGATTTCTCAAACGAAAAACTCTAATCTCAACGAATATTACCCTTTGCTGCGATATTGCCTCTAGGTATATCATCGACCTCGAATCTTTCTGATGAAGTTATTGCTTGGGTTAAAACTTGGTTTGGATAGTTGAGTAGAAATTGATTTTAGGTTTTTATTATAAATTGAATTTCTAGATCTTCCGATTGAGGGTTTAAGATGTGAAATCCTCAATTGAGTTATACTTTGGATTAATCGAATTGATATTACACCATTAAGAGGAGGAAACCCGATGCCTTAGTGCTTTCTCTCACTGATATTCCCTTTAAATTAATTGCAACTTTCTCTACCAAAAATCTACAATCTTTTTTTCTACAAGTGTTCCCTACCTTCACTTCTCCCTATGGACCGAAAACCCTTTACTGTACTACAAAAGTACCGCATATCTTTGAGTGCCATCAACTCCCCTCCCCCCCTTAGTAACCTATATAGTATATCCTCTTCTTAGGGTAAAAGCTCCCAAACACTTAATTATTCTCAGTATTGTCAACATTTGGTTTATCTTTTACTGGGTGAGAAATTCACAGGTCAGCGAGCATCACCTACACCATGCAAGCATCCACCCCATTTATTTTGAGTGTTATATCCCATGGCCAAGCTTCTTCAATAGCATGTGTTGATTTCATAAGCACAAAGTTTCCTATTCCTCTAGAGGACTTCGTAAATTTTGCACAGTGAGTATAAGTTTATGCTTGAGTATAAGTTTTCTCAGCAAGGGGTACTTACAGCGTCATTGTTCAAGAATTCCAAAGGCTCTTCTTCTGGATAGCTATGAATCTAACTAATTTATACTACTACTAAAGTGTAAACTGCTCGTTTTTCCTTCCCCGCGAGTATAGCATGATGAGCCCAAGTTATGGCAACTCCAGAGGAAGGGGGAATAGGGGTATTAGAAAAAAGGGATTTCCTGAGGATCTAAAACCCCAAACCCTTTTTGGGGGGAAATAGCTCCGAGAGCGTAGCGAGCGGGTTAAGGCCTGCCCTTTATTATAGTTCTCCCCTAAAGGGGGTTGGGGCCTGGGGGTACCACGTTCCTTAGTTTTATTAGCAAGAGCAGCATTCTCTCTGTAATCGGAGCAGATACGTGGAGTTCACTGGAAGGGAGAATGGCCGGAATGATAATCAAATTCGATCTTCATCATTTCATAATATACGGTACCCATCTAGTGGTATGACTTTATATATGGTAGACACTTCCTTCAAGCTCCTCCGCACGCCACAGGGCTTCCATGATGACATGACATAATGTGGTGGTATGAGTGTGAGACCTGAGGCGAACCAGGCTCAATTCCAACTAAATATTTGTTATATCGGAGAAGAGTTTAGAAAAGTATGAAGAAGACCTTAAGACAGGGTAATAATAGAGAAGTATAACATTAAATTTGTTATATCGGAGAAGAGTTTAGCAAAGTATGAAGAAGTTCTTAAGACAGGGTAATAATAGAGAAGTATTACATAAATTATAAATAAATAATTATACTAATTATGCATAGGGATTCTTCTAAATGTGTGAAGTACCAACGTCTACAAATATGGGATTCCGACGCTCCACCAGATTTTGTGAGACGCTTCTAAACTTCCTTTTCTTTTTAGTTCCCAACTTGTACAACAAAATTTAACATCTACACTAGATTGATATTCACTATTTCCCACAGAAACTTCCTATGTGACATATATAACATTGTTATATTCATTTATGCTTAATAGTATTGATACAAATCATAAGACATCCCATTACAAACCAATTATAATCCTTAATTCCTTATTACTATATGAAAGTAAGTATTTTTTTTCCACTTAATTTAAACATATGGCCGAATCCAACAAACCCATTTTTAAAGATTTTCCAAATCTCTTTAGTGGCATCAGATATTAACATAGCCATATCAATGCACCGTCTCCTATATCCAACACTTGCTCCCACAGCAGGAAAATACAAGATTTAACAATGTATTCGTGGATGGGTGCTTGGGGAGCCTACACTGGTAAGCAGAAAGATTTGTAACATCATATTTATGCTTTTATGTGAGACAAATCACTTATATCTTCTCCGTCTCATCAATTTGTTAGATACGATTTAAATTTTGAACACAAATGTGAGCACTGCAACTAATCCTTCAAGTTAAGAATTCTGGGGGGGAAAAATATATTTCCTACTACAAGATGAAGTCCGTATTTAATAATAGTTAAAACCCAATCCCACCAAAGACCCAATTACCTGATTATTGGAAAAAAAATAAAGGGGTTGATTACTTTCTCCCGAAACCAGAAAAAGTGAAGAAAGAAAAGAAAATAAAGCAATGTATAAGTAATTAAACAGAAACAGAATCATTTCAGTAAGAAACAATCACTTAATTACAGTAGCATAACAAACATAGCTTACCTACCATAACGTGCCAAAAGATTCGTTCGATGATATGCAACAGTAATGTTGTATCGGAGAAAGGTAAACCCGCGATCTGCCCCAGCCGGACGCCACTTTTTAACTTCACTTGACACTCGTTTCAGAGTGCACACAAGAGAGACAAACATATTCCTATTTAACGAATCACCAACGAATCCTGCACTGTTGAATATTCATAAGGTCTACAAAAAGCATGAAAACTCAGTATCAAATAAATCAGAAGGACCAAAAAAAAAAAAATCACAAGGAACCCAACATATCTAAACAAACAAGGGAAATCCCTTGTGAATTGTAATTACACTGATACATTAGCCACCTAATCCAGTTCACTGTTCATCGAAACAAAAATACTTTAGGGGAATTGCTTGTAATTACATCGTTACACATGAGCTTCCGAGTAACCAAAATGCTTGTAATTACACTAATGCAATGAGCTTCCAAATCCAATTCATGTAGGCAAAAATCCATCCAATTGGGGTAATCACTTGTATTACACAGATATCATGAATTTCTTAGATAAATGGCAGTTAGTTTGAAGTCAATGTTTAGCATACCAAAGATTTTTCAAACAAGCAATACCCAATTATTTTGTTCACTTTTACATCAAAAATTCCTAAGAATTTCTTCAAAACAAAACAAAAAACAGATGGAAAATTACCAATATTGGTGTTTCTAAAGCGCTGGAGAAACAGAACCGGATCGAAGGGAGGAAGATCACAATTTTGGGGCTGCCAACGCCATTTGATGATATCTGGAGCATTGGATTTGTTGCTGGAAATGCAATTCCATCCCTTGAAGATCTCCTTGCAGGAATTGTCGTACCGTGTAGATCTCATCGTGGGATCGTAAATCCACATCCCATCAGAGTAATCACATGATCTCTTCTTCTGCGAGTTTTCCATATCTTTGAATTCCAAGTGGCGATGATCTTCCAAGGAAATGGAGGTTTTGGTGAAAGCAGAGAAAACGAGGAAAAGCGAAGCGAAGCAGAGAACAGAGAGGAAGACAAAGGAAGTGTAGCAGGCGAAGGAAAGATTGTTGCTCTTCTTCGCGTGGTGCTCTCTTGTGGCCATTAACGCTGCCCTCCCACGGCGCAACTTAGCATCCACCACTCTCCTGGGATGAGTGACGAGATTGAACTTTGAAGAAAGAAAACCCCACCAGAGTTCGAATCCTAGCCAATTGCGATTGAATTCAATCGCAACCACAGCTTGACGCGTGTTCAAGTCGATTTCCGTACAACGGAGGAGGATACTTAACGCTGACACAGGAAATGACAGCAGGTAGTTTTCTTTTTAAAGGATTGGCTAGGTTTATCCATGTTTGCAAAAACATTATTATGTTCAAGAGTTTTGCGAATTAACTCTTTGTTTTCCGTAAGACTTTTGTTAGTATATGTTATTAAAATAATTATATACCCTTAAGAGATAAAGTCCCTTTAATTGCTCTTGAATCATGATGCATGATGAATAAGTTTTAACCCTTATAGTAAATTTTTTAAAATTTCTTTCTAAAAATCAAGGTTAGATGCTTTAACCTTAAAGTTATTGGATCTTAACTATAGTTAAAGGAATAAGTTAATTTTTTTAAATTTAATTTTTCTAAAAAGCAAGGTTAGATGTTTTAACCCTAAGATTAGTGAATCTTAATCAGAGTTAAAGTGAGTTAAAAGGGGACACATTAATTTTTAAACAAATCTAAAAACAAAGGTTAGACACTTTAACCATATTGGTTTGTGAATCTTAATCATGGTTAAAGGGAGTTAAAATCGGACACGTTAATTTTTTTTAGGGAAATGAAAAACGAACCGCGGGTCAGCTTCTAAACTGACATCATGATCTCATTGATCCACACCCCCTTTTACCACCCATCAACTGTGGTTAAGATTCATTCACCCCTAGGGTTAAGCAATCTAACCATGATTTTAAGAAAAAACAAAAATCTCAATTATAATTTATTTAAGCTTAATCAGGGTTAAAGGGGTGTTAAAAGGGATACGGGGACACTATGGTCCGCTTCTTAGGACTCTTTTAAAAAAAAAAAATTTAAAACTATAGTTAAAAGACACATTAAATTTTTTTAAATTTATTTTTAAAAAACAAAGGTTAGATACTTTAATCACTAGGGTTAGTGAATCTTAATCACAATTAAAGAGTGTTAAAAGGGGATATTAATTTTCCTTATTTTTTCTAAAAACCAAGGTTAGATAATTTAACCTTAAGGGTTTGTGAATCTTAACCACAATTAAAGGGAGTTAAAAGATGATAAGTTAATTTTTATTTTTATTTTTTTTTGAAAAAATCAATGTTAAATGGCTAACCCTAATTGTTAGTGAATCTTAACCACATTTAAAGGTGGAACGGATTTGAACTGTCTCTCGGCAAACCAAATCATCCTGCCTCCATAATTTGGGTGACATGTGATGATAAAAAGGGGTGAAATATCAAGTTGGGAGAAGTCAAGAAACTGGAGAGAAAATGAAATGACTTCTCCCCCTTTTTATCAGCACATGCCGGATGTTTTATGAGGTCGGATGATTTTGGTATGGAGAGGTAGATCAATGATCCCATTTAAAGGGAGTTAAAAGAATCCAGGTTAAAATTTTTTTTTTTCAAAAATTTAATGTTAGATGACGTTAACCCTAAGGGTTAGGGAATCTTAACCATGGTTAAAGAGAGTTAAAATTGGACAAATTTGGCACTAAATTATTAAGCACCTGGATTGTTTCAAATTGGGGCTGACCAATCATATTCTTGTTAAGAAAGATACCCAATTGTGGGATATTAGAGTTCACCGTGAAAGTGTCTCAGCATCTAGATTTTGATATTGGTTATTGAAATTCCATACTTCAAACTCCAACAACATAAGCGACATGCACAACTCCATCAACAACATAAGCGACATGCACTCCCAATTAGGGCATGTCATGTGCCTCCCTAGTTCAGATCAAGACTATTCATTATCCTTTGGTATTGGCAGATTGCAGTATTTGTCCAGGAAGCCCAAAATTTGTTGACGTCCAGCTTGGGGATGAAACAAAGACATGTCACACCCTATTTCAAATCCTTGTTAAATCATGTGATTTAATGGTGTAGAGAGTTTGTCACCCAGATACTCTCTACATAATGAAGTAAAATCTGTACCTATGATGTATATATTATGTCAGTATTTATAGACGAGCTCAATCAGAGGGCCGGCCAAGTCATTTGGAGGCTTAAAGCGAGAATTCTAAATGAGACATTTTTTTAATTGGACTCACTATAAAATGGGGATTTTTTTTTAATGAGACCTTTTTTAGGGTTTCTTTTCATTAAATCAAGTTCTTGACTCGTTATAAAATGGGGTTTTTTTTAGGATTTCTTTTCACTAAATCAGATTCATAAAGCCCTCAAAGCCCGTTCCTTGGAGCCTTCATTTTTTGGGGGCCTAATGCGCAGGCTTTGATGACTTAATGGACAGGCTGGCCGTGGGCTCAATTATTTATAGACAA
Organism: Tetracentron sinense; assembly: GCA_015143295.1. Taxonomy (NCBI): domain Eukaryota; kingdom Viridiplantae; phylum Streptophyta; class Magnoliopsida; order Trochodendrales; family Trochodendraceae; genus Tetracentron; species Tetracentron sinense. Next base: position 35,578,863 of record CM026556.1, read on the forward strand.
GCTGAGCTTGAGCTAACATTCCAGAGATCAAGCTCGAGCCAGCAAATATATGTCAGAATGTCGCAAGCGGGACTCAAACAGCACCCAACTTGGCTCAACTGGGCTCATTTACACTTCACACCCCTACCCACCACTCAAATTTATTGTTTTAAGTAGTTTTAGGAAAGCACTGTCCATATATTAATAAGTTAATCCTCAGAGCACTCCCCATTTATTAATAAATTAAAAGTTTAGATATAAATAAGAGCTCTAATTCAAGAGATAACCGAAGCTTTCCAAAATATGCTTTGAAATAGGGATATTTTAAGAAACATTAAAAATTGTAGAGGCATAAATGTCGTTCTTTTATATTTCTGTAATTCCAAAAATGAGTCTTGAAGGCATATTTTGGAGAGAGATGATTATCTCTGAACTCTGGAGCTCAGACTCATAGCTAAATTCTTAAATTAATTTAGATATTATGACCAAGCAATTGGAAGCCCAACCCAATTATTAACATGAGTCCGAAACAAACCCGTGAAAATTCGTATGGGTTGATGGGTCGGATGACTCGGATCAGAAATTGCTATCCTGCACAGAGAGAGAATTGGCAAAGTGAACAACAGTCGAGCTCCAACACCATTATCCCATTAATACAACTATGCTTCCTGTTAGACACCAAAATCGACAATCCAGATGGACGAACCCATCTTACATGCTGGCACGCCCAGCAACCGGATTTCTAGCCAACACTTCCATAGCATTACCCAGTAATACAAGTATACAACTGCTACAAGGATGAACCAGTAGTCAAGCTCCACCACCATTATTTTTCATTACTACTAAACCTCGCATTACTGATAGTTCCAATGCTTCACCACCAAAAAATCATTCCAGGTTCTTTCTCTGGCCCAGTACAGTTCTCTCCCGAATCTACTCTCAACTAAAAGATGCAGAGGGAGACATTTCTCTTCTGAAATATATCATGAAAAAATTGCACAGCTAGTTCTTGTTCACATTATCCAAACATAAGGGTGGATTTAAGCAGACTAACAAAACTGTATTGGAAGTTACAACAGTGCATTTGAAACACCTACTTTAGCAGATACATCTTAGCGAGAAAACAATTCATGCTAGCTTCCCCAAAAAAATACAATCAACAAATATCTATCATCTTGTGCTGGGAACAGAAATTAAGGTAATGTGACTGCAACTTATCTCTTCCACTGAATTTAATTTAACCAATGGAGGGCATCTTTCATATGAGAGCTGAAGACACTTTTGGCTTAGTTGCGCCAAGAAGCTCTGAGAACGGTGAAGGTATATATATATGAATATATTAATGATAAGAGTTGAGATGGAAAATTTGGCAGCTTGGCTTGTATGACTTCTTGGTCGCAGCCTGCTCAAACTTCTTGATGGCAGCTTCATTCTCTTCTAAGCTGGTCTGAACAAAATACCTTATCCACCAAGAGGAACTCCGCATTTTGGCCTTCACAAGGAAAACATTTAAGAATGTCAATTCTTAGAATCAACATGATGCATTATTATGAGGATTAATAAGAAGTTTTTGACCTGAAACAGCATGAACAATAATACAACAGAACCTGGCTATGAAACAACATTTTAACTTTAAGATTTCCACCAAAATATTAGTTCAAATATTTAGGCTGAGTAGCCTGTTTCGGCATATTTGGTTTGCAATCCTGTTATGACAGTCGTAAATGTGGCAGGACAAAAGAGCGCACTACTTCAACCACATCACCCCCTCTCTACATGGCAAGTTTCAGTCCAAGGGAACTCTGCCATGTGGCAAAAAGAAACCCCATTTCTTGCCTCATTTCACTTTAAAAAAATTAACAGCTTGATTTAGATGGGAATTCAATACACGGTAGGGTATGGCACTGATAAGTGATATGGATGGAGGCAATGTTCACATGGTCTATTCATAGGGTCCTTAATAAGATATATGGTCTAAATTTGAACACGTCATCTCTCCTCTATCCAGAAAAAAACCCTGACTTAGTCAGAAACAAAGGCTAATTGTTTGTTTCTCAATATTTAAATAACCAGAGTCTCATGTGCATACAAAAAATAAGATAAGAGATCAATCTGTTTATTGCAAGGTAATACAAAGAATATATGTTTCAGACCCTAAGGCAAGCTGGCTTCACAAAGCAAAGCTATGAGGGATCAATTTCGCAAATAGAAAAATGTCAAAAAATCTGAGCTTCTTAAATGCCTTGATCAGATCAATATTCCTTCAATAAAAAAAAACAATCTCTCGGTTGCCCACAAGTTGCATTGTGGTAGTCTCCACAAGTAGCAAGTTTGGTTTGCGTACCTATTCACAACTCAGAGCACCAACAATGCAAAAGAGTTCCAGATTCAGTAATTATAAATTATAATGCCAATCACAACCCAAAGATCGTCCATAAAAATGGCACTGTCTCTTTACAGTCGCAAAACACCCTGCCAATTAAGACAGCTCACTTCCGAAAACACGGCCACACTCGTCTCCTCCTTTGTTTGCTGCTCATAACATTGAGCTTGATGAAACCATCTATACATGAAATCCAACTAATAAAAGCCCTATCCTGCCACGAGGAATACCTATAAACTTCTCTCGAGTAATGAAGGGGAGGCACTCTTTATTTAACATAACATTTGGTTTAGCCTACAAGTGTGAGAGTCCATCTCAAGGCAGAATTTCCCCACAATAGGAAAGAGCAGGTGTGTTCTACAACAATATCTAGATGTCATTAGCACCAGGAATCTCCAACACTAAAGGCCAAGTAAATGAAGAAGAGGCAGCAGCCTGGTTGTCATTGCACACTGGCCAATTGAGTAGACTAAACTTTGAGCACTTCTTAGGTTGTGAGAGAATAAAGGTTTAAGATTAAATAAAAATAAAGTAGCGACACTTCAATTCCAGAGTAAGAGAATATCACTGGATGTACCTCTTTCCACCTCTAAGGAACTTGAGGGGTGAATAGAAGGTCTTCAAATTTTGAAGAAGTATTTTCACCTCCAATCCACCAAAGCCTCCACATAGACCGTAAATGCCAGTGCATCCCAGATTAACATGGGAGTTACCATCAAAATTGGGGCTTCCTTATCCTAATGGTGATTTCTCTGTCTCTATAAAGCATAAAACAAATAAATCATCACACATGTGCCTTTGTGTGTGCTTTCCTGATTTTCAATTATTGTATCTTAAAATCATTATTCTATTTTCATGAAATTTTCTTTACAGGGTTTGGACTAATTATTTCCTTTTATTAGAAAGGTTTCATTTTTCTTTCTATGCCTAATATAAATTGCCTTAATTTTTCTCACCCCACTAGAAGTATTAATTTTTTTTAATCTATAATCAAGAGGATAAATTAATCAAAAGAGAGCTACAACAACTTAACTATGTATGATGATTTCTGAACCTAGTTTCCACTTAGTTTATCACTTCATATCATTACATCCAGGTTGTACATATGGCACCACCCCTCACAGCTAGACAAGGCAGATAACACAAGCTCTCCAGAAAAGACTACGAAAATCAATTTTTATATATATTTTCAAATATGGTCAACTAAATATACCTTCTGAACTACAACCCCAGTAGATCAAATTGCTCTCTTACTGAAATGGGCCTTTTATGGAATTCCACTCCTCAAATAATATGATTATGCTAACCAACAACACAATCCAAACAAACAGGAATAAAAAGATCTGGCATTCAACTGGCATAATAATTATTCATGGCCTATCTCACATACAAGGTTGCATATTACCCCCAGCAGGCCAACAATGACAAAATAACAGATTTGAATTAGCCCAGCAGGCCAACAATGACAAAAGAAAAGATTGGAATTCTACAAGCAGAACATAGCAACTTACCGGCCGTCCAAATTTGGAGAGTTCTGCAATTTTAGCTCTCTGCTGACCAGGATAACCTACATATGACAATAAAAAATCAATGAGGACACAAGAGCATTATTTATTTTTCATGTGAAATAAAATGAAGAACGGAGCATATTGCAGAGGGTTTTTTTTTTAAGGGAATAACCTGCAAAAATAACAAGACCATCAGCAGAAACCCTTGCCAAGTCTGGAAGAGTCTTGTTAAGATATTTTGGAGACAAGTAATCCAATGCATCTGACACAATAACAAGAGAAAATGATTTTGCCCTGTAGGGCAGAGGAAATTTGATATCAGCCACACGCACAATGCCTTTGCGCACAAGACTCTTGCAGTTACCATCAGCATCCTCTATGTCATATGGTTCCACACCCCAGGCTTCAGTATCCTCTTCTTTTAACAATTTAGAGACTACTGAACAAGTGTCAGGGCCTACATGCAGAACTTTGCGCATACTGTCACCATATGCCTTCTTTAGAATAGGTATCGCTCTCGGAACTTCCAACGTGCATGAAAAATCACCTGCATATATTGACATATTTTATATCCTGATGAGTTGTCCAATCATAACAAATTGGGAGAGCAACTAGAGCCTTAGTAAATATCAAAACTAGCAGATTTAAACATTTCTTGACAATACAGCATATACTGGTGCTTCATCCATGCATAGAAGGGATTGAAAACATTCTATTTGTTAGTTCACCAATAGCAGCTCGTATCAAAAAGTCAAAATTAGATGCACGTTCTTAGCTCATGCTCCTGAATTGATAAGAACTCTCCAGCAGTCGAACAGCTTTTCATGATATGACTGAAAAGATGGGATATTGATCCTGGCTTTCTCACGAAGAACAATGCTTAAGGAACTTAAGAGTTTCCGGCCCATGAGCACATAATCAAGACCACACGTGGGTGGAAAAACAGAGGAGAGAGGAAAACAGTGGTTCTAAAAGACAAATCAGAAAACAAAAGTTTACCACTTTGCAAGGGTTTGTATAATTAACACTTATTCACATTGAATTATATGATCCTGTTATGTTTCTCTCATTGAATTTCTTGTTAGCAGAAGATCCTGTTTCAGTTATTAAAGAATGTGAGCACTATCACTAAGCATACCTTTCTCGCAGCACCTACATATACCACCAGAATAGTGGAACTAATAAGAAGTTTAATAAGTATATCCTCCAACTTCCGTCACATTTGGAGCTTCTCCTGGCCAGATGACTGAAAGTCAAAACTTTGGCCATTCATGTTTATTGAACGAAAACTTTAACATCCTCTTTAAAAATTTGAGATAAGGACCCCAGTTTCTGAGTACAAAACCGTTCTCGTCGTTGGAAAGTGGGAACAATTGTGGATTGGTTTCAAGTTTCAACAAACCAGGACCAAAGTCACAATAATCCTATCCTGAAAAGAATAGGAAACAAAGGGAATCTCATGGGTTCTTGGATGCGTTATAGGTCTGGTCAGTCAGACTAACCTGGTACAATGTCTCGAACACCCTATTGGACCGCTGGGGGGTTAAGGAGCTCGGCTCCAGCCAAACAGCTCCATTTTTGTAAATTTTGCACTTCTTTTTATTTTCAGTTCCCTTAATATATAGTTGCTTTAAGACCAGTAAAGCGTTGATACTTAACCGAAGAAACAAATCCAGCATCCAGACACACCCTTGGTTCAGCAAGTTTTTCAAGCATTAAGAGTAAACTGTAAACCTTCCTACAATATTGGAAGTTAACTGGAAACTATTTGGACTCTAGAGCAGACTAAATCAGGAGAGGCAGCCTGGATCCAAAACTTAGAAATCATCATACCGTTTAGTATTGCTACAAAAGATTCAGTAAGTACATAGTCTTCTTTGAGATTAGTATCAACAACGTAAATTGATATATGTTCATTACTCCATTTGCTTTAATTCATATCTTATTTAATTTTTTTAATAAACTGTAACATACGATATTTTACTGGATGGACTAATCATTACAGTTATCTGTTAAAATTTTAATGAGTTCTATTCAACTTTTGAACATAATTTCTTTATTTTTTTTAGTATTTTTGCAATTATTTTGCTTTCACATTTAATTTATTTTCTTTCTAATATTTCCTAGTATTTTTATATAAAATTTAAAGTATAATAATAAATTCATGTAAATTTTAAAGTATAATAATTTTTTTAATAAAATATTAAACATCCTCCCATGTACTCGAATGCTATGTATTGAATCCAACCCCAGCATCTAAGTTCGACCCCAACATCCATGTCCATGTCTGTGCAATATGGGTTAAATGTAAAAAATTGCGGAAATTTTGAATAATCATATATTACGTTATGCAAAAAAGATCGAGGAGGAAGCTCTAGGCCTCCCTTGTGAAATTAACTTATTTACCTTCAACCTTACTAACAGCCTCTTTATCACCACCAAATCCACCTGACATGTGAAAACTTAAAGGTCAGTATATGCATGGCAGATATAAATAATTAATCTATTAATCTAGAAGCAAGTAAAGGCCGGAAATTAAACACTTCATAACAGAAACAGACCAACAACAAGTGCATTGTTAAGATTAAAATGTAATAGTTCCTGTTTAAACTTGGCCACATATGGCAACACAAAGTGGACTAACCATAACTACGTTACTAGTCACTTGAATATAGAACATAAGTCAGTTATTGGACTTTTCGTATGTAATAATGATATGCATGACAACAGCCGAATACAGACCTGAGCCACTATAAGAATAGCCAATCAGGAGGAGAGCGCCCTGAAAATTTCAAAATACAATGTAGCTAGAAATTAGTCTACAAAAGTATATGCCCATTTGTGTAATACTTTTCAAGGCCAAGATGGGTCCTATTTAGTCATAATCCCACCAAGAAAGGAATTACAGTTGTCTACAGAATATATGGTAGAAAACAATAATGGCAAAAAGAAAAATGATCTATAGAAATGAGAAGTACCACAAAGACAAGCCCGATAGATAGTAAAGGTGAAGCGCGTGACTTCGGATGCAATGAGCCTGCAAATGGAACACTCCCACTGTCCACAAAGCGTCGAGCAGGATTAACTGGCCTCCTTGACATGGCTACTTGTCTAAATAATGATGAGCCTACAAGACTTTACACTGATTGAAAAGAAAAAAAAATTGGCAAAAGAAGGAAGTATTTATCAGATCAGTTTTCCTATGCCAACAGACCCCATGCAAACTGTCTAAATTATTCATAACCACAAACCCTAATAACTTAAAAAGAAAAAATAATTGGCAGTGATTCCTCCAACTCCTTCTCAATTAACAAAAGTACAAGAAATTTGCAGAGTACATGAGAAAAAAAAAAGGCCAAAATATGAGACAATCAATGACGACAAAAACAACGCCTTGCACATAAGCTGAAGAAATTCAACTGCTACAGATCCATAAAAACACACTCTAATCTGAAAGCTTGAAATTATAATTTATACACATCAAAATTCAGATAGATGAACCCAATAATGTAAAACCGAGCCCGAAATCAAAACAGCAAAATCCGAGAAAATGTGCAGCGAATATATCAGAATTCAGATATGAGAAACAGCACAAAAGCAATAGATCCGTGAATCTTCCGACAAATCGCCGTGATTGAAAGGCTCCTCGATAAGAATAAAAATGGAAAAATCAACCGTTTCCCGAAATTACTAGAAAAAAAGAAAGTAAAAACGCAGAACGAATCCCTTTCAAAACCATAAAACTAAGATTCAAACACAAATCTGGATAGAAAAAAATGATATTCAGAACGAGCATCACCAAATCCCAACCAGAAACGAGATGAGAAAAAAAGCGATCAGAAAGATAACCCAAATCGAGGGATTGAAATGCAGTGATTGGTTGGAAAATTACCTGAGATGAGCGATTAAAGAAACAGAATTCGGGATCTAGATCTGTTTTTGCTACTCTGGGCTGAGGTTTCTCTATATACCCTGATATTCCATTCCTGGTTGCTCTGATGAGCCGGCACTATGTCGGCGATCCAACGCTTTCTCCTTTCTGTTAATGTGGGTGTTTAGGTCATTTCAGCCATCAGTTAAGGAGTAATGCTAGAACCAGTTTAAATTGGTGGAAGAAGTTTTGTAATCACGGGAGATCCGTTTGGCGGAGTGCCCTTTTTCGCTGTAAACTGCTGGCAGTTTTGTACTTATTGGAGAAATCATCCCTCTTTTTCTCTAATTACATAACTGTGCCTACGTTTTCTTTGACACGGTACTACTACACTAGTCAAGCCGATATTTTTATCTTCATATGAAACAAACCTTTCATTTAATTTTTTACTTTAATTCTAACTTCCCAATTATCCCTTGCTCATCTATCTATTTCTATTTAAATAATAGAATCAAAGTATTTGTGATTAAACTCGGGAAGAGTTCAATCATACCTACGGGTTAACACGTGTCTCTTTTAACTCTTATTAACTGTGATTAACTCCTCTCGCTCTCATGTGCATCACACGTGCCACCGGCTAGTTCTAATAATTAAAGAGTGCTAGCCTTACACCCATGTCTTTTTTACTCTTGACCTCTATCAATCACTTGTTCATTTTTTAGCAGATTGTTTTTGCAAGGGAAATACGAAACTGACCGTGCGATCTCAATGCTCCTCGCCCTCCTTTTTTAACACCTACTAACTGTGGTTAAGATTCATTCACCCCCTAAGTTCATTCATCCAACCTTATTTTTAGAAAAAATAATATATATTAATCATAATATAGTTAAGCTTACCATAGTTAAAAATGAGTTAAAAGGGACATGGGAGACTACGGTCATCTGAGAACCGTGAGGTCCCCTTCTCAAGACTCTGTTTGCAACCTGTTAAAGTACACTCTCACCAACTCTCTCATTTCTGTATTTTAAGCAAGCGATTAAAGAATGATAAGATGATTGGTGGAGGTTGATCATAGGAAAGGTCTATGAATAGAACTAGGATTTCTCCTTAATAATACTAGCGGGTGGTACGTGTGACATACGTGAGAGCGAGGGGAATGAGTTAACGACACCTGATTGAACTCGCTAGTGGCACGTGCAATACACACGAGAGCGAGGGGAGAGATGGTAAGGGATAGTTTAGGAATTAAAGTAAAACATTAAATCAAGGCAAGGGTAGTTTGGGAATTAAAGTAAAACATTAAATCAATATTTTGTTTTTATATAAGGGTAATTTGAGACGTGCAATGCACGTGTAAACGAGGGGAAAGAGTTAACCACAATTAATAGGAATTAAAAAGGACACGCGTTAACCCACGGGTGTGATTGAACTCTACCCGAGGTCAATCGCGATTGGCTGTGATTCTAAATAGATAGATGGCAAGGGATAGTTTAGGAATTAAAGAAAAACATTAAATCAAAGGCAAGGATAGTTTGGGAATTAAAGTACAACATTAAATCAATATTTTGTTTTCATATAAGGATAATTTAGGAATTTTGAAAAAATCATCTACGCATGCCTCTCGCATTATAATAGTAAAGATTGGGAAAAATCAATGCTGGTTATTTTAGTATATAGAAACTAACTATGAAGAGCAACTATTTTGGGAATGAACAATAGTTCTCGCTCCACGGGCGATGAGTGAACTATTGCTCCTCGCTCTCACAAAGCTGCATGCTGTAAACTCAGGTTAATTTTTAATCTTGTAGTTAAAAAAAATTTATTTTATTTTTCTAAAAAACAAAGGGTAGATGAGTGAACCCTAGGGGTTAGTGAACCTTAATCATAGCTAAAGGGAGTTAAAAGTGGGGTTAGTGAATCTTAATCATAGCTAAAGGGAGGTGATGATTTTCCTTTGGGATTATTAAAAAAAGATTGAATAATATGAATACTTTTTTTATATTTACTGGTGGGCGGCATGTGCGATGCACTTGAGAGAGAGGAGAAGAGGAAAGAGAAAGAGATTGAGAAGAGAGACCTTAAAGAGTGTATTTTACAACAAAAAAAAACGAATAATTTGGGTATAGAAATTTGAGGGTAATTTGGATTAAAAAATGAGGGACAGTCTGTTATAGAAATATAACCTAGGGACATTTTGAGAACAAAAAACTTTAGGGACATTTTGGGTATAGCAAAGAAAGGGGGCGAATGAGACCTTGGTAAGGCGTTCTTCTTTCAGAGTGTTTTGCTAAAAGAGCGAGGAGTCCGATTACGTCACTAAGGTCGTCATGTCCCTTTTAACACTCTTTAACTGTGGTTAAGATTCACTCACCCCTAGAATTCACCCACTTATCCTTGATTTTTAGGAAAAAAATATTTAACCCTAAGAGTTATCGAATTTTAATCAGAGTTTAAAAAATTTAATATTTTTTTCTAAAAACTAAAGATAAGTGGATGTTCAGGGGTGGATGAATCTTAACCATGGTTACGCCCTTGAGGTTGTTATGTGTCTCTTTTGACACCCCTTAATTGTGGCTAAGATTCACCCATCCCTAGAGTTCACCCATCTATCCTTGATTTTTTAAAAAAATATTAATTTTTTTTAAACCTTGGTTTAAATTCACTAACTCCTATGGTTGATTTTTTTCTTCTAAAAACTAAGAATAAGCCAATGAATTCTGGGGGTGGGTGAGTATTAATCATGGTTAAAAAGTGTTAAAAGGGACACATGGCGACCTCAATGGCACAACGGGAGTCCAAGCTAAAATTTAATTAATCTTTATAGGGATCATTATCTTAATATATATGAGTAAATGGAAGTTTTGGGATTAAGTTAATTATATTAGTAAAGAAGTATAGATAAAGAAGTAAAATGTAATTTTAGAATTACATAAATATTCCCTCAATATTTTGAACAAGGACATCCTCTTTATATTAATAAAGATAAAAAAGATAATCACCAAACTACTCATGTCCTAAGCATATTTTGGGTTGTTGTGATTATCTCTTCAACTTATCATAGTTAATCTCATTTATTAAATAAATACTAATAATAAAACATTGATAGCTCATATCTAACAAAAAGATACAACTCTCGATAGATAGAACAACATAATAAAGTTGGCGTTTACTTGACCTATAAATAATTAGGAAAATATAACTTACCACTAAGACAAATAATTAGGAAAATTCATTATAAGTTATAAGTTAGTAGAGTAGGTTAAGAGTTAAGTTAGAACAAAGATGAGTCTCTCAACACATCAGCAAACTCTCCCTAAGGAAAAAATATGTCATTGGAGAAAACGTTCGACTCAAATTCTAATATCTCACATATTGAACAACCTTTGATAACCATAGGTTTACAGTCTAGGAATGCTAAGCACCCTCTCACCTCATAATAAAAGAATGACTTTTTTTTACCCCACAAATCCTTTTTATTTATTTATCAAAAGAAAGTGTATGCCTTTTTTTTTCTTTTTTTCTTTTTTAATTTATAAATTTTGATTTATTCTTAGCATAACTCTTTTGTAGTAAGGATAATTTTTTTTTATTTTTTTCCTCAAGTGAGTTTACACAAGATCAATTGTTTTAGGCTGGTGATAGGTCAGACATTTACTGATAAACACCATATTTTACAAAAAATCAATCAAAAGAAAAATGTAAAATAGAAAGATAAAAATGCCCTAATCTCCTTCCTTCTCCTATACCTGTCGTCTCCGACTAAAACCCCAAGAAATTGTAGCTGTCGTCGCAGCCACAAGGTCTACGCTTATGAAAATATTTTGCGCTTCAATCCACAATCTAGAGAAGAAGACAACTTTAGATCCTTACAAATTAGATAGGGAAGTAGATAACTTCAGATCTAGAAGTTGAGTCCACCATGAAGTCAACGATCTCCCTCTCTAATCATACCTGTTCGACTGCGAGCCTCTTCCGACTGTTTAGGGGCAAAGTCACTTCGGGAGAATAGAAGGCGACAGTGTGTGTAATGATCCAAAAGGCCTCCAAGAATATCTTAAGGAAATTTAGGAGATTTATAGCCCGTTTGGCATCACTCTTAAGGAACAATTCTTTATTCCCTGAGAGTGGAAAGTCAATTTTCTATTCTCAATGAATTGAGAATTGTTCATTGGGAGTGATGTCAAATGGACCCTAACTTCTCACCACTTACGTTAGGGGAAGGAGACTAGGTATTTTTTGTCCTTTTGCCTTTCAACTTGTGTTTAATTGATTTTTTATTTATCTCTTTAATTGTGGTGGGTATTTATGAGGGAGGCATGGATCAATGAGGTCCAACTTTAGGTTTGGAAATGATTTTTTCAGTTACGTTAACTATTTTCCATTTATTAATCTTTACAGTTAAAAAATCTAACCTTGGTTTCTAAAAGAAGAAAAAATTAGCCACAAAGGTTAAAACCTCCTGCCTAGAGTTAAAGGGTGTTAGAGGCTAGACTTAACCCAGTCACAATAAATTCGGACTCTTTCTAAAAATAGTGGGAGTGGGGACTCATGCTTTATGGGCTTGTCCTTTGGCTTGCAATGTTTGGGCACTTACAAAAGGAAGATTTTAGAAGATGCTTACAACAGAGGAGTTAGATTTCCGACAAATTGTTCTTGATTTAGAATCTCGAGCTTCAAAAGAGGAGATGGAAATGGGGTCAATGGTAGCATGGGCTATTTGGGATGCGCGTAACAGAATAATTTTTGATAACTTCCAACTTCATCCCAATTTTATCTTTCAAAGAGCTAGGAGATTACTAGATGATTTCCAAAGATTAGCGTTGCTTAGGCATTGTCATTGTTTGAGTTCAGTCCCAATCGGAACATTAGCTGTTTAAAGAAGAGCTCTACTTGTTATAAGGGGTGTTGCGATTCAGTTTGTGTAAATTTATGATTACTTTCAAGTAATAAAGTTTCTATCTTTTATCAAAAAAATAATAATAATAATAAGTGTACTTGCCGCCAATTTTAGAAATGGTTAGAGCTCTTCCAACGTTCGGATTTCTCTAGTTCCATTTGAAAATGGCTTAGCAGCTTAGCGTCTCCGTCTACTGAGAGGAAAGACCGCCCATATGCTTCTTCTACCAATACCCCAAAGAGCTGGCCTTCTCTCTCTCTTTCGACCCACACAATTGCTCTCAAGAACATCCCCTTTTAACCTTCTTCACCTTCACACCACAGAGCCAAATCAAGACTTCTGCAACTCTTACATTCGCCTCCTTCAATGTCACCCCGGAACTCGCTCGATCGAACAAGTCCATGCTCGAATACTCGTCGAAGGATCCTCTTTGAACAGTTTTTCTGCAACCCATCTTGTCAAATCCTATGCCAAGGCAGGAAATCTCCAAGCAGCACGCCTGGTTTTCGATACTGTGCAGAAGAAGCGCATCTTCCTCTGGAACGCCATGATTCGTGCTTATAGTCTGAATGAATTGTGGTTGGAGATTACCCAATTGTATAGGAGAATGGAAGAAGAGAGAGTTGAGCCTGATAATTACACTCTCCCCTTTGTGATCAAGGCATTTTCGGCTCTTTCTTCTGTCAAAGAAGGGAAGAGAATTCATGATTTTGCAAATCAAATGGGGTTGGTCAGCAATGTCTATGTAGCAACTGCTTTGATGGGCATGTATCTGAAATTCGGTGAAATCGACCTTGCACATGACATATTCGATGGAATGCCCGAACGGGATGTTGTAGCTTGGACTTCCATGATTTCTGGTTGTGTAGATAGCGGAAATCATCGCAAGGCTTTGCGGGTTTTCAGAGATATGAGATTAGGGGATGAAAAACCAAACTGGGTCACAGTTCTGAGCTTGATTCCAGCTTGTGATAGTTGGGTCCATGGTTTAATATTAAAATCAGGTTTGGATTTCTATGCAGAGGTGGAGACAGCAATCCTTGATATGTATGCAAAAAGTGGGGATATGGTTACTGCTCGTAGTTTATTTGACTGGATGTCGGAAAGGAGTTTAGTTTCATGGACTGTAATGGTGGGTGGATATTCACAGAATGGGTATGCTCACGAGGCTTTAATTGTGTTCTATCAAATGCTAAAAACTGCTAACCTTAAGCCAGATTCCATTATAGCAGCCAGTGTTCTTCAAGCTTGTGCACAACTGGGTTCACTGAATTGTGGAGAGATGATCCATGGCTACATTGTTCAAGCTGGGGGTGCATCTGAAGTACTAGTTCGAACGGCTCTAGTTGACATGTACGCAAAATGTGGTAGTATAAACACAGCGGAGAAAACTTTTCATGAAATTCAAGATCGAAACATGATCACATGGAGTGCACTGATTGCAGGGTATGGGTATCACGGGCTTGGTTTGAATGCGCTCAATATTTTTGAGAAGATGAAGAGAGAGGGGTTTGTGCCAGACGAAACTGCATTCCTTAGCGTATTATCTGCTTGTAATCACTCAGGTCTTGTTCTTGAAGGGAAGGAGTGTTTCAACTCGATGGTACGGACCCACAAACTGGTACCAGGGACGAAGCATTATGCTTGCATGGTTGATCTTCTTGGCCGTGCCGGACTTGTAGAGGAGGCATGGAATCTTATCGAAGAAATGCAGGTCGAGCCAGAGATAAATGTATGGGGAGCCCTTCTGTCTGCCTGCAGAGCTAAAGGAGATGTTAAAGTTGCTGAGTTTGCATTTAAGAGGTTGTTTGAGCTAGGGCCTGATAATACAGAGTACCATGTGCTTCTAGCTAATGTATATGCAGGTTGTGGGAGATGGGATGAGGTGTCTAAGGTGAGGTCCGTTTTACGAAGAAATGGAGAGAGGAAAACACCAGGTTGCAGCTTTATAGAAGTGAACTGTAAGACCACCGCCTTTTTTGCAGGAGATGGATCTCACCCTGAGTCCAAAAATATATATTCCATGCTAGAGATGCTCCATGCTTTTGCAAGTGACACAGCAGTGGATATTTAGTTCAAACCATGGAAGTTATGATGGTTACTAGGTGGCCTTATTATGTGCAATATCTGTGAACTTGGATTTGTTCCAAATATTTCCATCCATCATGAGTTGGAGTTATGTGAATGTAAAAGTCAAGTTCAGATGAAAGCAAGTTTGGATGTGAAGTCAGAAATGTATAAAGGTGAAGAGATAGAGGTGGAAGGATGAGAATTCTCCTCTAATATCCCATACCCAAATCCAAAGGTGAAGGATATTCTGTATAGCTTTCTCTGAATTTCGTGTCTCCAATGTGTAATACTTTTCACCACATGTTTTTTGAAGGTTAATATATGGAAATTGGTTCCAATTTTTTTATGAATTGATTAGCTTGCTGTTTCTGTAAATTGAAAGTAAGCCAAACTACACTTCAATCTATGATTCTATTCTATGCACACATCAAGGATGAAAATGGATGCACAAACTCACTCCATGTACCCCCAAGGCATTTATCAGGTGTTTACTATATAGAAACAGCATAACTTTACACATCTGAAATACTTTCCTCTTGAAAGAAGAAACATATGAAAGAATCGCCAATAATTTATAAGTGTTTCAAAGGAAATGCGAGTAGCAACAGTGCATCTTTGGAAGCCTCAAGGCTTTAACCTCTGAAGAGCAAAAATACATACAATGCTGCCATGTAGGAGCAAGTAATACAGCATTTGAATGCAGATAGAGACTAAATGCATGCGATTACACCACCATCGATAATTCTATCATCTGATTCGATGTGAAAGACTAATTGTATTTATTTTGTTAAAAAAGTTTTGTACTTGATTTGTTTCATACAAGCACTCATCACTAGCCTAGGTACTAGTTCCAGTTAATCCATTCCAAAAATATACAAATATTAGCAAAATCATATGACTATAATTATTGAAGGCTAGATTTGTGAAGGTTGAGTATGATTTACTGCACAGCAGAAAATTAAACAGCAATGAATGATCAGCTTTTGTCAAAATAAAAGATACCTTCAGATTTTTATTTCTATTTTCATTTTTCATTTTCTGTTTTCTTTTTTGGTCTTTCTTCAACGGGCATGCCACGGCAAAGGATATTGAAGCCAAGCTGAGGGTTTCTCTAGAGTTCTTGATTTGCCCCGACAATATGCGGACCGACTGTGTTGGCATCATCTCAATTTTCACTTTGTAATAGTTCCTTAACACCCAAGCTTCAATTCCAGGCATAATTCATCTAACAAAAAGGAAGAAATTATGAATTAGAAGAACACCCTCAATTTGTTTATTAGACTGATCAGGACTATTCCCAGCTAGCAGAAAATCAATTCGCAGATTTTATAATGAACATACTACTTTTCAACTGCTATGCCAGCGTCTTCAGTACGAGGAGGTCTCCATTTACGATCGAAGCTACTACTTTCCAGTGCTTTAGGTGTATTTAGCTTCTTGTCAATGAGGTTCAGCAACTCTTGCAAGCCAACTCCCATTATGGCAGATGCTTCCACATGATGAAAATCTTGAGGTTGAGATTGTGAATCTTCAATCTTCTGCTCTTCCAAGGACTCAATTTGTTGGCCATCCATGGTCTTCCAGTCCTCTGAGGAATCGCCTTCTTGGTCATCCATACTCTCTTCATTGTCTCCTGATGACATCTCCATCACCATTTCGTCATCATCGATAGGTTCTCCAGGTGACAATGCAGATGCCTCATCACCTTCTCCTGCTTCTGAGAAATTGCAAGTCTCGTCATCTTCACCTTCATCTAGATATTCATCAGCCTCAGCTCCTGTTTCTCGAAGGTCTATCTGAGCAGTTTTCGGAATTCAGTTGATATCATGTTTTAATAACCAAATAAAATTCCTTAACCCTTTGTTGGGTTTGCCGAGAAAATAAGTGGAAAGAGAGAAAAGAAAAGAAAAGAAAATTGGACAAAACCCAACTAAGAATTGTATTAGAAATCCACAATTTTCTTTTCTATGTTTTCACCTATTTTCTCGGCTACCAAACATATCCTAAGGTATGACAAGTATCTGCGGACATAAGATATAGGTTAAGGGAAAATGAGCGGATGGTAGGGAAAGCGCACCACAACAAAAACACAAAAGATGCAAACCAGAGAAGGCTACGGATGAAACAAAGTGAAGAACAATACCTTATTCCAAACTTCAATCATATTCTGAAGCTTCTCCTCAGAGACTCCTATCTGCTTGAGTACTTGCAGTACAGTTGACCGTTGCTCTTCAAGATTGAGTGCACTGGAATCAAGTACGTGCTACAAAGATTTCAAACAAAGCTATTAGTTATTTTTTCGCTGTCAACTGTCGTTATATGGCTGGGAACAAGTTTGGTTTGATAGCTAGCTCAAGCATATTCAAAATAAATAGCAGAAAGATGAGGAAACATGAAATGAAAACGCAGAATACAAATTATTCAGAAATGCCTTATGCGGCTATGCCCACTCCAAATTGTTGTTCTTTCGAACTAGTAATTTGTGACATCAAACTTGCTCAGACTAAACATACCCGCTGACATATATAATGGTAGGTTATCAACTCATGTTGTTACTAATCTGCATCGCTGCAAGAATGCACGTGTCCATGCACTTTTGAGAATCTGTTTCTTACATTAGTCACTCTCATTAGGTGATCCAGCTAACAAAGCCTGTTACATTACAATCTCATCGGCCTTAATGTTAGTTTATTTTTGTATGTTCCCATAACAATTCAATAACCATGCAAGACTTGACACTTGTCTCAGGTGAACATTTTATGTGCACCCATGTTAATTGCAAGAAATTCCTCTCGAATTTGAATGTATTATCTATTCATAAGCAAAGAAATGCCTGTTAGTCCATACATGTACAAAGGGACTTGTCTTCTCTTTGTAACTATGTATTCCTTTTAATAAATTATGTTCAGTGGATCTATAGATTGCTCACACAAAAGAGGCAGCAGAGGGATATGTTTTATTGGAGATAAGATATTCAGTGTTATATGGTAAAATGGACGTGTTACAAAAAATCATGTCAGGGGTGAGTTTGTTCCCAAAACCACTTATAAGAACAGATTAGGGAAACAAAAGCCTAATTCCAGCTAAGGGTGTGCAATATATTCATACCACCAGAAGGTCAGCTTCCACCACTTCTTCCAGGGTTGCATGAAATGCTTCCACTAACTGCAAAAATGCGATACTACAATGGTCAAGAAAACATGCCAAGTATTCATAAAATTAATGAAGACAGATCACATCATTAACCCTACTTTCCAGTTACCTGCACAGGCAAATCTGAGATAAACCCCACTGTATCACTTAGAAGCACTTTCCTCCTGAACATTAGACACTCAATCAGAACACCAAACAAACAAAACAATAGCAATTGTCATCATGTAGAAAAAATTCAAACAAAACTCCAAATCTTATGAGATAGGCCTTTTTGGTGAGATGGATTGGGTTTAGCCTCATGTGGACAGAGTGCGTGTGTGTGTTGGCCTATGTGAATGTGTGCGTGTGTTTAACCATTTTGACAATATATATATATATATATCTTATGAGATTACAGAAACAGTGAATAGTGAAACTTCTCGTTATTGATCGTATTACCCTGAAGGAAGAATTACACTTCTCAATCTAGGATCAACTGTTGCAAATAACCTGCACAAATAGAAATTAAATGACAGCATGCGTCCATTTAGAAGGATTATTAATACAGGGGCATAAAATCAGACCAGGATTGATGAGACAAAAAGATTAAAACTCGACACCAAAATCTAAATAGAACATGTAAATTGTCGATAAAATACCGATCATCACTGTATAGATCACTATCTGAAAGTGCGCTAACTAACGTAGACTTCCCCTGTAAACAAAAACAAAAAAATTAGAAAAATGTTGGAAACGAGCAAATTTCCCAAGAACTGTCTGCTATAGATACTATATATAGAGTGCACTGGTTTATTTGTAGTTTTGATTAGAAAACATAAGAGCACATTCAATTGGACTTTGACCACGTACAGCATTTGTGTACCCAACAACAGCAACGGTAGCTAGGCCTTGACCAGGTGAGCCTCCACGCCTCTTGCGAGCGGCACGTTGCACAGCCCGGGTCCGACGAACCTCTTCAATTAGGGATAGTAAGTGACTCCGCCGTTCTAGAATTCTGGAAGCAGATTTTAAAGCGGCAGTAGATTATACATATGTATGCATGCAAGTTTTTTTTATAAAAAAAAAACTCAAAAGCTAAACGGAAACCATTGAACCGGCACCACCATTATTCCAACAATATAGAAAGGATACCTAGTAATCTCAACTATACTTAACAAGCACAAAGAAGTATTCATATGCTGTGAAGTGTGAACAAACAAAGAGATCCAAGAGTATAGAAAGGAGACCTACTAATCTCAAATATACTTAATAAGCGCTATGATTCCCTTCAGTTAACTCTCTGAAGTGGGTGCAACGAGACACGATCTCTCCATCTCTAAATTCAAGACAATAATACTACAACAGGTTATGAGTTATGACAGCTCGTGTATCTATAAGATTCTGGACAATAGACAATTAATCTCTTGTACTCTGCAGAAACTCATACATTAAGACCTGAAACCACTCGTGACAGTACAAAAAGTACCTATCAAAGCCTGATTTAAGTCTCTCCTGCCCATGCAGAACCATCCAAATTCAAAAACCACGAAATATATATATATATCCTCTACCATGCGGTGAAGTGACACTTCCAGGTAGAAATAGCAGCTTGCACTTCCATGGTTGACCATGCATATACCAGTATACCACAGACACCTGGCTGTTGAAGGCATGGTAATAAAACTCTCTGAAACCGTTATGTAACGGTTTCGGCAGGGTCTGTCACGTTTACATATAATACACCAAAGAAATTCTGTGATGCAAGCTGAATTGAGAGTTACTCTCACTTGGTATAAACAACCCTTACCGTTATTTTGTTTAGGCCATTTTCATATAAATGATACTAGTAATACCCTTGTGAACCGAACCAGCTTTTACGAACGTTATGTAACAGCTGGTTAGGTTCACAAGGGCATTATTAGTGCTGTTTATATGAAAAATGACCTAATAATAATAATAATAATCGAGGTTGTTTATACCAAAAACGACTATATATATATGTGTGTGTGTGTGTGTGTGTGTGTGTTTATAACACCTCCAGATCGTAATGGTCGTTGAGTGACGGTTTCAGCAAGGTCTGTAACATACACCAAAACTGTTATTTAAATCCTTGGTTGAAGGAGGCCACGCTAGTTGGTCAGTGTATTCCAAAAATGCAAAAATATACTTATTTGAATCGCATTTACTAACAATCAATAGTGTAGTAGATGTATATGACAAATCTACATGGGAAATTATTCGGGCACAAAAATACTGTATAATAGGAGAGGTAGCTCCTTCATTTGTTGACAGTCTCTTCTTTTCATGAAAAGTTTAGAACACTTATGTGGACTCCATAGAAGAAGGGACCGTTTTGTGACCAACGTATGTCAACTACACGAGGCCGCATGTATCGGTATCTATAAATATGAGGTGTTCGATACCAGAAGTCTCGAGTTACTTGGACCAGATCCCTCATCAATTCTCGCAATCACTTGGATCCAAGCCCTCATCTATCCTAAGTCGAATTTTGAGCTCTTAAACCTGGATCTAAACCATAGTTACTAGAGCGAGAAGTGAAAACGAGAAGCAAAGTAAAAGCGAAAAGCGGGAAGCATGGCTAGAAAAACATTAGGAAAGGGGAAGTGAGAAATAAGATATATGCTCCTCATTCCCATTATGTTATTATGGGTAGGTGTCTTAGGTTCCAAACCGACAATACTTGCTTAGACTCCATACCCTAGGCTATAGACCGTGGTCTACCCTATCATTTCATACATACAACTCCCTTTGACTACTGAATGGAACGTGATGGAAGCGAGCTTCCTAGGAAGCGAGTCTGGGAAACGAGCTTTTCCCACCTTGTACATAGCTTCCCTGCAACTATGATTTAAACCACTTTTGAATACAAAAGACCACTAAGAGCCAGCTCCAATTGAATACCACCACCAATAACATAATTGTCTTCCAGGGAGAATAACTACAATCATCTGATAGAGTAGAGAGAACCACAAATAATCTGAATATCTGATAGAAGAGAGAAAATTCTTTCCAGATTTATTCTACTTAAGACTTACGAGCATCCATAGATAGTGAAACAGTTCTTATGTACACAAAATGAACTAATCAGATCTCTAGGATAAACTTGTCAAGCAGAAACATGCAGCACACCTTCGTCGTTGAAGCTGAAGTTCAGTTTCTCCAGCACCACTGATAAAACCACGCCCCCCGCTTCCTCTCCTGCAATTGATGGCCATCCACATCAGAAAATGATCTAGAAATTATACATACATACATACATGAAACATTTAAACCTCATGGATTTTAGAATCAATTCTAGTAAAACAATTCTAAAACAAGTCATCCTGCTGTGCTAATTTTCAGTAATCTTTTTAGAGGCTTTGCCAGCCAAATGATAAGAGGCAACTCCAAAGATGGGACTGCTGATCAACAGGACATTGATCAATCACAAACACATTAATAAAATAATAGGAAAAAAAATAACAATTTTCCTTAAAGAAACTAAAACTTCAGTAAAACTGTGCTGTACAAAATTCTGAGATCCTCGTGAAATGATATACGGAACTATTATTTTGCTTTAAACAACCAAATCCACCAGCCAAAATTGAACTGTATGCAAGCAGGACGCCTCCGTCTAGAAGCAACATTATTTCTTTACTGTAATTTTGTCAGCTTTGTGCATTGTTGTGCATCAACTTTTCAATAGGAGGTCAAGAGATGGAAAATTGTTGACAGCTCCTGTAGAATCTTGAATTCGTTTTAGCCAATAACACACGCCCAATTTGTAATTGCATAAAGTGGGAATAAAATAGGAAAATACTGCAAAACTCAGAGATATATTCAGATGCTATAAATCTATTTTGGATTTCCTCTTTGAAAGACGTGTAACGAGACAGGTTTTACTGTGCATTTTGTGGATTCCTGTGAACTATCAAGTCTTGATTGCAAGTTGAACCCTAGTTCATTAGTCCAAGGGAATGCCTGTCTAAGCATCAGAACCATTGGATAGAAACCAATAAATGACTTCTACCCACCATTAAAAATACCATATATGAGACAATTTCAAATAAATTCTTTACTGTTTTTCAATCTGGACATGATGCACTTGGTAAAAAGGCAGTGTAGTCAAAATGTCGCCTAGGCAACGGCTAGGCCACCGCCTCGCCTAGCCAGGACCCCTATCGCCTACATCATGATCTAGGTGGGCACTCATTAATTCTTATATTATATAATATAAACAAAATAAATACTTTTGGTTGCCTAGGCATCGCCTCACCTAGGGAACCTCCTATTTTCTAGGCGTCGCCTCGACACTTTGACTACACTGGTAAAAGGTCATGACAAGTGCAAGTTATTGGAATATTTTGTGCCTTTTTTTCTTGTTGCATGTATCTATCATAAATTTCATTCATGCTATAGCAAGAAAATCATGGTTATAAACTCACCCGCGGGCACTAACAACTTCAGCTTCTCCAGCTGCTCCAAAAGTAAGACGTCCATCAGAAGCACGTATGCGGACAAGCCTAGTCCTCTTGTACATTAAAGCTGCTAACTCTGACTGTTAAATTGGAAAGGACCCCAGGAATTACTAAAAGATTCATTGAAGGAATTCTAATCGGAAGAAAAAAATTGTATGAGTTATGATAATCGAATTTCTCTATTGAAGCTACTCATGATACCTGTAGCTTTGCTTCCTTTGTTTGGGCATGAGCATTAAATATCTCTATTATCAGGCCCACGCGATCCAACACAGGCATTCCCCAAGCCCGCTGCCATGTCAAGGAGGACAGTAAATCTTAGTTTCAAGAGCTTCACTAAAACAATGGAGAGAAATTGAACAAGTATAACTTGCCTCTAAATTACGCTGCTGTATCCCTGAAAGAATTGTATTTACAAAAACCGCATCCAATCCATCCTGTTAAATCTATAAGGCTATAGTTCAATTGCTTCTGCTTAATCAGGTGAAATAATAATATAACAAATATAATTGAGAAGTGAATCCAAACACATAAACAAACAAAAATACAGAATAGAAAATGAAACTGACTTCCTTGCCTCTGATTCCACAGCATTTAGATGGCATTTCACAGTTTCAACTGTCCCTGCTCCAAAATATGTGTCTGTCACAGAACACCAAACAGAGACCACCAACATATAATTCAATACCCTAAACCAGTGCCATCAGGAGATAACTGCAAGTAATTCAAGATAACAAAAAAAATTTCTGGAATCGAAATATTTCAGCATCCCATTGAATGACAGTTTTCCACATTCAAACTACAAATACATTAGCCAACAACTGAAACTAAATCAAAAACCCGTCCCGGAACCAACTAACAAAGGCGATTTATCAACCAAACATTGAATATCCAGCTATGACTTAGAATGAGACATAAAATTTCAATCTTGTGAAAAGTAAAATAACAATGTCGGCACTAAACAAACCATCCCTCAAATTAAAAACTACAAACTACCTTACCCAAAATCAAAATCCAAATCCATCACCCACAAATTTCAGTTTCTCACGAATAGTACAAGAATACGCAGTAATTGATAAAGCACCGCCATTACTAAAACTTCAACCTATAATCATCAACAAAATCCAACAAATTAAAACAAGAAACCGACCTGCGTGCGCCTTAGTCGATCTGACAGCTGGGTTTTGAACAAGAAGATGTCGAGGCAACTCCCTTTTCCCAAACTCACCACCGATATCTTCATCTCGCTGTTCTTCCAGGGAATTCGCGAGGTTTAGAGCTTCAGAGAGCTTCGCCTTCAAAAGGGTATCGGATCGAAGACGAGGTTGGACGACGAATAGCTTAGGAGGGCTTTCCGGATCTCTGTTGTAGTCGTCGTGTTCGTCTTCATTTTTCTGACGCGAAGAATTCGAGAATGGCGAATAGATTATCGAAATTGCTGGAACTCTGAGGAGGAGATGATTTGGGTTTGAAGATTGAGATAAGGAGACTAGGGTTTGAGGGAGAGATCTGAGAGGAGCTCGTAAGAGGGAGATGGCTCTGAACATTTGCAGGTGTTTTTTCTCGCAGCCTCTCTTCGTGTTTTGGGGTTCTCTCTGTTCTTTAATCGAAGAGATTAATATTTTCTTTCGAATTCGTGGCCCTGTGAACGAAAGATCACAAAATGGGGTTTTCGATCACACGGTCGATAAAAAACCAAAAAAAAAAGGTGAGGGTTCACCCCTTACCAAAGTGGTTCGGACAATGAGTTGCAGCAGTGATGCTATCGGTTCAGTCGGCGGCTAGGGGCAGGTCTGGGGCCCCCGATTTCCTTCCTCCCTATGAGAGGGACTTGAAATTCTCAACGGTTGTAAGAGTCCAGTTACAGCACAAAAATATTCTAAGGTGTGTTTGGATTTGTGGAATTGAGGGAAGGAATTGTCGATTCCGTTCCACAATTTCAAGTCCACCATTTGAGGAACATTATAAAAATGGTAGAAATAGAATTTAATAATTTCACATGAAACTGAAGTGGTGATTTCATAAGCAAAAAAAAGTGGAATTGAAATCCTTTATGAGAAGTCATAATTGAATGGAATTGGATATAGAAGAGAACCGATAAAAAAATCTTCATCTCTCCCCTCTCGTCGTTCTCCTTTAATGCGCTAAGAGACACTACTGTGAATAGAATGGCCATCACCCCCTGACTTAGGTAATGTGTTCATACTCACACGACATCATCTTAAGGTGTGTTATGAGGAGGATTGGGAGCGAATTGAGAAGCGTAGGTTGCGGTCCAGTCGAGGAGTATATTGATGAACCAAAAATCACCTCTGATGAGTCCTAATCAAAGGATTAACAAACCTATTGTAAGAACTTTTATTTGTCTCTTATATCACGTACCCAAGTGGTGCCCCTTCTTTCGTCTATTCCATGAATTCTTATTTTGAGTTACTTGTATGGACTAATCTGGTTATTGTCCAAATCAAATCTAAACTTTTATTTGCCTCTTCCATCACACACCCAAGTGACCACTCAACTCAGCTCTTTAAGTCACTTGCCTTCCAATTAAGCTTTATTTGGATTTGTAAGTTTGTGATTAGTAGCTGAGTCATTAGGACATGTTTTTGACATCTAAAGTGATGAAAGGAAAACAAGAAACTTTGCATTCATATAACAACCAATTGAACACCCGGCCTCTTGCGTGAGTGGTAGGGTGTGGCCTTCGATGGAGGGAGGTTTGGGGATCCAATCCCCCCCGGGTATGAGTTGCAAGAGCTCCACTGCCCAAGCTAACCTCTGACCATGCATACTGACTCTACTAATGTATGCCGACACCAAAAAAATAAAAAATATTGAAACAAATAATGCAACAATCAAGCACTAGAAATTAGAAAGGAAAGACAAGAAAGCAGAAAAAAATGTTATATAGTATAGAAGGTTTTGAGTCTGACTAATTGACACATGAAATGGTTGTTTATTAGCACAATTTCTAAAGACATTTCGGATATGTGCAAGCCTCAATCAACACAGTTTCGTAGCTGGTTTTTGAGTCTACCGAATGGGAATGAGTTATCTGGAGTTCCGTTCCTCTTTATTTTTAAAAATAAAAAATAAAAAACAAATCATATATATGGCGGTGATGAAGCTATTGTGGAATAGAGTTTCTGTCAATGTATCTTATCCTGCATACAATCCTACATCCATGAGATTGTCTTATTTCATATAAACAATTATTTTTTATTTTTTATTTTTGGTAATCTCAACTTTGGACTTTTATTATAATTTATTTTCAGTTTGTCCTAACTAATATTAGTTATTTTTGGGTCATGTTATTATGAATTATATTGTGATTGTTATAATATGCATCTAATGCATTTGAGATATTAGTTTATTCTGATTACATATGTTTATTAATATGCTTGTAAATACAACTATAATTTTGTGTTTAAGCAATTCATCACATCTGGCTTGTAGATTTGTGTTTATTAATGCACAGTAATACAAAGATATTTTCATATTATTTTATTCATCAAAACAGTAGAATTGGAATTCTGTAATCTAATTCCATAAATTCAATAGTAACTTCCAAATGAGTTTTTCAATTCCATAGAATTCAATTCTTTAAGTCAATTCCAATTCCACAAATCCAAATGCACCCTTAAAATAAATGTTTTTTTAATTAAAAAAAAAATCAAGGTTGGATGGTTGAACACTAAGGGTTAGTGATAGTTTATAATTCTATATCTCTTAGTAGCACAAATTTTATAGGATAATGACCAGTATTGAAGATATCAAACTACGAAAAATTGCGTTGGTTGAATTGCTTTAAGATTTATTTTCACTTTAATGGTGAACAAATAATTTTTTTATTGTGATTAACAAAATTAAAATTGTACTAATTATCAAAAACAATTAAGAACGATTTGTATTAAATCGATGAAGAGAGATCGAGGGCATTCGAATCCACTACTAACCTCTTAACTATGGTCAATTGTATTCATTCAAAGAATTATTCTTTTATAAACAACTAGATTAATTGTGACTAAAAATCTTAATTAAAATCAACAAAATAACACTGGTAATTAAAGTCTAAGAATGATCTATCTTTTGTTTGTATGACTAGTTCACACTAAACTAAGGTTGTGGAACTATTTGTCTTCCTTAGGTATAGATTATCCTAGAATTTAATTTCGTGTACAAGAAATTTCATTGCACAAAGTTCGCATTCAACATCACATAAATTAAACATGAATTGCTTTCACCATAATAATGCAACTCATTAGACAAGGATGAAACCTTATTTAGATTGAATAAAAACTATAAAATCAGTTGTCAGACAACTCTCTCATTGATTTCGTGAAATCATGTTTATAAATAAATAAAACCTCAAAACAAAACAATAAACCACAGTTACTTGACTATGGTTTCGACAAAACTCTAAAAAGGTGTTTAGTTGGTCATGGGAAAGGAGAAGCCGTCGTAAACGAGAGGATCTCCATACTCTGAACCTTTGAGAACTCTTATTTGGGGTTCTTTTCTTATCAAAAGGGCCTATTGTTTTCATAAACTCTTTTCTATTTATAGGGCTATAGAGTTTTTGAACTGAATTCGGTATTCAAAATTGCCGCCCACCGCTCAGGCGGAGCTAACTGCCACTTGAGCACCTGAGATCCACCGCTCGGGCGGACCCAATGGCCGCTCAAGTGGTTGAGACAGTGATGTTTGACTTGCTTTGTTTTTCCTGATTTCTTCGATTCTTTCACGTCGTGATCCTTCTAAGGCTTTGAATATTATATAAGGCTTTAGACTTATGTTTTTTTTTTTTTTTTTCGCTTGGTCCTGAAAACATCAAACTATAAATAAAAACTATCAAAATCAAACTGTAAGGAATTAACAAGTGTACTTTCGGGTGTCTAAATGTGTAACACTCGGCACTGATCAATTAGTGAATATTAGCCACAATTAAGGGATATTAAAAGGGACACATATTGACTTGTGGGTAATAATTGGACTGTAGAGAATTTCACGTCTAAGCTAGGATGGTTCACCCCACCGCTTGCTCCAATGGTAGGGTGTGGCCTCTCTCATGAAAATGTCATGGGATATATTTCTAGTGGGTGACGACTTGCAAGTGGTCCACTCTCTGTTACTAACCCCACTGTTACTAACCCCAATGATGAATACTACTAATGATGGGTAAATGATATCACCAAAAAAAACTAGGATGGTGAAGTGTTCCCTCTTCAGAACTAGAGGAGGTCTTGGACTCTTGGGGTCAATTCCCATGAGTGAACTGAAAGTATGACACCTGAATGCATTGGTAGGTAGAGAATGGTCTAATTAGTGCACTCACTAATTATAACAACCCAGGGGCAGTGGATAATTGATATCAAAGTTCAAAAAACCATAATGATTAGTAGGCCCCTAAAAGGACTCTCCCTTGGTCTCAGAAGTTTTGGCCATGCGGTTGGGAATTTGGATGGCGGATGAAGTCTGTCACTATTCTCTCGGATGCTAAAGCGGTAGTGGACGCTCTCTCCCAACCGGTGTTAGTTTTTCCAGCTCTCCATAATCAGCTCTTAGATGTTCAGAAACTTATTTCTACCTTTTGTGCTCAGTGTCTTTTATCTTCTGTTAATATATGTTATGTACCTAGACAGTTGACGTTAAGGGCTTTTGGTTTGGTTAAGACAGCTGTCAACCGGGGTCAGTTTGGTTTGGTGTCTGTTCTTACTTCGGATGAATGAAATTTGGCTTGCCCAAAAAAAAAAAGTAAACCCCTAAAAGAAAAACAAAAAATGATAAAGTTAAAAAAAAAAGTGTTAGCCCCAATTGCATTATTCCAAATTTTTCCATAGACTCAAGATAGGCGTAACATTTGGAGATGTTTTATTATTTTAATGGTTTAAAAAACAAAAGTCAAAGATTGTCTGACATTTGTATGGCCCCAACTGCGCCTTTGCGTCTTTGAAAGAATTTTGACCTTAGTAACCCAAACCTCCTAACCTGCTACCCGCTTCCGCTCTCAAACTTCACTCCCGCTCTCAAACCTCGCTTTCACCTCGGGAGCTCAATTTCAACTTTTGTAAACCTCGCTCTCACCTAAAGGTGCGGTTTTTGTGTTAAATTTTATTTTTATCTTAATTTTTCATGTGAAATGAAGTGTATTATGTTATTTTTCTTTGTAGGGTACATGATTCATATAAGATTTGTTAATTATTAGTGATCTTGTAATTGAATTTAGAATAATACATTCAATATTTCAATAGTCATCTTGTTTATTGTGATGAAAATTTTGAATTATGAATCATTTTATTAATTTTTTCTTAGAGTTTTAAAAACTATATATATATATTTACATTTACAAGTAATTTTTAAGAACATTAATATATATTTTTATATATATATATCGGCGTTTCGGAGGCGCTCCTGGACCTAGCCTAAATTGAAATTCGACAATCTCACGCTCTTTACTCCCGCACCCGCTCTCCGCTTTAGTTACTTAGTTTGTGACTGGGCTGGCAAAATCCAAAGAAGCAATTGTCATGAAAGTTGAGAGAAAGAGCAATGATAGGTCTACTTTTCTCTTTTATACACAAGAAGACAAAAACATAAGTGACAACCCCACAAAAGATGGTAAAAATAGAGAGAGCTTTTGAAATAGAAGGTCGGTTATCGAGGGGGGTAGATTTGATCGGGCTGCTGCGGGATCAAAATCATGTGGCCTCCCTTTTGAGTGTGACATAGGGTGATAAAAAGCGGAGAAGATATCATATGGTGATAAAAAGGGGAGAAGATATCAAATAGAGAAAAATCAAAACAACATTAGAAAATAAAATGACTTCTCTTCTTTATCGCCACATGCTGGATGTTTTGTGGTGGCCGGATGATTTTGGTAAGACGAGAGCCGGATCAAATCCCATACCGTTATAGCGGGATGTGATAAGGTCATGAAAGGAGGAAAAACAAGTTTCATCAGTTGCGGTTTGGATCGAATCACAGCCAATTTTGATTGAACTCAGAAAGAGTTCAATCGACCCATAGGTCAACACGTGTCTTACTTATCACTATTAACCATGGTTAAGATTCCTTAATCTTAGGATTCAACAATTTGGTTTTTAGAAATTTGGTTTTTTTAAAATTTAACCTTCTTAACCCTAAGGTTAATTTTTTTTTTTTTAAAAATCTCTGAAAAATCAAGGATTAGATTGTTGAACCCTGAGGGTTAAGTAATCTTAACCATGATTAATAGAGGTTAAGAAAGACACGTGTTAACATATGGGTGCGATTGAAGTCTCCCTGAGTTCAATCACGATTGGCTGTGATTCGATCTAAACCAGCAACTGACAAAACTTTTGTTTTTTTCTCCTTTCATGACCTCATTACATCCCTCCATAACCGACCGACCTTCAATTTCACAAAACTCTCTCTCTCTCTCTCTCTATCTCTCTCAAAACCAGCACTTTCAATCTCAATTTCTGTAGCCCACTCAAAGGGAAAAAAAAATATCTCGACTCCTTTATCAAACGATTATTACTAAAAATAAATGAATTTCTGAGATGGAAAACGACAATAATCGAAATCTGATTTCTTCTGGACCGGTCAGAGAAAATCTGATAATGGAACCTGCTAATTGTTGTGCTCAAGCTTAGATTTTTAGGGTTTGAAGGAGGAGGAGGAAGAGGAAGAAGTAAAGGAATTGAATGGCGGTAGAGTATCGATGCTGCGGATCAGGGTTCTTCATTCACGTACTGATAATCACTTTTTTGGTTTTGTTTGCTGGCTTGATGTCTGGACTAACGTTGGGGCTCATGTCGATGAGTCTCGTCGATCTTGAAGTTCTTGCCAAGTCTGGAACCCCCAGAGATCGGAAACACGCTGGTACTTGTTTGGTATTAAAATCAATTTGATTTCTCTGTTTATGTTAGCGTTGTGGATGATTTTTTGCCCCATTTCTTTCTCTATGCATTAGTTCTTTTTTTTCATTTTTTTTTTTCTCTTAACTGATCCTGATTTTGTGTTTAACTGCGTATTTCCTTCATTCAAGTTGTAATAGATTTTGAGTTTGTGAGTGTCGACACAAATTTCGCGATTAGTGATATGGATGACGAAATAGGGCTGAACAATTATTTATTTATTTAGAATTTGGTACAACTCTCAAGAATCATCTGAATAACAATCAGAAATTTCTGAAGTAGAAGAGTCCAGGCGTGATCTCGATCTTCTTTGAAGGTGTTGATGTAACTTTTCTTTTCTTCCGGGCTTCGTGCTTGATCGCCTAGGCAATGCCTCGCCTAGCTGGGGCTAATCGCCTAGACGCCTTGACTACACTGCTTCACTTGTATTTTGATTCGCACTGCTTCACTTATTTTGATCTGCACTGCGTTACTGCTTCCTTTGATGACTCTTCTGAATTCCCACTCCATTTAGTGGTTTAAGGGACTTAGGAGACTTTGATGGGCCCCACTCATCTTCTTGGGTATTGAGTCCACAATCAGGATTTTTGTATTGATGGATCGACCCATTTGTCGAGTGTGTGACCTATTTGGATTTGGATTTGGACTTGGGTCTCTGGTTCATAGGCTTTCTACTTCGTGCCTAGACCTGAGCCATAGGAGGCCCATGCATTGTCATTAGGCCCAATTTAAATGTGTAGGGTTTTTTTTTAATGATTTTAGGCTATTTGTACAATTTTATGGGTGTGTAAGGACCTTTGTGTAAAATTGAGAAATTTTAGGGTTCTACTGTAAGACAAGATCAATTTGTGGGTTTCTGTCTCTTAAGCCTATCTTCTTATAATGCTCTGGAATTGTTATGATATTTAGACAAATTTGATTAGTATTGGGTGTTCTGTTTGGCTTATGATTAGTGATTACTGGGTTTTTTTTTGGATGGTGTGATTACTGGGTTCTTGTATTCCCTGTTTTGATTACTTTGAATTCCTGGTGCAATTAAGTTACTGCGGGGTATTAAAAAGTTCCATTTAATTGGCATCTTCTCGCATTGTTTCTTTAGATCCTCATAAGCATACATTAACCCGAATGGGTTGCAATTTTATCTTCACTGTCATGTTAACTTAGAGGCCGTACTATTCATATAATTCCAACACAATTAAGAAATGGACATTGCATTGCTTTATGGGGGTTGACAGGTACAGAAGGTTATAGACGTTTGTTTCTCTAAGAAAGAAACAACTTAATAAGGGACGAGTTGTTTTGGGGATTGCGGTACTAAGTGTGAAAAAAACCAAGCATCTACATGTGCCATGCATGAGTTCACATGATTTCATGTGAGGTCGTTAAACTAGCCTATTGAGATTTGAAAATTATATCTTCGTATAATAAAGCGAGTGTTGATTTTGTTGGCTTGTTGAATAGTAATGAAATGATTCATTGTTTCATTTCAGTGTACTGGTCGCCAGTCGATTGACAAGAAATCTAAGATGTTAACTACGACCCTTCTTTCCAAATTATTATCTGTAGTGCCTCACGTCAGATCGATATTCTGTATTATATAGTAATGAGATGCTACAAGGTAGGTGGATTGACTTGCATCTCTCAGCTGTTTATTGGATTCTTCAAGATATTGTTATCTACACTTTGGAATTCTCCTCAATCCTTCCTGCTCGATAAAAGTCGTTATTGTAGACAGTAGACACCCAATTTTGCATGGCCAAGGTCCTTTGGGCCCAATGGCTCACAAGGTTTAAAAAAAGGGTTTCGGACATGTTCGAAACCTTTATGTAACGCCGTTACGTAACGGTTTCGGCCTTTACTTTTTTTTTTCTTTTTTGTTTTTTAAAAAATCCAAAAAATTCCAATAAATAGAAAAAAAAAAAAACATATAATAGATGAGTAACAAGATACTTTTAAAGCCAATATGAAGCTCAAAATTTAGAAATAAGGAAATTAGATGGGTCGATAGTTGAAATATACCCGAAATAAAGAACTTGTCTTGGATTCCTTCAAATTTATGAATTAAACCCCAAATCAAATTGTTAATCAACAAAAAAAAAGGATTTTAGGAAAAAAATATATACTAAGAATAGGTAGAGAAGAAGAGAAGAAGCAAAGATGGGGTTTTAGAATGAGTTTAGGGATTTTCGGAACCCAGTTCTACGACCGAAACCTTTACGTATCGGGCATAACGCCCGTTACGTAACGGTTTTGTTTCGGGATAAACGGGTAAAGGTATGGTATCAGGTATCGGAGGCCACTGAAACCTTTACGTAACGGGCGTTACGTAGCGGTTTTGGCGATATTTTAAACCATGGGCCCAATAACTCTATGTTCCGTAGGATGGATTCAATGAATAAGATCCAAACTTTGAATAGTTGTGGTCCAAGCCCTAATCCAAGAGGAAAGGAGGTGGTCTTCTTTTTTTCAAAGCTTCATTGTCGCCTTTTAAAATGGCGCAAAGCCTCTGTATCTTTAATCGATGTTAAGAACGACAATAAACCAGTCTACGAACAATGTATGTATTTCGGTGTTTAAAACGGCGAAAAAGTGTTTACCTGAGATATAATTTCGTTTCGCGTGCTGACAATTCAGCTTAACGTTTAAATGTGGAAAGAAACACATTTTCTCCATTTTAAAGGGCAAAATTTTATTTTATTAATATTTTGTTTCTGCTTGAACCAATCCCCTATTGCCACCTCATTTTGAGTTTAGGGGGAAAATTTAGTCTCACTTCGACCATAAAAGGGAAAACCCTTGCTTTTCACCTTTACAAAAGGCCACACATCCCTCATTCTCACTTTACACTAGAAAACCTATCCTTGGAGTTACTTGAGAGAAAACCCTAGTTTTTTCCTTGGCTAAACCGCGGAAAATCTTAGAATTCCCTAAACACTTCAGAAACTATGAAATTTGGAGGAGTATGAGCAATTTCGTGAAGACCTTGAAGGATCAAGCCCACATTTTTTGGAGAACCCAAGCTTAGAGAGTTTGGATCTTTTTATTTGTTTTCATTTTAGGCACACAGGGCAGAAGACCTTGGAAAAGCGATCAAAGGAGCGAGGATTTGCAAAAAGGTTAGAATTTTCTAACCACCTAGACTTCGTAACTCTACTTCTACTTATTTGAATATTTTCTTCTTTCATCTTCCATTAGTAATTTAGGGTTTCATCCGAGCAGTATGCGATGAAATTGAAACCTAGATGAAGGAAAGTGTTTGAAGAAGAGTCTCTGATTTCTTTTCTTTTTCTTTTTAATTTTTCTCTTGGATTATAGCATTTTTTCTTCTTCCTTTTGGTAGGTAGGGCCTCTCTGGAATCGGTTGGGGAAATAGTTGGCCTTCACCGATGTAGTGGGAGGATCTAGATCCCCTAATAGAGAGAATCACCCTTATCGGTTGAGAAAGGGTACATTCCAATCTCGAAAAGAGAGGGGAGAGAATATTTTGATAAATTTCATTTGTTTTTTTCAAAACTTTAATAAAAAAATAGTTTACCTTCATTTTTGACGGACAATTTGGGGTACCTAACACCTTCTCCAAACTATGAACGAACCCGCAAAGCCATTGACCTTGGATCGCGGATCCAAAGTATTTTATTTTATTATGTATTGGGTGACTAACCAGTAACCACACCAAAAATCACATGGTTGGTGGCGACTCTATTTTCATTTTCACTTTAGGACGAAAGCACTAGTGTGAGGGTGAAAACTCCCGAGCCGGCTATCACACGGTTATCTTTACAAAGACTGAAGTGAATGGTGTCCAAGGACTTGAAAGGGCCTCCAGTGATGACTAATGAGCTTGTAGAAACTGATGATAGGAGGGTACTACTATAAAAAGGAGGTTCTCATTACTATTTGCACGAGTTGTGGAATGTCATCTTCAAATGTAGAGATAAATGTGGTAGAATGGGTCTCAATAAGGCCGATATCACTAGGATGACAGTTTGCCAGGCAAACTTATAAGCTGCCTTG
Organism: Tetracentron sinense; assembly: GCA_015143295.1. NCBI lineage: Eukaryota > Viridiplantae > Streptophyta > Magnoliopsida > Trochodendrales > Trochodendraceae > Tetracentron > Tetracentron sinense. Next base: position 35,613,093 of record CM026556.1, read on the forward strand.
TTTCCCTATTGGTAGCATAGTTACTAGAGCGAGAAGTAAAAATGAGACGAAGCAAAAGCAAGTAGTAGGAAGCAAGACTCAAAAAATCATTGGGAAATGTGAAATGAGAAAGAAATGTGATAGAATGGGTCTCAATAAGGCTGATATCACTAGGATGACTGTTTGCCTGCCTTGTTTCCCTCTTGGTAGCATAGTTACTAGAGCGAGAAGCAAAAATGAGGCAAAGCGAAATCAAGAAGCATGAAGCAAGGCTCAAAAAATCATTACGAAATGGGAAGTGAGATATGATATGGGCCACCTCATTCTCCTTGCATTAGTATAGGGGCCATGCCTAATATTTTTCCTTGTATAAGATAGTTGGGACTGTGGAGAACTAGGCGCCTTAGCCTATATGGACCTTGTATGAAAATCATTAAATTTAAATCTTCTGTTCTTGGGTTGGAAGAATATAATGTAAACAACAAAATCAATTTTAAAATCTTTTAGACTTTTTTTTTAATCCAATGGTATTCGCCTACAGTTTACATTACTAGTTGTTGAGGCGCATTATATTTTATAAATCCTTTACTAAAAAGGTTACACTCCAATGATATTTGTTCAAGTCCACACCCTAGGCTATAGACTGGTCTCTTCCATCACATCCCACATGCATAGCCCTCCTTGCCCATTGAATGGGACGTGATGGAAGCAAGCCTAGGTAGCAAGATTCTTGGGAAGCGATCTTCCCACTCTGTACATAGCTTCCATGTAACTATGCGTGGTAGTTATGGGAGACACTCCATCTAATGTTCTTGAGCTTGTCAATCAACAAAGATACTTTTCAAGAGATATTCTTACCATTTTGGGAATCTCTCCATACAGAATGAGGTGATTTTAGATATATTGTTTCATGAGGAACTTAATCAAAGAAGACCTAACTTGAACAGGTTTGTGAAATGTATGTGTTGATATGTACTGCTCTCCCATATAATATCTTGGAAAAACTTCCAGACATCTCTTAATTGATGACAGATCTGTTTATATATGTATGTGCTGTAACTTATTTTGTAAGACGCACAATTACAGTAGTGTAGTTAAATAAATGAAAGGAATTAACAATAGGAATGTCATAATATTCAATAATATGTGATTGGTAAAGTCAGAAGATTTAGATGGTAATATTACACTACTTTTCCTTAATGATTCATAATTTCACAGTTTTAAATCCATCTGCATGCTACTGCTTGATTGCAAGTTTTAGTATGATTGAGTACTGCACATATTGACAGCCAGTACTTTGTCGTAACAGCGACGATATTGCCAGTTGTCAAAAGACAGCATTTATTACTTTGCACCCTACTTATCTGCAATGCTGCTTCTATGGAGGTAAAAGCTATTGGGGATGTTCTGAACAAGCTATTTTGGTAATACCAGAAAAAATACTGAAAAATCCGTTTCTTTGTCAGGCACTCCCTATTTTTCTTGATAGTCTGATTTCAGCTTGGGGTGCTATTCTGATTTCAGTGACTTTGATACTCTTGGTTGGAGAGGTAAGCTATCTTATATCTTGGCATGTTTATATTTGAGACAGAAGTACTGAGGCTAGGATGGTCGAACAGAGTCAACGAACAGTGGAATCTGTTAGTCTGAGCTGTGTTATACATATTGTTTGCATACACTACAGATTTATTAGAGCAAATGTTCCCATCCAATTTATGAGGTTGATTTCCTAGATTGGGAGCTATTAGAGGTGTTGCCTACTGAATTGTGGGGCTTGACACCCCCCCCCCCCCTCCCCCAAAAAAAAAATCCCTCCCCACATTTGTGGCACAGTTCGGACTGATCATTTGTCTGTCTTGAGTTGATTTCTGACATAAATAATCCTATTCTAGAAAATATAGGTTATTTATTAGTCTCGCCTATTTTTTTCCTAGTTTCAAGTGAGAATATGTATCAGGCTGATTGTCAACCTCCTTAAACTGCTTTAGTGCACACTAACTAGCTATATGCATTTCTCTCAACAGATCATACCACAATCTGTTTGTTCCCGGCATGGTTTGGCAATCGGTGCAACAATGGCTCCATTTGTCCGCGTTCTTGTTTGGATATGCTATCCTGTTGCATATCCAATAAGCAAGGTGATCTTTTGGTTCAGCACTGTTGCTATTACATTCCTCCACTTGAGCAAAATAGTTTGTTTCTTATATTTAACAAGTAGTTTTCTTGACTATCCATATTTTCTGTAATTTTCCAGCTATTGGACTATATGTTGGGGAGTGGACATGTATCCCTTTTCCGTAGAGCTGAGCTGAAAACACTTGTTAATTTTCATGGTAATGAGGTGTGTATTTTCATGGTAATAGAGGGATATCATATTTCTGTATCTGTATCCTCAGTCCTCACTAATGATTTAGGTTAGTGATGCAGAGTTGCTGCTGTTCGGGCATTTTTATTATGTTCTTTTTCTTTTTTGTATAGAAATATGCGTTTTATCTTCATGGGTCCTACTAATGAAATTGGGTTCAATATTTGACGTGTTATTTCCTCTTTGATGAAGCTTTCTCGATAGCTTTTATTGTGTGAATAGTATCGAATTTTATTTCATGGAGTTTTCTGCTCCATTTTGTTTTATGCTGCCAACATCATACTCCAATTTACTTGTAAGCAGGCTGGAAAAGGTGGAGAACTGACACATGATGAGACCACGATCATTGCGGGAGCACTTGAGCTCACTGAGAAAACAGCTATGGATGCCATGACTCCTATATCTGAAACTTTTACAATTGATATTAATGCCAAACTGGATAGGTATGATAGGTATTTGCAAAGGTTGAATGCAGTTAAATCACTTTTTATGGGTCTTTGTAATGAGATGTATTACAAACTTGTCATTACACAGGGATTTGATGAAGCTACTTTTGGAGAATGGGCATAGCAGAGTGCCAGTTTATTATGAGCAACCTACAAACATTATTGGACTTGTTCTGGTAATTATTTATTGATTTCCTTCTGTTCATTCTTAATGATGACTAAAAAATTTGTCTTTTTCATTCTATATGATGAACCTGCTAATTGACTTTACTTCATAAATAAGTTAGAAGCTCTTTCTCATTCTCCATATGTAATAAAGTGCCCAGCCTTATCTTTTATATTTTGCTCTACCTGCATGTGAAATCTTATCAGGTCCCTCTTGATGAAATAGTTGTTTTCAAAGTCTTAAAAGGTGAAGGCGCTTCACTTGCCTAAATCATGAGGCATAAGCTTCATGAGCACCTGCTTTAATGGATAAATAAAAGAGGGAGTATGAAAATTTTGAAGTTTCAAATTTCAAAACGTTAGATTTAAGATTAAAAAAGTTCTCTCTGTAGTTCTATGCTCCTAATTTCAAGTTATCACTTCCAGTTAAAATCTAAACAAAGAAAAAGGAGATTTTCTTAAAAGAAAAGGAAAAGATGGTTTTGTGTACTTGAAGCCCGAAACAAGTATGTCATCATCACATGAATGAAAATGAGCAAGGATTTTCCGCCGACTAAATATGGTCATATGTTCAAATGCATTTCGCAAACCAAACACCATGATAGTTGATAGGTCCTTCCCCCCCCCCGCTTCTAAATAATCTATAATCTATATTTTCTTTAGCTTTCCCAAAAATCAGTGATTCCTTCCGATGGTTGCAGAGTTATCATGTTATCTCCGTTTCTGGCTCTAGGAGCACTAAAACCTTTGTTTTTCTTTCTTATTTGTTACATCAATTAATCAAACATGGTTGGGTGATTCATAACATAGAGTGCAGAGAGAGGAAAAAAGGCTAAAAAGAATTAAATTTTTTGGAATTACAAATATATCTTATCATTACCCACCACATACATTTTTTTTTTATCGATATTACCCACCACATACATGAGGCACATTACTCAAACTTCAGGCATTAATGGAAGTGTAATATTTGGGAGGCCTACACTTCTTTTAACACCTCAGCACACGAGGAGTAAGCCTCGTTTGCTTATCTAATTTTTTGATGCTCCTCAGGACGTTTTGGAGGCATCTCGTCCTGAGGCAAGTCTCAAGGCTTAAGCTTCACATGCCTATGTAATGACTGATTCTGATATCATGCACATAAAGGGAAAAGGCAAAAAAGAAATATGAGGTTAAGTGTAAAGCTGATGTAGATGTGCATACCTTGGTGTGTGGTTATCACACAACTATGTTTATTTTGGGCAATGATGCCAAAGAGAAAATCTATACACTACGTATTTTATATGTGAACATGTTGATATTTGATAGAATTTCCCATGGCATCCTTGGCCAATTTAATTGTCATGTCAGTTGCATAGTTACCAAGTCAGGGTTCGGGATTAATTCGTCTAAGAAAAAGTTATGAAAAAATCGCCAAATTTTGGAAAATTCGGAAATAAATCGGGAAAAGGTCGGGTAAGAAATGAAAAAAATATAAAATAAGATTACTAATTATGAAAGGTATAAACAAATATATTTCATATATTAGATATTTATTCAGGACTTTTTCAAAAAAATTGTGAATAATTCATATTTAATTCTCGAAATTCACACTTTTTGAAAAGTCACTATTTTTCCAAAACTCACAAATACCTCGTGAATTAACCGTTCGATGAAAAAGTTGGGTATTATTTGAGAGTTTTTTTAAAAATCGGAGAACTTGGTAACTATGGTCAGTTGTTAGTGGGTTCTATTCAATTTAATTACTATGGATGGGTATTCTTGGGACCTATTCAGATTGTAAAATTTATAGAAGGGCAAGTTGTTGCAGTCGGTTGGCAAAACTTAAAATGAGGCTTGGGGAGTTTGACATCCCACTAAGAGATTAGAATGCTGATCAGAGACTCAATTTCATCAGAGTCAATCTCTAATAGGAGTTGGGCAGGAGGGTTACTTGAGCTCACATTATTCAATGAAGAAAATTGACTAGTGTTTGAAAAATATTTATTTGGTGAAAACTAATCTGATTTGACTTAATTTTGTGGTTATACTAACACCAATACTGGCTACTATCAGTTGGAAATAGGCCTATCTTATGGGACTAGAGTATGGATTTACAAAATTTTGGTCCATGCCTCCCATTTGAGTACTATGGTTCAGCAGGCATAAACAATTCATTTATTTTTGTTTTCCATGGACTTATTTTTTATTATTTTAGATTAATTTTATTCGTTTATCCCTTTAGACTTATGTTTGTGTTTTTGTTACTATATATTTCTTGTGGTAACATTCTCCCTATATTTGTCATAAATTGTAGGTCAAAAATTTATTAACCATCCATCCGGCAGATAAGGTGCCTGTTAAGAATGTTACGATTCGCAGGATCCCAAGGTATGCTATCTTGATCAAGGGAAGTTATTTTTGCATGCTAAACTTAACTATAGATCTAAAACGTCTACTAGTGTTGGATTTAAATTAAAATCTTGTAAAGATAAAACTTCATCCCAAATTAAACTTCAGCCTTTATGTTTTTTTCCCCCTCTTCATTCGTTCTTGGCTATATATTGTCATTGTTTTACTTTATTTCATGTTCATCGGTCTGAGTATGCAGTTTTCTTGTCCTTCTCTAAATCTGTTTTACACCATAGTATTCCATCCTTTTGTTTCTTTTCTATGAGCCTATATTTATATGCTACTTCCATTCTACTTATGGTTTGATTTTCAATATGCTCCTGTTTTTGCGTTTTGAAGTTCTTTAGGCCTGAAATTATGTTTCTGGTCTGGGAGGGGCTACCACTTTAGCAGCAGCTAGTACTTGCTGTTGCTAAAGGGTAAAAATGGATTTAAAACTTTGGACAATCCTTCTCCTTCTAAACCCTAAAATAAATTGTAAGTGAAATAGTTTTATTTTAGGGTTTAGAAAGATTTGCAACTCCAGAAGGCATTAAATGGTTTCCTTGATCCATTCTGTTCTTTTCATTTTCTCTTTTTCAAAGGGAGCCTATTGTGTCTGAGCACTCAGGCCCATGGCATTGGTCCTTAAGCACAATGTATAGGAATGTGGCACATGTAAAGTGGTTCAGGACCCACCACAAAATGGCTCCTCATAAGTATTAACAGGGCCAAAAATAGCATGATTGGATATTCTTGGACCATCTGATTTGTAGACTTCTTTTTTGCAGTTTGACTAAAATATTTACACCATAACTGATTGAAAAATATATTTTCACCATCCACTGGAATAGAAAAATATCAGACAGCTCAAAATATCCGATAATGCAGATTTTTGGTCCTATAAATATTGTTGGTGGGACCCATTAGAGGTCAGGTTTTGACCCTGTGTTGCCTGCCACTTATGCATAATATAATGCTTAAGAATAGTCTGAGTACGTGGACTGAGATTTCCCCATTTTCTAAAGTGTTATTTATGTTGGTAGGAATGGATAGCCCTGAGGGATAGGAACTGAGTTAGAAGAAACTAGTGCTTGACCTTGAGACGAAACATATAGGGAGAGAATCTGTTAGTATAGATGTGGGGTGAAGAATCACACTCTAAGTTTGATGCTAACCTCCTCTCTACCCTCAAACAGAGGGCAAGTGGAAGAAGTTTGATGGATCCAAATGGTATTCTTTTGGATGTTCAAATTTTGAGCTAGAATGAGTCACTGACCAATTTTGAGACCAACTAAAATTCTTTAAAAAAAATTCACGAGAGATGTTACTTGTGTGGTTGATATCAATTATTCTAATGGGAAAGAATTGACCCGAATTTCTTCCAGGATTACCTTTTCAATTATGTGCTAACTATGTTTAAAAGCTTCCTCTTCATAATGAATGAACAGCCACAAGTTTGAAAATATGAATTAGGGGAAGTACACAAACAACTTAAGTATGTAAAGTTTTAGTGTGGACAGTTTTGTATAATTATTATAAAGCTTTTGTTTATGTAGTATGGCAGCTTTATGTTTTAACATAGAAGTTAAAAAACTTTCACCCCTGTAGGTCATTTGAGATTTAGATTAATTTTACACAGCAATTTTAATTCAGTTTTGGTTTTCAAAGTTTATCATATTTCAAATTTTCATTTTTGTTGCAATGATATCATCTGAGCATACTGTTAAGACTTAAGAGGTAGAACCTACTATATCTCTAGCATATGAACACTGTCCAATTGTTCACAATATTTCGTATGAAGTGAATGACATTCCATTGTCTAGTCTAGCAAATGAACACTACCTACATCTTGCTATGTGGCTTAAGGAAAAAAAACTTACTTTACATCTTCTAATATATATTCTCGTCCTACACTTCAAAGTTTTGTAACTGTTGCTTATCGTCCTTAATCCAACATTTAAGTCACATAGGGCCACCCTTTCTTATTGTGTAACCACACTTATGATATTACAACAGATCCGTTATTATTATTATTATTTTTGATCGGTAATCAAAGATTATATTATCAAAAAGATTTACATAAGCAACATGGTAGGAGAAGAGTTTACAAGCACATAAACTCAGGAAAGAAGGAATCAAAGTAATACAAATATCCCTCTAGACTGAGAGCAAGAACCAGCAATTGCTCAACTAAAAATGAAAACTCTGCACCTCTCCCAGATCTTCCCCTACTTGCCAATTAAAACACTACTCCAAGGCTAGTAGTTTGATGCGAGAGCAGATCCATTATTATTACGATAGACTTCCTGAGAGTAATTATTTAGGAGGACCAAATGAAGTGAAATATTCTTTTATTATCGAGTTGTTGAATGACCAAAATCACTGACTCTACAAGTTGTTTCTCATCAGCTTGTCATTCCATGATTTCCCTCTGGGCTTAAAATAATGGAATTTTCTTTACTCTAATTATTATTAATTGGTTGGTGAACCATCATTGAGCTCCTATAATGAATTCTAGGGACCCTTTGGTTTTATTGTGGGAAAGTTGGTGCCAATTACTTTCATCTGTATAGGTCATCGGACCATGAGCTGCTTTTGAGTGGGGCAGTCAAAATCATTGTCTTCTCATCTTCTTGGAAGCTGGAAATAGGATTCCTAAAAAAGGAGGGTGAATCTCGAGCAATTAAACACCAATTTTCTTTACCTATTGACTAGATCATTTTTATTGGATTTTTGTGGAGTTGTCAAGCACATTTAAGATGTATCTTATTGTTTTTTTTTAGTGTTCTCCATGCCTATATAAAAATGTTTTACAGTATGAATTATGATCCTTACTGAACTTGATATACCGGGCCTGGTGACATGGCCCATGGCCAAATATCAATCTGATCAGACTGCCTAGGGAATTCTGATCAGGCTGATTTTTAGCCATGCTTAACTCCACTGCAAATACTTTTTTGGTGGGCTCAAATATCGATTCTGTTTGACAGTATGGACTATGCAGGATTAAAAACATGAAGGATGATTTCTGCTGCTTGTTTCCTGTCTTCAACTTTTGTTAAGATTTGAACTGATTTGTTAAAAAGAAAACAATAGGATGAGACTTAGAATTTAGGGTGATTTACTCTATACTGTTCATACACTCTCTTTTGGCACCTACTCATTCTGATAAAACAAACTCACAATCATTGTACATAATAAACTTTATGGATTGATTTTTCTACATTTGTTTGTGTGCTAGGGTTCCAGAGAACCTCCCTTTATATAATATCTTGAATGAGTTTCAAAAAGGTCACAGCCACATGGCTGTTGTCATAAGACAAAACAACAAGACGGTGGAGCAGTCAGCCAGCAAGAGCCCAGTTGATGGTACGCACCAACTTGGCACTTTCTCGATTATGAAATTGTACTATTTTTTTGGTTATATGGGAGAATTTCTTCTGATGTGAGCTGGTTTCTTTTTCTTTGTTCCAACATAGATTCAGTAAAAGACGTGAGGGTGGACATCGATGGCGAGAAGCATCCCTTGGAGAGAAGCTTAAAGAGCAAAAGATCGCTCCAAAAGTGGAAGAGTTTTCCTAGCAATGGAAAAAATTCAAGTGGGGGCACCCAGAGGAGCAAGAAGTGGGCAAGGGACATTGACGCAGACGTCCTGCAGATTGATGACAACCCACTGCCGAAGCTCACTGAAGAAGAAGAAGCTGTTGGCATAATAACAATGGAAGATGTCATTGAAGAGCTCTTGCAGGTACCGAGAGAACATTATTCATTATTTCTATTTTCTCAAGAAATTAATACATCACTTGAACTGTGGCATTGTTCTTTTGCACATGTAGGAGGAGATCTTTGATGAGACAGATCATCATGATGAGGGTTCATAACCTCGATGATGAGGGTTCATAACCTCGATTCTTCTGACACTGAATTTGCTACAATGTTAAATAGACTATGTTGTCGATAGTTAAGAACAAGAATTGTTCGGCATAGTCAATACAGGAGATCGGAGAGTAAAACCGATTAAAAGGTTTGTAATCAAAACAGAATACTGGGAATCTGGGGCTTATAATGAACAGTGATGTGTGGATTAGAGAATTTTCTGAGTGGAGAAGAAAAGGTAAGAATGTTGTATTCTTATGGATATTGGGAAGATCTTTAAACAGGTTGAACTGTTCAGCTTTTTTAGTGTCTTGGCCACTTCAAGCATCTTTGTTTAGATGTAATTATAGTGCCTCCCTATTTTGTGTATTTATGTAATCAATGTATGCAGGATATATATGTGCTAATGCTATGGACTATGGGTGATGATGTTGTTCCATGTCTCTCTACCAATGAAACCTTCTATCCATCCATTGAAAGTTTCCATTTTCAAGGTTCTACTTTTGCCACCCTAGCTCGAGGGGTGTGTGTTAAGCAAGGTATGTCTATATTCATGAAAAAAGTGAGTTATGCCAAATGAGACTGTCTCGTTTATGATGTGGAGCTGCTGCTTAGTCATGTTGTACTTATTGTAAAAGTAGAGAGGTGAAGCCCCAAAGGCACAAGGCCTAGTTTCTGTAAAACTTCACCTTTTTCAGCCGGAGGCAGCGCAGAAAGTAGTATACTACAGAGGAGAAACGAGGAGCAGAAGATAACTCCAACATTGCACACGGCACACCATGCTTGCAGCATGTTGTACTTGGTCTCTCCCACCCCATACTTAACAAAGAAAGTCACATCGGTTGGCTTGTGCCAGTGGCGATGTGTATAAATCCTGGGGTGTATAGGTTTCATTCCCTCGGGTGTCAGTATAGCAGTTGATAGGTCCACCTACCTACCATGTTTACCTTTTTTTTTTTAAGCTGTGCGTTTGGTTCTTTAACCCACTAACCAATGCTAACCTAACCGTACATACTCATGTACATAAACTTATGTATATACATATGGGTGCATGTAACTGCATGTAGAGATCAAAATGATTACTAATGCATGATGCATCATCAAAAAAGAAATACTACTGCATGATGGGTTGCATACACATATGGGTGCATGTAACTTCATATAGAGTTCAAAATGATTACTAATGCATGATGCATCATCAAAAAAAAAGATACTACTGCATGATGGGTTCTGTTCTAACTCCCGAAAAAAACATGTTTTATAAGCCTTTCGGAGCAGTGATTGATTAGCGGATCCCGGCATTCGGTTAGCTAGCTGATTGCCTTCCCATTTCGTCCCCATTTAATTGTGATTTAACTCGGTTAAGCTTAATCAACTTCAGATAAAGATTTTTTTAATTTTATTTTCTAAAAACTAAGGTTAAATAGGTGAACCTTTGGAGCGAGTGTCTCTTAACCACAGTTTGTGAATGTTAAAAGGGACACATAGAAGCCTGTAGAGCACGCATTCGGCTACCACTATCTATTTCCCTTTCAAGTTTCAACAATAACTGTAGTCCAGATGGAGACAACAAAGATTAGGGTTGATTAGGTCACTAAAAGGGCATTGTCGTTATTAAAATCGAGTGTTCTTGTCATAAGAATAATAATTTTTTTTTTAATTTTTGGTCAATAATAATTTTTTTTTGGTCAATACAATTATACCCAATAATAATTATTTTCTTGGGTATAATTGTATAAAGGAATGATCATTTTTAGCTCTCTGAGGCAATATCAAGAAGCGTGTATAAATAAATGTTACACCAAGTCAACATACATAGATAGCCCATGCACTCTGCCAAATGTACTAGATTTGGTCATGAGGTTCCCATTCCATAGGGAAAGCATAACTACCAACAACCAACTCCTCATAAGACTCAACTGTCAGCTTGCTAAGCTCACCCGCTCATACCAAAACTCAGATGCTCTCAAATTATTCAACCAAATTCATTCATCCTATCACCTCAAACCTGACCACTACACCCTCTCTACCACCCTCACTGCTTGCGCCAACCTCCGCGACACTGCGGCCGGAGATCAGCTCCATGCCCACGCCATCCGGGCGGGTTTCAAAGCCTTCCCCCATGTCGGAAACACGCTCCTTTCCCTCTATGCAAAAGCAGAGGACTTAAATTCTGTGAACCGAGTGTTCAGTGAAATTGCCACCCCAGATGTCTACTCGTGGACGACTGTACTGTCATTTTATACAAAGTTGGGACATATCGATTATGCTTGGCACCTTTTTGATCTAATGCCTCAGAGGAATGTTGCAGTCTGGAATGCAATAATCACAGGTTGTGTAGAGAATGGGTATGGAGGAATTGCTTTTGATATGTTTCAGGAAATGCACGAATCGGGCATGAGACATGATAATTACACTTTCGCAAGTGTTCTGAGCTTGTGTTGTTCGACGGAGCTACTGGGTTTTGGGAGGCAGGTGCATTCATTGGTTATCAGAACTGGGTTTTTGGTTAGAGTTTCTGTGGTTAATGCTCTGCTCACAATGTATTTCAATTGTGGAATTGTTAGGGATGCATATGAAGTATTTGAAGAAGCTGAAGCCACAATGCATGATCAGATTACTTTTAATGCAATGATAGCAGGATTAGTGAGCAGGGGAAGAGATGTTGAGGCTTTGATCATGTTCAGGGAGATGCAAGAAGCTTGTCTTGAACCCACTACACTGACTTTCGTCAGCATTCTGAGCTCATGTCCATCCGCAAGAATCGGCCATCAAGTGCATGCTCAAGCTATCAAGATGGGTTTTGAAGCTTGTACCTCTGTGAGCAATGCGGCAATAACCATGTACTCTAATTGTGGGGATTTGGGAGCTGCTCACATGGTTTTTGACAGATTGGAGGAGAAGGACCTCGTCTCGTGGAACACTATGATTACAGGTTATACTCAAGGGAATAATTTTAGATCAGCCATCTTGGCCTACTTGCAAATGCAGTGGGCAGGGGTTGAACCAGACGACTTCACAGTCGGAAGTCTGTTAGCTTACTCAGAATTCGTAGGGATAGTTGAGATGATTCAAGCACTGGTGACTAAGAATGGGCTTGTCTTGAGTATTCAAGTGAACAATGCATTGGTTTCTGCATTCTGCAAGCATGGTAAGATAGAACATGCTTATCGAATCTTTGGTGATATGTCTAAAAGAAATTTGATCTCCTGGAATACAATTATTTCAGGCTGCCTGTTTAATGGATTGCCATTACAGGGCTTAGAGATATTCTGTGATTTGCAGATGTCTAAACTCAGGCCAGGTATGTACACCCTTAGCATTGTTTTAAGCATTTGTGCTAGCATATCGGCTTTGAGACATGGGAAACAGGCTCATGGCTACATTCTGAGATCGGGGTTTGGTTCAGAGACATCCTTGGGCAATGCCCTAGTTACAATGTATGCAAAATGTGGGGTTTTACATTGGTCCTCTAAAGTGTTCTTTGGAATGATGGAAAGAGACACAGTCTCTTGGAATGCCATGATTTCTGCTTATGCACAACATGGAGAAGGAAAAGAAGCTGTCCAGTGTTTCGAGGTAATGCAAGAATCAGGCAATGCTGAACCAGATCAGGCCACTTTCACTGCAGTTCTTTCTGCCTGCAGCCATGCAGGTTTGGTTGATGATGGCACTCGGATTTTCTCTTCCATGGTGGATGATTACCGGGTTGAGCCTGGAGTAGATCACTATTCCTGCATTATTGATCTTCTAGGTCGAGCTGGTCATCTAGATGAGGCAGAAAGACTAATAAATAGTATGCCCTTTCAAGCAGATTCCAGTATCTGGTGGGCACTGCTCAGTGCTTGTACAGCTCATGGTAATGTGAGGCTAGGAAGAATTGCAGCTGAGTTTCTTCTAGAAACTGAACCAAATAATCCGGCTGTTTATGTGCTTTTATCAAATATTAATGCAGCTGCTGGGCAATGGGAAGAAGCAGCTAATGTAAGGGAACAGATGAGCAGAACTGGGATGATGAAGCAGCCTGGGTGCAGTTGGATCAGGTCATAGAATCACAAGCACATATTCCTTATAGAAGTTGGATATTAAACTTAAGGGAGCTTGAACATGAAGAAATTCTGTAATTGATTACAGTAACACTCGGCCATCTAACATGGTCCATCAGGGTGGGAATACAATGGCCAATATCCCTAAATCCATCATCAAGGACATGTGATTGCAGGGATTAACCGATGAAAAATGGACAGATTAGAGAATAACAGCTGTCTATTCTTGACATGCCTCCAAGAAGAGTACAAGGTCACAATGGGACGGGTGATGCAATCTGAGGTGATGTAAATGACCACTTCTGCTTGGAATCTACAACAATGTTCTCCCTCATTCCGCAAGCTACAGATTCCTTGATAGCCAGAGTCTTCACAACGGACTAATCAAATCTTAGAAGAGATACGTGAAATTGCATGCTTCGCCTTACCATTCAAATCCTTAAAGATGAAAGGCCAGCATAATGGTGGGAGATTTACAGTCAAACAGGATCTATCTCCTCAACTTTATGTACAGAGAATGCAAGGAAAAACAGAGTTTGCTCCCTGTGACATCCAACACTACACACAGCAACAGCAAACTCCATCATTCCTTCCGTGTAAGTTTCAACTAGTCTTATCATCACATTCTCAGTATTATCTTCTGTTATTCAGTCTTTGCTTCATTCAGCTTCATATTATGCATTTTGACTTGCTCTTTACTCTTTTAGGCCTAGTTTCACTTCAATTGAGCACATTCTTCATTCTTTTACGTTTATGAACTCTAGCAAATGCCTAGTTAGCTTATCAGTAAAATCTGAACTGACGCATATGGACGCTCAAGTGCTCGCACACATGCATTTGTGGAACTACAACCTTGGTGCTCGGCATTTGTGGTCGTCTCTGCTAACATTTGTGGTTGGCTCGACCAAGATCTGCTACGGCATGTGGTATAACACTTGTGTAGCAAAACCAGACAACATTATTATGATGAATCTGCAATTATACAACTTTAGGTTCACGAAATTTTGCAAAATTTTTACCTCGACTTGATCTAATGCATGTCTTATTTGGACTGCCTTATTGAAAAACAAGTTAACAGATGTTTGTTAGCTAATTGATGCTTCAAATATTACAGAAGGGGGAGGGGAAATGTTTATTGTGGATCAAACATCATTAGGTAACAGCATCTAGCCTAGATGGTCCAACCCCTATCTTCACCACCATCACAACCAGCCGATAACCACCACCACCTTATCTACGTGAGGCGAGGACTCTGAGAAAAATCAGTTTGTGAACCATGAAAGCTTGCAGCTTGGAAGTCCAGGTATTAGCTATAAGCAGGGGCAGAACAAGGTGGGGGCGAGGCAGGGCTAGAGCCTCCCCTGAACTTTTGAGAGGAAAAAAAAAATTAAGCATATATATACTATATTATTTAATTTAAGAGGGCAAAGGCATGGGACAAGGGGGGCAGCTGCCCCTTGGGAACTTTTGAAAAAAGAAAAGCTAAATTTTATACTATATTATTTAATTTAATAGTGCATAGCCATGGGCAAGGGGGGCGGCTGCCAGCCTGCCTCCCTAACTTTAAAAAAACAAATAAATAATTCTTTACAAAAGGACACGGACACAAACTTGGCCCTCAAAAAAAAATTGGGGACTACACCCCCGAACCCACTGGACCAAGACTATTTTGTACCTGCCTAATCATTCTTCACAAACCCATAAAAAAGAATTAACATTGTCAATCAACCATTGCTTGCCCCCCTACAAGACAATCCTGGCTCCGCTCCTGGCTATAAGTATAAGTTTTGCATTTTGAATTAGAGGAATACTAGCGGTAATCACTTTAAATGCACAGACGCATCCACTTGACCACTTTAATTTCGCAGACACAAGCACTTGACCATGCAGCACAGTACCTGGTTTTGCTTTAACCCGTTACTTGTGCCACTGGTTAAAGCAATGGAATGGGTGCTGTGAAAACTAGTTGTTGCTTTAAATAGTTGCACAAGTAAACCGTTGAAATAAATCTAGGTATTGTATTATGCAAACAAGTGGATGTGTTGATGCATCATGCATCTGAAGCAATTACCACTAGCACTCTCCTTTGAAATATATTACTCTGTTTTTATCATCCGAACGCATGCAATTGGAACTCCAAACATTCAAGAAGCAATCACCTAGAACACTATTCTGTTACGATTTCGGCTGCATCTAAATGCACCCTTCTTAATTAAATTGGGAAGGGATCTAAACAAAATTACTATTATCATTGATAACATAAAGAATGGGAGATAGATCCAGTTCAAAGGGAAATGTTTTTCATACACTTGAAGAACTAAAATTTAAGAGAATCCTCTCTTAGTAGAAGCATACACCCTCCTCTTAACTTTGACCAATGGGAGGGCAATTACTGATACAAACTAACTTGTCTTGACATCAGCATAATCGTAGTAGGTAACCTTGATTTTTTTGTTTACTGTTCATTATCTCAATCAACAGGAGGAGCTCTATAGTATGCTGGCACAGTTACAGGGAAGAACATCTGCCTCACTCCTTCTGCCTTTATAATGGGGAAAATGATACCTGATGCACTCTGAAAAAAAAAAGGGAAGTTGTATGATAAGAATCAGAGAATCTCATTTTTCTTTGCTGAAAAGTCATGTTCAGAATAATTTACTAAAAGAAGAGAAAAAAAGAAGAAGAGAAGAACATAACCATAGACTGAACAAACCACTATCTTAGAACTACACTACTGACTACACTGAACTAGTCCTAAGATGCAATGACTCTGCATATGGGCATGCGAAGTGCTTTCCTTGTTCTCATGAAGTCATCTGACTCGAATATCATGACAAACATATCAGAGGAAAACTATGGAGGCCCATCTAAATCGTGGTAAAGGGTATCTATATCATCACTGTAAAAGGCAAAGCTAGTGCATCCATGAGTTTGCTGATTCTGACCAAATTGAGTCCATCTGTCCGTGTCATGCTCAGGAAAAACCAAAGCATGTCTGAAAACTTTTAGTAATGTTTAGAGATTAAGAAAATTAGTGCATGATCTGTGACGCTGGTGACTAACTAAATTCAACACCCAACCTTTTTATTTCTTTTAAGTTTTACCCACAAGATTCAGCACCCAAAAAACTCTGGTGACCATAAGGCATAGAGTCATATGCTTTCTCTAGGCAAGACAGTAGTAATTGATAATAAGGACATGACAAGTAAAGATAAACCATCACTACGTCTTACAGAGTCTCCTAAACTCATCAAGTATCTTCTATAACATAAGCATGACAGTCTGGACTGGACCTACAAAACACCAAACGACTAGTACTTTTTTTTCTTATTCTTTTTTTTTTGTCACAGACTTTACTATGCAACATTGTCAAATTAAAGTCTCCTAGACTCATCAACTATCTTCCAGAATATAAGCATATACAATCTGGACTGTGCGTACAACACACAAAACCACTAGTACTTTACTATGAAACATGGTAAAACCAGGTTCAACCAACTCAAACAGCATTACAAAAAATTTTGAGCATCAAACAAATATGCTAGACTTGATTTTGTAACTAGCAAAGATTTTTAAAAAAGAAAAGAAAAAAGAAACATCAACTAGAAGAAATAAATACTGCGAAATCTTTGAAGATACGCACCAAAATCAATCTAACTCCAATCCACAGGCGTTTGGGTGAAGGAAAGGGCAGTAATAAACGGCCAACCCCATATACAGCCACAGCAAAGAAATGGAGAACCAAGCTCAATGGGCGAGGGTTTAGACCCGAGAGTAGAGCCACTGGTCCTGTTGAGAAAAGTCCTCCAAGGCTTAAATAATCGAAGCATGCTTGGCGCATTTCCTTCCTTGCTTGATCAGGTGAAGCACAAAACACCTTGTATAGGGCACCTGCCAAGGTGTTTATTGTAGACGCCACTGGCTGCAAATAAAACCATGTCAAAGTAAGTTGATAAATATAATATGAAAATAATGTCAAAGTAAGTTAATAAATATAATATTAAAATAACCTCTAATGGATGGAAGAGTGATTTGTTGTGTCTCTGTAGTTTAATTTAGCAGTCAAAACATAATACATTAGAAGGATCACATGGCAATTTTGAGTTTTATGTGCTTTTCTTTTTTTTCTTCTTTCTGTAGATGGGTAGAATGGGAAATATTGTACTACTGGTAAAAGCTACGTTGATTATAGCTTCCAAATCTAGTGAAAATGGAAATTGCTAAAAGAAATTCTATCAACCTGACATTTCCCATATTTGCTATAATTGCCATTTTCTTTGAGGGTCCGTTCTTTTGTTGAGGCTTATAAAGTTTGACACTTTACACTTCATCATGGTTAGTTGGTAGGAAATTTGAGTAACTTTGTCAAGGTTTTTAACAAAGATTAATTCTTATCATCATGAGAGTTCAAGTCTTACCATTTTTATGAGATTTGAAATCATTCATTTTGCTACATTTAAAGTCTTACGGGAATTGCAACTCAATTGATGAAAAGCATAATACACCTGGTTTTCAAAAGAAAATGCTTATTGTCCTTTGACAAAACTTGTGAAGTGCCAGACTTTGTAAGTGGACCCTTACTAATGTCGAATCCTCTAATAATAACCATAATAAGCCATGCATCTTGTTAAGACGACTTCCACCTTCTCGATCCAAACATTATTTGGTTGCATCTTATATAATCAAGCAGTCCATATGTTCAAACCCTAAACTTTTTACTCCAGTTCTTCATTTTACACAAATAACTACAAAATTTTGTGGTAATCAGTTTTCTTGTGCCAGTGTTATATACCAGGGAGGCAGGGACTAGTATAGGAACAAACACCTGCATATAAATAGAACTTACCTTACGCAAGGTGTAAAAGGATTCGAGATATTTGCACAGTGAAGATGCATCATTCAAATCTTGCAGAGGCTTAAGAAGATTCCGTAACACGACAATATCCGACAGCGCCACCGTCATTCCTCCACCAGTTAAAGGATGACGCATGTTGAATGCATCCCCCATTAATAGGGCCCCAGGAGTGGGATGGGGAGCAGCTGGCATGCTTCTATTTGGCATTGTTCTTATGTTCCCTCTATCAATTGCCGATATAAAGGCATCATACAGCTCAGTGGGGATCTGAAACACACATATCTCTTGATTAGTCCAATGTATCAGTAATCCAAATAAATTTTAAGAAATCATGTACTCCAACTCATAGGTACCTGGGGAGCAACCACAGTCTTCAAATAGTTGGCCATTTCACCATTAGAAATAGAAGGCACCTTTTGTCCAGGTACATCAACCAAACAGCGAATCTCCGTAGTACTGATCGGATAAAATAAGATGGGTGAAGGGTCCCCTAAAACAACATGCCCATGATTTGCATATGGAAGTTGACAGTTCTCCAAAACAAGTCCAACAAAACAAGAAGGCACATCTACCTGCAGAAAATTAAACAAAATAAATTTCTCAATTAAAAGGAAAGGATGTACAGCTTAACTAGTTTAAATGTTTAATCATCAAAAACCATGGAAATAAAAAATGCCGCAACCGATATGAAACGGGCAATACATATAGGTTTCGGTAGCCCCTTCTACGATATTTATATTGATACGAAACGGGAAATATATATCATTAATTAGTTATTTATGTTTTAATTCATTGTGTAATTATAATTGTGTTTGCTACTTTGTCTCTGAGTCACTTCCTATGACTTTTTATTTGGTAAATTTGGTTCCTATAACTCATTTGAATTTTTAATAATTTAATTTGATTTTTTTATAAAGAAAAAAATTATATGTATCGTCCAAAACCGATATGTATAGGTTTTGGTTGGGATCGATACATCCTCGAAACCGTATTTTTTAATCCTCATCAATAACTAATTTACAAACCAAATGTCAACCAAGATGGATAAACAGACCCATTATCATTTGACAAGACTAAAGCAGAATCTTCACCTTTGAGTCGCAGAGAGAGCGGCGCAAATTCGAAAAACAACCATCACAAACAATTGTGAGAGGAGCATATGCTTTCAGTTCTTGACCCATCTTAGTCTTGTATTGTACCCCCTTGATGGTCCCTTTTTCTTCGAGGAGGGCTGTTACCGTCCCTTGCTCCAATCGTACACTGAGAAGAAAAAGGGGGTAAATCTAATAACCATTTCCTGGATCAGGAGAGCAGAATAATAAACCAAACAAAATGAACATCTATCATGATGGGAGAAAAGGAATACTTGGTAAGTGATGCAGCTTTCTCCCGCATCCTCTGTATGAAACGCCCATTGTGAAAGCTCCTCCCTGACACATCTGAATGGAATTTCTCCAAGGGATAAGACAGTCTAGTATCTTTCCCATCCTTGAAAAGAGCATATCCAAGCACTCTCTGAGCATCAATCTTCTCCACACAATCTGCAGTACAGATACATATAATTCACGTCACAACGAACAACTAACTGTAAGAAGAGAGCATGAAAGATTCATCAATTCGATGATTGCTAGTTCATGACAAAACAGAAACTTGTTGCATACTAAAATTCTGCACAGGGTACTAAGTTTCCACTTCATACAAGGATATTTATAAACTGTAGGAACACAAGATAACTTTCATGCCTACCCTCGAGGCCCAACTCGATTAATTTCAGGTAGCCTCCTGGCTGTAGCAGTTCGCCAACAATTCTGTCAGGCTCTGTCAAGTCTCTTTCAATCACATGTACTCGGCGTCCCTCCTGCAATCAGTAGCAAAAACTAAGGTTGCAGTTGAAGTTCTTTGCATTCCTAAGTACTAATAACAAATACAGAAATCAGGCCATGTCTTCTTGAAATCCACTATGATGATTGTTCTGTGTCCAATAATCAAGAGGAACTAATTGAAGACCCTGTTTTAGAAGTTTCAAGTTGATTGTGTCCCAGAACTGTTAATAGCTTCTCTTTTCAATAAACAAGATTCAGCAAAAAAACATTGAGTGCAAGAATGTGCATCAGATGATGAAATATTGCTTACTCAACGCAACTCAAAGCTTGTCGCAATGAAGATCCAAGTTTGTGGTTTAAGACCATATTCTCTTTTTCTAAATCAAACTCTCTATTACAATCAATAGAAGCTCATAAGGATTGGTCAGACTTGAAAGATAGCAAGAGTTTCAAATAGAGATATCAAGCCTAGAGGAGTGACCAAACTACAAACACCATTCTCTATCCGATTCCTTTAATAAAATGGTTAAATTCCTAATTCAACTCATTCAAAACCTAACATTCTGCTTCCAACAGCTCAATTAGGTGCCCGGCCATTCATATACTTCAGTGTTGTCAGAACCGAACTGGACCGGACCGGCAGATGGAACCAGGAACCGGCCCCCACGCCGGTTCCCAAAACCCTCAAAACTGGTATTCGTTAAGAACTGGTCAAAAAGAACCGGTGGTAGGTCCGGTTAGGAACTAGCTGGAACCGATCAGAACCGGGACAAATTAGGGGAAAATGAAAAAAAATGATTTTTTTTGTAAAAAGTACACAGTCAAACCGAGAACCGGCCACTCTACCAGTTCGATGCCCAGTCCGGTTTTGACAACACTGGAATAACTACATCAACAACCTAAGGAAAACTTTGCAAATATGACTCCACAGGTGCAACTGAGCTGAGCTGAATTGGGCCGAGTAGTAGGTGTTTAGGCTCGGCTCATTAAGTTTTCAAGTTCAGCTCGAGCTTCACTAGTCTTGTTCAAGCCCCCCCACTCATGAACAAACCTATTAGATCGAGCTTGCCTATGCTTTATATACTATATACTATAGAATAGGATGCCTAGGTGACATCCTCTTTGATCTTCATTTTAAGATTTGTGATACCACATCATCACATAGTGGGAGCCATAAATACCCTCTCTTAACTTCTCATTTTCTCTCTCCATTATTAACTATCTCCCATATCCCAACAGATTCTTCTACTCAACAAAGACCTCCTCTCTCTCCCAGAGTCCCAATTCCACTTAAGTGAGACTCATAAATACCTTAATATATAGATCTCTTCGTGAAATAATTATTTCACATATTATTTGTAACTCATTATAATTTTGTAATTCTTTTGTAATTTTTTTAAAAAAATTGTTCACACCCGTGCATCTCACGGGTCTCTGCTAGTGTTTATCTAAACGAACTGAGTTTGAGCTCATTTACTTTGCTTGTTCCCTTTTATACTTTTTAGATCAAATGTTCCTTTTTTCTAATATTTGATCAACGTATCATATCAAATCTTAAAACATGTGTATTATCTTAAATACTTAATATACTTAAATACATATTTAACTCAATTATTATCTTAACATACTTAAATATACATATAATAATAAATGTTTAACTATTTATTGAAATATTAATTAGTCAAAGTACATGCATGTTCGAGCTCGCAGCTCGTTAGAGCTTGGAATTAAGCTCAAGCTTATTGCGTTTATTAGATTGATGCAGCTCTTACCAAGCCGAACTGGAGTTTTTTGCGAGCTCAGTTCGTTGACCCGTCCTAATTATGAGATCATGAGTTCTGATGGACATATTTAATAGTGGTTGGAGAAATAAATCAAGGGATTTATTCTCATGGGGAGCTCTGCATCATGCGGAGCTCCTTTTTACACTACCGGGTGGCAAAAGTGTAATTATGCATAATTACACTTTTGCCACCCGATAGTGTAAAAAGAAGCTCCGCATAATTACACTTTTGCCACTTGGTAGTGTAAAAAGGAGCTCCGCATGATGCAGAGCTCTGCAGGATATTTAAACCGATAAATCAAAGAACACATCCTTAATAGAAAATCCATAGGATACTCGGAAAGGCCCTTAAGGGTATGTTCTTTTGGTAGAACTTTTAAAGTCTAAAACTTCCATTATGTTATGCATTCTTTTACTTAAGGTCTGGAACTTGATTATTTCATGAAGTACAAAAGTTCTACAAATATAAAAATTTTAAGTTCTACCAAAAAATTCGGATATTTTAAGTTTTATATTTGAAGAAATTTTGCACTTTGTGAAATAATAAAGTTTTTATCTTTTGGTGAAATTTTTAAAGTCTAAAATTTTCATTGTTTCATGCGGTTTGAAACTTTATTATTTCATCAAGGACAAAAGTTCTACAAATATGAAACTTTAAAGTTCTAGCAAAAAAAATTGGATCTTTTAAGTTCATTATTTGTAGAAATGTTGCACTTCGTATAATAATAAAATTTCATATATTAAGTAAAAGAATATGAAATAATGAAATTTCTAGACTTTAAAAGTTCCACCAAAAGATCGAGGGGACATGCCAACAAAAATACTTTGTAAAATCACTCTAACCATTCGGCGTATGTTTACCTAACCCAAATAAATCAACCAAACACCTTAAAACCATGAAAAAAAAAACTAGGAAACCTGATTTCACCATCTCCTTTATCAGAAAAATTCAGAAAATTAAAGAAATTAAAATGGAAAAAAAAAAAAAAAGATCACCTTGCCGAGTGTGTGAGCAAGAGCTGCACCAGCGACGCCGGCTCCGACGATGATGATGTCGGTATCGTCGCTGTGCTCAAGTCTGCATTCTCCATTTGAAGGGCTCTTTGCGCATTCATCTGGGATCTTGACCGAAGCTCTGTCCTTAGTCTTTCCACGCGAATTATAAAAGAAAACAAAGCCCAACAGAGAAGCTACGATTCCTCCAAAGATATACTGATAGACCATCTTCGAACAAATGAAATGAAATAATTGAGATGGAGAAGACGAAAGCCTTTTTCTTCTTTAACGTTTGAAAAATATTTCACCAGAACTTGAGACTTCCTAGCCTTTTATAGCGAGCAAATAACTTTTTTAGTTATTTGCTTCCTTCCTTCCTTTTTTCGGTTAAAAAAGTGTCAAGGACAAACAACCGCTCGTCTCCAAAAGTATTTTTTTTAGTTAAAGTACCTAACGTGCGCCCACCGTGTGAAATGCTTAAACTGCGCACGCGCTATAATTCATTGAGAATCTGAGATGCACTAACGTGTAAGATTTTGTTTTTTTGGGGGTAACACTAATGTGTAAGATTATACAAATAAAAAATTTGTGTAAATCTTGCGAAACGGCCTATCCTCAACATGAACCTTACATTTTTGTTTCATCACTCGAGTAAAGTCGAGATTAACTATGAAGAAGAGCTTGGTTGAAGAGAAATTCAAGACAACCTACAAAAAAAAACTTGTGGAAGATGTAATTTGAAAATTACAAATATAAAAAAGGAATTTTTGTTAACTAATTTTTTTTCTCTATAATTCTCAAAAATATTTTTATCAAAACATATTTTGGATTGTTTTAGTTATCTTCTTAATTAGAGCTCTCGTTCATGGTTTATCTCTTAAAAGTTATTCTATTTAGCTTGTTGTATGTACGTATACTTATTCTGTTCTTATCATTTTTATTCAATTTTAGCTTTTAACTTACGCTAATTTACTATATTATTATTAATTTTCATTGAATATATCCAAACTATATCTATCTCAATCATAATGCAGCTCTCTTATTTTATATCATATTTGATTTGTTCTTAAAATTCTCTTCGTAGTCATTTTATTTTTTTAAAGAAATTTATTCATTCATCTACATTCTCATGTTGATCTTATTTTTTTTCTTTAATTTTTATTCATCAATCTTAATATCTCCATTTCTCCAAATTAGGATGTGCTTGTTTATATACAAACTATTTATTTGTATATGAATTCCATTGGAGTGATTCCCTCGACAATCCTTACCAGAAAGGAGTGGTGATGAATAGTCGACAATATAAACGAGATAGAATCTTAGAGCATTTTGCAAAAACGTTACATCAACTTTTATTTAATAATTTAATATTAGAAACTTTTTCCTGTCAGCATCCAACGGTGTCAAGAACTCAAGATAGGATATATTACACTAACACGCTGCTTGATGCACCGTTAAATCACTCCTTAAGGTGCCGATACTCTGTTGCTCTGGTGGATATCGTAACGCGTAGTTTGTAGTTTAGGCATTTAATTTGAGTTCGACACTTAGCGACCAAGTCGGTGGACCAGCCCTTTTTGAAATGAAGTTAATCTTTTGCAAAAAAAAAAAAAACCAGACATGCACATGCAAATGTAAAGACTGTTGAATGCTTTAACAACAATACGGTGCTCCAGGCAACACTAGATCATTCCTGAACGAGGGACCTTTTCATTTTGGAAAATGCTAGTCACACTGCAAAGGGTCGAGACCACGTGTAGACGGTGCGTGTAATGCATGAATCTTAAAATTTTAAAAATAGATTTAATAAAATTTTAAGATATGTACCTCACAAAGCACCGTCTCGGCCTTTTGCTATTAAAGTAGCTACTTTCATTTTTGCAGCCATTGATTGCATTTATGGAGAAAAACGAAAACACGTAATTAGTGGATGAGCTGTACGTGAGACCGTGACATCTTCTATACTGGCTGTACACGTGGCACCCGCCCGGCTGTGTGTGTGTGGTGGTGCGGAGCAAAGTAATGATCTTGGCCACTTGGATTTTTATTTTCTCTTGGCAATAGGATCAGAAGAGCTATTATTTAAATAAAATTAATTATAGTTTTAATTTTTTTATTTTATATATAAGGAAAATTAATTTTTTTGGCAAAATACATGGGCTTCTATTATCACCATGTGTCCTTTTTTAACACATACTAACTTTGGTTAAGATTCACTCACCCTTAAGGTTCATCCGTCTAACCTTGGTATTTAGAAAAAAAATATTAAACTTAAGTTGATTAAGCTTAACCATAATTAAAAGGAGGATCTACTAGCTGTCATGTGTCCCTTTTAATGCTAACTAATTGTGATTAAGATTCACTCATCCCAAGGTTAATCTTGGTTTTTATAAGAATAAAAAATATTAATCTTAATTTGATTAAATTTAACCACAATTAAAAAGAGATGTACAGAGCGCGTCCAAATTTAAGGTCCATTAACTCATAATTTGGGCGGGAGGCGGGCAATTTTTTTTTTATATATATATATAATTTTTTTTAAATCTACCTAAAAATTGAAGGATTCCCCAATTTTATTTATATTTTTTTAGGGGGGGGGGGCACACTCCATTGGTATATATTGAGGGAAAAGATTAACTCTCGACCCGAGCGCTTGGCTCGGGCATCCACAAATGATAGGATATGTGCCGTTTTAAAGTGAAGAGTTATCAAGTGGGGAGAAGTCAAAATCATGAAGAGAAAATGAAATGACTTCTCCCCTAAATTATTGCCCGTGCCAATCATTTGTGGTTGCCTGAGCACTTGGCTCGGGCGTCCACCGAGAGCTAATTTTTTGCCCAATATTAAACTTTATCTTCCTGTACTAGTTTGAGCACGCGATTCACGTGGTGTGAGAAATCTCCCAGCACTTTTTTATGTTTTTGTTTGGGTAATAATCTCCAAGTACCTTACAAATGTATAATACAAGTCATTTCAATATTTTTTATTTGTTTATATAATTACTGGCGCACGTGAGAGAAAGGGAAAGGGGAGAGAGATTGGCAAGAGGGACTTGATAAATTAATTTGACAAAAAAAACTTTAATGAATATTTTGGATATAGAAACTTGAGGGACATTTTTAATATCTCCTATGAAAAATATTGTGAGGTATACATTGGTTATAAAAATATGACGTAGGGATATTTTAAGACGCAAAAAGTTTTATGAACTATAACAAAGAATGAGGGCGGGCAAGGCCATGGTGAGAAGTTCTTCTTTCAAAGAATGCAAGTAGTCCAGTTACATCACTAAGGTCGTCATGTGTCCCTTTTAGCACTTCTTAACTGTGGTTAAGATTCACTCACCTCTAAAGTCCATCCACTTATCCTTGGTTTTTAGAAAAAAAAAATTAGAAAGGTTATTGTATTTTAATCAAGGTTTAAAAAAATTAATATTTTTTAAAAAAAACCAAGGATAAGTGAGTGAAGTTTAGGGGTAGGTGAATCTTAACCATAATTGGAGTCTGGTTATGCCCTTGAGGTTATCATGTGTCTCTTTTGACATCCCTTAACTTTGGTTACCCCTACGTTCACCCACCTATCCTTGATTTTTAGAAAAAAAATATGAATTTTTTTTAACCTTGGGAGTAAGTGAATTTTAACCAGGGTTTAAAAATAATAATTTTTTTTTCCTAAAAACCAAGGATAAATGGGTGAACCCTAGGGGTTTCATGTCTCTCTTTTGACACCCCTTAATTGTGGTTAAGATTCACCTACCCCTAAAATTCACTCACCCTGGATTCACCCACTTATCCTTAGTTTTTAGAAAAAAATATTAATTTTTTAAAACCCTGATTAAAATTCACTAACTCGTTGGGTTTTTTTTCTTAAAAATGAAGGATAAATGGGTGAATCCTAGGGGTAGGTGTATTTTAACCATAGTTAAATAATATATAACCGTAGAGAATTTCAAGTCTACTATGGATGAGTAAGGGGTAGTATGAGAATTAAGCAAATATTTAATGAAATTTTTGTCTTATATAATAATTATGATAAGGGCAATTTGATAATTAAAAAAAATTAGTCTACGGTTTTAAAAAGGTAGCATTCTCATTATTAAGGTAACGGATAGATAGAAACCAAAATGACATTTTTGGAATTAATACAAATATCAATCAACGTTTTGAATAGAATAGAAAAATCATCTTTATATTAGTAGAGATTGATGAAGAATTATAGAGGACTGCTTCTCTTAGTTGCAGAAATCGTTATTTTTCCAAATTCTTGAGTGGGATATCCAATGCTGGCTGCTGCTACTCCTTAACAGTTTGAGAAAGAGATTAAATATGAATTGGAACTCTAATTCAACATATAATCAAAACAAATTAAGAAAAAAGACTTATGGCTATGATAGCTTCTTAATTATGGCAATGATAGTTTGGTAATTACACATATAAAGAGGGATCCATTGCATTGACGAGGAGTGCCAACCCCAATCACAACAACTTTCACAGAAGCAAGAGTAGGTGCAACACTTGTGATGTTTGATAGGTGCAACACTTGGGATGTTTGATATTTTAATAGATTAAAAAAATAAAATTTCAAGGGATGTTTGACATTTGTAGCCACCACCTTGCATCTATGGAAGAATGAGACTGGGGCTAATATTTCTGTAAATTTTTTAGAGCAATGCTCAGTGGACCCATCGGTCCGTTTCATATCTTACCCTCGTGTCCTCGTGTCCCTTTTAACATCCCTTAAACCCTGGTTAAGTTTAACTAAATTAAAACTAAGATTTTGGTTTTTTTATTTTTTGAAAAACCATGGTGATTGTAACCCTAGGGGTGACTGAATACTATCCACAGTAGGTAAGTATTTAAAATTGGGGCATGAACCAATGAGGACCTATCCTTCGGTTATAAAATGGGAACCTCGGGTACGTTCACTATTTTCCTTTTTTTTAATGTAATTTTCAAAAACTTGAAATCCTCTCAAGTTGTAACCGGACTCCTTGGAGTCCCGTTATGGCCCTGAGGTCGCCACGTGTCCCTATTGACATTCCTTAATTGTGGTTAAGATTCACCCACTCTTAGGGTTCACCCACCTATCCTTGGTTTTTTTTTAAAAAAAATATTGAAAATTTTTAACCCCTAAAAGTTAGTGAATTTTAACTTAGGGCTAAAAAAATTGACATTTTTTTTCTAAACACCAAGAATAGGTGGGTGAACCCTTGGAGTCCGGTTACAACTAATCTAATTGAGAGTATTTGTAGTCAATTTCAAAATACTAATACCAAAGTGTTTTTTTTATTCCAATTATTTGTTCAGCTGTAACTCTTTTCATAATTAATCTATAAAAGAAAACAAAATTTTCACAATTACAAGTAAGTATTTATATCAATATCAATTTTCAAGGTTATAAGAAAAAAAGGTAGGAGACACTTTTTGCCACCACAATGAAAACTAGGACCGAGTATTTCTCAAATATCAACTATTAGAGGTGGCAACACCAATTCTATGTCATTTTAATTCTAGTTAAGAAACTTTAATCCTTAATATTATACTTTTAACCTTGATTTTAAAATTAAAAAAAATAGAAAAACAATAAATATCAATCCCTTGTGATTCTTCGTTCTTCTGGCAGGGTGGGCCTGGCCTATTTTTTTTTGGGTAACCCGGACTTTTTTGATAAAGGTTTGTTGTTAGGATGACGACTCTTTTTGAAAAAGGTATGCTATTATTATTACTAGCAAAAGTCACGCGCGTTGCACGTGTGTATAGTCTAATGCACGTGAGAGAGGGGTGGGGGTGAACCCTAGAGGTGAGTGAATTTTAACCACAATTGAGGACTGTCAAAAGGGACATGTGTTAACCTGTGAGTGCAATTGATGAGAAATGGGTAGTTTGAGGTGGGTGAGTTTTAACCACAGTTAAGGAGTGTCAAAAGATGTATATGAGAAAAGGGTAGTTTAGGAATTAAGTAAAATATTAATTGAATGTTTTGTCTTAAGGGTAGTTTGGGAATTTATCAAAAATAAGTAACGGTTTGAGAAATGGGTAATTTGGTAGATTATAGATGGGAAATGGATAGTTTGAGAAGTAAGTAAAACATGAAATGAAGGATTTATAAGGTTTGTATATTGGTAGTTGGGGAATTTGAAAAAAAAATAGGCTACAGTTTAAGGGGTGGTTTGAGAATTTCCATCATTATATAGTAATTATATAGTAGAGATTATTATTATTATTATTATTATTATTACAACAATAACAGCCAAATGGTTGTCTGTTGTGGAGGTGAACAAGTCAAATAATGCACGAAACCAAAGCCATAGCCAAGTTTGAGTGATCTTGTTTTTGCCTCCGGGAGAGAAATGTAGGATCGTGGTCTGGAGCGTGGCGCACGAGGCTCTTTATAGAATTCTCTGGAAGAATCCCAACGGCCAGCCCAAAATTACTTCCAAATCCTAAAAGTAAGACATGGCTCATAATTGGAAGCTCGCATAATTTTGGGGTGGGCTAGGGCTAGGGCTTGGGCTTGGTTGATTGAAGTCCGCCCAAACCGATCATATATGTAATATAATTATTTATGATATATGCTAATTATCCCTACTGTTATAATGAGATTAGAGAAGTGAGGTTAAAATGTTTGTTGGTTTTTTTTTTTATTATTCTTAATGAGTCCTAATTTTATGGTATCTTATAGGTAGGTAGGGTGATTTTTTTTATTTTTCCTATTTCTCTACTATTATAATGAGAAAAACGGGATTAAAAGTTTGTTGCTTTTTTTCTAATATTCCTAACGAGTCCCAATTTTATGGTATTTTATAGTTAGTAAGAGTGAATTTTTCTATTTTTCCTATTTGGTCCATTACCCCATATAAAAAAAATTAAGATATTATGTTATCTAATTTTATATGAGAAAAGTTAATAGGGGTATTGAAGCAATATCATTTACTACTAACAATAATCTCTATATCTCCACAATTCCCTCAAATCCTTATCCTTATACTTTCTCATGCTCCTTTCTTGGTATCTTCCAAGGAAGAGAGACACTCTCTCTACATTGTAACTATTTTTCAAGAGAAAAAATAGAGACATTTGGTATTAGGTGGTTTTAACCCACTACTCTATTTTTTAAAGTTAAAATTCTCTCACTAGTCTCTCTTCCCACTCTCTCCCTTTCCCCTCTCTCTTTCTCGTGCATCGTACGTGCCGCCCACTATCTCTACGAATACAAAGAGGATTCTTATGTTCAAAACGTTAATTGATATTTTTGTTAATTTCAAAAATGTCCTTTCACTTCTATCTAACTATCTTCTCTATTTTTACTTCTCTTCTCTACTAATATAAAGTGGATTTCTATGTTCAAAACCTTGATTGATATTTGTATAAATTCCAAAAATGTCATTTTGACTCTTATCTATGAGACTCGATTAATGAGAATGCTATTTTTCCCAAATTGTCATTATCATAATTATGTATATGTATATAAGACAAAAAATTGATTGAATTTTTGCTTTATTCTCATACTATCCCTTACTCATTAATAGTAGACTAAAAATTCTTTACAATTATATACTTCTTCACTGTGGTTTAGATTCACTCACCCCTAGGGTCACCTACTTATCTTTGATTTTAGGAAAAAAAAAACTAACCCAAAAAGTTAGTGAATTTTAATCAGGGTTTAAAAAAATTAAAGTTTTTTTTTTTCTAGAAACCAAGGATAAATGAGTGAATTTTAGGGGTGGGTGAACTCTAGGGTAGGTGAATCTTAACCACAGTTAAAGGGTGTCAAAAGAGACACATGGAACCCAGGAGTTCACCCAATTATTCTTGGTTTTTAGAAAAATAAATATTTTTTTTTGAGCTTTGGTTAAAATTCACTAATTCCTAGGGTTAAATTTTATTTTATTTTTCTAAAAACCAAAGATAGGTGGGTGAACCCTAGGGGTGGGTGAATCATAACCACAGTTAAGGGATGTCAAAAGAGACACATGGGCAACCTCAAGGCCGTAACAGGACTCTAATGGTGGTTAAGATTCACTCACCCCTAAAATTTACCCACTTATCCTTGGTTTTTTAAAACCCTTATTAAGATTCAATAACTCTTAAGACTTTGTTGCTGAACCGCTGGATGAAGTCTCTGAGAGACTTTAATGGCTTCATTCTCAGGGCGAAGAGTGAATCTGGACCTGCCTTCTTCTTGTTCACAATATACTGATCAATAAAGTCTGATCTTAGTCCTGTCATATTTCTTATTTATCTAGAAAGTAGATTACGGAACCACCTCGCAACTACTCCTATTAGACTGTTCGGAAAAACTTTGCATAGGAGGTTATCATCAGGATTGCAGAGAGTCATGACATGCTTGAAGTTGAACAGATAGTCAACTGGATTAGTCCTTCCGTCAAACATAATGAAGTTTGGTGTCATAAACTTCTAAGAGGTGTAGGACTGGTTGATCTGATCAAAGAATGGAGAAGTTCTAACATCCAACTTCACTTGTCGAATAAATTGGTCCAAAGTACTTCCACCCGTTCCCCCGACGTGGGCACTGATCATGGCCTCCACGTCTCTGGGGGTTGAATGTCCCTTGATTTCCATAATGAGTTTGCACATATGGCTCCCGGGCAAATTGAACACCCCGTGGCTTCTCATGGGTGTACTGGAGACCTTGTGGATCATCACAAGCATACGACTCTCGTAGCTCAACATGAGCATAGTGATTTCATGGTTCAACATGAACATATTCAAGCCCTCGCGGTTCAGTACGAGCATACTAAAAATGAGGAGAGTGAGGTCTAATTGCATCACAGAGAGGAGAGAGGAGCATGGACCATCTATCGGGGTTGTCATGCAATGGTGGGGATGCTTGCTGTTCCCTTTGATCTCTCGGAGGGGATGGAAAAAGAAGTTGACGTCGAGCACCCAGCCTCGGGAAGGGCTCTCTTTAGGTATCACGTCTTGGAGACTCTGGTCGCTTGGTTCCACCTTGTGGGTCATCTTGGTTAGATGGCTACAAAGTCGGGTACCGAGGAGAGTAAGTACTGGTTCTCGAATCCAAGGGGAGCTCGAGCTTGGACTCAAAGATGTCATTTTCGTAAGCATCCAACATTTCTTGGAACGTTTGCTGGTTGTTTACTAGCTGATTCAACGTCGATTGTTGTTGTTGCAACAACACAATGATTTGGTTGGCTTGAGATATGTCTCATTCATGAGGTGATTGCCTAAATGCATTTCGTAATGCATTTCTTTCATCAAGAGCTTGCCAGGACGTTTGTCCAACTTCTGATACGGTTGGTCTAGTTATGCCTTCGACAAGAGGGATTTGAAGTCTGTCTGCCATGATGAACAAGATGTATGAAAGGTGGGGAATCGTTTAAGTTTCCAACAGACGACGCTAATTTTTGTGAGAGATTTTCTTGGAAGCTCCACGTGTCACTTGCTCTTTGAACTCGGGTTGAATGGTAGAAGGGTAAAGGTAGGATCACAGCTCGCCTTTGTTGATGCGGGTGGGGGTTCCTCCTGTCAAAATCCTCCGATGATCAAGTCAATATGCATAGAAGATGAAGTGCAAAAAACAAACTTTGAGATAGAGAATATGTGTTAGGGTCTTTGAGCTTTTCAAGTGTGGTTTTCGCAGTGGGTTTTTACATAATGGAGGGTTGAATAGTCGAGATTTAGTAGTCTTTCCTCATGCAGGTCTCGGGTATTTATAGACTCAAGTTTGGATGCCTCTTCATGCCCATCAATGACCATGCAACTTGTTTTATGATTATTACCAAATATGTTAGACAAATCTTTATGCGTATGTGTCGCACGTGTGAGCCTACTATTCCTAAGGTCGGTCTTGTGCCGAAAACGGGTTGAGATGATCAGCATTAAATGCTAAGACAGTGCTTTTCACCTAACTTCAGAATAAATAGATCGTCAAAATTTTAATATTTAAATGAAGTAAATTTTAAGTATTCCTAAGGTGGTCTCGTCCTCAATGTGAGCACGGTCTTGTCCTTATCATGGGCACGATACCTGAAATCGCTCTAATGACGACGATATCTGAAATCACCCTGATGACGACGATATTTGAAATCGCACTGAGGAACACGAGCTTATACCATAAATGAAGCACGAAAATCTCATTCATCCTTACGGGGATGAAGATTTTACTTGCCCTTGCAACATTTGCTCATTTACGAATTTTATCAATTACAATTATATAAAAGAGTATTATTATCTTCTAAAATTGAGCATATACTATTAATCTTTACTAGTGTATAATAAATATACTTAATTTTAATATTTAAATGAAATAAGTATATTTTAAATATTTTACTAAGTTAAAGCATATATATAATCGAGTCAAAATTTTAACCGAGCCAGCCAATTTAGTTGCATGCTTAAGCTCAACTCGTTAATTCTACGAGCTTGAAAATCTAGTGTAGGCTTGACTTGTTTGTAAATCAGCTCGAGTGAACTTTTAACGTCCAACATGGTTCCTTATCCACCCTTGAATGGACCAATATTTTTAGAAGCTTGCATTGGGTTTGGACATAAATTAGAACAGGAAGTTGGCATTATACAAGATGAGCCCGAGAACCAAAGTATAAAAATTATCAGATCATGCCATCCTTGGGCTACTCCGGTGGCTTGCCTTAGAACCTGTTAAATTAAGGCACACAAAAAATTAGGGTTTTGAAACTATATGCGCACCTTCTAATGTCTAAAACACTAATTTCTTATTTGCTGCATATAAGCTTCATTTAAGTAAACTATTTTTTTTTTGGTTCGAGATATACGTTTAGGCCGCAAGGTGTTAGTATCTATTCAGTTAGTGGGCGGGTGGAGAGTATATACAAACTCCCACCCTCTCGGGAATAGAACCCGGTACTCCCCCCCAAAGCAGGGAAACACTACCACCGGAACAAAGCCCTGATTTAAATAAACTATTTGATAAGCGTTTTTGGGTGTTGGCAAAAAAAAAAAAAGCGTTTTAGGGAAGGTCTCTGTTAACCCTAGACACCGAAGGACCGGGGTCCTGCCAACAACGTCTTGAACCGGAAGCCAACAGGTCAAAATTTGGACAGAACCCCAAAACCATCCACCAGCGGACGTTAGCGGGAAGCAGAAAGGGCGCGAGTGGCGCGTTGTATCATCATATTTAAAGTTGAGTCATAAAAGGAAAGCTGAAAGTTTGAGCAAAACAAATTAAGAAACAGAGAGAGAGAGAGAGATGGAGTTTGGGTGCTCTGATAGGAGCGTGTGGAGAGAGTCGCTCTCCTCTTACCAAACACGCTTGGAGTCTCTCAACAAACCTAATCTCATTTCACTCGACGATTTCTACAGTAACCAACTCCCTCTTCTCATTCGCCAAAGAAACCCTAATCCCTACATCACCACACCAGAGCTCTCCAAGCTCATGCAATGGAAGCTCACCAGAGGAAAATGGAGGTACTTTTACCATCATCTCTCTCTCTCTCTCTCTCGCGAGGAGCTAATATTTCTTCATTTCAGGCCGCGTCTTCTGGATTTCGTTTCATCTCTGGACGAAACCCTAGTGAAATCTGCCTCTAAAAAGGCTTTTGAATCTGTTCCTGATGTTTCCAAAGCTGTTTCTGAGCTTACTGTGCTGAAAGGAGTGGGGCCGGCGACTGCCTCTGCCGTTCTTGCTGCTTATTCGCCCGAGGTCACGCCGTTCATGTCCGATGAGGTGAATTTGGGGTCCGACTTTATGCTTTCTTCTATTTTTACAAATAATTTTACTTTTGGGTTTTCTGTTTTATTTCAAGTGTCTTCTTTTTTGTGGTTGGTGTATGAAAGGCTATGGTGGCGGCTCTCGGTAACTCCAAGGATTACACACTGAAACAGTATCTCTTATTCACAGAGAAACTACAAATCAAAGCAAAGGTTGGGTGCTTTTTCTCCTTATCTTCCAATTGTAAAATGTACCAATTCTAGTGTATGATATGGACATCCTTGCATTGTTGAGTTAAGTCTAAAAGATGGAGCAGCCTTTGTTTTGAGCCTATCTTTTGTTTCTACATATCTTGTTGTCTATACAATTGCTTACTCATAAAGGTCAATTGGAACAAATAATATGATTGCACGAAAGAGAAACACTGTGATTGAAAATTAAGAGGACGGTGATGCAAACTTTGACCATTGTATAAGTAATCCAGTTACTCTATATTGATTTAGTTGGGATCATAAATCTGGTGACGCAATTGATGAAACTGCATGTGATTCTCTTCCTTCTAATTGAAGTTACATATCATGTTTAATTTATTTGAATGGGAAAATGACTCTCAAGAATGGTTCCAATTCCTATAGAGGAGAGACAAAAGTACAAAATCAATTCACACCTGACATGGGACTACACCCAAGGATTAAAATAAATAGTCAAACATGAAACAAGATATGTGAAAAACCTACAACAACAAATTGCTCAGCTATGTGCTATGCTTAAGCAAGCTGGGATCTTTAGCCCTCCCAAGTCCCAATGTAACCGTTGGGAGACAAAGAAGGCAGCAGGCCCTATGGGTATTAACATAGAAATGGAAGAAGCCAACCTACTATAGAAAGGTTTCAACAACAACTCATTTTTTAGGGATAAGTACCGTTCAATCACTCAAAATAAAAAAATATCACCTAAAAGGGCATGGTTTGAAAAGTTTTACCAAATAAGGTATATATTTCAATATTACCCTTATTAGTGATTGGGTTTTATATGCATAGCTAAGGGGTAAATGTGTCAAAAGCATACCCTTTTAGGTAATAAAAATGCAAAGCATGCCTTTTTTTGATAAATATGTCAAAAGCATGCTCTTTTAGGTAATAAAAATGCAAAGCATTCCCTTTTAGGTGAAGCGCCCTTTTTTTTTTATAATTGAAAATTTGTTAAAAAGAAAAAAAATGGAAAAATATAAAACTTTGAGAAAATGAATAAAATTGTCAAACACACGAGATTTAGTGATAAATACCTAATTAGATATAAAATATGATATTAACTAGCACCCTGCAAGATGTTACACAACCATATATCATAGTTACCAAACACCCATATTATATCCGCATAATACTTTTAGGGAGGGTCGCCGTTTAAAATTGCATACTTTTGCCGTGTTACGCCCATATTGCCGTATAATACCTGATTAATACACAAATTATGTATTAAACGCGTATAATATGTGTATTTTTGCCGTGCCTTTATCGTGTTAAACGCATATTCCATATTAAATAATTGTTATTGGTTACTATCATGATTTATTTATTTATTTATAATTATTAATTATTTTTTAATTTTCCTGTTCTTTTGTCATGTTTTTGCGGTATAATACTTGTACTTCCCGAACGGATCATTACCGTATTATACCCTTACCTGTACTTGGTAACTATGCCATATATAAGTTAATAAATAATGAAAAATTACAAAATACAAATAGATAACATGTTCAATTCATGGTTAGAATCCGAAAAAATAAATAAGTTAGCAAATGTGATAGAATTACGCGATGAATTATCTAATTACCTTAGGGCTAAAGCCACATAGAAGTATAGACGGGCTCATATATATATATATATTATTTTTTTTACATGTATTAGGGTAAAAATTACATAACATAGAAGATAGAATTAAAAAAAAGTGCAACAAAGTTGTAAAAATTAGTTTTTTCTTTCTTCTAGAAAAGTAAGATACGTTTATGTAAAATAAAAAAGAAACACTGCAATACACATCTTAATTCTATTAGGAAAACAAGGAAAAGTAGGTAAAAGACAATTTTTTTTGTAAAAAAGAAAATAGTGGCCCTCAGGCCCAAAACAACACATGTTCATGGGTTTTGAGTGAAACACAAAATAATCTATAAAAAATTTAGTAAAGAAACATGATTTAATTCAAGGAGAAAAGGAAAACTTACCGGATTTGTTTTTCTTCTTATTCAACTTCTTGATGAATGATGATTGAAGCTCTAATTTGAAGATTTGAGCTCCAAAAGTTTTCATAAATGGAAATCAAATGGCGTTTTGGTTTTTGAGTTTTAAAAGATAAGGAAATGAGGAAAAAAATGGAAAGAAGTAGTTTTAGAAATCCCTTTATAGCTTAAACTCTTCAGCTGAGTGTTACCGTTATGGAGAGTAAGACTTGGGTAAGACTCAGTTGAGTATTACACTACATAACGATAACAAAAGTCTTATTTTCCTACATTAATACTGTAACAGTGTTAGTATCTTGACATGGTCTAGCATCGTTACCTAACTGTTGTTATGTAACGGGTTTTGCTAGTTTTATTTCCATTACTACACCCACACCTACACCCACTTAACTGACAAGTGCAAAATAAGACCATCCTTATTATGTATCTAAGGTATTTAAAATTTTTTATTCTAACTGCAGACCACTAATCAAACATTTTCTTTACTCTCAGTTTTCTATTGTGAAGATTGTATCTTTAGTTTTCAGCATGCATAGTTTAGATATTGCAATTTGCTTCACTTCTTAAATATGGGGTTTCTACCGCCTCACGAGAAATGAAAATCTTCCTCTATGTATTTAACACACTAGTACAACAAAGGATTATGGTGATATGAGTTTCAAATTGATTGTCAATTGCCATTTGATTGTCACGAGGTATGGCCTTTGAAATCTTTAATAAGTTCCAAATATTCAATCTAGCATCCCAAGGTATAGATGCTTATGGCGTCATGGTTTAAAATATCAGTATTGAGGTATATATCAGTAAGTCTAAAATTGGATACGAATCGAGGATACACACGGAAACTACATATTTATTATATAAATGTTGGAAGCTCATGAAAATTTAAACCTAAACTTATTTTAATGCAAAAATAACATAAAAAATGGTAGTTTGAGTCCTATAGATCCTATTTGAACTATCAATAGGAGTTTCTATTTTACATTACTTTATAAAACCGCAAATTCGTTTCGCGTCTGTGTATGAATAAATATATAAAGGTTGTATTGAGACAAATTACAACATAATCATTTAATAAAACGTTCATTTTTGGGAAACAAATGAATTAATCATCCATAGAATTCGATGATGGTGTGAATATTAATTAATCATCCATAGAATAATCTCATTTTTTTTTATTGAAAACAAATGTGTATATATATATATATATTAAAAAGAGAGAGTGAAGCATACAACTCCAGGTTCAAAAGTAACCCAAGAGGGTGCACATAAGCAAAATTGTAAAAGCAACTACAACAGAAATCTATAAAACGGAAATGTTCCCCCAAGGATCTCCACCAATTCCTCTTACAGAGCACTAAGATGAAATTAGGAGACAAGCCTGAGCTTGGATCTAGGAAATGGTCAAGGATGAGTCCTCAAACACTCTCCTATTCTTCTCTTTCCAAAGCAGGGTTTAAAAAAACGGTTTTGGATATCGTAACGGACACAGCCGAAACCGTTACGTAATGCCATTACGTAACGGTTTCAGCCGTTATTTATTTTTTCTTTTTTTGCTTAAAAAAATTCAAAAAATAGAAAAAAATAATATATATGCAATAAATGAGTAACAAGATACTTCTAAAGCCAATATGAATCTCAAAATGTAGAAGTAACGAAATTAGATGGGTCGAGGGTTGAAAGTTGAAAGATAGATAGAATCTAGTCCAGACTCCATATAGGTAGATAGTTAGATACAAACACACTTGCTAAGTACTAAAGCCACATAGAATTACGAGTTGGTTCA
Source organism: Tetracentron sinense (assembly GCA_015143295.1). Classification (NCBI taxonomy): domain Eukaryota; kingdom Viridiplantae; phylum Streptophyta; class Magnoliopsida; order Trochodendrales; family Trochodendraceae; genus Tetracentron; species Tetracentron sinense. The sequence continues at coordinate 35,651,492 of CM026556.1, forward strand.
TCATCTTCATTATCATCATTTCTATTTGGTTGAATGTAAGGCTGGTGGTAGAGAGATTCAGCCTGTTATTAACGGGTTAACTGTTTTGAGTTTTTTTTTTTTTTTAAAATCCCAAATCGCGGACGAGTCCTATGCCCGATACCGTTACGTAATGCTTGTTATGTAACGGTTTCGAGCATTACGCATTTATTTCAGAATAAACTGGTAAAGGTACAATATCAGGTATTGGAGGCCACCGAAACCGTTATGTAACGGGCGTTACGTAACAGTTTCATCGAGTTTTTTAACAATGCCAAAGAGCCCAAGCAATCGCGTCAGAAAGAAAGGCCAAATTACACCTGCCGGAAAATGAAATACTGAAAGACAACATGATAAGAAGCTCTGGAAGGATCGGGGAAAGATCTAAGGGATGCGAAGATAGGAAAAAAAATATGCCTAGGCCTAATCGGACAATGCAATAATAAGTGATTCACAGACTCCTTTGCTGCAAGGCACATGAAACATCTGTTGGCAATGCACCAACCTCTATCCATAGGATAATCTCACTTGTTTTTATCAAATAAAAATAATTAGTATATAGCTTTAAATTAATCATTTAAAGTTCAAAATATTAATTTTTAAATTTTAGAAAATAAAATAAAAAACCAAAAATTAAGGTTAACACGAAAATATGATAGATCACTCTTTATCCCACTTCATGAAAATCAATACATATCGATACAGTCAATATTTTGAACCATGCTAGCATGTGACTTTAAAATAATAGTGACCATTGCTCTTCACCTGCGCCTTTGCACTTTACATTGACATAATTGAGTGCCTTTTGCATCTCAGAATACTAATTTTATCCATGGAAACACATAATTCATTCATTAATATTCGTATAGTCTTGCTGAAAATGGTATTGGATACCCTTCCCAAATATTTGATGGAGCATACTGTTTCATCTGATCAGATGTGATATAATAGGTTGTTGAACCAGTTGAGAATTTGAAACTGGATTGAGATAAAGTAGTCCTTTTCAAGCTTTGATATTAATGCATCTTCAATTAACATATGTTGATCTCTACATTAGCTAATAATTTTACTCCATTGGAAAGATAGTCATAGGGTTTAGTTCCCTACATGCTAGTAAATTTACGCTTGTTAGTGTAGACTTCTCACCCATCAGGGGTTGGTGCAGTTGGTTAGCATCCCGGGTTTGCTCTCTTGTGGTTGTGTGTTCAATTCCCATTCCTCGACAACTTATCCTAGTGTCTGTAGGGAAAATTCTGAGTGGGTCGGTGCAGTCGTGCAGATACCCGAAGGGACTAGTCCTTGCCTCAAAGGGTTTGGGACACTCTCCGTTACCCCCCTGTTCAAAAAAAAAAAAATCTCTTGGCTCATTGTTGTTCCAATTGAGATTTTTTAAAATTAAAATACCGATCTTTAATTTCGAACTTCTTCTAGATGATTCTGGAGCAATGTCTTAATCATAATTTTCTATAACTATGGGGCCATCCACGAAGAAACAACCTCTATCTTTTTTATTTCATTCTTGTTAAAATATCTCACTTTTATCTTTGGATCTCATATATTTACATTTCTTTCACGAGCTTTGGAAACTTATCTCTCGCAGTTTGCTTTAGCCCATATATATCTTACCTCTATCTTATTTATTTTATTCTTGTTAAAATATCTCACTTTTATCTTTGGATTTTATGGAGAGCACATATTTACATTTCTTTCATGAGCCTTGGAAACTTACCTCTTGCAGTTTGCTTTAGCTCATATATATTTTTGTTGAGATGGTTGTTAAATCCTTGCGATTTGTGATTCAAATCCTATGATTTGATTCGAATCTCAAGCAAAACGATTCAAATCAGATGTGAAAGTCTTAATTGGATAAATCCCATTTGATTTGCGATTCAGATTACGATTTGCGATTCAAATCGTACGATTTTTGTGATACAGGCGATTCGAGCATGAAACCCCTTTTACGGACCAATACTTAATTTTTTTATTTTCTGAAGGTACTTTATGTCTTTTAAGAAGAGAGAAGAAATAAGAAAGTCTCTGTTACGGTCATGCCAAAACCTCTTATCTCTGTTGCTGACATGCAGTGAAACAATAAAAGTTGATCTCATACAACGTGATTATAAGAGTTTACTTTTGTTGATTTATCTTTAATGATATGAGTTTTTTTTTTTCATTTTATAGAGTTCGTTTGTGTTTTTTATAGTGTATGTAATGAAATGTTCATTACGTTCTTTTATTAATAGATATGAATGTAATCTTTTGGATAATAGATTATTCTATTATTCTGATTTATTTAGTAATTTTTTGCATTTTTTAACCAAGTTTTTTAAAAATAGATTGAATCTTACAATTTGCAATTAGAATCCCGATTTGAATCGAATCGGTCCTAAAACGATTTTATGATTCAATTACGATTTAACAACCTTTGAGACGATAGGCTATGCTATGTTTTGTAAAATTATCAAATCTTGGTAGTAGAAACACATTTGTTCTTGCATTTTGATGTAGGAAGACATCGTTCACATCAATATAATAGAGAGGTAACTCCATTAATGCGGCAATGAAAATCTATATTATGGTACCGTGTGTAGCCTTCTTCCACAAACCTCATCTTTCTTGCATTGAGATGTCTTGAATTATATCACGGTATGACGTTAGTAACACTGTTCAACATGAGTGGATGTTGCTCACATTTGACAACATCGGGCAACATCCCAAACTGAATTTGTATCTTGTTTTTGAGTTTTCCTTTTGGTTTGGTTTTCCGTTTGGGTGAGGGAATTGCTCCCTCTTGTTGGCGTGGGACTTGGTTTTGGACTCTATAAATAAGCCTGGATCTGAGTAGCTGTTTGTGAGAGAAATGTTTTCTGGAGTGCTCTGTCTATGTGCTTGGCTCTTGTGGACAGTGTGCTCTTGGTAAGTAAGAATGTGATCCTTGGGAATCTTAGTATCTCTTGGAAAGTGTGCCTTTATTTTAAAAATGATCATTGATCTTTGGGAGAGCAGGCTCTTTGCAATGTGTGACTTTGTGTTCCTCTGAGAGTGGGCTTACTCTTGTATTTTGTAACCTTCGCGAACTATGGAGGCTCTGGGATTGTCTTCACCTGTGGACGTGGTCACTCACGTGACGAAGCACATAAGTTATTGTCTTGTGTTTTTGTTATTCTCTTCACTTTATTTACGTCCTTCATGTTACATCGATCCTATGATCATGTTTGTGCCCAACATTTTAAACAAAAATGAAGCTTGGAACTTACATCTTAAACCATCAGGGTCGAGTATCTACCTGCACTGGGACCAATAAGTAAATGATCAGTTGTATTATTCCCAAGGCTCGTATTGTTCTTACATGGTATCTAGCCAAGATTCTTGAGTGATAGCGTCACGAGAAAAAGGCCATATTAAATAATAGAAGGGATGGATCACAGATTCACAGATGAGAAGCATAAAATTGTATGCAGATAGTGAAGTTTTTTCAAACTTGAGCTCTATTCAACTCTTGACTGGAAGTTAAGGAGAATCCGAGGTGGTTAGTTGGGTTCATTTGGCCAGACTGATGCTTGGACTTTGCACAGTATCTTTATCTTTTTTTAATTAGTAAGCAACGATTATGAAAAAAAGATACAGCAGTACAACACGTATAGAAATAGAGTTTACAAGCACATAAACTCAGGAAAGAATAACCAAAAGACATACAGAGATCTCCCTGGGCTGAAAGCACAGTATCGTCATCTTTAGGACAATCAACTTGATGATACTCCTTAATTTTACCTTAAGAACTAGTAATAGGATGCAAACTGCTCAGGAAGAATCAACAACTAATGATTAGATAAGGCAACATGTTGGTTGATGACCAGTTGCAGAAGGGACACTGTCATTTAACTCTACTTCTGTAAAGAAACCCCAAAGCAGTTTAAGAAAAGTGATGCCACAGGACTTCTGGTGAATGGATCAGATCAGGGAAATTCCTTTGTAAAAGACGGGGTAACGAAAGGCTTGGATAAGATGTAGCCTATAATCCAGCTTTTGGGAAAAGTGGCGCCACAGGATTTCTGGTGATTGGATCTAACATGGAAATTCCTTTTGAGGAGATGGGGTATCCAAAGGCTTGGGTAAGATGTATCACTATACTTGTACCTAGAAGCATAAGGAATGTTGATGGAGTAGAGACCAATAATTTCCCTTTAAGCTGCTCCAATTGGCATTGTTTTTTGTTCTTTTTTTTCAGTGGAGGGCTGCCCGCTCCTTGACTTCTTTGGTATGCTAAGCGTTTCATTAGTCCCATTTATCATCAATAATTATGTGAGATTCAGATTCTACTGCCAATCCAAACTTATCGGGTTTGGATCAAATATATGCTCATTTACTTCCCTAGGTTCTGGCAACTCTAACTATGTTGTATCTGCTCGGTGATCTTTTGCAGGAATTGAGTTCAGAAGGGGACTCGTTCACACCATCGGATGTAGAAAGGGCTCTGTGGAGTTCTGCTGTTGGGGCCAAGTTACTGGCATCCTCATCAAATCCAGATCTGAAAGTTAACCCAAAGAAAAATTCCAAGAGAAAGAGAAAGCCATGAGGCCAATGCTCATCAGTCGGTGACAGTACTAACTTTATGTGCTTTTTGTCTAACTTTATCACCATCTCCGCTTGTGTTGTTATACACACTTAATTCATGGAAAACAGCCATTTCCTTTTCAAGTATCTATGTATATATTTACATTCAAAGTCACCATTTCTCAGGCATAAACACTCTCATTTTCTGCAAGGTATGAACAGAGTACAGACCCTCTTTTGCAGCTTTGATTTGCTATCTTATACGTATTTCCCCAGGAAACAAGGGCTAAAAGTCCTAAAGGGAATGATCCGTTTCTCCAACATGGGAAGAGGCATGAAGTCACACCTGGCAAGGGAATGAGCACATTTCACGGGTTGGTCCCACTAGGAGATCTTCTCATCCAAGATTGGCCAGTTCATCTTGTCATAAAATCTAGTCAATTGCATATTTGAACGGTTGGGAAAAATATGGCACCATCCGGAAAAAAAAAAGTACAGAGATCAGAGAGAGACTTGCAGTAGAAGGTTTTATTGCTCTGGACAGTGAGGGGGCTTAAACCTTCAACTCGTTCAAGGTTGATGCATTTTACTTTTTGTTGTAACCCTTGGGGTCAGGATTAATACCCGAGGGTGTGACGAGGACCCACAGCCTGCCACACCAGGGAAATCTGGGAAAATCCAGCGCAAGCTGTCCCTAAAGGGGGAGTAAGAAGTCGAACCCAAGATTACATTGCTTACTTGCTTATCCCTAAAGGGGTGTGAGAAATCGAACCCCAGACTACATTGCTTACTTGCTTATCGTAAGCAAATTTGGTAAAGATCAGACACTATACAGTGATGAGACTAGGCCTGTGCAGCTCCATATCAATTAGCAGGTTCAATGAGCATAGGCATAACAAACACTGCCATGTCTGCATAAGGATCCTGGGATTGGGAATCAATGTGGGCCATAAATCTACTCCTTTAGATTTTAAATCATGGACAACGCAACGACTAGAATTGAATCTTGAACTAAGGTACAAGCCCGATGTTGTGGTCTTAGGGTATTTTTGGTACTTCACATCTCAAAAGAACTGGGGCTCCGACCTATTTCATTTCTTTTCTTGTTTTCTTTCTGTCAAAATGGACTGACTAGTGACTACCTATACCTTCCTCAAATCCATTCTCCGGAGGAGGATAGTGACATGACAACAGACCCTTCGGGTTCGGGCGAGGTTCGAAAATCTCGTAATTTTACCAATATGCCCCTGAGACACTGTTTTATCTCGACCTTGTCCGAAAAGTGCCGTTCCAAGTTCCAACGGCTACTTACAGTCCTCGGTATTTAAAAATTAAAACATCATCAGTACTCAACTGGTGCAAGACTGTTAGATAAAAGAAAGAACCTCTCTCTCTCTCTCTCTCTCTCTCTCACAGAGACGCTCAGCCAATTCACACCTTCAAGGGTTCTGAAACAAAAGAAGCTTATTCTTTATCTCTTGTGGCTCACTATGAAGAAACTCCAATCATCGCAGTTCAACAACGAAGGCGATGACGAGGTTTATGAGAAGATCGAAGCGCCAAAGTTTGTGGATTTCACCATCCCCGATCTGTCTCGTCCTGACGATAAATCCTGGTTTTGCTTGCGTGTTGGTGAGTCTTCAATCATGATTGGGTTTCAGTTCCAGTGAATGTTTCTCCTTCAATCAGATAGGAGTTCCATGATTTTGTCGCACTTTCATGTATATGTTTTGCTTCTACTTGTGATTATTTGAAGCTCTGATCGATGCATGACTCTCATTTAGTCAAATTTTAGCTTGACTCATGTCTCTTATGTTCCCCTTGCTTCTAATTAAATGGCCATTTTTGGTTTATCTTCGATACTGTTAGCTTCGATTTGAACTGCATCTAACTCAAATTAGTGTTCACTTATTTCCTGCTTTCGTTAGAATCTGATAGTCTTTTGCTCAAATTGTGAGCCTTTTTAGTTTCATCACTTGGTTCATTTGACCCATTCTCTCTAGACATAGGGTTGAGGTAAGAAAATGGAGCAGCAGTTGGGATTTGCTTCTATGTTGTTGTTGTTTTGGATTTGAATTTCTGAGTTTCAGTTTAGTTGAGCTTTTACTCCAAAATATTATAAGATAGATTATCAATCTATGGGTTCCTCTTCTTTTTTCTTTCTTAAAATGTAATCTTTGGACTCACTCGAGTGAATTGTTTTCCATATGTTTCAATTGCTGGTATAGGTAATCTGAGGTTCATCAAGTTAGTTTTAGCTTTCGGTGTTCCCTTCCCTATCTTGGCATCCTTCTCCAGCGCTACATTTGTTGCCATATTGAAGTCCTTGTGTTCGTAGTTGGGGTTTAAGATTTCATAGTCTTCTTGGATTTTTTTAATGTTGTGCGAGTTGGGGTCCTGATTTTTTTTCCCTTCTTTTTTGGAATGCAAAATTTATGAATTTCCTACTCTGTGTCTGTTGATTGTGTCCCAGGATGCGATCAAAAGCATGAAGAAGAAGAAATGGATCCTGATGCTCTTTACAAAAGTTTCGTGCTTCGGGTTAGATTATACGTTTTCTTTTCTTCTTTTATTGACATGGGTGACAGATTATTTCAGACATGACACTCTTGAATTATACAGGTCATGGCTGCTAGGAGTCCCAACTTACGACTTAGGAAAACACTAATCAAACAAGCTCTGAAGTATGAAAAGCTGTTGAAAGACTGGTGTTTTTGTTTGTGTGTGTGTGTGTGTGTTTATCTTTTTGTTTTTCAAATAAATTGGGCTTCCAGTAACACAAGTTTTCTTTACTTTTATCTTTTAGTACAAATATGAAATGCCCACTTTCTGCTCCTGCAAAATCTTCCAAGGCTAGAATATCAAGATTGATGGCAATCACTTCGATTTCTCAAAAGATGATTGATGCTAAAGTGAAAGTTCGCCCTCTTCCTAAGCTCAACTCAACTCCAAATGCTAAGGCAAAGCAATTGTCTGTTGCTCCTAAGAGTTTGACAACTCCGAGTTACAAAAAGTGCCCTGCAAATTCGGATTCCTTTCGAAGTGTTCAGAATCCAAAAACAACTGTTGTAGTACCAAAGAATAGAGAGGTAGCTAAGGTCCTGGTCTTTCACAGCCCAAAGAAAATTGGAAGGACGAAAACTTCCTTAGGTCGTACTTCGGTGACGAAGATCAGTGTAGGGAAGAAGAAGCTTGATATAATTGGTCAAAGGAAGCATGTATTGGGGTACTCCTGCAAGTTATCAAGAGACACTAGACGTGATAATAACAAATCCTCACCTTCAAATCCTTCGAGGAGAAAGTTAAGTGCCCGTAAGATCAAAATCCGGGCTGAGGTTTCATTCCTTTCTCGAGATGGCAAGGGACAGGAAGCTAAATCTTCAAGACATTCAAGGAAACAAAGCAAGGGAAATTTAGAGAGATGTCAGGGATCTGTGCCTCGAGAAGTGAATGATTGTGATTCCAGTGATATGGAGATGCATGGAAAATCAAGGGATGGCTCCTCTGGATCAGGAAGTTCCAAGAATAAGGAAGGAAATGGGCCTGAAGAGCGTCAGACAAGTGTAAAGACATGTAATTTAGAGAGATATCAGGGCTCTGTACCTCAAGAAGTGAATGATTATGACTCCAGTGATATGGAGATCGACGGGAAATCAAGGGATGGTTCCTCTGGATCAGGTAGTTCCGGGACTAATGAAGGAAATGGACATGAAGAGTGTCTGACAAGTGTAAAGACATCTGGAAACTTTGGTTCTAGCAATGCTACTCAAGAAGAATCTATCCCCTCCTCGGAGAGGTCCTCAATTAGGGGAAATCCACAATCATTGTTATCAATTTTTTTGACCCACGAAGTGGGCTCCCTGTCAAATTCTGAAGAGAACTTTGAGGAAAACGATCCTCCCAAATTCCGAACTTCAACTGGAAAAGGAGATGAGAGTAATGAAGGAAGTGGATATGAAGAGAACATAGGATCAAACTCTGAGGAGGAGAAGATTTCGGAAGAAGATCTTCCCGTACATCAAACTTTGAAGGGAGTAGGTGATGAGAAAGAAGCCATGGAGAGTGATGATAAAGAAAATGCTTCCGCCTCTGATTATAACAGGTGTGTGCCCCACAAACCTGAAATTTCATTTTGATGTTGTAGATGTTTCAAATCATCTTACAATTTCATTATTTGTGATAATTATACTTATTTGTGCATTGCAATTTGACAACAGAGAATTGAACCCAATTAACCATTCTGAAAAGAAAATTCTTGGCGGGAATGAGGTTAATGAAAACCCTCAAAAGGTTATTTTTAACTAGATCTTCGTATTTGAATCTTTTATTTTTGGTCCATAATGTTCTCCAACTTAGCTTCTGATTATTCTACATATTTAAACATGTTACAGGTTATTCGAGTACTGGGTAAAGCTTTCAAGGAAAGCTCTGCTTCTGCTGCTAATGGTTCTCAAGGAGAGAAATACAAGAAAACAAAGCCAACAAACCCCAAGCCTTTCAGGCTAAGGACAGATGTAAGCAAAAACAAATTTGCTGTAAAATTTTAAGGTAAGAAACTGATTCATTTCAATGGTGGTATTCTGATAATATCGAGGTTGTGTTAGGAAAGAGGAATTCTTAAGGAAGCAAATTTAAAGAGAAGACTACATCTTTTTGCTCCCTTGAAAGAAACTGCAACAGTTCCAAAGTTCCCAAATAGAAACTCGCACAAAAGCCATGGAAACGAGATTCAAGTGAGTTATTTGAGAGAAAATGATAAAAACCAGTTAGATGATCCTCTAACTATATAATACTTTAGATTGATATTTTTTTATATGTTTTCAGCAAAATGGTAAGTCCCAAGGAAAATGTAAACATGAGAAAGACGAATATGAAGGCAACCATATTGGATCAGATAAAGGAGCTCAAAAGGCTCAATCTGTGAGTTTAATGAACAACTGTTTCTCTCACTCTTTCAAGGTTTACCTGTAGATGTTGTGCTTTCATTTCATCTCACGAGATTATCTAATCCACAGCAACAAATGAGACCTGCATACCTGAAGATGGTAAGACATACAGTGGCGACTCCAAAAACACGTATAGGACAGGCACATCACAAGCCCGACATTATGACTGTTCATTTCAAAGACAACAAGGATAAAGAAGATGGCAAAGATAAAGCAGCTCAAAAAATAGACAGCAGCTTAATAAAGGTCAAGTCACCCATGTTGCGGCAACAGCTAGTCAGGCCTCAAAGGTTAGGCTCAAAAAAATGAAACAAAAAAAGAAGATATTCTTATCTGTGCAATCTTCATATCCTAGGAGTGAACCAAGCAAGTCACTACCTCATTTTTTGCGTTCCTGTTATTTTCTCTTGCCAGGGCAACATCTTCGGTAAGGAAGGAGGCAGCAGTTTCTGTGGTGTCAGCTGGTCAACTCAGTGTAATAGAGGAAACCCCATCAACAATTTCAAGACCCAAAGAAGCAGCAACGATAACCAATTCTGCTGCTGCTCCCAGGTCATCTTCACGGGGAAGAAGGCCTCCAACAATTCCAAAGGAGCCAAATTTTCACAGTATACATGTACCAAAGAGCTGTACAAAGAAATTGGCTTAGGGAGAGGGGGAATTCCCTTATCGTTGTTCAATTGCTTCATTGAATTCTCTTTGCTTGCTTCAATCCAATTTATTTCTCTCTCTCTCTCTAATATATATATATATATTCTCTCCTGCTTCATATTTCTGTTATTTCTTGGGCCTTGAGTTTTGATGAGGTATAACTGTAACTTTATATATAAGCAAGGTCTGTAACTTGTAACATTAGAATCAGTTGGTTTGTTCCATGCATTTCAATGCATAGAGGGTTTATATAGATATTACATCATCCCAAGATAGAAACTCTATCAAGTCTAATCCTAATCAAATCAAACTAATTGATCCTAATCTTTTTCAAAATTCAAATCTAGATATGAGGATGAGATACAATGTACCTCATCTCACCTTAGTAAACCACTATGTATTCTCTAAACTATCTCCAATATCCTTCTGCAATTGCATAGTCCTTTGAAAAAGGATCGTGCAATTGTTACCAAAAAAAAGGTAGCCCGTGATCATTTGAGCTTTGGTGAAAAGTTGTCGGAACATCCAATTATGCATATTGGTGCTCACCGTCAGTCTATGAAGTCCATCACTGTCGCATCTCGCTCCTCTTAAAGTTTGTCGGGGTTAGTGGGCCACTAACTTTCGAGAGAGAGAAAAAACTTGGGGTGTCAATGATAGAGAGATTTCAACAAGAGTTTGGTATGACTCAAATCAAGGTCCGATTGACCCATTATGATACCTTGATAGAAAAGAGATTTATTGACAACTCTTGGATGATTTACAATGGCCGCATAGAGAATTTATATAAATATTACATCATCTCAAGATAGAAACTCTATCAAATCTAATCCTAATCAAATCAAACTAATTGATCCTAATCTTTTTCAAAATTCAAATCTAACTAGATATAAGACGAGATACAGTGTATCTCATCTCACCTTTCTCTAAACTATCTCTAATCTCTAATAGGATCGATGCAAAAGAGTTTTGGGGCCATTTTCCTTCCAAGACTTGCATCGAAAAAAGGCTAGCGAGTAGTGGGACCTTTTTTCTTCCAAGACTCGCATGATTGTTCTCGCATCGGAAAAGGCTAGTGGGCCCTTTGCTTAACTTAATTCTCCTTAGACCACCTTCATGAGAGACACACCTATCCCCAATCCCATATGGCAACGAGTGGCCTAAGGTTGAAAAGTTGCAGATATGTCTCATATATAATATAGAGGAATGTTAGCCCTACTCTCAGTCAACACCTACTCTTACTGTAGAGACCCAAAACTTCTATGTATTGAAACTTGTGGAATTGAATGACAACCTTGAACTATGTGCCAAAACATCTCAATTAATGTTTATCAATATTTAATGATCCAATGGGTAAGTGTTAGGAAGAAGAAAATGACCAAAACAAGCAAAAATAGGGGAGACCAGTCGACCCCCCTCAAGCCCGGTCGACCCCTCTCAATGCAATCAACAAAAGTATGGGATATTCAGACAAAGAGTGTGAAACCCACTGGTCGACCGCCCATCAAGTTGTTCGACCGTCAGGTCACCAGTTGACCGCCCCCTTTAGAAAGTGCCCACAAACTTTCTATTTTGTGAAAATTCGAGAATTGGAATGTGTTTAGCACTCCTAAGTCAATAAATACACCTCTAATTCGTGGGTTTTAGGGTTACAAACATTTCAAGAGTTTTTGAAATCCCAAAGAGAGTTTTGCAAGGGGTTTTGTTTGGAGAAGGAAGAACGCTTAGAAATCAAAGTCCAAGGTCATTCTCAAGTGAGGGATCGTAGGAAAGCGATCTTGAGAGGTACTATATACTGTTCTAACCTAATAATCGTTACAAGATAAGTATTTTAAGATCTAGAATGATGTTTACATGCTACCATGTTTTGATGATTATATTAAGGATAGGGTTTGCATGATTTCAAGAGGATTTAATGTTGTTCTTTTGAATAGGATAATGGATATTGGATTCGATATGCTGCTGATTTTATGATTGGGAGATGATATTGATGATTTATGCATGATAATATAATGTTTTTTTTTGGAATTTTATACATTTGTGAATGAATATGGAGAAAGAAAGAATTCTAGGGTTTTGTACATGAATGAAAATGAAGGAAGGGATTTATGTTGAAAGTTGATTGAATTTGAAAATTGATTATTATAATTGTGAATATCTTCCATGTATGATAAAAATATCATTGTATGACCTCACATGTTATTTATATGTAATTATGCATGTATTGGTGGTTAAATTTAGGATAGACAAATACTTAGAAAATGATATCTACAACCTATAAAATTCTCTAAGTACTATCGTTGTGTGGGCGGCTTTGGTGAAGTTTCAAAGGTGAGATATTAGAATCTAAGGGATAACCTAGATGAAGGTTGATCATGACACTCAAGCACATGTTTCACCGCATGATATATCTTATAAGTATATGTCTTACAAGCACAAGCACTATCATGATTACATGCATTGACACATGTTTCACAAGCACAAGAACATCATGTTACATGCCTTGAAGAATATCATGTTACACGCATTGAAGAATATCGTGTTACAGGAACATCATGTTACATTGACAAACATTATGCATGCATTGTTACACGGTTACAAGAACTTACATGAGCATGCACAAGTTTACACAAGTCACGAGTCTGAACATGCCTTGAATGATAATATGTTATGTTTACATGTTTCTGCATCATGAATTGTAATATATGTTTATTTATGACAAAACATGACCATGATTACATGATATGATATTATTAACTAAACTTTATATACATTAAGTGTTTTCAATGCTCAGCCAAATTGATAATCAATAAGTTCAGGATTTGATTTATGCGCACCGGGACCTTGGATTGGGGAAGAGTATCTCAATGATCCCGAAAGTGATTATCATGAGGGAGAGATTGATCAAGATCATTATCCATATTATTAATCCATTAGCTAGTTATTTATTTTAGTTTTAAAAGAGTGTAACAGGAGATTGGAAAGATGTTGCTCAAGTTTAAATTTTAATATTTGAGATCACAATGATAATCAGATTATTTCTGTTTAAGTTGGTCAATAGTTTAAATGGTTTATATTAATTATGAAATTGTTATTAATGTTGATAAAAAATTTTGAAACTCATATTTAGTTTGTCTTGCATGTTGATAAGTTAAGATGGATATGCAGTGTCACGGGTCTAAAGTCTCATTTAACCAACAATGAGATTTTGGGTGAAACACTTACCCTTCACCAACCACTTGTCCAACTTGCACTAATTAAAGCTCTCTCTCATGTAGAATGGATAGGCGGTTGGTGGAGGCTGAGAGTAGGGCTAGCACTCTAATATATATACTAGTGGGCTGCACGTAAGAGAGAGGGGAGGGGAGAGAGAATGAGAAGAGGGACCTAGTGAGGGGGTAATTTAGTTATTATAACAAAATCAACCAATGTTTTTAACCCACTCATTCTCTTTTTTATAGTAAGGATATATAATAGTGAGCTACAAGTATGATGCATGTGAGATCAACTACAGAACACTGCAACGAAATAATATCCATGTACATGTGGGTGTGCACGTGCAATGTGCGTGCATAGAAGTATAGAAACTTGTGGGGGTATTTTAGGAAGAAAATTGGGTATAGAAACTTGAGGGATATTTTGGGTAAAAAGGGGTACATTGAGTATAGAAACCTGACTTAGGGGCATTTTGAGAACCACAAAACTTTAGGGGCATTTTGGGTTTAGTTATATTTGAGGTCATTCTAGTATGTAAACTTGAGGGGCACTTAAGAAGTAATAAAAAAAATGAAATACGGGCAAACTTAGGAGCATTTTAACTAAAAAAAAATTGTTTGGGGGGATTTTGGGTATAGAAACTTGACTTAGGGGCATTTTGGAAACCAAAAAACTTTGGAGACATTCTGATTATAAAAAAAACAAATTTGAGGGCCTTTTGGGTATAGAAACCTGATTTAGGAACATTTGGGAATAAAAAAACTTTAGAGACATTTTGAGAATAAAAAAATTTGAGGGCATTTTGGTTATAAAAACTTGAGGAACATTTTTTAGAAATAAAATAGAGGCATTTTTAAAATAAGGTCAATTTCAATTAACATTTCTAAGTCTCATTCTCTATATATTAGTTAAGGGTAATTTTGGAATTAAGATACATTTCAATCACTGTTTTAAAGGCTCTCATTCTCTTTATATTAGTGTTTTGAAAATTGGACCAACCGGTTGAATCGGTAAAATCGAGAATCAGCTAATCAACCGGTCCCCAAAACCACAATAACTAGATTGTTTTAAAAACCATTTCTTATATCTCTCTCTACTAATGAAATGAATTATTATTAAGAGATAGTTAATAAGTAAGAGTTGCACGATTGACCGGAACTAGAGTCTCACGAGGGATTTAGCAGTTCCGTGGCTACATATTAAGTTGAGCACATGTGATTGAGTCGCCCGTATACCTGAACTCGAGAAAGAAAGCGTGCTATTGGAATGATTCCTCTCTCCGTCCAGATGAAAAAACGGATTTAATCGCTCTTTTGTGGTTGTAAAGGCCGTTATGTACTCGTAACATCCTGCGAGTTCTTCATTTCCGCGCAATGCTAACAACATTTGTTGCGACATGTTAGACTTGAAGGAGTTTAGTTAATCAATTCGATTGTCCCACCCTGGAAAGACATAAAGGGAGAACCGGGGAGGTGTCTGTCCTTTATTTAAGAGCCTTCCAAACGTGAGCACTACCTTTAAGTGATAGGGGGTGATACGACTTTTTTCCCTTCATAGTTGTGTAAAAATAAGGAAGGGCCCTCTCTTGCTGGGCTATGGATTTCCCAAAGGCAAGTCTCAAGCGTAACCAACCCCATATCTTCACAATTGATCAGTGACTTGAAAGTGATGACGCGACAGAGAGAGAAGCAGTGGGTGGACGGCTCACATGGTAAACTATATAATGCATATATAACGCGTTTAACCGGGCCCGAATAAAGAGTCATTGCTGAAAGGAATGGAGTAAGGCCCGTATCTTGACATCCGATTAATTGAGCTATGAGTCAGTTAACTCATAGCCTTTAGAAGCTTAGTGAGTTCAGTCCTCTCTAAACTTAAAGTTGAGAATCAGCGCTAATCAACCAGTCCCCAAAACCATGATAACCAGACTATTTTAAAAACCAGACTTAAAGCCAAGAATCGAAAGAACCGACTGGTTCAATCGAAGAACTGGTGATATAATTGGTGTGAGCATGAGAATTTTCCACCCACTTCACATTTGTGGTTGACTGAGAGTCGCCACCTATTCATTCTAAGGGATAGGTCCCGAGATTGGTTGGATAAGGACTTGGTCTACGAGAGAGATTAGGGTAAGCGGTTCAATTAAGCCCGGAGGAAGGTGTTAGGCATCCCAGGACCCCCATTTTACAATGGTTACCTACTTCCTAAATTTAAGCCAAATTGAAAGTCAATATTAATTAAAATGCCTAAGTGTTTAGCCAAATGTTAACCCAAGAAAGAGAGAAAGCTAGATAGTCTAGGGTCGAACTCGGGTTGGGTTGCTTACGAGAATATTTCTGATTTTCTGATCAATTTTTCAGAATTTGTTGGGTTAAGGGGTGCTTAACCATGGTTAAATGTTAACCACAAGTGAATTTAACCCTGGTTAAGGGTCTGGTTTGGTCAGAAGTCAGCCCAGGGACCATGGAAGGGCCTAAATTTGCCTCTTACCTAGTCTGGGCCCTGTACAAAGGCCAACAATTAAAAAAAAAATCAAAATTTCAATCATGCTTTTAACCATGGTTTGCGGAGACTTAACTCGGGTTAGGGATTGACCAATTGGAAAGTGAGACCACAGTGAGATAGCCTGAAGTGTAGGGAACACCCTAGGCCTTTGGTGGGCCCAGGGGGGGAGGTTGGGTGTGGACCCCACAATGGGCCAAAGGTACCATGGTTGTAATCACATAAAATGACGATTTTCCAAAAAAATTTAGACTTATTTTTAACCACGGTTTGCAGTGATTTAACTGTGGTTAGAGGCTGACCCAGAGGGATCTGAGACCATGGTTGCGAAGCCTGAAGTCCAGGGAACACCCTGAGCCTTTGGTGGGCCTAGGGGAAGGTCGGGTGTGGGCCCCATAGAGGCCCAAAGACACCCTATTTGGGTGCTTTGCCAAACTTTCATCCAAGGTTTAGACCTAGTTTAACAATGGTTAAGGGCTGAGTTAAGGCATGAGAAGGACAAGGTAGATAGCCAGGGGTGAGGGGAACCTAACCATGGCCCTAGACTTGACCAGGGCCTAACCTAACCGTGGTTAAAAAGTGGTTACAAACAAGGCAAAATTTTTTGAATTTTTTTTTTTTGCTTTACTGGAGGTGCACCAGTGGGAATCCAAGGGGTTTCCTCATGGATTGAGGACCCCCCAAACCCTAAGAGGAGCTTCCACGGATGGTGGGGGTGTTGACCCGAGTATGGCCTCAAGAGGGTCCCCCCTACGCCTATGATTAAGGCGGGAAGGCCTCTATCCTTGGCTGAAAATGAAAGAGACAACAATAAAAAATAAAAATAAGGACCCCTGGATCAGGACCAAGGGTCCCTTACAATGACAAGAAACAGAGGGTAGCCTATTACCCTTGTACAGTGGCTACGGGTTGAGTTGGGTTGTGGGGACGCTGCTACGGGGGTTAAGGCGGTGCTGGGACAAGTCTGAGATGATAAGGAAGGCCTGGGGATTACCAGAGGTGGAGAGGCTTAAAGTGGGGCAAGCCGAGTATGGACAGGGTATGGGTATCAAAAAATTCTTCTTGAAACCGTGGGGGTGATGGAGGGTTTATAGGGAGGGATAGAGGCCTTAGGGGTATTTCGGTCATTCCTCTAAGCGTGGGGACAAGCTGGAGCAGCAGGGAGGAGCCTGGGGGAGCAAGGGGCTACTGGTTGATACGCTGGTCTGCTGGGGACGAAGGTGAACAGTACCTTGATTGATTTTTTTGTTTTTGGTTTGCAACTATGGGCCTTGCCCTTACGTGTGTGCGGCCCAAGAGCATTTGCCCCCTTTACCCTATGAGGGTTTGGCTCCCAACTTTCAAATTTTGAAAAAGATAAGTGGGTCCCACTAGGGTTGGGCCTTATGGGCCCATGTTTGGGCCCAAAGATGAGGTTTAGCCACAGTTTTTGGAGTTTTTGGCCTTGAATGGGCTTTGAGCCCTTTGGGATTTAACCTAGGGTTAGACTAGGGTTCTGATTAGGGTTAGACCTAGGGTTAGGTCTAGGGTTCACCTAGGGTTAGACCTAGGGTTTAGCTAGGGTTAGCCTTGGGTTTGGTCTAGGGCTTAGGTTTTTTTAATTGAAATGGGCCTTGAGCCCATAGGGATTGGATTTTGGGGTTTAGAGTTACCTAGGATATGGGGTTTTTCCTAGGGTATATCTAGGGTTTAGACTAAGCTAACTATGGTTAAATTAATTAACCAAGGTTACAGGGGGTGTAAAAATGGGGAGCTAACAATCGGCTAAAAAAAGAAAAAAACAATTTTTTTTAATAATAAAAGGATACAATCCAACCTGACCGGTCGAACCAAGAACGATCACCCAATTGGTTCAACGATTGGTCCGGTAATGAAAATTTTGCTTTATATATTAATAAATGGAAGTTTTCGACTTAAGTTAAATTTCAATCATCTTTTTAAGTCCCCTAATAAAGGTAGAGATCGAATCTGGGCTCCCCTCAATATCAGATGTCTGTGTTGGGGGTTTACATATGCATCACATGAGACTAGTCTGAGTCTTGGCCGGTGATACCAATGTTTAACAAATAATAATAAAAAAAAGGAGTAACATCACGTGGTAACATCACAAGTAAATGATGCACGTGCAACTGGTAAAATATTCTAATGATTAATTTAATTTAAATTTATAAAAATATATATTTTAGGTTTTTAGACTTCACAAAAAAAATTATACTCCCCATTTAAACCCGAACTCCAATATTAACCCGTTAAAATTGACATGTTGGCTAGGTTATTTAGAAAAAGACATAGTTAGGTTGGGTCTGGTCATATATCCCCGAAACAAACACATTTGAAGTGGATCAAGATAAGCTAACTCGAAAACTGGTTAAAACCCATTGACCGGAATGATTTCCTCCTCAAAGTGATATCAAATCTGAAATCTAAACTGTAGATAGATGGGAGAGCGAAAAAGAAACATTGAAGATGCATTTGCTTATGTATTTACAAGGTGCTTAAAGTAAAAGCCAAGGTTTGAAATCATGTTTATGTCGGCAATTTTGGTCCTCCAAACAAAATGACATTGAAAATTTCGATTTTCTTGGCAAAATTTTAGTTATTATTTTAAAAATATTTCCAGGATATTTCACAAAAGTTGTGAAAATTTGAAATTTCGCTTGATATTCCAAAATTTTGGCCGACATCCGTCAAAAAGAAATATTAGCCAAGGGGGGAACAAAACCAAAATTTTGTAAAATTTAATCGAGATTTTGAGCCATGATAAAAGCCAACAGCCTACTAAGAATATACACTCACCTCAATACCACCCTACTTTCCACACAAAGGTATAGAAAAAAAATACAGAAAAATTTAAAGAAAAATCAAGGGTAAAAAAATGTACCTCTTTTATACCAGCTCACCTTCTCTCAAACTATTGTGCTTCCTTCTTTGGTTCAACCTATGGAACTTTATCTTTTGTTTTTGTACATTTATTTATTTGAACATCTTATTGACTAATAAAAGAACCTCCACAGCAAGCGTTTCTTCCTCAACCAATAAATTCTTCAAATTCCAAGGGGTAAATAGAGTAAACCATCACTTGTATTACCATGATACATGAACGTACAGAGCTATGGAGTTTCAAATAAGCGTGGCTCAAAAGGATTCAGGATTCACAAGTTATTGACACTATAAATTGAATTCTCAAAAAGTTTCAGGCAACTCACCGAGTTGAATGCACGATTTAGCATCAGATGGGGAAGCAATTCATCTTTCATCTATCATCTATCATGTGCGACAGATCAATATAAGCTGTTTTTGGGCAACTGCAATGACTCGATGATGTTTTTTTCAGGTTGAAGATCATCTAGAGAAACACATCAACTGAATTTTCTTCAATGATGAAAGCAGAAAATTCTCACGAAAACATGCTAGATGAATTACACCACTATCCAATAAAATTAGTACTTTTAATAGTAGTAGAAAAATTCTAATACTTTCAATAGAAAGTTGGTCTTAAATAAAACTCTAATTAGATATTTCATTATCCATATTCATCTATAGGAAGCATTTACTGATGGGTCCTACTAATATATATTAATATAAAATAAAATTTCAATTTTTTTATATATATAACTAGCGGGTGGCACGTGCCATGCACGTGAGAGCGAGGGGAAAGAGTTAACCACAATTAATAGGAGTTAAAAGGAACACATGTTAACCCGCAGGTGCAATTGAACACTCCCCCAAGTTCAATCGTGATTGTCTGTGATTATGTTCTTTAAATAGATAGATAAGCAAGGGTAGTTTGGGAATTAAAGTAAAACATTAGATCAAAGTGTTGTTTTATATTAGGGTTATTTGGGAATTTCAGAAAAATCAGGCTACACCAGCCTCTCGCATTATAATAGTAAAGATAAAGCAGGGTAAAAGGTAAGTCCATCTATATAAAAATTAGTATACTCCTTGTACTTATATTAGTAGAATGATATAGTATTAGTCACTAAAATCGGAATGAGCCCCAGTAGAGACATTCTGAAATGTGTAGGTTACATACCCGAACCAATGTTTGTTTTTTTTTTCTGAATGTTCTTAACCCACCTAATTCAGTGGTAATTATAAAACAAAATTACACATAAGTAGCAGCATCTCTCTAATCATTTTTTTTTTGGTGAGAAACTTCCTTGCTCTCTCTTCTAATTTATTTTTTAAAAATGGCCAAAAGCAATCATATGTAAAGTTGTCATCCATGAATCCGAATTCCGAACACTTCCCATTCGGCCATTGAACTAAAACCAGCATTAACTACTTATCATGTTTAAGGCTAATCCCTTCACATCTACTTCAATATGTTTAAAGTACTAAAACATCCTTTGCTGGGCTTCTCATTTTTCATTACTTCACACTAGTGTTGTACAATCCGCTCTAATAATGTGAGTCTGAGCTTGAGCTTGAGCTGAGCTAAAAGATTCCGTTTCACAATGGAGCTAAAGCTAAGCTGGGCAAGTATCAGTTCAGATTAGGGCTGTCAATGGGCTTGGCCAGGGCGAGGTCGGAGTCTGTAGCCCTCACTTGTATGGATTTGGCCCAAGCCTTCGCATGGCCTAAACTGACTATGCCTAAGTCCTACTCTCAGGGTCAAGGCCGGGGCTGGGCTTAAATTGAAGATAAAGAAATATTTTTTAATTATGATATTTGAAAAGAAAAAATCTAAACCACCAGTTAACGACAAAGGCTAAAGAGTAACAAAGATAATGGAAGAGAGATATATTTGATAATTATAATTATAAGTCTCTCAATAATGGGTGGTCTTTAAGCAAGAGGATATAATTGTGAAAATCCTGTCATTCCTTGATAAAGATTTCATTGAAGAATGTTATATATGTCATTTCAAAATTAAAAACTTGATATATATAATGAGGGCCTTGGTCAAGTTCTAGGTGTTGCCCAATCTTGGCCTTCATGTCAGCAGACCTGTGTTTTTTGGGGCCACTTGGACCTACGGGCCTTATAAATGGAAAAAAAATCCTTAATTTTGTGGGCTTTTGAGAGGCGGGTTGGACCAAGTACATCAAATGAGGGCTAAATTGACAACCCAACTCGGATGAGTTCGAGTTTGCAGACCCATCACAAAATCATTGTCCGGCACCAGAAAGGGGAGAGTGCAATAGAGGAGAAATGGGCTATGCAAAATTAGAGGAAATAATTTAATTAATCAAATTTCACAAAATTTGATCAACAATTAAATGAGTTTATTTTAATTGATATTTAAATATTTAATTAACTTTCGACGAGCTTATCTTACCAACGAACTAACTCTAACTTAATTAGCTTGTTAGCTTAATTCGAACCGAGTTGAGCTCTTATCCACTCATTTGCGGATGGGCCGAGCTCGAATCAGCCTTAGGGAGTTCTAATTGAGATCGAGAATGCCTTCTAATGAAAAAATTAGAGTAGTAATTAGAGGAATTAAAGATTCTTTTGTTAGCCGACCACCCAATCAAATTTCAACAAAAATTTAGATTTATAATTAACAAATTTTAACCACAATAGGTGTTGCATTCTAATTTTTTTGTTAAATGTGTTGTCTTCTAATTGAAAGCTCCTCTAACAAGTTGACCGTACGGTCAGTTATTCATTGTCCAATAAATTCATCGAGTTGAAAACATGTTGTAGGGTTGCACTCAAGCCAAGCTAGCTCGACGGTTCAACTTAGTTTGGCTCATTTGAGCCAAGCTCAAGCCAAACCTTGTTTGATTCGACTCGAATATTTTAAATAAAATAATAATATCTTATATTATATATATATATATATATATAATAATGATATATATAAATAATATTTGTATTTTTTAAAATAATATTCAAGTCAAGTTGAGCCGAGCTCGGGCTGAATCGAGTCTGGCCGAATCAAACAGGACTTGGCTTGAGCTCGGCTCGAACATTTTTCAAGCTTGGTTGCTCGGCTCGGCCTGATCGAGCCTGAAAATCAAACTTGAGCTCGGTTTGATCAGACTGAGCCGAGCCGAGCAATCAAGCTAGCCGGGCTTGTGTACACCCCTAGTTAAAAGACAACACCCCTTTAACTACCCTTAAATTATGGTTAACAAGTTTTAATCCATGCAGTTATCTTTTTTCCTAAAACTCAAGGTTAGATGATTTAAGTCTTTAGCCCTTACATTATGTTTGGTTGCTAGAAAATAAGTAAAAAAATGGAAAATAAAGAAAATTGGACAAAACACAACTAAAAATTGTATTAGAAATCTAAAGTTTTCTTTTCTTTTCCATATTTTCTCAGTAATCAACATAGCATTAGGGTTAAAGGCTTAAAACATTTAACCTTGGATTTTAGGAAAAAAATAACCACAAGGATTAAAACTTGTTAACCAAAGTTTAAAGACAATTAAAGGGGTTGATATTCACTTAAAAGTGCTTATTTTTACTATTATGTTTTGAGGAGTTGTCAAACTCTACTAACAACCCTGGGAATAGTCCAATGGTAGGTGTATCCCTTCTTTAGGAATGAGGTTTCGGGTTCCATTCCTCAGAGGGTGAGACTGGGTTGCACTCTCCACCCGCCTTTAACTTAGAACATATACTGACTTGCTAATCGGGGTTGCGGCCTAACCGTGTGTCTCTTACAAAAAAAAAAAACACTACTACATAAACTTTCAATTTTACAAACTTTTCTACGTAAGGGTTCCCTCCATTGCATATCACACATATTTATGGTAAAAATGATACATTTACATTAATTTAACATATTTCTGAAAGTCTAGATTCAAAGTTATTTTTATGAACTCTCATTACGCACTTTAATGTTTCAGGACCCCAGATTAGAACGATTTCAGGAACCAGGAAGCCAAAAGCAACTATTGAAGCCTCATTATTAAAAGTTAAAAAGCTAACAATCATCTAGAGCCGGGTCAAGTATGGGCTGAGCTAGTGACTGAAGAAGGCCAAAGAACCAAAAAATACATTTCCACGAGAAATGAACTCAATTGATAAATATTTCATTCAAGACAAGAAAAGAAACAAATTTAATTGACAAAAGCAGGGGGAGATCATATTAGAGACCAGGGTTCAAGACTCTTTACTTATTTTTATTTGCTTTTATTTTGTAATTTTAAAACTCTGACCAATTTCTCTCTAATTAATCCAAGTCAATCATTCTTCTTCTATCCTAACTATTCATTTCAAATCTCTACTTTCCCTCTTTCACATGATAACTCTAATATCATAATATCTTTCCATGTTTTCTTTCCCCCTTTAGCTTTCCCTAAATTCTCTATGGTATTAAAACCCTAATCTCATTCTCTACAAAATCCTAAAATTTCATCTCTTCTTTATCACCAAACTCTAATCCTAGACACCAATCTCTTTCTAAAAATCTTAGCCCACTTTTTAAATCATAATCTTTACAAAACTCTAGCCACCCTCTATAAATACTCACCCATCTCTCTCCCTTATAGATGATTCACTCCCTTCTAACTTCTCTTCTCACCTTTCTCTCACGTTCTCACTCTTACGCTTAGGGAAAGAACACACATCTCTCACATTTTTCAACTCTTTTTTTTCTCAATCATTTTTTGTCTAAGCCTCTCAACCTCTTCCTTTCTCAACTCATTCTCAAAAACCTCTCTCGGAACACTTGCAACTACATTTAGTGCAAGTTTTCTGTTGCTGATTTTTTTCTTCTATGGATGTATTACGAGTTCGATTAATTTTTTTAAGTGATTTTTATTTAATGCAATGATGAATGTTCTTCTTATTTAATATTTTCATATCTCTTTATTTAATTTAGTAGTTAATTTTATATCATTTAATTAATAGATCTTAATTATCTTCTCCCAAAGTTATTTTAAAAATTCCAAATAATCACCACTCTCATCCCTCCATCGTTTTATAATTTATTCTTCTTTCTGGTTTCTTTCTTTATACTAACCTCAAAGTTCACGAGTGAAGATTCGACATCTGACACAATCTTTATACTATTCTCATGTATTTGCATGATTCAAATTAACTAAAGAGTTGATAGTATGGTGATTTCAAGCGATAGAGAAGAACCTACTATCAGGGGTGTCCCCTGTTAACCTTGTAATTATGTTAAGATTCACTACCCTAAGAGTTAAAGGCTTAAAGCATCAAATTTTGGTTTTTAGAAAGAAAATAATTAACCATATGGGTTAAAACTTGTTAACCATAGTTTAAGGGTAGTTAAATGTGTATCCCATTTTAACTCCATTTAATTGTGGTTTAGTTTCACTAACCCTTAGGGTGTGTTCGTTTGACGAGAAATGAGTGAAAGAAAACAAAAGAAAATAAACTATTTAAAAAAAAAAAAAAACAATCATTTGAAGATGAAGGTTGTTTTTGGAAGAAAGTTTGTAACTATTGAGAAAGTGCAAGAAAATAAAAATGTATTTCTTACAAACCAAACTCAATTTTCTTTGGTGCGTTCGTTTGGCGAAAAAGTAATGGAAAGTAAAGGATGTGTTCGGTTGGCGAGAAAGTGGGTGAAAGAAAAGAAACGAAAAGAAAAGAAAAGAAAGGAAAAAAGAAAAGAAACTTAAATTTTCTCGTAAAATAACAATCAAAAGATGGATGAAGTTTTTGGGAGAAAATTTGTCATATTTAAGAAAGTTTGAGAAAGTACAAGAAAATGAAAGTGTGTTTCTGACAAACCAAACACAAGAAAAGTGCAAGAAAACACACTTTTCTTTTCCTTTCCCCCACTTTTTGCGAAACAAACACATCCAAAAGAAAAGTGTGTTTTCTTGCACTTTTCTTTTGTTTGGTATGCAAGAAACACACTTTCATTTAATTTCACTTTCTTAATAGTGACAAAATTTCTTCCAAAAACTTCCCCCATCTTTTGATGGTTGTTTTGGGAGAATGTTTTTTCCATTCTATAATCAATCTTAACCACAATTAAAGAGAGCTAAAATGGGATACTACTTTAACTACCGTTAAACTAGGGTTAACAATATTTAACCCTTGTAGTTAATTTTTTTATTCTAAAAACCAAAATTTGATGCTTTAAGATTTTAACCTTAAGGGTGTGTTCGTTTGGCGAGAAAGTAAGGGAAAGTAAAAGAAAAATATTTTCTTACACTTTTCTTGCGTTTGGTTTGCAAGAAACACACTTTCATTTTCTTGCACTTTCTCAATAGTAACAAATTTTATCCCAAAAACTTCATCCATCTTTTGATGGTTATTTTATGAGAAAATTTAAATTACTTTTATTTTTCTTTTCTTTTCTTTTATTTCACTTACTTTTTCACCAAACGAACGCACCCTATAAGGGTTAGTGAATCTTAACCACAATTAAAAGGAGTTAAAAAAGGACACTCCTTTAATTACCCTTGAACTATGGTTAACAAGTTTTAATTCATGTAATTATTTTTTTCTTAAAAACCAAGGTTAGATGTTTTAAGCCTTTAACCCTAAGGGTTAGCCAATCTTAACCATAATTAAAGGGATTTAAAATGGGACACTCCTTTAAATACCCTTAAACTATGGTTAACAAGTTTTTAACCCTTGTAGTTAATTTTCTTCTAAAAACCAAAATTTGATGCTTTAAGCCTTTAACCCTAAGGTTAGTGAATCTTAACCATAATTAAAGGGAGTTAAAAGGGGACACCCCTTTAACTACCCTTAAACTATGGTTAATAAGTTTAAATTCATATAGTTATTTTTCCCTAAAAACTAAGATCACATGTTTTAAGCCTTTAACCCTAATGCTGTGTTTGGTTGCAGAAAATAAGGATGAAAAAGAACAATTATGAAAAAAGGGGATCGGGTATTGATGAAATGGTCGGATCTCATCTGTTGTTATCCATTTCGACCTTGCCGGCATCATCCGTACACTCGTCAGAGAACACTCCGATGCCGGTCGGGATTTTTGTTGCCAGAGGTGAAGTCTATGAAAGAGAAGACTGGGTCCATGCCTGAAGAGAAAGATGGAAAGATGTAAATACAAAACCAAATTCAAACCTTTGGGTTATAATTGGGGTAAATTGATTTCGGACATAACATATTCAACAAAATGCCTCAGCGAACTAAAGTAGTCCCGTACTGCATGACATACTCTTGTGCGTGTTTTGGGACAACCGTTTTGTATTGAGCAGTGGTTAGCGGACCCTTGTATTGAGCAGTGGTTAGCGGACCCAGGGTCCACTGCATATCTTACCCAGTGTCCTCATGTCCCTTTTAACACCCATTTAATTATGATTAAGCTTAACTAAATTAAAGTTAAGAATTTATTTTTTTTGTTTTTAAAAACTAAGGTTGGATTGCTTAACCCTAGGGTGAGTGAATTTTAACCACATTTGATGATTGTTTAAAAGTGGGGCGCAGACCAATGAGGAGGACTCACCATTTGTCACATAATGGAAACCAGCATTTTCCTTTTGTATTCTTATATAAGACTTTATGTTGTGTTTTTTACTTTTATTATCTCTGTAAAAATAATTTTAAATCTTATATGTTGAAGACAGTAATATAGTGGATAAAATAGAAAATAATATTTAAAATAATTTCTGCTCTCTTTCCTTTCTCAGCAACCAAACAAGAGAAAATTATATTCTTAATAATTTTCTCTCTAATTTTTTACACAACCAGACTATAGAAAAATTGATGGATTCTCCTCTTTTCTTTTCTTTTCTCAACGTTTTCAGATTTTGTCAGCAACCAGACACAGCATAAGGGTTAGTGAATCTAAACGGAGTTAAAATGGGACACTCCTTTAATTATCCTTAAACTATGGTTAACAAATTTTAACCCTTGTGGTTAATTTTCTTCTAAAAACCAAAATTTCATGCTTTAAGCCTTTAACCCTAAGGGTTAGTGAATCTTAACCATAATTAAAAGGAGTTAAAAGAAGACACCCCTTTAACTGCCCTTAAATTATGATTAACAAGTTTTAACTCACGTGGTTAATTTTTTTACTAAAAACTATGATTAAATGCTTTAAGCCTAAATCTTAAGGGTTGGTGAATCTTAACCACAGTTAAAGATAGTTAAAAGAGAGCACCCATTGAATTACCCTTGAACTATGATCAACGAGTTTTAACTACAATTAAAGGATGTTAAAAGGGGACATTGTCACAAAAATATTATAGTCTACTAAATATCACAATGGTATTATAGTAATTTTTAAATGGGTTTTTTTTGTAAAAAACCTTCTAAGTTTTCAGCTATTTGTAAATACCCCTTGTGTTTTGTGATTTTGTATTATGGTCCACTAACTTTTAAAATTTTTGCAAATCAACATTTCCATTCAAAAGCTATGTAACCGAAGTTAATTTTTTAATGAAATGGCTTTTCTAACCTTGTTAAATGGGTTGGATGGAACACACACCTTCATAGGTAATCACGTGTCCTATTTATCACCCTTTAACTAAAGTTAAGGTTATTCAATCAAAGGTTAATATTTTTTTTAAAATATTTAAAAATCAAGGTTAGATGGATGAACCCTAAGGGTGAGTGAATCATAACTACAGTTAGTGTGTTAAAATGGACACATGATGGTTTGTAGGTCTCCTTTAACTGTGGTTAAGCATAATCAATCTAAGGTTAAATTTTTTTAATTTTTTTTTTCTAAAATCCAAGGTTAGATGCATGAATCCTATGGGTGAGTGAATATTAACCACTAATAGTGGGTGTTAAAAGGGACACGTGGCGGCTTTTAATGTCTCATTTAATTATAGTTAAGCATAATCAATCCAAGGTTAATATTTTTTTCTTCTCAAAACCAAGGTTAGATGCATGAACCAAAGGGCCAAGGGATGAGTGAATCTTAACCACAGCCACCACATATCCTTTTTCATACCCAGTAACTGCGGTTAATATTCACTCACCCCTAGGTTCATGCATTTAACCTTCGATTTTAGAAAAAAAGAAAATTAACCTTAGATTGATTATGCTTAACCACAATTAAAGGAGACCTATAAATCACCATGTGTCCATTTTAACACACTAACTGTAGTTAAGAGTCACTCACCTTTAGGGTTCATTTATCTAATCTTGATTTTTAGATTTAAAAAAAAAAATATTAACCTTTGATTAATTAACCTTAACCCTAGTTAAAGGGTGATAAATAGGGTCATCCAACCCATTTGACAAGGTTAAAAAAGTCATTTTCATTAAAAAAATTAATTTCCGTTACATAGCTTTTGGATGGAACGGTGGATTTGCAAAAGTTGAAAAAATCAATGGACAATAATACAAAATCACAAAACACAAGAGGTATTTACAAATAACAAAATACATAGGGGTTTTTTACAAAAAAAATCCCTTTTTAAATGCAACAATTCAAAGGATGTGAAAGAATGAAGTTCGAATTAGACATGGTTGTACAATGATGAGTTACACACCGTAGAAATAGCCCAGTAGTATCCCCCTCACTAGGATGAACCTAGCATTGATATGCAAAAACCTCAAATATCTATATATATTCCGTAATTTTTGCCCCTAATCAGAGCATAGCGCTCTATGGCTGCATTCCAATCATTTTATAAAAATAATAATTCATCGGAAAATGCTTAATTTACCGGTGGTTTCCATTATGTAAGAGCATTCCTAACTGTCTTACTTTCGTGAGTTAAAGTATTAAAAAATGCTTTAAAAGGGTATCTATCAGTCTCTTCAATATAACGATTTTGGTTTGGTGTGGTGAATACTATACACTCACTAAAGCTAAATGTTTTTCTTACTTCCTTTATTATGGTCTCACACAAATAATAAAATAAAGATTTTTCTCTCCATTCGCACTATTGTAATCCCACACAAATACTAAAATAATGTAAATTTTAGTTATTTTGATGAAGCTGGTAAGAATGATTTAAAAAAATAGATAGCGAAAATAGGAAAAGGTGAGTAAAATTTGGTGAGGCTCCTAGGAATGCTCTACCAAATTGGCCTCACTTTTTTAACATTCACAACTGTGGTTAAACTCACTCACTCTTAAGATTAAACAATCCAACCTTGATTTTCAAAAAAAATTAATTTTAATTTAGTTAAACTTAACTAAGGTTAAAGGGGGTATTGAAAGGGACACGAGGACACACCAGTAAGTTAAGGAGCGGACCAAGGTCCGCAAATCACTGCTCTGAATCATTTTAAAAGGTGCAATTAGGTCTTCGTAAAATTCTATGAAAGTAACAGGGGCGCCACATCCCATACTACTAAAAATATGGGCCCCACAAATAAAAAATCTACTGAATTTATCCACTGGAAGTTCGCGCTTCCTTTAGTGTTGCAGTGATTTTGAATTTTGAATAAAGTGCTTCACGTGATTGGCGCGAGTCTGTCCTCCGGATGGACAGAAAAACTAAGGTTGAATTGAAAACTCGTCTTTTCGTTTATCTGTTTTATTTGGATTTTCTCCATATATAAAGACCACCAGACTAAGCCTTGGATTGGGACTCCAAAAGGCTAATGACATTCTTTTAATTAGCTGTAATCGCAGTAAAGTAAATCATTAGCGTAAATCCCTATGAAAAATTGAAAAGACAACTCTCGGAGTCCTAATTCTCAAGACTATGAAATCGTGTCTAATCATACTAGAAATTAATAAGGACAAATTATGATATGTTGGTTAACGAGTAAGCCACAGTGCGTTCCAAAAACCGAGACTTTAGTAAGGATTAGATGTTAAATTTTGGCTACAAAACAAAGACATGTGTTATTTTGGCTGAGATTAAGGTTAACACGGCTCAAATTCACACAAATATTTTTTTCAAGGAAAAAAAAATAGCTCTGTTGATGCCCCAATTCGGACAACCAGTAGGACATGTGGTGATTAAAAGGGAGGAGATATCGTGGGGGTGGGGGAGAAGTCAAAATCATGGAGAGAAAATGGAAGAACTTCTCCCCCAAATTATTGCCAGGTGCCCTTTCATTTATGGAGAGCCCCGAGTTTGCATGTCCATCAGTATACTCTCAAAATATACTTATTAAAACCCACTGTTTTCACAAACAAATCCGGCCCTTGAATTGATAGAGTGGCCGGTGGCCCGTTTCCGGTTCTATCGGTCTGATTCGATCGTGTATTTTTTGTTAAAATAAATTATAAATTTTTCCCCCATTTTTTTGATTCTGGCCGATTCTTAAAGAGTTCCAATCTTGGGGGGTTTTGGGAACCGATGAGGGGATCGGTTCCCAACTTTTCCAATTCAACCGGCCGGTCCGATTTTGATAACATTGTTAAAACTTAATCTTTTAATTCAAATAATTAAGACTAAATATTAGAGCTGATGTGATTTTAAAAATTAACAAAATAAGCCCTAATCAAATCTAATTTTGATCCCCTAATAATTAAAATTAAGAGGTTAGGATTGAAAAATATATTAAAGAGTATAATTAGGAGTACCATAGACGGGGTATCATTCAAGAGTTAGTAGTTAAGAGCCTCTTTGGCATTAATTCTAATGTCGCGTTGATTTTGAAAACAAATCAATTCTTAGAGTTTAAAAACAATTGAGTGGAACCTGCTTCACGACAGAAAAGCTAAGTTTCCCTTTTAAGTTTTTTTTTAAAAAGTGATGACAATCTCTTAATTACAGAAAAAGTTTGTTACAATTTTGCAAAACACTTTCCCTTCCACCGCCAAAGGTTAAAGAGGAGCTCTATTTTTCTGCCGCAAAGCAAAGCTTTGCTTTGTGTTTAAAGAAAACAACCAGGGCCATTTTAGACAATTTGTGACTTTGTTTGGAGCATTTAGCTAACGGCACTCTCTCCTTGTACTAAAGACGACTCGGTCATCTCTCTCGCGCACACCTAGCAAGGCTACGGCCATGGATTCCTCTCGAGCTCTTCTCTCTTCTCATCCATTAAAATGCAATATTAATTATATATTTTAATTAATTAAAATAAAATAAACAGTCGCTTTTCTCCCGTTCGATACGGGTCTAGGTCGTTAGATCGTCTCCTTCCTCTGCACTTTCTCGTTTGAAAATTCTAAGATATATCAAAAGGAGAATAATTATCAATAAAGTAGTGGGTTTTAATCGATTCTACACGTGAAAATGGATTTTGCCAAAAGGATGGTTGATCGAAAGATCGTTTTTTTTTATTTTTATAGTTAATATGATGTGTTATTTTGACTCAATCGCTGTAACAAAGTACATTTGATCTCTGTAATTTTTATTCTGGTTGGTTAGAACTTCTGGGGTTAGGGCTTCCGTTGTTCTTGCTGGTTTTTTTAATGGAGTAGGTGAAAAGAATGTGAAAATGTCTTTGTCGCAACTTCAGTTTCTTCTTGTGATTTTCCTTTTTTCTCCTTTTTTAAATCTAAAATATTGATCGAGTTTCCTTCTTTTTTTATTTTGATTTTTTTTGTTAATTTCCCACAAATTTCTGGGTAGATGGTAGTAATTGTTTTTAAAAATATTAATCTATTTTTTTGCTGGAAAAAAGATCAATTTCGGAAAGTTACCGATTCGGCATAGAACGTGCGATCTTTTTCTCTCGAATCGAAATCAAAGACGTGTTGAGCTCTTACTTTTCTTACTACATCTGGTGTTCTTCTCTCCCTCTTCTTGTTACGGTGACCTTGCAAGCCGGAATTGAAAGAGTGGTTTTGGACTATTCCAGCAAGTCATAGCTACCTCTCTCTCTCTCTTAAAGACGATCCCTATAAGTTCAATCCGACTGTCGCCATGGCTTGGAGACGCATTGCTTTGATTCCTCTCCCACGCGTCTGAATCTGTCCGTGATCTGCATTTGTTTGGTTTTATCTTTCGTTCTTCCCTGAAAGCTATCGTTTTTTCATGTGGGTTCTGAGATTTGAGCTGTGAAAGAAGGCGACTTTGGCTGTCAGATTGATTTTGTGAAGTGGGTTTTTGAGATTATAGGCAATGACACCGTCGTTCGATTGGTGGACGAAGGAGAGCCACCAAGGAACGCCGGTGGTTGTGAAGATGGAAAACCCTAATTGGTCTATGGTTGAACTAGACAGTGCATCTGAGGATGATTTTCTTTCCGGCCAAGGTAGTCGATGCAGCGACAACAAGGGTAGAGGGAAGAATGCAAAGCAGCTGACTTGGGTTCTTCTGCTTAAAGCTCATAAAGCTGCTGGATGTTTGACTTCAATTGCTTCGGCAATGTTCGGCCTTGTGGCCATCATAAGGCGTCGGGTGGCTTCAGGAAGAACAGATTCGGAGAGCGAAAACGAGGTGGGAAATGAGAATCAAACCATTAAAAGCCGCTTCTATTCTTGTATCAAGGTGTTTCTATGGCTGTCTGTGGTGTTGCTAGGGTTCGAGGTGGTGGCATATTTCAAGGGGTGGCATTTTGGGGCACCCCACCTTCAATTGCAGTATTTATTTTCATCTCCATTGGTATTTCGGGGAATTTTCGATTGGGTGTATTCTCGGTGGGTACTGGTTCGGGTGGAGTACCTAGCTCCTCCTCTCCAATTCCTCGCCAATGTCTGTATTGTGCTCTTCCTTATACAGAGTGTTGATCGGCTAGTTCTCTGTTTGGGTTGCTTCTGGATCAGATTCAAGAGGATCAAACCAGTCCCGAAACAGGCAATCAGGGACATTGAATCCAGTGAGGGCAATGCAGAGGTTTTCTTTCCCATGGTTCTTGTTCAGATCCCCATGTGCAATGAAAAGGAGGTAACTTTGAATCTAAGTTGCTTTTTTTTTTAATTGTTATTTTGCTTGTTCAATTCGAGATTTCGGTCTGATTCTAGAGCTACCTTCAGGTTTATCAGCAATCCATTGCTGCAGTATGCATGTTAGACTGGCCTAGATCAAACATGCTAATCCAAGTGCTGGACGATTCGGATGATCCAACAACACAATTGCTGATCAAGGAGGAAGTTCATAAATGGCAGCAGGAGGGTGCCCACATTGTCTACAGGCATCGAGTAATCAGAGATGGGTACAAAGCCGGCAATCTCAAGTCTGCCATGAATTGCAGCTACGTCAAGGATTATGAGTTCGTAGCCATTTTTGATGCCGATTTCCAGCCAACCCCAGATTTTTTAAAGAAGACAATTCCCCATTTCAAGGTACATGATCTTTTCTATGTTTTATGAGTTTCAAGTTTCTGGGTCTGGGTGGTTCTTATTGTAATTACACCAACCCCCTCGCTTTCAATTATGTTACAGGATAACGAGGAACTAGCGCTGGTTCAGGCAAGGTGGTCCTTCGTGAATAAGGATGAGAACCTGCTCACAAGGTTGCAGAACATAAACCTGTGTTTTCATTTCGAGGTGGAGCAGCAAGTGAATGGGATCTTCATCAATTTCTTCGGGTTCAACGGGACTGCTGGTGTGTGGAGGATAAAGGCTCTGGAGGATGCTGGTGGGTGGATGGAAAGGACCACTGTTGAGGACATGGACATTGCCGTCCGGGCTCATCTACATGGCTGGAAATTCATCTTTCTCAATGATGTTGAGGTATTCCACCACATTCCCCTGACAAGGAGTTCAACTCTTTCAGTAATTTTCGTGGATTTCCTTTAATAATTGTTGTCTTCCCATCTCAGTGCCAATGTGAATTACCAGAATCTTATGAAGCTTATCGGAAACAGCAGCACCGATGGCATTCTGGGCCCATGCAGTTGTTTCGCCTCTGTTTGCCCGACATTATCCGATCAAAGGTACTTAAGTTTCTGTCTCTTATAGTTTCAAATGTTGCCCAATTTCATAATTAGACTGATCTTATCTTGTGATTTAGGGGAACTGTAGCAAATTTTGATTGAAAAGGCATTTTGTTTCCACTTGGGTACATGCAGATCAGCGTGTGGAAGAAGGCCAATCTGATTTTCCTCTTCTTTCTCCTCAGAAAACTTATACTGCCTTTCTATTCTTTCACCCTCTTCTGCATAATTCTCCCCATGACAATGTTTGTCCCTGAGTCGGAGCTCCCATCCTGGGTCGTCTGCTACATTCCAGCCACCATGTCTCTCCTCAACATCCTCCCATCGCCAAGATCCTTCCCCTTCATTGTCCCATATCTCCTCTTTGAGAACACCATGTCGGTGACCAAGTTTAATGCCATGATCTCAGGCCTCTTCCAACTAGGTAGCGCCTATGAGTGGGTGGTCACGAAAAAGTCTGGCCGCTCCTCTGAGGGTGATCTTATCTCTTTAGTTGAGAAGGAGTCGAAGCACCAACGAGGTATCTCAATGCCCAATCTTGATGAAATGGAGGAGGAAACTCGACAACAGGAAGAAAGAGTGTCTCAGAAGAAGAAGCACAACAGGATATATACAAAGGAGCTGGCTCTTGCTTTCCTTCTCCTGACCGCCGCAGCAAGAAGCCTTCTCTCCGCGCAGGGTATACATTTCTACTTCCTGCTCTTTCAGGGGATATCATTCCTGTTAGTAGGTCTAGACTTGATCGGCGAACAGGTCGTCTGAGCGAAAAAAAAGAGAGGAGAAATTGAAGTTGGATATATCAACTGTATAAACACAGACCACAAGGGTGGGGACGAAGTCTTAAGTGCTGAAGAAAGAAAAGCCAGGCCTATAGGGTGGGGATGCTGCTTTTCTCCTTGTTCTCTACCCTCACAGTCACAATACAACCCATTTGGAGAGAGGGTGCAGATAAAAGTGGTGCTCTTTGATCTGTAAGTTTTTGTTTTTATTCTTTAGTTTTTGGATCCCTATTCTTTTGTATGGAAAATAACGTTTTGTTGTTTATAATTCAAACGGGGATTTTAGTTACAGCTATAAGGGCAGGAGGGAAGCATGTTTCAGGCTCTTCTATGTAGTTTTCCCTTTTTAATTTTAGAATAGCAACTAAATGTTATAAAGATATTCTAGAATTGCATGGAGTTATATGATGCACTTGAGGGTCATCAACCCTTAAATGGACTCTACTCTGCTATCCATCATCCCTCACACTTCCTCAGCCAATTCATCGATTCCATTCGCAGCTCTTGCAGGTCCACATATTGTATGCGTCGTAGATCAGACTAATCAGAGGATCTCTATCTTCACTCTGGGGATTATTTATTTGGTTGCAGCAGTCAATCTCTTTTTCTAGTAGGCTACCCCTAGAACTAAAAGGGAAAAAAAACAGGCTAACGTGGTGGAATTGGGGTTTCGATCAAGGTCCGTGGTAGTATGTGTTCATTTAAGTTGTCTAATGCTAGGACTATGACCCACCAGAGAATTGGCTACTGAATTTATGGTCACTGGACGACGATGACGTTCCTCCAACTCCAACTCCAACTCGATTAATTTCTCCTTCTAAGATGCTGGATTTTAATTTTAACTGATAATTGATCCAACCAAGTAGGACATCTGGTGGTTTCAGTATGAAAAATTGGTTGGAAATTAATTTTGAAAGGCCAAGCACTGATCGATCCCAACAGTTTGAATCACATGCACACTATTTTTGGGCAGGTAATGAAGCCCCCACCCACGAAAGAAGTGCAGTAATGTTATGGTTTTAAGACTGAGGTCCTTTTAAACAAGAGTGGTTCAGCAATTGGATAGCCCATAATTCTGGATTGATGGGCATATGCTTATTTTGTTTTCGAACATGTAATGCAACTATGAAAACTGGATGCAAGTTCATCCCTCTGGTCGAAAGGCGGAACCATGCATAGCAACAAAACAAACGGCACTGTCAATTACCATCATATCTGTAGAACAAGTTTTGATTATTTTTTGGATTTATTTATGTGGTTTGATAATTGGACATTGGCTGTAGCAAAGTTTTGCAAATTGTCCCACATGGATGCCACACCTTATTTGAGCTCCAATTTGTCTTAGGGTGTGTTTTTCAAATTCTCATTCGCAGCCACTAGTTCAGCAGCTATTCCTGGCTCATTGGCGGAGTGTCCTGCATCTGGGACGACCTGTTACAATGTAGCAACTTGGATTAATTTGGCAACTTAGAAGCAGCAAAGCAAAATGAATTCCGCAATATTTTCAGAGTCGAGATCAATAAATCTAAATGCATATTAGATTGACTTAGAAACATTTCCATCAATGAAATGCCTAATCACCTTTTACTAAACAAGAAAAAATCCAAAACTCCGAATGAAGTATTGCATCATTTTTATTTTTCACAAGGAGATCCCCCTTAAGCCCTTAAAGAGTAATAAAATCCTTGCAAAGCTACTCTTGTTTTGTAATGTTAAAATGAATAAGATACCCTTAACAATATAAGAGGCTGCATTACCGGGGGGATCTTTTACCAGCCCAGATCCTCACTAAGGTCCTTCCTTAGATCGTAAGCCTCAAGACCGATTAAACACATGCCTTCAATGAAGGGCGCACCCTCTCTCTCTCTCTCTCTCTCTCTCTCACACACACACACACACACAATCGAACAAAATATTTTCAATCGAAAAAAAATAAATCTGGATGCCGTAACAGTGTCAAAGGGACCAACATGGCAACCATATTAAATGAGACAAGGAAATCTAAATTGGCTAGATCAATTATTGAGCATAAACATGCATTAAGTTCATGCGAAGTAGCATTACTAATATGAAGCATGATATATGACTAAAACCATTGTCTTACCTTAAATTCTGTCTCTGGCCATGCTTTATGAAGATCCCATGCTGACATCATTGGGCAGCAAACATCATACCTTCCCTGTAAAATTATTCAAGATATCAAACAAGCTCCAATCAAGCACCCCAAATCAAATTTCTTCTTCTTAGAGCATTCCACATCATGTTACGCCCATGGTAGCATACAGCGACATGCTTCTAATACCACATAAAAGACAATTATTTCACAGCAATGTGCACGAATAAGAGTTTATAGAACAGTTAAACCAACAAATGGCAAGTATCAAGTAGCAAGCAATTAAATCAAGTGTAACTGCAACCAAAATGTAAATGCATCACAGGATGGCCACGGATATAGCAATAACTTGGAAGCACCGCCAGGCAGCAGCATACTGGTTAGTAGATTTAAGCTATGGATTAATGCAGGGTGTCAAAAATGGATCCATGAAAACTACTTCATAATCTTTTTCTTCACTTTGTATGACAAGTATGGAAAGAACATCGTTCTTGACAACAGATAAGCCGTAAGATGATCTAGAACACAAGATTTCAAACATATTGGCACCCGCATATATTTCAGGATAGAGATTATTATAAGGATGTACTTAACACACCAGTTGAATAGCTGCATAACATGGACTCAGAAGCGTACAGATACCAATCAAAATAAAGAACAGTACAGGTGAGGGAATCATGCTTTGTATAAGAGATTTCCATAAAGGGATTGTAAGGAACACATGAACGATCAAATAGTTGCAAATAAATGTGGACATTCTGTTACTAAAAGCATAACCCGTGTCTTAGGCTGATAGATCGACTTATAAATCAAGATCACCAATGACCACTGTGGTTTATTACTTTTAGAGAATTATAAAGCATAATCCGTGTGCATGGTTGGCTGTTACTATGGTTAATCAGGCTGATACAGATGAGAGGGTGGCCGCGAACGTCTATAAAGATGAAACTGCATGATAAATTGCAGAAGAGATATATAGAAAATGTGGGAAGCCATAGATAGGAGATGAAATGTGCTGCCATATCCTGCTTTGCATGCAACTGGAAATTTCTAGGATTCATAAAGCTCCTCCATGAAAGGTCACTTTAGTGCACTTCAAGCTTATAACTAAGGTAGTAATCATGCACAGGATGATCTTGATAAGAACCACGCATTGAGATTTACCATCAGCTATGCATTTTCATGATGCAAAAGGGCTAATCACCAGTGAGTCCACAATTGGCACTGCACACAATGAACATTATGGATCAAGAAGCTTTTGAAAGTTCAAGCATTCCCATTAGGGGGTTGTGGTAAGTAGTTTGCAAAACAAAGGATAGAAAATGCATGTCAGATGTGGATCACGGAGGAAAATTGTTTCCTATCATTAGACCCCCTTGTTACCTGATCTCTGACCCAGGTCCAGTGTGGCCACCTTGAAGTATTTGGTACTCAGGTCCTTCTCTAATTTGATAATTTCTTATTAGGAACAGCTTGAAAATGGAAATGACGATCAAGTTTCGCATGGTTTTCCCTTTGGGTGACTAAAACAACTGTTCATCCAGTGCCCATAGGTGCGGTAAGTATAGATTTCTTTTGGTTCATTCGCATGTTTCATGATGTGTTCTCTACCAATCAATGGCTGAATTGTGGAACATGTGCCAGCTAGTGGGGAGCAGGAGAGCTAATTGATTATGGTGGATCCAATTTTTCCGGGGGATGCCCTTCAAACGTAATTTAGCAGAGAGACAGTTACCTGATTTACTATAGGTTGGATCAGGATCTGTTGCAACCATTCCACACTGATTATACCTGGCCCAGAAGATTAGGCTCATTCACAGGTATGGCAGAATGCTGTTTGTTGGATTCCCAAGAGTTTTCCTCTATCATTTTATCTTCATCTTACTTTGACATTATGATTTTCATTTAATGAAAGATCAACAGAAAATAACACTAGATTTTAGATTCAGGGGTGTGCTGTCAAGACTCAAGAAACAGGAAGCCGAACTGTTATTGTTAAAACAAGTTTCTAATCTATTTATTACCAAACAAGAAATGAGCTGCAAGTGCCAATTATTGGCGGAACTATTCCAGCACACAATTCATAAGCAATTGGAAATCATGTGTGTATCAGCATATGCATAAATGAACACATCTGTAAATAATCATGCATATTTCATTGCTACAGAAATAACTAAAAGATTTTCATAAAATATGGGTGATATAGGGAACAAAAACCTGTATAATTATAGTCTTAATATGCCTTATCTTTTCGATATTATCCAACAGGAATGAATCTGATGGGAAAAAACCCTTGTTCATGAAGTAATGATTTTCAATCCTTGCAAATGCCTGCAAACAAAAAGGACAATACAAGTCATGACTTCAATCGGTTTCATAACCATGTTATCCAACCACAGCTGAGCAAATACCTACATTCAGGGCAGATACAAAGATTTGCCAAATACTAAACTTCATGACTATATATTGAGTGATAAACATTTAATAATTCATCTCAATATTTGAATATGTGTAACATATCAATAATGATCTCTAATACTCAAAAATTTAATTTCGAGACAAAATCTTGTCAGCCTGGACAGCGGGTGCCTCTCATTCTTTACCAGTAAAATAAGGACCAATGTTAACTTACGCTTGAAATAATGACCAAGGTTGAGATAGATCAATAAAATAAGAACTAAGGGTTCTTTCTCAACACGTTTGCTTAATAAAATACAACAAAAGGTTCTTTCTCAACGCGATTTAATTTACTTATTGCAAGCTCTACTTACGTAGGTAGAGCCAGCAATGTTGGAATATATAAAAGTGACTTGCAAAACAGTCATTTAATTTTGAAATCAAACCCGACAATTATCTTCACCATTTAGGCCTTGTCTGATACAATTGGCATTGGTTACATGAATTTTGTTCCATTGTTCCATTCCATCCAGGGTCACACCCTCCATTAATGCATATGTCTTCATATCCTTTCTCACTATCTCAGTCCACATCCTTTTTTGGTTTTCCCCTCATTTTTGTACCTTTGATCTGCACCAATGTGCTCCTTTTCTCCTTCCCTTCCTCTTGCAAATCAAAGTCTAGCTCTCTGAATCTCCCATCTTTGCTTTCTTATTTTTTGCTAAGGGAAGATGGTGACCATTATATAGATATCTTTCCCTTCGCTTCTTTCTTCAAACATAGATGGCAGTAATGATGGCTAGGAAACTGGAAACCTACCCTCCCTGTTACTTCTAAACTACAACCATGGATATGAGGATGGCCAGAATAAATTTTTACATGGCCACAACTACAGCAATTGAACTGCTAGATCAACAGCTCTAAGCTATTGACCAATTAACTTGGCCCGTTTTTTAGATATAATGTGCTACAAAATTTTAATGTGCTTGGAATAGAAAACCTGCACTTGAACTTCAAAGATTGGACCACCATAAGCTAAGCATTAGATTTACCAAGTTTCCAAGCATTTCCTATCGATTATACCATGCAGCCTACAACATTTCCAGTATGTCATCTTGAGTAGGCTGATCATAGCATGATATTACCTTAGGTACCAAAATAAGCAGGATGTAAGAACAGATAACGAAGTAACAGTGTCAGAAAAAAAAAAAAGCTACTTTATGACCAAAGTCTGGGAATAGTGAGATTCTATCTCATGTACAACCTAGTGTGGTTATTGGTAAAAATGGCCTCGAAGTTTATAAGCTACAAATTTGAGAAGAACAAATTATAATACAAATATGGAGAAGGGGGAAGGATGTGAGAAGCAGGGAGATATAACTTGTTTTCCCTATCCAGGAAATGTCACAAGGAAAAGGATGCTAAAATCATGACATAATGTGACTATTTGTTATTTTGAAGAGAATATCATCAAAAGGAAAGCCCTAGCCTCAGCAATGCCTAGGTAACCAAATTTACGATTTCTATTAAATTATGTAAGATTTGTAAGTGGCCGCCTAGATCACAATCTAGGTGATACCTAGCTAGGCGAGGTGATGGCGTAGGCATTGCCCAAACGACATTTTGACTACACTGAACCAAATAGATTCATAAATCATTGACTGCACCAATTTTGATTTGTCTTCAAAATGTACGTTTGTTTCTTCCCTTCCATAAGCACCGAAATTTCGAGATATGGAACATCATCCACATAATCTTGCTCCGTTTCCAAAAGATATCTGCCGGTCAACAGAGGATAAGATCCATGAAAGATTTCGGCACTAACCATGGGATTCGTAATAATTATATTAAAGTTAAGAACTGTCTTTTAGATTTGACATTTTTCTTGATCGAGAAAGGCAAAATAATTTTATAATTAAACAAGAAAAAAATATTCAAAAGGAGTTCATAATAGAGTAAACTCAGACAAGAAACAGACTAAAAAAGAAGAAAGACAACACAAAACAAGACTAATACTCCTAGTCTCAGGCTCATAAAGGAAGGCCACCCAAGTCCCTGGAGGAATAGCAAAATAGAATGAGATATCTGATGCGTGCACAGAGGGCCATATATGATGATGTATCATCAAACATCTTCAAGTTCCTCTCTCTTTATAAGCTAAGAAATGGCCCCCGAAAGAAATGACCAAAAAACCGTGTGAACACCAAAA
This sequence comes from Tetracentron sinense, assembly GCA_015143295.1. Taxonomy (NCBI): domain Eukaryota; kingdom Viridiplantae; phylum Streptophyta; class Magnoliopsida; order Trochodendrales; family Trochodendraceae; genus Tetracentron; species Tetracentron sinense. The sequence continues at coordinate 35,692,472 of CM026556.1, forward strand.
TTTACCGCCTTTCCTCCCCTCTCAACTCTAAGTGTCGAGATAAGGTCCGAGAGTAGAGGAATAACGCTAAATTTATTCTGAGAGTCGCCACCTACTTAGGGGAAGTAGGATCCCAAGATAATCCAAATAAGGGGGTCTACGGTCCAGAGTAGTCTAGGTAAGAGATCCCTTTAGGTCCTGGGGAAGGGATTAGGCACCCCAGGACCTCCATCTAATGATGGTAACCTACTCATTAGGTCCAAATTAAACATTTAAAAATCACTTAACATTTCCTAAAACAATTATTAATTTTGCTAATCGAGTACAAATCAAAATGGGGTGTAAAAAGTTTATTTTTGGTTGGGGTCGAACCCTGATTGGGCTGCCTACTTATCCGGTTAGTCGGAATCAGACCCTCATAGTAGTTCGGGGGCCGTGACTGTTTTTATACTCGTTTCGGAGTGTGGTCACTTCCAACTCGTGTTTGAGTTGGGGAGGGGAAGTGGAATGAGATTTAAGAATCTCACTCCAGGAGATGGCAGCGTAGCTAGGTGCTCGTGGGGGAGCTCTAGGGGGCGTTCCTTTATTAGGGTAAGTCTTTTTTGCATTTTGTGGGTTTTTAAATGTTTTTGTTATTTTGTATTTTTTTTTATTTTTTTGTATTTTAATTTTGGCAAGTTTTAACTAGTCAAGGCTATCCTAAGTGCCCAAGGTAGGCAAAAGGAAAATAAAATCTAAATGATTTTAATTATCTTAAAGGCAAAGAGCAGGGCGGATCGAGCGGCCTTAAACCAAAAGAGGCTATGGTTTAAATACGGACCCTGCTCTAGGTCCCAAGGGAGGATAGACCAGTACCTTTAAGTTATTTTAGTCTTTTTTATATTTTTTGATTTTTTTGTAAGACTAACTAACGGGGTGGGCCACTTATTTAGGGTTAATAAAAAAATGAAAACTATCTAAGTGCCCAATGTAAGCATAATAGGAAAAGAAAAATCGCGGCCTATCCCTATTGCACATACATGGATAATATATACATACACAACAAAATAGATGGGCCCCAAAGGAAAGTTAATGGGCCAAGGCCCATTGACCACTAATGGTCAATTGGCTTTGGTCCACTATCATTCTGAGGCCTCAAGAGGTAAGCCCAAAAATTGGGAAAAGATTCTAAAGGGGGCTTCCAACTTGCCAATTACGGCCCAACCCAAAAGGCCCAAAAGATTTAAATCTTGACACCCCTTTCTAAATTAATCTAACATGCCAAAAAAAATATATAAACAAGAAAAATGCATACCTACGTGCGGTTGATGGAGGTTGACAGAAAATGATGTTGGTATCGCCGCTGCTCCGGGGAAACGAAAATGGCGCAAACAAGACACTCAGTCTCACTGGCACTCAACCCACAGAACAATGGGTCTACCAAGAAAAGAAAAAATAGAAAAAATAATAAAATAAAAGTTGAAAACCGAGATCCAAAGAAACCAGCGATATGGCTGGATCCTTTTTCCTGCAAGAAAGAAAGAACGAAAAAAAAATCAAATAATAGAAAAAATATATACACGATGAAGTGGATCCAAGCTTATAAATCTTGATCAAGGGGTCTAGATTTGTAAATATAAATCTGGATTAATATCAATCTGAAACAGAGAGATCGTTCAAATTGACGATGGAGTCAGAAAAGAGAAACGATTCGAACGATAAGCTGGGAATTACCTGAGGACTGAGTTGGCCAGAAAGGAACAAACGATGAGGTATAGTGAACCAGAAGTGAGGTACCCCTGCTTTCGAAAATTGCCGGATTGAGAAGATCACCGGACTGGTATGAAGCTGCCGGAAGTCAGGCTTGATCGGAAAAAAATCACAACCGAACAAATGAATAATAAAAATAAAATAAGTCCGAATCTAGATAAAAAAAACAAGGAGATGGATACGGGAGACCACCTGCGGAGTTAAAAGAGGATTGGCCGGAAAATATCGATCCACTAGATCAATGCTGAAATCGCCGGCCGGGGAAGATGGACGACTCGAGGATGAGGCTTGGCACCGGAGATGGGGATTACCGTTGCAAATGGTTTCCGAGGCGATCTAGATCTGAGAGCGCAAGAAACGATGAGCTGTAGCCGCCGGATAAGAACCAGTGATGATCGGCGTAGAGGAGCTCCCGATAGATGCTAGCCTACAACTCGCCCGAAGAATGGATCGCCGGAGACGAGGTGCTGGTCGAAGAAAGTTTTCTACAGCAGGTAAGATTCCCAAAAGAAGATAAATCGGACGACAGAGAAGAGAAATTCTAGATCTAGATCTAGAAATTCTAGATCTAGATCTAAGAATTCTAAATAAGAAAGAATTAGATCAAACAAAGGAGAAAATCGAAAGAGATAAGGGTTATTACCTGATGAACGATGAATCGAGAGAACAGGGATTTGGCCGGAGGAGATGGAGTGAACTCAGTTGATATGCTGCAGCTTGGACCGGAACTTGAAGACGCCGAGATTAGGAGGGAACTCGCCGTTGATTTTCATGAGAAGAGCACACCTTCGCCGGCGACGATGGCGGTTGAAATTGAGGCTGCAGTCGGCGGGAAGAGAGAAGAAATGGAATGGGAGAAATCGAGGGAGAGTGACCGAGCTCTGCAACCCGTAAATGGTTGGGATATTCTCTGATGAAATCCCCCACTCCAGGCTTTTATAGATATCTCATGGGCCTTGGGCTTTTGATTTAGGGTGTGGACTTTTGGGGTTTGAGATTAGGTTGTAGGCTTTGCTATTGGGTCGAGAATCACACGGACTGGATTTTTGCCCATGGGCTTTAAACATGGGGTTCCTCTCTCTCTCTCTCCCTAAAATAAAATAAAAAAACTAAATAAAATAAAATAAAATGAAATAAGATAATAAAATAAAATAAAATAAGAGGTGAGTGGAATTTTAGGGGTGTAAAAATGGGGTGTTCACAAACCGCACGAGGAGCCTCCAAACTCACTGAAGGCCAACAAAATAAGAAACTCAGAAAAGAAGGGCAGACCCAACACCTGTAGTTTGGACAAGAAAAAATTGCCAAACACCAGAAGCAAAGGGGCAGTGCAAGAGCAAACAGTACATTGATTCCTCCGCTCGATGGCACATAAAATTGCGATTGGTTGTCCTCCACTCTTTATTCTTCATGTGATCAATTGTAAGAATCTTATCCAAAGAAGCAGTCTAAAGAAAGAAGGATACTTTAGACGGAATATCAAGATTCCAAACAACCCAATGAGAAATTGAGGGATAAGGACCATGGTAATAAAAATTGCTGAAACCGATACGAAATGGGCGATACGTATAGGTATCGGTAGCCTCTTGTATGATATTTATACTGATACGAAATGAGCGATACGTATCGTTTACTAGTTATGTATGTTTTAATTTAATGTAGAATTGTAATTGTGTTTGCTACTTTGTCTTCGAGTAGCTTCCCATGACTTTATATTTGGTAAATTTGGTTCTTATAACTCATTTGATTTTTTTATAGGAAGACACATTTGCCCCCAAGCCACCAAATGATATTTTTTCATTCCATAAGTCCCTTTGCATCCTCTCAACCTACTAGCAACTGAACAAGGGATAGTCAGAGACCAAAAAATAGGTGGGAAGACTGCACAATGTGCTTTTTATGAGAGCCAACTTCCCTCCTTTGGAAAGAAAATACGACTTTGTCCAACATTGGAGCTCAAGCAACTTTCGAATTGAAACTAGACCTAAGAGGCATCCCAAGATAAATGATTGGGAGGACCCCTGTCTTACATCCTAAACAAGTTGCTAACTCCTCTAAGTTAGACACCTTCCCAATCCCCGCAATCTCATTTTTGCCTAAGTTTACTTGCACTGGATACTGCCTCAAAACACCTAATCAAACACCAGAGGTATACCAACTGCTTGCAAGATGCTTTACATATGATTAGTTTGCCATCCACGAATTGAAAATGTGAAATACTCGTGCCGTCCTTTCCTACTCCAAAACCTCCAATTACACCTCCCTCCATTCTGAAAAATCGTTCTTCTTAGAGCCTTTGTGACCAAAATAAAGAGGAATAGAGAGTGGATCTCCTTCCGTACGGTCCCTAGAACTTTTGAAGTATCCTGTGGGTTGTGGGACTCTCATTGATTAGGTTAAAAATCATATTATTGCAAAGCATGCTCTCATCCACTCCCTCCATCCTTTGCCGAATTCCATTCTACCTATCAAATAATCTGGGAAATTCCAATTAATGTGGTCATAAACTTTCTTCATATCCAACTTACACAAGATGCCAGGGCACTTTAGATCTAAGTCAGACATCTATGAACTCATTTGCTATCCAGAATCTGTCTCCCTCCCATAAAGGCACTCTAATATGGAAAAATCAAGGATCCTATCACTCCTTTCAGTTTAGCCACCAATACTTTAGAAATAATCTTATATACACTCCTTACCAAATTAATTGGTCAAAAATCCTTTAGATTTTAGGCACCTAACTTCGTTGGGATACGTGTTACAAAGGTACTAAAAAGGTGCTATTCAGGCACCTTTGTGGTATATCTAGTCAGATTTTCTCTACGTTCACATCATGCTAAATTTAACGAAACCTTTAAGGTTTTGCAATATCTCCAGTCAGATTTTCTCCACATTCCATTTACAATCTTTTGATGGCAAAGTAAACAAGAAGACTCAGGATTTTCACAAACAATGAATGATATGAAGCATCATCTCACCTATCAAGTATACTAGCCTTCTTCTTCCTTGTCAGATCTTCATCCCAACTACTTGGGGTTGGCAACACAAATCCAATTTCGCTATTCTAGTTTATCAAGATCCATATCAATCATGTATACCCATACAATAAATATATGCAATGATCATGTATATCATGCAAGTGCCTTATAACCTAGGCTTCTTATAGATATACCACATTTCACAACGTATTAGTTATTTTCTATTATCAAATGAGTAAAAGGAAAATAAAATTTTCAGAGCAAAGAATAGCTTACCAATGAAAAATTGTCATCATCCCCTTTTTTGATGTTATCTTCATTGGGAAGAAGGTGGGCAGTCATCATTTCCCATTTGGTCCATGTTCTAGCAGCCACGTACTAAGAACAAACATGAAAGTTAAAGAATAAGAAAAACCTATTTGTGACATAATAGTTAATGGCTAATCACATCAATCAAGTCAAAGGGTGGTGCATGGCAGGATCTATTTTTCTTTTTCAACTAGACATAGCATGTTTTTTTGTGTATAGTAATGGATGCAATCTGTATAGAGGTAGGATAAAAAATGAAGGCATTATATATATATATATCATAGTTTACCAGTGGTCCAGGGCAAGAAGCAAGACTAATAAAAATCATGGGAAAGGAGTAGCGAGAAATGAGATATTAGCTGTCTCACTCCCATTAGATTTTAAGGCATACCTTAGATTTTTCTTTACATTAGATATATGCGGAAAAATAGGTGGCTTGGAGTATAGTGGGCCTTATATAAAAAGTATCCAATTTGAATCTTTTGTTCATGGGTTGGAATAAATAATATATAATAAATTCAATATTCAAATCTCGTGGAAAAATATTTAATCTAGTGGTATTCACGTAGAATTTACATTTGAGTTGTAGAAGGCACACTATTTCTATCAATATTGTACCAAGAAGGTCCAAATGCAATGATACTTGCTCAAGGTCTATACCATAGGCTATAGATTTGGGTCAATCCCATCACGTCCCACATATATTGACCACTAAATGGAACGTGACAGAATCAAGATTCCTAGAAAGTGAGATTCCTACCTTGTACATAGCTTTCGTGCAACTATGATATATAGGTGTTGAGATAACTGTGCACTTAAGAATATAGTACAAAGGTGAAGCTCAAGTATTATCACAAATAAATGTATACATGTCAAGAATATCATCCCCTTATAACAACTAGGTGTATACTGTGGTTTCCCAGTTTCAGAGAAAGAGAAATCGAATGTTCCACAAATTTAAAATCTAAAAGCTAGAGACTATCAAAATATTTAAGAGCGTAAAAAAAAAGGAGAAGTTCAAGAACGTTTTCAATGAACACCGCAAATGATGCAGAAAAAATTCGACCTACTTTACAAATCTCATCTTTTGCATTAAGAACTTGGCATTCTCAAAATTTGATAAAGAAGTAAATTCAACAATCAAACAAAAGTATTAAAAAGAACTAGAAAAGAAGAATCCATAAATAGAGCCAGAGAGAAATCTTACTTGTGTTTCAATATTGTCAGAATTTAATCTCTTGCTGTAGGCACTAATGAAACTGCCCCTCTCATTTTCGGGAATAAGATCTCTAAAGGGCTCCCAAGCTGTACATTGAGAGGAAACACATCAGAAAGGAAATTCAAACTACCTACAAAAAAACTCCTCTACCATTCCAATAACAACAAATCAAATAGATATGATAGATAAAGATGGTCGACCAAGCTCTCTATGTTAGAATTAGAAATAAGGTAACATGTAACTTTATTTAACCCATTTAATAGTCATACAGATTCACAATTTAAAATTACTAATTTAATTCAAAAGACTGCATAGTGCTCAGATGGTAAAATAGCTTTTATGCAGCACAGGAAAAAGTTCAGAACTTCAGATCGAGAAGTGCAGAATAATGTTCAGCTAAAGCTTCAGCCAGGAACAACACTATGCCCCCTCCCAAACACACACACATAAATAAAGAAAAATGAAGAAGCAAAAACCCCATATGCAAGCCGAAGTTTCATTTTCTTTATGCATAAATTATGAACCAGAGCTACTACTTTTGGCCTTTTGGGTAATAGACAATTAAACTTTGCATGCTATTATATAATTTCTTGAAAGACACTGTAATCTAAAACATCCAAAGGTCTACAACTTCAAAGAATTAGTCAAAACTCAAAAGAACATGAAAGAACTGGGCTTATGATAATGATTGCAGGAAGTACATGGCATAAAGTACATCTGATGCTGTGGATCAATATTTTTACTTTCTTTAGATTTCTTGACAATATTTTGAAGATACACGATGAGAAGCCAAAGTCACCCATGACACTTGAAAATTTTCCATGTATAAAGCTTGAAGGCAACTTTGGCGGCCTGGTTTAATTCTCATGCACAATAGATTATTCATTAGATTTATAAAATAAAGAATTTACGAAGCATACCATCAGGGAATATAGCAGCAGCACCACCCTCATAAAACCAATCAAGCTCCTTTTTCCTTAATAGAAAAATGCCTCTAAGGACCATTCCAGTAACCTTAGGATAAAAATGAAAGAGAAATTGTCTACAATTAAATGATATATTATCTGTGAAAAATGATTTCTCAAATTAAGATGACCTGTTTCCCAGAGAAATGGAGCTCTAAAGAAAAAGAAAAAAAGTGTACCTTATCAGGGTGTGATTGGCTGTATGCAAGGGCCAGTGTGCTTCCCCATGACCCACCAAACACCTGCATGATTCATCTGAAGAGGAACATTTAGAATTATATTTGCCGAGAATCTCTTTGAAGAAAATATTAATTTTAACCTGCCATTCTGGAATGACCAAGTGTTCTCTTAGCTTTTCAATGTCATCAATAAGGTCCCATGTTGTGTTATCCTCCAAGCAAGCATGGGGTGTACTCCTACCTGCGCCTCTCTGGGAAAAAAAATACCTGCTTTATTTTTTTTATTTATATTTATAAAAGAACCTTGGGCAAGTAAATATAGCAGACAATTAGCATAATAGCTCAAACAGCAAACCTGATCAAATAAAATGATACGGTAGAAATCAGGGTCAAAGAATCTTCTGTTAGTAGGCGAGGTTCCTCCTCCTGGTCCCCCATGAAGAAACACAACTGGCTGCCAAGAGATAAGGTTTACAAAACAGTGCCTGCTCAGACGCTGATATATCATACTTATTTCACAACTCTTTCAAGGAAATCAATCTTTATAGGCGCTGAATAGTCTGAACTATATGTCACATATTCATCATTTGGGATATATTTTGAGTGTTGTCTACATGTTTAAGTAATCTTCAATTGGACGTAAAATTCAGATAAATATCAACTTGCCAGCTTAAACAACCAAGGAAAAATTGAGTACTTAAAAAAGAAAACACTGCAAGTATCATAAATGACATATAATGGGGATATAACACTTTTTTTTTTTGGTTCATTGGAGGCCACATGGACCTATGGGCTACACAATGAGGGGTAGCCCTCCCTCTACCATAAACCCCCCCAACCCTGATGTAGGTGGGATTTGATCCCAAGTCTCTGGTACGACGCCAAGAGACTTTACCAACTAAACTAGCTGGAACCTACAGGGATATAACACTTTGATATCCTTCACACCATTACAATAATGTTTTTTAGAACTTATAGCAATAATCTCGAAATTGATTTAATCAATCAAGATATTCAAACCAGATACTTGAAGCATTCAAATGCAGAGGGGAAAAGTTCGAATAATTCAAATACAAGTTAGATGGTGGGCAGCAAGAAGAAGAACTGAAAGTCCAAGAGGAACAAAGCCTACTCACATGCCCATTTGGATTCCCGGACTGCTCCCAATAGATTGAGTGTAGATCCGAAACCTTCAAAGTTCCCGAACTATACGGCTCTATATCTGCATAAAGGCTCCTCTTCAATTCCTTGGCTAAATCCATGGTTGTTGCTCACTCGTACAAACAAGTTTTCGAGCGTGTGATACGAGGTTGTTTCCTCCTGTGCAACGCAATCGATGCCATCAAATTCAGAGACCCAGTACGGTGTGCATACAAAATAATCAATAGAGATCGGGAATTGTATAATTCCAACTCTCAGAAAGCTGAAGAGAATACAATTGCTACTTGATAAAATTTGAAGAGAACTCTCATCAAAGATTAAATTTTTACTCTAACGAATCATCCAAAACGTATAAATAACACAGAACTGACTAAAACCCTAAAATTAAAAAGAAACAAAGAAAATAAAACACAACATAAGTCCTAATACACAAGAAATGAAACAAATATGTTCAGAAACTGAAAGAGAGAGAGAGAGAGAGAGACCTGAACAAGAACTTCTTCTGGATAGAAAATAGAAAATAGAAAATAGAAAATAGAGAATAGAGGAGCTGAGAAGGAGGGATGCAAAGAAAGAGAGAGAGGGAATGTTTGTAGGGAAAGGCGGGAGTGGCGAATGTGCACGGATGCCTCATCGTTTAACGAGTGTCATTATGAGTATGCATTAGTGATTAGACCAATCATATTGCATCTTGTTATTCTTCTTGTGTCCCACCAGTCTCAGACTCTCAATATCAATTTATTCTTCTCGTCACTTTCTAATTCCTCATATATTCCTAAGTCACTCTATAATTACACATATATTCCTAAATTTTAATTTTATTCTTCCTCTCACTTTATTATTTCACATATATTCCTTAGTAATGCAGTAACATATTCACGGGGTCGCCCCACCACTTGGTGGCACCCACACGGGTGGGGGCACAGTTGAGGGTCTCCATTCGATTCATTTGTTTGGGCTATTGTGATAAATGGATTTAATCGATTCTTCCTATCAGTCGCAACTTTTGGGATCGGTGATTGGTTGATCCCTATATTAAGTGGTATCAAGAGCCTAACTCTCGAGTTTGAGCATTCTCGAGTGAGAGTGAATGATGCAGTAACATCTTCACAGGGTCACCCCACCACTTGGTGGAGCCCACATAGGTGGGGCACAACTAAAGGTCTTGACTCAATTCATTTGCTTGAACTATTATGATAAAGTGATTTAATCGGTCATTCCCATCAATCGTGACTTTGGAGATCGGTGGTTGATTGGTTCCTGCATCACTAAGACACTTTATAATTTCACATATATTCCTAAAATTAAGTCTCGAGGTTGATTCCTGGGCTTCCTCAATATCGGTTGTATGGGGTAGATTCCCTATGCAGTATGTGTGACTAGTTTGAGTCTTTAAGTCTCAAGAGATCCATGTTTATTAAAAAAAATTAGATTATATCAGTATGTATATGTTATGAATAGTGAGTTTTTTTTAATTTCCTAATTTAATGATTAAATTTTATTTTTTTTCATAACGTTCTAACTACACTCAAACACACATGCCCCTACAATCTCAGCTCAAGCATTTAACCACCCACACTCCTCAAAAACGAGGGGTGAGGTGCGAGTACTTAAGGAGAAGCCCCAACAATCTCGTTAATGAATTTGTTGTTATGTATGAATTAGTAAGTAACATGCATGAACAAATGGAACGGCATGAATGTAATATGATTAACGGTCATGTGTTTTTCAACAATGTAGTAAAATGATATCGTTATATCATATTGCTGGTATCGGTTAAACTCTTCATGTAATCTTGGTAGTATTAGGTTTTTTTTTTCTTTCTTTCTGTGCTGCGGATTGGTGGTATTAGTTAAATGATATCAATGTACTAAAAAAAAAAAGGCAACCTTATCAATGTACTGGAAAAACAAAAGCCAATGGATTTCCTTTGGCTATGTTACTCGAGATTAGCCTCTCTACTCAACGTGTCTCTCCTTTAATTGTGGTTAAGATTCACTAACCCTTATGGTGTGCCCGTTTTAATGGAAAATGTAAGTGAAAGAAAATCTTATTTTCTTTTATATTTTTGGTGTTCATTTCACAAAAATAATCCACTTTCTCAAGAAAGTGAATTTCAAATAATGTCAATTTTTCTTTATTAAAAAAGAAAAGAAATTTCTCATGCAAAAATTATTTTAAGAGAAAACTAAGACATTAATGTCAAGAAAATATTTTTAAAATTACAATTCACAAATGTCCCATCATTTAAGTACATTAGATTCTCTTGTAATTAATAACCTTGGTGGAAAAAATTATATTAATTATAAGAGAATGTTATATATAAGAATCTATTGGTCAATCAAAAAAAAAATCATAATTTTTTTTGAATGTATTGTATTTTCCATATAAACTTTAAGTAGAAATAAATGTATATGGTTAGTATATGGTAATTTCAGTTTGATAAAGTTAACCATTTTTTCAAAAAGAAGAAGAAACATCTTTTATTTTGGGAAGGGACAAAATTCATTTTGAACTCTATTTTCGTACGATTCTCTTTTTAACTTTTGTTAATTATTTTGATGTCCTCATAAAATGATTTTTATAGCTTTTTCTTTCTAAAATATCTAAAGGGTGGTGCTACACGCACCCCAACATTTACTGAAAAACACCAATTTTAAAAACTTTCATGAAACACCAAAAAAATAAGAGTAAAAGACAAATCAAACCCCTTTTCTACTTTCTCAACTGATAAGTTTCAAGGATGGGTTGTGGTAGGAATTGAAGTTGGAGGACTCCATCACCGTGCTTCTTCAATGCATCGCACAATGGGAGCCGACAAAGCTAGTGGCACTGGTTTTCTTTCTAAAGCCTGTGGTGGGATGAGGAATGGCATCTCCCATGTTTTCATTGCTTGTGTATGAGGTCTTGCTTATGTTCGTTGAAAATAGAAATGGTTGGCATCTCCCCGGACACATCTCCCTGGACAGGGACGGGAACGGCCATCGGGCTTTCCTTATTTTTACCCCAATTTTTACCATCCAAAGAAATGTAGAGAGAGTGTGTGGGTTAACTGAGTTACAGATCAACCGGCTTAATTGTATAGGTGAGATGTGAGCGATCTCCTCATCTAAGGCGTTCTAGGCTACGTTTTAGGAAGTGATCTCTTCATCTTATGCGTACCCGAATGCGTTTTAGGAAGTCAGATTATCAAAGATGATGGAAGGTTTTTCTTTAAAGAGAAAAGGGCTTTCTAGTCCTTTTATCTTTGATTTTGGTGTTTCACTAGTAATTCATAAAAATTTATTGAGTTTGATGTTTTTCAGTAAATATTGGTGTGCGTGTAGCACCACCCTATCTAAAACTTTATACCGTGTATATGATAATTTATTATAAATAGTCAAAATATCTAAAATAATTTTATCCATTTCCCTTCCTAAAACCTAAACCATCATAAAGTTGTTATAGATTCATATTATTATGTATTAATATAATATAAAAACCTCTCTTATAATTAATAATATACTGAAACTTTCTTAAAAAATTATTAAATAACAAGAATAAGAGATTATTAATTATATACTATATAATTAAGTTAGTTCCTCACAAATTTATTAATTATTAGAAATTATTAAGTTATAAGATATTAATTATAACAAGGTCTACTGTATGGGTAAATTACACTCACCTCCCTTGAGGTTTGATGAAATTTTAGAAACCTTCCCTCTAGTTTCTGAAATTACAATACCTTCTGTTACAACTTAATTTAATCTAAATTAATGGCTATAAAATCAAGAGTAAAAATAATATACTTACAAATGCACAAGTGACACAATTGATGTATTTGGTGAACATAGGGTCGGATCCACATGGATTAACTGTTGTGCAACAAGAATTAAGGGAACGAATTAGAGAGAGAAACTGTATAAAATCGATTTTCTACTCAATGAAAATTGAGCAAAAATCACTGAGAATATAAAGCAAGGGAAAAAGGTCTAAGGCTTTAGGAAAATTCACATATCCCTCTTTATGCTTATATTTAAATGAAAACGCATCTAGACTTAAATTAGATGGAAAATACTATGATAAAATCATTGATTGTTACTGAATAATTACAACAATTTAAAAAATACTTTGTATCCAACTCACGGGGGATCCAAACATTCCATATATCATTGGATCATATGAAATCAAAGAACATATAGAGATAAACAGTTAATCAAATTAAGAAAATTATTCAATTAAAATCAATAATCAAACCATCCACATTGTCCACATAAGTCAGGAAAAGCTTCGAATCTCTAACCTTAGAAAGGTGTAGCCAACTATGATTGGAGTTGTCATCCTCCTTAATGATTTACTAAACATTACAATTAAATAACTCAAAAAAAAAAAAAAAAAAAAAAACAAAGCAAAACTAACAAATAAGAGAGAAGAGAATGAGAAAATATCAGAGAGCCCCAAAATCTTTCTCACTTTAGGTATATATTGACTAAAGAGAAGAAGATAATGTAAAATAAGCAAAAAAGAAACTTCTAATTAAAAAATTACACTTCCCTCCACTTGACGAAATGTTTTGACCCATTAAACGTCTGAATTAAGAGATCTTTATGAAATACAATTTTGTTCCACTTTTAATATTCTTTCCAAAACATCCAGCCTTGCCTTAATCCGACTTTTGAGTCAAAATATACGATCAAATTAGTAAGTACTATCCAGATTTGGCGAGAATCTGGGAAATCCTCATTTTTTTTGTTTTGGATTAATTGCTAAATAATAGCACTACTCTAGCCATCCACGAAATTTCTTGCTTTTTTTGTAGATTTAGTTAACTTCCTTAAGTTCCTTATTTGAATTTCAAAATCCACCCAAAATAGAGAGTTCCTGTAACCAAAATAAATATATATATATTTTTTTTTTCTGAAATAGAAACATCAATATAACACACTTCTTCTTTCTAATTCAATAGAGTTCAATCTTTTTTATGTCAAAATCACATTTATCCATATCTTCCTAAGATTCTCCACCCATGTTGTAGAATCTTTCTATACTTGGTCCTGGATTTTGGGTTTTGACTCTTTGACTTGAGACTTGACTTCTTAGACTTGGGCTTTAACAAGTGCTTGTGGACTTTAACATTTTTATTTGTGAAACTTGAATTTGAGCTTTTGAACTTTAGCTTTCTTGAATCTTGAGAGTGGTCTGGGTTAAGACTCCTGCAACAATAAATACACGTAATAAATCTCTCTTAAGAAAACTTTGCACGTGACCTTTTCGGACGAGCATGAAGGCGTCTAATTGTTCCATAAAAATCAAAGAAAGAGGACAACGCAATGGTGAGAAGAGAATACACCACTTTACGTGTAAACTTGAAAATATATGTCAGAAAAGTTCAATAATGCTAATTTAAATGATGATAATCAAACAAAATTAAACACTTATCACCCTCTCCTCAACTTTGATTGTCTGATAACCCATTCCCTTAAGGTTACCGTTACTTTATGGATGCACTTTGATGATGTCATCATTTAAACATTTTAAAATATCTAAATTACCATTTTTCAACACAAAGTTAATTAATTCAATAAAATAAATGATAATTGGTTTCTAACCATGGTTAATAATATCAACTTAAGGTTAATATATATTTCCAAATTCAAGTATATATATATATTTTTTTCTAAAAACCAATGTTAGATAGATGAACTCTAAGGGTGAGTGAATCTTAACCATAGTTAGTGGGTATTAAAAGGGACACATGGAGACTTATAGAGATCTTTTAACTGTGGTTAAACATAATTAACCTAAGGTTAATATTTTTATTTTTTTTCTTAAAAGCAAGGTTAGATGGATTAATCATAGGGGTGAGTGAATCTTAAGCACAATTAGTAGGTGTTAAAGGAGACACGTGGTGGCTTGTAGAGCCCTCTTTAATTGTGGTTAAGCATAATCAACCGAATGTTTTTTTTTTCTTCTAAAAATCAAGGTTAAATGGATGAATCCTAGGGGTGAGTGAAACTTAAGGTTTTTTTTTTTTTCTAAAAACCAAGGTTTGATGGATGAACCCTAGGGGTGAGTGAGTTTTAACCATAGTTAGTGGGTGTTAAAAGGGACACGTGGTGACTTATAGAGATCTTTTAACCGTGGTTAAACATAATTAACCTAAGATTAATATTTTTATTTTATTTTCTTATAACCAATGTTAGATTAATGAATCATAAGGATGAGTGAATCTTAACCACAGTTAGTGGGTGTTAAAAGGGACACATGGCAACTTGTAGAGCTCTCTTTAATTGCGGTTAAGCATAAACAACCTAAGATTATTTTTTCCCTAAAACTAAGGTTAAATGGATAAATCCTAGGGGTGAATAAATCTTAATCATAGTTAGTGGGTATTAAAAGGGACACGTGGCGGCTTAGGAGTTAATGTTTTTCTTTGGTTGAGCTATCAAACGCTAAAGACGTGTTTCCTCAATCAAGTAATAGGAGTAAAATGGGAAAATGGTAACTATAGTTAACAATGTTAATATTATGAGTCTGATAGGGAGTAGTGTAATTTCAAAAACTAGAGGGGAGGTTTCTGAAATTTTACCAAACGTTAGGGAGGTGAGTGTAATTTACCCTTAAAGTATTAAACATGTAAATATGTAGAGGACTACTGGGCATTTTAGACAAGAACAATTCTAATTCTTTTTATTTTTATTTTCCCTCCAGATTTCCTGCAAACCAACACACACAAGAAGTTTGGATTTCAGAATAAATAAACAAGGTTAAGATTAATTTTTTTAAATTGTTTTTTTCCTAAAAATCAAGGTTATATTTATTAACCATAATGGTTAATGAATCATAACCACGGTTAAAAGGGGACACACATTGAAGAGAGAGGCTAGGCCCAAGTAACATACTCATTCAGCCAGGGGAAATCTGTTGCCAAAAAGAGAGGAAAAAGAGAGGGTTTTGACAATTTTAAACTTCATTTTTTAATTTATTTTTTGCAGCTAATAAAAATGTCCTAATCCATTTGTGAAAAATATTATGCAAAAAGAAAAACATAATTAGTGTTAATTTTTTAGACAAACAATTCAAAATTTGTTTAAGGTTTATATTGTAAGTAGCTTAATTTTTTTTTTTGGTGAAAGTAAGTAGCTTAATTATAACAAAGGGTATTTGCTTTCTTTTTAAAAGGTTATTCTACTTATAGAGTAACGTTATTTATCAACCCTGTGAGATTGCAAGTTGCAACTAGATAGTTAACTGCACAGGGCTCTCACACAGTTTATGTAAGTACATGCAATGCAATTAAACACGCACACACAAGTATATGGTAAGAAATTAAATTAAGATTAGTCATCATACATGTGTGAGTGTATTTGATGCAGGTTAAGCTCCAATTCTTGTTGAAAACACACAAAAAACAGCATCATGTGTGAGTGTATTTGATGCAGGTTAAGCTCCAATTCTTGTTGAAAACACACAAAAAACAGCATTGACGGAGTGAGAACCAATGAGTTGAGGGAAAAATAGGAAAGAGAGCACATGTGATGACTCGAAAGATTAGTTATAACCTTGATAATTCATTCTCAATGATTAATCACATATTTTAAGCTTGAGATCCATATAGACAACTCATCAAAATTTTAAATATATATATAGGTTGACCAGCAGTGAATGTTGAAGATCTGTAATTAGCTGCAATCTCGTAGATGACTAGAAATATGTGCAATCACTAAAAATTACCTTCTTCTCTTCTCATACTCCAACCCTGACCATCTCGATCTCAACCACTCTACCAAAGAAGGCATGGGAGTTTGGTAAGATAATCTTGAAAGAGCCAAATTTTATTAGAAGCCATATATATACACACACGAAGGGCAATTTTATCCGGAGTCTCACCCCTCTAACTCGAGACATGTTCCTTTTAACCTCAAAAGTTATAGAATTTTAACCATAGTTAAAATAGTTTGAAAAACAAAAGGGGTACTTATTATGTTAGAAGAGGGCATCTAACCCAAGATGCCACTCTTGAGGAGTTGATTATTTTTCTATAAAAATGGCCAATTCAGAAAACGGTCCTAGTCACTCGCAGAGTCCATTTAACTACCCTTTTAACTAATTTAAACTGAGAATATGGAAGATGAAAAAGAAGTGGATAATCATGTTAATTCTAAACTAAGTTAATAAAACAAATAAATGAAACAAGAAAAAGAAAAGAGAAAAAAAAACTTAGCTAGAGGAAAACGCAGTGAGGGTGGAGTGAGGGTGGTGCAACTGTTCGTTCTCAAGATAGAGAATTGTCGTTGGGTGTTGGTGAAGGTGCGAGCCACTTTTCTCGTGCGTGAAGGAGGAATCGGAGAGGAAGATAGAGAACTGTCGATGTGCGTGGAGGCTGAAAACTGCTGCTGTCCTAGAGAGAGATAAGAAAGATATCCTCTCCTTCAGGACTTTTTTGTAAAACCTTATTAGTGTAGTATGAATAGTGGGCCCCTCAATTAATTATCTTCCCGCCCCCCCCCCCCATCATAGTGGCCCTCCAATTTTTTTTGTCATATATATAGTGGCCCCCTCCCCCCCCCCCAATGGAGTCCCCTTATGCTAGTGAGGTTGCCACATGTCTCTATCGACACCCCTTAACTATGGTTAAACTTCACCCAATCTCAGGTTCACCTACTTGTCCTTGGTTTTTAGAAAAAAAAATATTTAACTAATTTTAACCTTAGGAGTTAGTGAATTTTAAACTAGGGTTCAAAAAGAAATTTGATATTTAAAAAAAAAACCAAGGATAGGTGGGTGAATCTTAACCACAATTAAGAGATATTAATAGGGACATGTGGCGACCTCAAAGGTATTACCGGGAAAAAAAAAATTCTCAAAATAAAAAAAACTACCCCAAAATTTTTTTTCTCAGGGGCTACACCCCCGGACGCCCAAATTCCATACCCTCAAATCAATTTATAACAATAAGATTCCTAATCTAATAAGGAATCATAAAGGAAAATAAAACACTAATATATACATACGTAGGTTTCGTTATAAGAGTTTTATTATTATTATTATTATTATTATATTAAAAGAGTTACAATAGTTAAATTATACATTCAAAAAGTTATAATAAATTACGTAAGATAAATGGTAATTAAGTTTAAATAAAGTTTTACATACTCTTGTACTATTATTGGTAGAATGATATACCCAACCCCATTTTATTTTTATTTGATATTGTTAAATTTATATACATATATATATATATATATATAATATAATATTATTTATTATATAAATATTTACCATTACTAACTTACATATGTGCATAATGTCTTATGTATATATTACATATTATAAAACATATAACACTTACATATACTTAGTGTGTACACGGTTTTTATATATATATATATATGAAACTAACCGAGTGGTTGTTAACAATGTCACACATTTAGTAATATTATTTTACACCCCCCACCGCTTGCGTGAGTGGTAGGGGTGTGGCCTTCCCATGTTGGAGGTCTAGGGATCTAATCCCACCAGGGTATGAGTAAGCATGAGATCTGCTGCCCAAGCTAACCCCTACTGATAGTCTGACTCTACTAAGAATTTCTATCATTAAAAAAAAAATGGTAATATTATTTTTTAATATCATCATACATCTATAAGTGGGAACCATAAATAATCAGCTATTAGTAACTCTTTTCTAAAATCAAATTTAAATTCATATAAAATTTTTTAAATTTAATTATTAAAATATGTTTAATAAAATATAGGGGTGCACGCAAGCCGATCTAGCTCGATGGCTCGACTCAGTCCGGCTCGATCAAGCAAAGCTCAAGCTCGAAACTTTGGCTCGATCGAGCCAAGCTGAACTGAGTTTTTAAGCTTGAAATGTGTTCAAGCCGAGCTCAGCTTTGCTCGGCTCGAATACACCCTTATATATATATATATATAGAGGGATAGTAACATCTAATAAAACTATATTAAAATTAACATTTTTAAAAAACTAAAAAATTTATATTTTTATTAAAATGAAAATATTATACGTGCAAAGTACATGAACCTTTACTAGTATATAGGCCAGACTTGAGCTTTAAGGAACTAAGTCCTAACCCGACCCATAGTAATATGGGCTTAAGAAATTGAGCCTGACTCAGCTCTTGGGCTTAAAAAAAATGTGTAATGACTAATGAGCCGTCTTTTTTTGGGCCATACTGGTTGTGTACCAGTCTGACCCATTATTGATACCCTACTCCTAGGTGGCGTTTGTTAACACTAGTATAAAAAGAAATGCTCATTTGAAAATTATGCTTAGTTGGACTTTTCTAATTTTTAAAGTAGAGATTTTTACTCCTAAAATCTCTAAAAAAATGTAGTCATGCAATTAATATTCAACTTAAAAATCTAAAGTCCAACCAAGCATAATTTTCAAATAAACATTTCTTTTTGGACTAGTGTTAACAAATGCCACCCTAGTCCTAGGTTTGGTTACTTAGTCCCAATTTTACATTATCATTCCTGACTTGTATGAAGCTTAAGGATTAATATGTAACAAACCAAACACAAGCAGTTGCTACAAACTACAAAGAGTGGGGACCCAAAAGATGGTCGTCTCGTCCGTGAGGGCAAAAGATCCGAAACCCAGAGTCATAGGATAGGATTTACTAAATTTGTAGGGGAGAGAGAAAAAATTGCAGGACCCCTTGAGCAAAAGACATTGAAAGCTCTTATATACCATAATAAAAGCGCAAACTCCTTTCATGTGACTCGATGGAGAAGGGTTCTAAGGAAGTATCATGGTTGGCAACATGACATCATGGGAAGTTATCAAAATCACTCAAATACCTTGAACTTTTGAATGCAACATGGTTGGCACGGGTCCCATCACATGATCACTGACATGCATGCATCTTTGAGGGATTCATTAAAGTATGTTGGTTTAAAAAGGGAATTCAATGTCTAGAGAATTGCAAACTCCTGGGAATATCAGTTCACGGGAGTTGGAAATCCTGATTCGATGGCCGTTAAGTGGTTTGCTGGGTCAATTTCTTGAAAGAAATGACATTACAGAGGGACTAACGACCTCTCTTGCCCTCAAATGATGTAGCACTCATCATTGCCAATAATAAGTTACAGGGTAAATTATAGTTACCTCTCTTGAGGTTTGGTGAAACCGCGGAGACTTCCCCTCTTGTTTTTAAAAGTACACTGTCCTCCCATGTCTTTCAATTGTCAGTAACAGATTTCCCCTTATTGTTACTAATAAGGATGAAGATCGATGATGTCATACTTTAAATATTTTAAAATATTCAACTTACCCCTGAAATACTAATATTAGTAAAAAATTATTTTTACACCCACATGTTCTTTTCCTAACAGCTACTGCGGTTGCGTATGAAAATACATGTAAAAGACCATCCATTGAATAATCCTAAGATTAACATTTGACGCTCCAACATCCATGTAAAAGACAACTCATTTAATCTAAAGGCTTGAATCATGAACTGTTGAACTTTACCCCTAAAATTGGTGTTCATGGCATGCTACTTGTGCTCTGAGTTAACAAAAATAATTTGTATAAACAAATCGCTAGATTATCTCCATTACTTCAGAGTAGGTTTTGCAGCTAGGAAGTTAAGTTGATAATTAAGTGATGGCTTCTATCAATGTTAACCGCCGAGACAGCAGTAGATGGCGGCGAAATAAATAGCGGCGACAGCAGTAATGGGGCTCTGGTTTTCCATTACTAGGGTATATAAAAGAACAGAGAAACTTCATACAGTGGCATCATTTCCCACCCAAAATCTTTGGCAACAAAATATGATGTACAGAGAGTTTCTCTAAATCTAGATGCAGTCATGGTGATCTGTGACATTTTTAACTACAATTTCTATTGAAAACACTCCAATTCTGTAAGCTAATATGGCGTGCCAAAACCGAAACCAAATTTAATGTAGCAATTTCCTTGAGAAAGCTAATAAACTTCTGCTACCCATATTCTTAGAGGTACAGTCTAATACTTGAAGAACAAGCATACACACACTTATCTTCTTTTACTATTTCTACATATAAACTTAATGCTTGTTCTGAGACAACAAGCAACTTTTAGGCCTTTGTTTTGGATCATCAAGAGTGTAGAAGCTTCTTTTACTATTTCTACATATAAACTTAATGCTTGTTCTGAGACAACATGCAACTTTTAGGCCTCTGTTTTGGATCATCAAGAGTGTAGAAGCAAGCAATCTTGAGAACCATGACCATCCTGTTGGGAATGTAGACAACTTTCAGCAAATTGCCCCCCTACGAAAATGATATTTAGCGTTTCTGTAGGGGTATTTTCGATCTTACAATTTTAACCCTAGACTTATTGCAATGTGCATATTCTTTAGGGTTGCATGTGAGAAGTGGCCGTAATTCTGAGAAAAGAAAAATTGTAAATACTCTGTATCTTCAATATAGTGAATTGGTGTGGCTCTCGAGGGCGTAGGCACGTTGCCAAACCTCGTATATCTTTGTGTTTTGTCTCTATTTTATTCTCTGCAATATCTTTCTATTTGTTGTGTAATTTTTGTGATTCATAGTTTTCAAGATCCAAAGAGTTTAGGGATTAAACACGTAGTTCAAATCTCAAGACATCCAGCTCTCAAACCCATTTCCCATCAGGCTAGAATCGAGAGCCTTGCTTTGATCTTCTGAAGCCATAACATTCCTCAGCCACTTAACTATGCTCATTACTACGTAGTTGAAGACGACAGGGCTTTGGTTTTTCATCTTGCCCAGGGCCGGCTCATCCATTAGGCCATCAAAGCCTTTGCTTTAAGTCCCATTTAAAAAAATAAAAAAATAATATTAAAAATGCCCCATTTAAAATATTTAAAAAAATAAAAGGTCCATTTAAAATATTAAAAAAGCCCCATTTATAATTAATTTTTTTTAATAATATTAAATTTTTTTTTAAAAAAAACCCTTATTTAGAATTTTAGCTTTAGGCCTCCAAATGGCTTGGGCCAGGCTTGGGCCGGCCCTGATCTTGCCTATAAAACTATGGATGTTAATGTGTTGGTGAAGACTTGGATGGGTTGTTTGTTAACTTGAGTTAAGCGAGGGCTAGAGATTTGGTTAAGGTTCGTATGATCGGGTCAAGTGAACGTCCACGTCATAACCAGATTCAATGAATCCGTTATAACCGAAGAATCCTCATTGTTTTAACTCACAATCAGGGTAAAATCGTAAAAGGATCTTCTCTGTTAACGATGGTAACTTGACCAACCTGACAGGGAGGTGTAATATTAAAAACAAGAGGGAAGGTCTCTGCAATTTCACCAAATCTCAGGGGAGATAACTGTAATTTACCCTAAGTTATATTGTCAAAATAAGGATAATTTCCCTTAAAGCCTTCGATTTTATTTATTTTTGGTAGTCATCATCTACCTACGTTAGGACAATCAGTATGGTCAGAAGTTAGCAGGGGTATTGGAGCTCTTGCAACTCATACCCTAAGGGGATTAGATCCCAACTCCCTCATGGAAGGCCACACTCCAACCACTCACGCAAGAGGTGAGGGTGTCCCTTAAAGCCCTCATTAATCACTACATTTTCGAGAAAATTTTCAATTAAAACTGTCATAATCATAATGAGTACTTTATCCCATGCTTTTAGTGTGGCAACATTAATTATCTCTTTTCTCGTTTTATTATATTAAAAGTCTTAATTTGGCCTCATCATATGCTATTATACTTTCCATACTATATACACACAATTTTAACTTGCCACTTCACACTCGCAAATACCAATTCACTCCTTAATAGTACTGTCATCAATCTTGAAAAAAATAAAATAGAAAAATTTAAGGTACAATTTTGTATGGCCTGATCCAATATATAAGAAATCAGGGAAAACAAAAAGCTAGAAACCACTCATGCCCCTCATCACCAAACAATCCATAGCTGCTAGAGCAGTAGTCATTTAATGTTGTTAACTAAGAATAGAGTTAAAGGGTAGCGCTCATTTGAGTTTCAAATTAGAGATTTTTAAGTATGGGTATAGAGAGAGGTTTGCTAACAAGATCGTACTTCCGGCAGTCCTAGGTCTTAACGAGTGCCATGAAAGAAATTTTTTTTCAAAAATATTAATTTTGAGTCGGAGGGTTCATGGCGTTAAAACGAAACTACTCTATTTACACCATGCGAGTGACACATTTGTAATTACGGAGGGAGTCGGGGCAATTTGGCAATAGGCATGATTACAATATTGTCACCCTCACAATGTAAAAAAAAAGGGAGCTCCCCTCAATGCCGTGAAATAGAGCTCTTTTTTGTATTTAAACTGTTTTTCAAATAGCAAGTAGTGTGCTGTTTTATATTTTTATGCATTACTCGTAAAATGGAGTTCATATCTTTTGTAGAGGCTTTTACGAAGATACCTACTAAAATCTAGGAGAGTACCACAGGCATCCACCTAACATTTTTTTTTGATAGTTGAAAATCCATTTACAAATACTAAGAACTACAGAAAACTAACTACAAAGACTTTCCTCCAACCAATTCCGGAATTTCAGGATTAAACGGGAAGCGATGAGTTCTCACCGGATACCAAGTTGAAACCATCATTTGCCCTGAGGAACGACACCAATGAATTGCTTGTTCGTAGGCTTTAGAATTCGCCTGGCGCCGACGAACGAACACTACTCTCGCCAAGGGGAATAGGTGCAACATTGAGGAAATATCCTCAAACACTGGACAGACCTCTTGAACCAGAGTAGAGGACTCATCGTTTATAGCCGTGACTAGAGTCTGAGAATCACATTTAAAAATACTTTTGACTCCATCCATGCCGAAGAGCCAAAGTCAAACTCTCTCTAAAAGCATAAGCTTCTGACAAAAGAGGAGAGCAGGGGGGGAGCCAGGAGTTTTTCATTGGGGTGGCCGAAATACACATATAAAAAAGTTAATGGGTTTCATGGTATGAAAGTTGTGGTTCGGGCCCCCGAGAAAAAAATTTGGGGGGTAATTTTTTTTATTTTGAGAATTTTTTCCGATAATGTCCTTGAGGTCGCGACATGGTCTCTATTAATATCCCTTAACTATGGTTAAGATTCACCCACCTATCCTTTGATTTTAAATATATATATCAAATTTTTTTTTTAAACCCTATTTAAAATTCACAAACTCTTAAGGTTAAAAAAAATTTAATATATTTTCTGAAAACCAAGGATAAGTAGATGAACCTTAAGAGTAGATAACTTTTAACCATAATTAAAAAGTGTCAATAGGGACATGTGGCCACCTAAAAGGCATGACCGGACTCTATTAGAGGGCCCATTATATATATATGACACAAAAAATTGGGAGGGGCCACTACATATATATGACAAAAATTTGGGGGGGCAGT
Source organism: Tetracentron sinense (assembly GCA_015143295.1). Taxonomy (NCBI): domain Eukaryota; kingdom Viridiplantae; phylum Streptophyta; class Magnoliopsida; order Trochodendrales; family Trochodendraceae; genus Tetracentron; species Tetracentron sinense. Next base: position 35,716,365 of record CM026556.1, read on the forward strand.
ATACTAAAAATAATTTTAAAAAATTGAGGGGCCCACTAATTCCTACTAAAACATGAAGGATTTACAAAAAATTTGGGGGGGCCATGGCCCCTCCCCGCCCCCCCTTGGCTCCGCCCTTGGAGGAGAGTTGGACTGAATAATCTTAGAGACTTGAAGAACCACTTGAGCAAGATGATCACGGATCATAATTCCTATTCCGACCACTCCATCAGTTATACTAAAAGCTCCATCGCAATCCACCTAACATATCCACTTGAGCATTTTCGAAATAACATCAACTAAGAAGGAGATGATTATACCTAGCCTCTTGCGCTGATGGTGGGGTGTGGCCTCTCCAGATTGGAGGTCTTGGGATCTAATCCCCTAGGCGATGAGTTTCAAGGGCTCCAATCCAGTTGCAAAAGCTCCAATCCCCACGCTAACTTAGTAACCCTGTACTAAGAGCATCTCTAACACTACCCTATTCTAGCTCCCCTTGGTCAGAATAGGGAGGATTAATTGGAAATATGCACTCCCACAGACTCCTCAAATCATCTCTTCAAAATGGGGTGATGGTTTTTCTCCCTAGAAATAGGGAGATGTTTCAGCTCTCCAAGATTATTAAATGCTTTTTTTTTTTTAAAGATTCTTTCAAAACGGTTTTAACGCTCTATCACAGCCAATTGTGATTGAACTACTAAAAGGGAGAGTTCAATTGCACCCACAATCCAACACATGTCCTTTTTAACTTCTACTAACCGTGGTTAAGATTCAGTAACCATTGGGGGTTAACAAAATAATCTTAGATTTTAGAAAAAGTATTAAAAAGTATTTAACTCTAGTTAAATATTTTTAATTCTTATGATTAAATTTTTTAATTTTTTTTTTTTGAAAACTAAAGTTATATTGTTGAACCCTACAGGTTAGAGAAACTTAACCATATTTAATAAGTATTAAAAGAGACACGTGTTGACCGATTGGTGCGATTGAACTCTCAATGGTTGCAACAATGTTAAAATAAGAAACATAAAAAAAAAAATATTTAATAGAAATAGGAAAAATATAGAGAGTAGTGTTGGAGTTAAAAGGAGAAAAGTGGCTCCCTATTTTGAAAATCTCTCTATTTGAAGAGAATAGGGAGGAAATTTGAGGAGAGAGTGTTAGCATAGGTAATTGATATCCAAGAGCCAAACAGAAGGAGAAGATTATTGTGTTTTTAAAAATATGAGCATGTGATTACGCTGTCCTAAATTCTACAAAAATTATTGTAAATGCCTCCATAAATGATCCAAAATCTATACAACATTTTGAGTAGCGCATGAAATATCAGTGAATGTTTTATTAATTTATTTAGGTAACACTTTTTTTGTTGTCTTTATCTATAGTTCGTAGTAATCCTTTGCTAATAATGAAAAGTGAAACTCCTAGACATCTTAGGATTATATGTCATGACTTACCTCATAAGAGAGGGGATACACCATAACATTTTACATTTTTTTTTTTTTTTGTCGTGAATATCATTTACCTATAGTTAGCATCAATGGTTAGTGGTTAGCATTGGGGATTGAAGCTCTTGTTACTCATTACATGTAGGGAATAGATCCCGAGACTTCTCTATTGAAAGAGGTCACACCCTACCATTGGAGTAAGAGGCGGGGTGTGTACACCCATACCATGGCATTGGATTACCTTTGATGCACACCTGAGGCTCGGCCTCGGGCGTCCATTCATAAGGGGGCATATGGTGATAAAAAGGGGAGAGATATCAATTGGGGAGAAGCCAAAAAAAAAATAGGGGAGAAAATGAAATGACTTCTCCCCTATTTTAAGGCCACATGTGCACCAGAGATAATCCAATGCCCATACCATTTGAGCAAGATTTATTTATGCTAATCTTGCAAGATTTATTTTGTGTAACACAATGCTTGCTATTTCACAACCATAGACCGATTTATTTTGGGGAACACAATGCTTGCAAATTCACAACCATAGCCCTTTTTCTATTTTTTAAATGATAGAAATTCTTAGTAGAGTCGGATTGTCGGTAGGGGCTCTTGCTTACTCATATTAGATCCCTGGACCTCCATCATGGAAAGCCCACATCCATACAATCATAAAACTTGCAAAAAGCTTTATTCGCGTAGAAATCTAACAAAAACATCAAAGAAACAGAGAGATGTCAAAAAAAAAAATCCAAATGTTTCCCGGCTTGTTGACAGGCTATGAACATCCATCCCCAACTACACAATGTGGTGGTCCTGGTCTCACACTGGCGCACATTGATTGCAAGCCACTCAATCCCAACTAATAACTGCACCACTTTGTAGTACAAAGAGCAACGATCGTATTACTTTAAGCACCTATGAGACAAAATCCAGTACCGCATTTTACCCAACAGTCCCAACTTTGCCATTCAATTCTTCAATAGAACTCCAGAAATAGAGAGAGGCATGATCAGTGTGGATTAGAATCGCAGAGAGAGAAGAAGGAAGAAAAGATAAGTGGAAACCAGAGAGTGAGATTAGTAAAAAGAGCTAAGAAATACATACCTGAATTAGTTTCCAGTTGTTCCAAAAATAAAATTAGAGGAAAAAACCCAACCCAACCAGGTTAGTGAAAGACAACAGCAAAAAAATGATCAAAGTAGATGAAAATAAGAGTACCCCACTTCACGAATCAACTCAAACTCATCTGGGTTTATTTCAGTTCTCCATGAAACTTACTTCAACCTTGATTAGAATTCTTCAATAATCAGGCATAAGCTGACTAATCTTCCCTTCTTCCCCAACGGTCTTCTCCTCTGTTACCCTCAACCAAATACAAACAGCAGCAAAACTAATCACCAAGCTAAGAAATCCACTTCCCAAACCGATCCCAACAATCGCCGTCACCGACAACCCCTTCGTCTTCATCGGCGGCAAAGGGTACCCGTAAAGATCCTTGTTCCCCTCAAACGAACTCGCATTGAACCTCGGCAAATTCCAACTCCTGTTCCCCAGCGAAGCCGGAATCTGCCCGGAAAGCCGATTACTCGAAACATCGAATCCCGATAATCTCACAAGAAATCCCAATTGCTGAGGAATCATCCCAGTTAGCAAATTGTCATGGAGATCGATAACGTTGAGATAAGCGCACAATGCGAGCTGAGGGGGTATGAATCCGTTGAGGCGATTCGAGGAGAGGTTGAGGACGGCGAGATTGACGAGCAATTGGAGATCAGGAGGGATTGGGCCGGTGAGAGAGTTGGAGGAGAGGTCGAGAGCTTGGAGGTTAGTGCAGTTGGAGAGGAAGGGTGAGATGGAGCCTCTTAGAGAGAGGTTAGTGAGAGAGAGCTTGTAGATTCGCCCATTGTTGCAGGTTGCTCCTTGGAGGTATGAGGTGAAACCACTACATGGGTTTGCGAAGGTGGTTATGGTCCAGTTTTGAAGACTGTTTGTTGGGTCTTGTAGGGATTCTCTTAGGTTTGTGAGGCAGGCCTCGTCGTCTGGATCTGATGAGGATGGTGGGAGATAGGCGCATGTTAGCAAGAACAGCAGGAGCAGAATCCAAGTACCCATTTGAAATAACAGAGAGATTGTGGATTTTCTTCTTTTGCTTCTCTTCTTCTTCTACTCTTTCTGTTCTGTTCTGTTCTGTTCTGAGTTTAGAAAAAAAAAAAACAGGAGAGAGAATCAAAGACTGTCTGAGTTTTTTTTTTTTTTTCTTTCTTTCTTTCTTAGTTTTGGGAGGAGTGAGGAGTGAGAAGGAGGGAGATGGAGGAAGAGAGAGAGAGAGGAAACACTAAATTTAGGTTTGGCGAAAATGGAAATGCATGACACGGGTAAGGGATGGTGGGGTTTGCTTGTGCCGGGGAAGAAACCTGCACATATTGAGGCTTAAGATAGCGACTTAGCAGTGAAGTGGGAATGGATTTCGTCTGGCTTCCATCCCACAGCTCAACACGTGTCCTTCATGACACCTCTCGGCTGTTAAGATTCATTAACACTTGGGTTCAATCATATAATATTGATTTTTAGAAATAAATATTTTTAAAAATAAGGAGTTACAATTTCATAACTTAAAAGAAAAGTTAAATAGGCTTTGTGAGTGAGCTAGTTCTGGCAGGGCCACACAAAATCCGATCCCGAGGGAATATAGGGGTATTTTGGTCGTTTTGAGCAGTATTATTAAAATCGGATCGGATCGGCCAGTTGAACCGGTAAAACCGAGAACCGACCAGGTTGTTAGTTCCAAAAGCTCTCAAAATCGGATTGGATTAAAAATGGGTAGAATTGGCCGGTCCAACCGGAAAAACAGGGTTAAAACCTGATAAAAACCGGCCGAGAAAGGGAAAAAAAGAGAAAATATGATTATTTTACAATAAACGACATGGTGAAACCGGGAACTGGCCTCTCTCCCTGTTCGAGGCTCGGTCCAATTCTGAACCACCCACCATTGAATGCTCCCCTAAGGACCATACGATCTGTAGACCTTTCTGAAATAAACTGTAGCCTTATGATATATAGACTATTTTGTGGAACATTGGCTAAACTTTTATTCACCATTAGTTTACGTATGCACATCTGCCTCAGACTGCGAGTGGGTGTACTTGGGATTGAAAGTAATGGCCTTTTTACGCCTTTATCCTTGTCCTCTAGGGAGGGGTTACCCATACCTTACCCTCTTGGTGGGGGCATCAAATTTTAATTACTTATGAAGTAATTAAGTAACTTAATTCATCCATAAAATAATAACATAATCTCCTAAAAATTTCATCCAATTTAAACTATTTAATATAGCTAGATTAAGGTTTAAGGATATATGTGAAATTATCAAATTATCTTTAGATAATCGAGTAAAAGAACCGGATAAGACTCTTTAACCATGCCTTACCTATAGGTAAATATTCTATTACTTGTCCCTTATCTATTTATTATCATTTGGATAAGAATCCTTATCCTTACCGTCCTAAATCAAGTAACCAGATAAATAGTTAACTATGGACAATCTTCATTATCACTATTTCTAATTTGTAGTTTTTATAAATGCAATGGATAAAATTTGTAAAATTAGCAAGTATGACAAGGGTGAGTAGAATATTCGTGTTCCGGAGGATGATGTCAGAATTCGTCGTCATTAGGACGATGCTAGAATTCATCGTTATTAGGATAGTGTTTGAATTCGTCGTCATCAGGATAATGTCGTAGCTCGTAGTCAAGGCATGATATCAGTATTCATGGTCGAAGGATGATACCAACGTAAAAGACGATATCAACATGAAGGACGTGACTAATGTAGAGGACGGAACCGACTTTCAGGACAAAGTGATCAGGAGACAATCTTTATACTCTGACAATTAGGAGTTAATGATGATTATCTTAGTCCACAAACAGTCCAAAACTGACCTGAAGAAAGTAAATTTACACGTATCAAAGAAAATAAGCTTACACGTGCGACACGTATGAAGGAAGATTCGTTTAACATATTTGGTAATGATCACAAAACAAGTTGTAAGATCATGCATGAGCATTAATGAGCATACAGAGACATCTGAACTCAAGCCTATAAATACCCCAGATCTCCCGTAAGGTATAGAGGAGGACTACTGAAAAACTGCTGAACAATCACTTAAGAATTATCTAAACACAACTGAAAGACTACTGAACCTCTACCGCAGGGGGCTCTTCATCAAAGAGAAAGTCTTACTCAAAAATGAAATGTCTTAAGACATTCTCTTATTCAAAGCTTGTTCTTTGTACTTCATCTTCAAACGTATACTGACATGATCATCGGAGGACTTTGACAGGAGGGTTCCTACCCGCATCAACAAAGGTGAACAATGAGCATGCTCGCATCCTTCTACCAGTCAACCTAAGCTAACGACGCGTGGACGATCCAAGAATTCCCCCCACAATAAAACTTAAAAAAGAGTGAAACTTTGCATCAAGATCTTGATATTGAAGGTTGCAACATGGGTTTTACCTGGACTTACCTGGTGTGATTGGTTGCGGGTTCACATCGCACCCTTGGGGATTAGTCCTAACCCAAAGGGTTGGGGACAACCCGAGTTCCAAAAAAAAAGAATCAATGAGTTGCTAGCACATTAGAAATCGTGTTAGTTGTTATCGTGTCTTGTAATAAAAAAAAATAGTTTAAATATAAATAGAAGCTCTTTTTAAAAAAAAAATGAGTAGAGCTCCTCCCATTTTCAACATAAAATATAGGGGTAATTGTGTAAATATTTGAGAAAGGATAACATTTCTATTGAACTTCTCAAATAATTACTAAATTGCTACCATATTTAAACTCAAATGATAACACCCTTATATTTTTCAAGTAGTGTTCTAGCTCATATTTAGACTTATAAAAATAAGTTTTTTTAGGTAGTCCTACAATCATTAGCTATCTATGTCCAGGGATTAGAGGGTTAGGATTTAGAACTCAAGGGTGGGTGCTCAACAGCCACAACTCGTACAAGAGTCGCCACTCCCCAAAGGGAGATACACTACCACTTGACAAACCCAGGCGTGTGACTTATAAAAATAGATGAGCTTTTTTTCTTAGTAAGAATGCATATCTACACATTTTTTTCTTCCTATCAGACAGTTCATTGGGTTGGTTATAACCCTAGACTAATGATTACTGTTAAGTTTCAATCCTTATGAGGAATAAAAGTTTTAAAAGGAATGAAATGGTAAAAACATAGGTTAATGAAATTTGTCCTGGGAGGAATGCTTAGCTATAAATTAAAAATTCAATTCTCTCACTAATGAAGCGAGCGACTCAACCCCGGAGTGTAGCTTGGTGGCCAAAGGATGAATCGTAAATCCGAAGGTCTTGAGGTCGATTCTTAGGCTCTCCTCAATATCAGTTGTATAAGATGTGATATTCCCTATGCAATATGTGAGACTAGTAGGAGTCTTTAAGGCTCAGGATATCCACATTTATAAAAAAAAATAAAAGAGCGACTCGTGTAATTATCTTTAAAAAATTACTATTACAATAGATTAATTAAAAAATTTAAATGATAAAATTATTGCTTTAGACGATTACAAAAGTAAGGGTTTAAAACAACAACATTGTTTCTTCATTAGTAAAGAATATGGAAAAAATATTGAATTCCAAGAATTGGCTAGTATTCTTCTTGTCCTAAATATCTTTATTGTCTTTTTCTTTATGTTTTAGGCTTTTACCAAAACCAAAACCTAATAGGATAGCAAGTAGCATACAGTAGGCCCTCTTATAATTAATATTTTATAACTTAATAATTTCTAATAATTAATAAATTTGTCAGGAATCATTTTGGTTCTATAGTGTATAATTAATAATCTCTTATACCTTTTATTTAATAATTTTGTAAGAAAGTTTTAGTATATTATTAATTATAGGAGAGACTTTTATACTATATTAACACATAGTTATTTGAATCTTATAAACACTTTATGATGGTTTAGGTATCAAGAAGCAAAATGGATATTTTTTTTTGGATATTTTGGCTGTTTATAATAAATTATCATATACGTAATATAAAATTATAGATATTTTAGAAAGAAAAAACTAAAAAAATCATTGTTTGAGAACTTCAAAATAATTAAGAAGCATTAAGGGGAGAATCTCATGAAATGCAGAGTTCAAAAAGAATTTTGTCTCTTCCCAAAATAAATGATGTTTCTTCTTCCTTTTGAAAAATGAGTTTAACTTTATCAAACTGAAATTACCATATACTAGCCTTATACATTTATATCTACATGAAACTAATATGAAAAATATAATACATTCAAAAGAAATTATGAAAATAAAATTTTTGATGAACCAATATAGTGATTTTAATATATAATATTCTCTTATAATTAATATAATTTCTTTCCACCAAGGTTATTAATTAAGAGAGTCTACTGTACTCACTATTTGGGAAATTAGGGCTTGAGTCCTTATACAATGAGACAACAGTAGAAAGCTATGCAAGATCTATAATTTTATATAAGTATACTAGCAAAAACCCCGTGCAAATGCACGAGGTGTTGAAAGAAAATGAATAAACTAAAAATGTGATGAGAAAATTAAAAATAGACAATAAGAAAAGAATAAAAATAATGATAGTTTAGTCATCTCTTATGAGATTTTTTTATATGTATCTTATTAAAAATAACCAATGTAATCATTTAAAAATTCATAACTTTAATGTTATATATAAATTTTAATCTCATTATTATATAATTTCAAGAAAGTAAGTTTGCATCATTATAAAAAAAATTATCTTATCTCATCTAAAAATTTAATGTGTCAAAATTATTTAAAAGTTTTAGTGATAATGATATATCTTGTAAATAAACAAGTTCTTTACATAATTTTATTTAAATAATTAGTTATTAGAAAGAAAAGTTTATATATAAGAGGAAATGTTAGTATCTTTCTATTCTTCAACTCGAAACAACATCAAATTAAATTTTTTTTTCTAGTGAGACACACTTTAACACTACCATTGGTTTGTATAATATAACAAAATAAAAATAAAAATCAAATAGAGATACCATGTCAAGAAACTCAATTTCTTATAGAGTATTTAGAAATTAGAGAGTTAATATAATTAATTATATATATATATATATCATTTGTTTATTATTCTTTTTTTTTTACAATTAATTGAGAGATGAAAGATTTTAGAAGAAACCACTTGATACTTTAACACTAATGAATATCAAGAATAATTTGAATTTCATTTTATTACTCTTAATATCAATGATAGCGTGAATCTCATTAATTTCAGTGAGAATAATCTATGTTATTTCAAATCGTTATTGCAAGAGTAAAATAGAAGACCCAAAATAGTGTCTAAAATGCACTAATACCCAATCAAAGCTCCATGAAGAGACTCATAAGTATAAATGTAAGTAATGAACCTGACAGCTTCCAATGACATCGAATTTCCCAAAATATAGCACCTGAAAATGCATTCATGTCATAATGCATCCAAACTCAAGAACTTTCCAATAATTGTCGTGGTGAACCATACTAATTAAAATGCACAACATGTCAAATCCTTACATGTTTGAGAATGAAAATGTCTTATGAATTTGTCTACTATTTATAGGGGATTAGGGAGAAGGTAAACTAAGAGTTAAAAAATTTGAGAATGGTAGATGTTACAATTTTAATAAATTGTAATTAAAGAATAAGAATGTGGAGGAAAGAAAGAAGAGACCTTTAGACTTCATATTTTTAATAATTTAAATGTTACAACTTAATTAGTTGAAATTAAAGAGTAGAATTAGAATAAAGAATAAATATTTAATGGTACAATTTAATTTATTTTAATTAAAAAATAGAATGTGAATGGGTGAAGGTGGGCATTTAACTCATCACTTAATTAGGAATGAAGAAAAATAATTAAAAAAGGTGACGTGTCATCTCCTTATTGGATCAATTAGAAGATATGTGGCATGAACCAGAATAGAGAATAAAAGCTAATGAGATATACTACGTGGAATCAACCGGCATATAGTATAGAAGGTAGATAAATAATAGTAGCCCTATATAAGTATATAATAGTAGCCCCTGTAATCACTCGAATAACATGTAGGAATTACCACAATTAAATAACGATCACGGTCTCGCCTGAATGATTTGATATTTTGTTGAAACTAAAATGCGACACTTTGGGGTCATGAGCCTAACTATCAATTGGATTGGACTTTGTAAGTCCTGTTCTTTTATGTAAGTATATAATAGTAGGCTTAGTAACCCCTGTAATCACTCGAATAACATGTAAGAATTACCACAATTAGGTAACCATCACGGTTTCGCCTAAATGATTTGATTTTCTGTTGAAACTAAAATGCTACAATTTGGGCTCATGAGCCTATGAGTTGGATTGGGCCAACGTTACAAAAAGAAGGTACAAGGGCTCGACCCCTGCACCTCCTATCTTACATTGCAAGAGAGAGACACGTAAACCTATTAAGACAAGGCTCAGGATCCTCTCGAGTTCAAACCGGGGAGACTCTCTCCGGTTTGAACCCCTAGAGGTTGCCACGTGTCTCCTTTGACACCCCTTAATCATGGGTAAGGTTCACTTACCCCTAGTGTTCACCCACCATCCTTGGTTTTTTTTTAAAAAAATATTAATTATTATTTTAAAATTAAAAACTGTTTTTAATATAAAAAAAACTCTAAAAACTGTTTTTTTAATTCAAAAAATAATAATTAATATATAAAAAAGAAATCAAGGATGAATGGGTGAACCCTAGGGGTGGGTGAACCTAACCCATGGTTAAGGGGTGTCAAAGGAGACACGTGGTGACCTCTAGGGGTTCAAACCGGAGAGAGTCTCCCTGGTCTAAACTAGAGAGGATCCTGAGCCTTAAGACAAAGGGGGAGCAAATGAACCCCTTTTTTTATTGGGGCATGGGAATGTATTTGGTAGATGCCAGAAAATTAGTCACGGGCTCCATATATCATCCGATATGTGACGATAATAAGGGGAGTGATATCAAGTTAGGAGAAGTCAAAAACATAGGGAGAAAATGATGGCGATAAAAAGAGGAAAGATATCAAGTGGGGAGAAGTCAAAAACATGAGAAGAAAATGAAATGATTTCTCTCTTTTTTATTGCCACATGTCGGATGATGTGAACGCGAGACCAATTTTTTGGCTTCTGCTATAGACAATCCCATGCCTTTTTTTTGGTGGTGCAAATTGTTTCTTAGGTGTTCTACACTTGTCACAAACCGAGTCCACCTCACCGGGTCCCTCAGAAAGCAAACCAATCTCTGGTTGGTAGATAGAGAAAGCTTTCCAAATGAAATACTTTTCTTGAATTGGACCCCGATGGGATTATACTCGACATGCGTAGCTTGTAAGATTTGTCTCAACATGATTCATTCACGTAGAGAGGAGAGAAATTTCTGATAATGGAGTTGTCAAACACATGGATTTGACAAATGTCTATTGACCACACTAAGATAACGAAGGGCCCCTCAGGCTGAAGACTGCCGCATATATTGTACTCGTGGTCGGTGGTATACCGGCATAGTTGAAAAGGAGATTGAATCACAGCCAATCCCGATTGAACTCAGGGAGAGTTCAATCGCACCCACATGTCAAAATATGTCATTTTTAACCCCTATTAATCATGGTTAACATTCATTAACCCTTAGGGTTCAAAAAAAAAAAATTAACCTTAGGGTTAAGAAATTTTAATTCTAGGGTAAACTTTTTTTTTTGAAAAGGATTTATAAAAACCATGGTTAGATTGTAGAATCTTAAGAGTTAGAGAATGTTAACCATAGTTAATAGAGGTTAATAAGGACACATGTTGACATGTGGGTGCATTTGAACTCTCCCTAAGTTCAATTGTGTGATTGGCTGTGATTTGATCTCGTTGAGAAGTAGGGTTTGGTTTCCATATGGTTTGCTAATTTCCTCAACAACTCAATTAGTTGGTGTAATGGGTAAATTTCGTAAAAACCTAAGTATGGTAATAACGAGCTCGTCCTCGGTGTGGTGTTATCGTTTGAGCTCATTTCCGTCGTCTCTTCGACGACGGGCCCATTGTCGTATGGACGACGAGAACGTTGTTTACCTAACGACGTACCCGTGGTCTCACGGACGACGATCACGTCTTCGTTCTGACGATGGACCCGTGGTCTCACGGACGACGATCACGTCCTCATTCTGACGACGTACCCGTCGTCTTATTGTCAACGACCCCGTATCCCAACACGTAATGAGATCCGGCGCTACTGCCCAGTCGCCTGGGACTGATCCTACCTCTACGATGGTAGGTGGGAAACACTGTCTTGACATTAAATGCAGCATTAAATGTCATTTAATGCTAGTCACCTCGGACGAGTTCCTACTCTATGCCTGCTCTCTTTTGTGTGTAGATGCGCGTGCAGTACAAATGATCGGGAGATCTATCTAAAATGATTACTGAAGTACACATCAGGGATTTGAGGTGTGCATGAACATCAATGGGTGCCCATGGCCATGGCAAGGGTGGCCTATAAAAACCTGTGAAAAACAGTGTGAAAGAGGAATTTTTAGGAGCTAAGACCTTCAAACTCTTTGTATTTTCTTACTGTTCATCATCTTCTACACCTACTGACTTTATCATCGAAGTACAGGTCAGGGTATCACACCCTCCACTCCAACCTTCTACCGGTATACCAGAACTTGGGAGGAGCTGCTGCTGACGCGTGTCCTTTCGGTAAATTCCCCTCACAAAATTGGCGTCGTCTGTGGGAATTTCTTTAGCCGAACTCACCCTTTGCTCACACCACCTCTCTTGGTCAGCATGGCAGACCAAACTCCTCAGTCTATCGTCGAAAATCAGCCCCCTCAAGCCCTTACCTGCACCCCTTCCACCATGCAAACATTCGCTTCAGGCCAATCTTCCGGACAACCAGAGAGGCCCACGACCATACCTGATCCCATCCTGTTACTATTACAACAACAACAGGCCACTCTGGCCCGGATAGTCAGCCAGCAGCAGTCACTGCAGGAGCGGCTTGATGCTTTGGAGTACGGTAACTTGGAGATCGATGACGAATCTCCTAGAGGGGGTCCTGCGGCTCGTAAACTCAATTTTCCTTCTTCCCCTCCTCCCAAAGCAACAGTCCCGATCTCGCCGTCTGCACCAAAGAATCTGGAGAGAAGATTCACTCTCACTCCTTCTACTGCCGAGACTGCCTATCCTCGTTCTCTTGGTGCTCATGCTGAACAACGAGATCTCGGTGTTAGCAATGACGGGTTGAAGACAGGCTTAACCCTCAAGGACGTGGAAGCCCTGATCAATGCTCGAGTCAGAGGAACGACGAGCGGGACCTCTCTCGATCAATACGCTCAGAAGTACAAAGACGAGGAGGAGACGTCCCCTTTTTCCAAGGAGATCGTCGAATCTTATACCCCATCAAAGTTCACGGTACCGAATTTTGTTAAGTTCGATGGGAGGAGAGATCCTATTGACCACTTGACTAACTTCAAGAATGCTATGGCTGTCCGTAACCCGGATGATAATCTCCTCTGTAAAGCCTTCCCTAGCAGCCTGACTGGAGCGGCTGCGAGATGGTTCCGTAATCTACCCGCGGGGTCGATCAGGTGTATGGCTGATCTCAGGTCAGTTTTCATTGACCAGTATATCATTAACAAGAAGAAGAAAGCTGGCGCAGATTCACTCTTCGCCATGAGAATGAAGTCGGCGGAACCCCTTAGAGATTTTATTCAACGATTTACCGACGAAGTCTCTAATATCGATAAGATCGAGGACTGCACTTGCATAGCGGCCTTCAAGAATGTCATACCCAAGAGTTCTAAGCTCTACGAATCTCTTGCCCTTGACTGTCCAATCAAGATGGACGAGCTGATAGTCCGTGCCTCTAAGTACGGGAGGATGGAAGAGGATATTGCAGCAACGACGAGACCCAGAGCACGAGGGGTAGATGCTGTGGAGTGGGGAAGCAAACCCTCATCGAAGAGAGGGAAGAGACCAAAGTATGAATCATCTTCCAGCGACGAGGAACCACGGAGACGCACACGACAGGAAAAAGTGGTGTACGTTGAACGACGGGGAGAGCCGAACCGACTCTCGTTGGGAGTCCGCCAAGATGTAGACTCATCAAGAAGAACGGATCTACGTTCCAACTTCCAACGGCGGGACGACCGTGCCTATCAGAGACGAGAGGAACCCGGACATTACAAGGAGAGGGAGAATCAAGTAACAGAAAGACGTCCTTTTGCATCTCGCGGTGGTCAAGTCAACTTCTCAGCAAGCCCGGCGACGATTATGAAGACGATGGAAGACAAACCATACTTTGAATGGCCAGCACGGACCGTTCGTGATGTCACCTCGGGACCCAGGGCGCATGAGTATTGCCAGTACCACAAGTGCCACGGGCACCTTACAAATCGTTGTCGCATCCTGAGAGAATATCTGGAAAGATTAGTCCGTGAAGGCTATCTGGGAGAGTATGTGGATTCTGGAAGAGAAGAATGGCATATTACGGATCCATCCACTCGATCTCACGAAGGAGAGCCATCTGGTCATATGGACCGAGGCTGAGAAGCTCCGAAGGGAGTCATAAATGTCATCAATCGCGCTCAAGTACCGGAGGTAGATATCGAGCAGCAGTACCGAGCGAAGGCAAAGAAGTTATCACACGTGGCAAAAGTTTGTCAAGTGCGATCGACGACGAAAGAAGTCGAGCAGGCCCTATCGTTCACTGATCAGGACATGACAACTGTGGTCAGGCCTCACTACGATGCTCTTGTCTTGACTATGCGAATTGACGATTTCGACATCAGGCGAGTGCTCGTTGACCCTGGAAGTGGGGTAGATATCCTGTATCTCCATGCTTTCGCAAAGATGGGGTTGGACCCGGCGGTTTTCGTCCCTGCACAGACCCCCTTGATAGGATTCGAAGGAAGCTCGATGCAACCCGTAGGAGAAGTCGTCCTACCGGTCAAAGCTGGACCTATCACCCTGTCCACCCGGTTCTCCATTATCGACGCACCGTCCCCATACAATGCCATCTTGGGGCGATGGTGGACTCACGAAATGAGAGCTGTTCCGTCTTCCTATTATCAGGTACTGAAATTCCCTACTCCGGACGGACCAAGTGAAATACGAGGAGACCAGCTGACGTCGCAGAAGTGTGATTATGCCTCACCCGACCCGCTCAAATAGCAATTACAGGTCAGGTCCGTGGAAGAGGAGAACCCGGGTGAATCGTTGACGAACCACTCTGTTGAACCCACGAAACTTGTCAACCTGGGGACGGAGAACGAGCCAAGGACGCTACAAATCGGGACCTGTTTGACAACGGACGAAGAGCAGGAGTTGATAAATTTTCTGAGGAAGAATCTTGATGTTTTCGCTTGGTCCCACGAGGACATGACGGGTATCCGTCCTGAAATCATCTGTCACCATCTCAACGTTGATCCCGTAGTCAATCCTGTTAAACAGAAGCCTCGTAGACTTGCTTCAGCGTACCATGAGGCCGTCAATGAAGAGATCGATAAGTTAATTCGGCACGAGTTCATTCGTGAGGTCCAATATCCAGAGTGGATAGTCAATGTAGTAGCTGTTCCGAAGAAGAACGGGAAAGTCAGAGTCTGTATTGATTTCACTAATGTTAATAGAGCTTGTCCGAAAGAGTTCTTCCCAGTTCCCAGAATCGATAGACTGATCACGGCAACCGCGGGTCACGAGATGTTGAGATTCATGGACGGGTATTCGGGTTACAATCAAATCCTCTTAGCGGAGGACGATCAAGAGAAGACGGCCTTCATAACGGAGCGTGGCCTGTTCTGTTACCGGGTCATGCCCTTTGGCCTGAAGAATGCCGGGGCCACTTATCAACGATTGATGAATCTGATGTTTGGACCCTTGCTTGGTAAATCGGTGGAGGTGTATATTGACGATATCGTCGTGAAAAGCCGAACTCGGGTCTCTCTTGTAGCCGACTTGGCGGAGCCATTTTCTATTTTACGCACTTTCAACCTGAAGTTAAATCCTGAGAAATGTACATTCAGTGTCGCATCAGACAAATTCCTTGGTTATCTCGTCAGTCAACGGGGCATCGAAGCAAATCCCACGCAAATCCGTGCTCTGATAGATATGTCGGAACCGAAGACAAGGAAAGAAGTTCAAAAACTGACAGGACGTATCGCTGCTCTTAACCGATTTATATCGAAGTCTTCTGACCGTTGCAGACCTCTGTTCGAGTTATTGAGGAAGGATTCCGTTTTCAGGTGGACGGAAGAGTATTCCCGGTCTTTCGCCACCTTGAAGACGTACCTAGGCTCCGCTCCGATCCTCTCCGTACCTGAACCTGGTGAAGTGTTATACCTCTATCTCTCCGTTTCGGAACGAGCCATTGGCTCCGTGCTGCTCAGAAGTCACAACGGCGTAGAGAAACCTATTTATTTCGTCAGCAAAACATTCCACAAGGCAGAATCCACTATAGCAGAATGGAGAAGGTATGCCTGGCTCTTGTCTTTTCCGCTGAAAAGTTACGTCCTTATTTTCAGGCACATACCATCGTCGTCATCACCATGTACCCTTTGAAAACTGTGTTGGGGCGACCTGAAACTGCGGGACGTATGTCAAAGTGGGCAGTGACACTCAGCGAGTTCGATATCCAATATCAGGCCCGAACCGCAGAGAAAGGGCAGGCCGTTGCAAGCTTCCTGGCCGATTTCCCCGTGGAGGAGGCCGAAACTTCAGTAGAGCCTGACCGTCATGAGCTCCCAGACGATGCGGATGAGGATACCGTTGTGGAAAACGAGGCCGGAGATGGAACCAAACTGACGACGTGGTGCGATTGGGTCTTTTACGTAGATGGGTCGTCTAATGTCAGCGGTTCGGGACTCGGTGCTGTTCTTGTCAGCCCAGATCATGTTAAAGTACAAACGTCGACGCGCCTTGACTATGCTGCTTCCAATAATGAAGCTGAATATGAAGCGTTAGTACTTGGGTTGCAAAGTGCCCGAGAGTTGGGAATTTCTAAACTTCGAGTGTTCTGTGATTCACAGCTCGTGGTGAACCAATTCAACGGTACTTATGAATGTCGAGATGAACGGATGAGACGCTACGCTGCACTTTTACAAGAACAACGAAAGGCCTTTGATGTCATCGAGATTAATCATGTCCTAAGGGACGATAACAGGCATGCTGATGCATTGGCCTACCTCGCCTCGATGATGCAAACTGATGAATCCAAGACAATCCTCATGGAATATAAGGAATGCCCCTCCATTGAACTGCAAGCACAACGAACGGTGTTGTCCGTAAATCAAGTGACGAGCTGGATGACGGGCATTATAACTTATTTGAAGAATGAAATTCTCCCCTCTGACACAAAGGAAGCAAGACGAATACAATATAAAGCTCCCCGTTATACCCTTGTGGACGGGGAACTGTACCGGAAATCCTTTGGAGGACCCCTTTTGAGATGCGTGCATCCTGAAGACGTCGAGAGAATTTTAGCCGAGCTCCACGAAGGGATTTGCGGCATCCATTCGGGAGGACGGACTATCGCTCATCATGCTCTGGGGCAAGGATATTTTTGGCCATACATGCAAGTCGACGCACAAAAGTACGTACAAAAATGCAATCAATGTCAGCGTCATGCGACATTAATTCATGCCCCCGCTCAGGAACTCAACATCGTATCTCAACCTTGGCCTTTCGCTCGTTGGGGACTTGATATCATAGGACCATTTCCTAAAGCTCCCGGTAATCTGACTTTTCTGCTGGTGGCCACGGATTACTTCTCCCGGTGGATCGAGGCTGTTCCATTTGCGCGTATTAGAGAACAAGAAGTGAAGAAGTTCTTGTGGGAACATATTATCTGTAGATTCGGCATTCCGCAGTCCATCATTTCTGATAACGGGAAGCAGTTCGCAGGAAAACTCATTGCCGACTTTTGTCGAGAGTTGAAAATCAAGCACATCTTCTCTTCTCCTTATTATCCTCAGGGGAATGGCCTTGCCGAAGCAGCTAACAAGAACATTTTGAACGCCCTCAAGAGAAGACTGGAAGATTCCAAGGGAAAGTGGACCAGCGAATTACATAATGCGTTGTGGAGATACAGGATAACACCGCGGAGCCCTACGAACGAGACCCCGTTCTCTTTGGCATACGGGGCGGAAGCTGTTATTCCCACCGAAGTCTACCTACCAACAACACGTTCCCGAAAGAAGCACGGAGAGGAAGACAAAAATGTTGGATTAATGGCTATTCATTTAGACTTGCTGGAAGAAAAGCGGGAAGATGCCAGCATTCAGATGAAACGGTATCAGCAACAATTACGAAAGGCATACAACAAGAAAGTATGGAAAATGATTCTTCAAGTCGGAGATCTCGTTCTTTGAAAAGTCTTCCAAAATACACGAGAAGTCAATAGCGGAAAGCTGGGTCCCAACTGGGAAGGGCCATACATCGTGGACCGTGTCGGGAGTCCTGGGGTGTACTACCTTAAAGACCTACAAGGTAATGTAATTCAGAAGTCGTGGAACATTATGAATTTAAAGCAATTTTTCCAATAAAATTGTGCGTTATGAACATTTGATATGAGCCTGTGATCAATCGTTTTATTTACATATTCAGTACTTGGTAAAATGTTCTAGATGTGTTACCACGACGGGTGCATTCCACTCGCACAGGGTACTCACCACGGGACACAGGTGGCTCATACAAAGGAATTGCCATATGAGCATCTTGGTGGCTTATACTAATGGAATGTCCTCTGAGCATGGTGTCCCACCACGAGTTACCACGGCGAGTGCATTTCACACGAACAGGGTACTCACCACGGGACACAGGTGGCTCATACAAAGGAATTGCCATCTGAGCATACTGGTGGCTTATACTAATGGAATGTCCTCTGAGCATGGTGTCCCACCACGAGTTACCATAAGTTCGTCTTTATGAAATAGACTTTTGTCGAATTATGTCCGTAGTGTTAATCCGCGTCTTTGACAACCCGTTATTAGAATGACATAGTGAATTATATTCGTTATGAGATTTGTATCAAATCACGAGTTAATTATGTGCTATTTGTCTTATTTGAACGAGATGACTATTCCGGATCAATCAGTTGCAACACAATGACCACAAAAGGAGATATATATATAAAATTTTTACTGACAGGAGTCGAACATGAGTACAGCCGATACAAAATATGAAAAGAAAGAGATAGGAAGGAAGAAAGATCAGTCTTCGCCAACGTCAACGACCACGACAGCGTCATCAGGAACGATCAGAGCGTTGTCGGCAGCAACAGCGAGATCGGCAGAAGCAGCTTCAGCTGGAACCTCGGAGAGAACGGGAGATGGTCCAATAGGTAATGGGGGTTGCCCCCCTCCTTGTACCTCGGGCTCTTCACCGAGCGGGAACTCCATGCCCACAGCCTCAGAACGAGTGGCCTCGTCCTTCGATTGCTGGGGAGACTCTACCAGCCGTCCCGATTCTCGGAGCTCGTTCATCAGCTCCTTCTCTGTCTCAACCCGATCTTCAGCTATCAGGCGTTCCATCTCCGTCTGGAAGTGGACTCGAAGAGACTCCGTTAAAGTCTCCTTGGCGGCTTCAACCTCCTTGTCCCTCACGGCCGCGGCCTCCTCAAGCTGTTCGGCCAATGCTGCCTTCTCGGCTTCAGTCGCCTCTAGCCGTTGATGGAGAGTGTTCACGATCTCGTCCATCTCACTGATCCGAAGGACGGACCTCTCGGCTTGTTCCACCGCCGCCTTCTCTCCTTCCATTGCTTTACGGGCTTCGTCCCGAGCTTTGTCCCGTTGTTTCACGGTCGTGGCGATCGTGCCTTTAGCAGACCGTAAGTCAGCTTTAACGGACATCAGCTCGTGGTTCAGCCGTTTCACGTCTTCGGCCCCCCTCCTCTCCAGGTCAAGGACTTTGTCCCTCAGCCCATTGGCAGTACGCCTGTTTTCGGCTGTGACCTCGTACATCCCGGCGAGCATGTTGCCCAGCTAAAAAAGAAGAGAAAGGAAGATGGTATCAAAAAAAAAAAAAACCTTACCGTGGCAACAGCTCGACTCGCGGCACTGAACATCCCCATCTAGTGCAAGTCTCTTGTTGCGGCTATATCCGCTGGGAGCCTCATCGCCAACATCATCGATGTGGCAATAGAGTCGTGCTCCATCGCCGAGTGGGCGACGATAGGACGAGTATATCCTCTGCGGAAGACGGGATTCCAGAGCTCAGCGGGGCCCCCCATGGTGATCCTCTCTCGAGGAGGGGCAGAAGACGGAGAAGCAGAAGATGAAGCCACGTTTGCGGCTGGTGAGAAAGTAGAGGCCGGGACAATCACAGGGGCAGTCGTATCTGCCACAGTAGACGGAGCAGCTACGACATCCACGGGAGGGCCGGTGCTAACAATTGGAGGCTCCTCCGCGGGGGCATTACTCCCCTCGCCAATTGTTGCAGCCTGAGTAGATGACACCTCGACGGATTCCCGTTCTCGAACCCGTTGATCATGCTCCGCTTCTCGTCGAGCTTTCTTCACCTTCAGAGCTTTGAGAGCTTCTACTCTCTCTCTTTTCTCCGCCTTCCTATCCGCCGAGGATAGACGGGAAGGACGAGAAGGGCGGGGAGGACGATTCAACGTTGGAGCCTGTGAAGATCGCGGTGGAAGTTGGTCAGCCATGCCTTCCTCTATCTCCTCGTCAAGGACAACTGCCGGTCCGAACGGTCTCTGAGACGGTGGATGAGCTTGTCGACGAGACTTTTTGGGTAAGGTCCCTGCTTCTACAGTGGACCCTGTCTTTTTAGGAGAGGACTGCTTCCAGGTAACGTAAGCGTCCCCTTTATCGGTGCGAACCCTCCGAAGCGCGTACTCTTCTTCCGCGGAAAGATCAGAGAAGTGTGGCTTAGAAGCCTCTGCAGAAAGAACGAAACATTATTAGCTGTATAACAGGAATACTTTTTCAGAACAGACGACGGAGAACGATTGAAAAGTAACAGACCTGAAGTAAATTCGTGCGGAACAGGACGGGCAGTCTCTACCCTCCAAGCTCCGGAGACCACGAAAAGCATCTCCTTCCAGTCCCGTTCCACATCAGGGAGATGTGAGATGATATCGGGGATCCTGGATTTTTGCCTCCAGGTGAAGTACGTCTTCTTTCCCTCCTCAACAACCCCGGGACACTTCACGACGTAGCGGAAGTGGAAGACGTGCCTGGCCTCTACATTGTACCCGTCTCTGTTGAACTTGTCCATCAGAGACATGTATTTGTAGAATTTCGGGTGCATTTACCCCGGGGCAACTTGGAGGACGGACAGGACGGAGTCCGTGATGAGAGATAAAGGGAATCGAAGCCCAGCCTCGAACTGGGCGAGGTAGACGATAGTACATGAAGAACGGTGGTCTGGAATAACGTCTTCTTCCTCAAAATGGATGTGGACATGAGGGGGAATTTGGAAAAGGGCTCTGTAATGGTCAAGTGCATATCTGACGACTGGTTTGGTTTTGAGTTTGGAAACATTGGCAATAACACCGTGAGGGGCACTGCCTGAACAACTGGCCTCATCGGCACTGTCTATCCTAACTACTTCGGCAGACATGGTGGCAGACCAGAAGAAAAAGAAAAAATACAGGGAAAACGACCACAGAACAAAAGGAAAAGAGAAGGATCTTACCGAAAACTGTATTTAGGAAGCAAGGGGCACAGTCGGAGAAGAGAGAAGAGCAGAACAGCCGACCGTCGGTGAGAAGAGATTCCGGCAGAGTAACAGAATGCAAGAATTCAAACGAAGAAGATGAAGTACCAGGCCTTCGGTACTTATAGACCAGTCCGTAACTCAAAGGACGATAATGACCTCGATCTATACTGTACGCGTGTCCACGCATGCAAATAACGTGAAGGGCAGGATGGTCTTCTGACCGAGTTAAATAACCGTCGGGAAAAACGAAGCGTCCGGAAGATAATGATGACAGCCTGCCAAGCATTTATGAGGTATGACGTTTCGGCACGCGCAATACAGCTGACACGACGCTACGTCTTCGCGTACAAAGCATGCGACCTATCATCATTCTGAGGTTAGCAGTATCTTCTCCTCCGTCGTTTCGCTATATTTATGACACTCTGAACCACGTTCAAAGTATCATAAAGGGGCAATTTGTAATGAGTAAATTTCGTAAAAACTTAAGTATGGTAATAACGAGCTCGTCCTCGGTGTGGTGTTATCGTTTAAGCTCATTTCCGTCCTCTCTTCGACGACGGGCCCGTTGTCGTATGGACGACGAGAACGTTGTCTACTGAACAACGTACCCGTGGTCTCACAGACGACGATCACGTCTTCGTTCTGACGACGGACCCATGGTCTCACGGACGACGATCACGTCTTCGTTCTGACGACGGACCCGTGGTCTCACGGACGACGATCACGTCCTCATTCTGACGACGTACCCGTCGTCTTATTGTCAACGACTTCGTATCCCAACACGTAATGAGATCCGGCGCTACTGCCCAGTCGCCTGGGACTGATCCTACCTCTACGATGGTAGGTGAGAAACACTGTCTTGACATTAAATGCAACATTAAATGCCATTTAATGCTAGTCACCTCGGACGAGTTCCTACTCTATGCCTGCTCTCTTTTGTGTGTAGATGCGCGTGCAGTACAAATGATCGGGAGATCTATCTAAAATGATTACTGAAGTACACATCAGGGATTTGAGGTGTGCATGAACATCAATGGGTGCCCATGGCCATGGCAAGGGTGGCCTATAAAAACCTGTGAAAAACAGTGTGAAAGAGAGGAATTTTTAGGAGCTAAGACCTTCAAACTCTCTGTATTTTCTTACTGTTCATCATCTTCTACACCTACTGACTTTATCATCGGAGTACAGGTCAGGGTATCACACCCTCCACTCCAACCTTCTACCGGTATACCAGAACTTGGGAGGAGCTGCTGCTGACGCGTGTCCTTTCGGTAAATTCCCCTCACAGTTGGATTTTTCTATGACTAGATTAGGACCTCTACCAGTCTCTAATAATAATAATAATATTATTATTATTATTTTATAAGCCCACTATAGTATATAAAATGGAGCCCAGTACCTTCTTATAATGCAAGTGGTTCGAAGGAGATTCTTCGATCCAGAGTCCAGACTGTTCTTTTAAGTAAGGTCATCCTCAGTCCTCGAGGAAAATTAGTTTAGTAAGATACCGAGGAGGAGAGGAAAACTCCTACTTAGCCTCTCCTTTTGTTTAAAAAAATATATCTTAATCTAGAGTGACTACTAGACAAGCACGATTGAGAATAACTTAGCATGGGATGGAAGGTTCATTTGAAATTTTGGATGGCTCTGTTTTCTTCACATGTTGTGTTCCTTGTACCAAGAGAGTTGCCTATCCATTTCGCAGAGTCCTTCGCCTTGAACAGCATGTAACTAAGGTGGCGTCTGGTAACATAGTCTAAAAAAAAGTACAAGATTTTACCCCTAAAATCTTTAAAATGTAGACATGCAATTAACCTTCAACTTAACAATCTAAAGTCCAACTAAGCATAAATTTCAAATAAGCATTTCTTTTTAGACTAGTGTTACTAAACACCACCTAAGTTATAAGGAAATAAAACCAGTTCATTAAAGATCACGAACTCGAATTCAAGCTTATGCATAGGTAAAGAAATTAAGGTGTTGACCTACAATTTTAGTATAAATCTATAATTGTATAAAGGATATTCTTATTATGTCAAATATTTTATATACTATTAATTGTTGCTAGTATATAATAAATAAATTTAATTTTAGTATTTAAATAAAATAAAAATATTTTAATATTTTAATAGGTTAAGTACAATCAAACCAAGTAGTAAATGCATTCAAGCCTAGCTCATTAATTAAATGAGCTCGAAAATCAAGTCCGAACTTGGCTTGTTTATTTAATAAACAGCTTGATGGAGCTTTTAATGTGCTGAGCTCAAGTTGTTCACAAGTAGGAGCATGATGATTTGTTAATCAGCCCTAGGTGGGAAGCATCTCCAAGTATATAGTGTTGGTTGTTTTGATATCCATGTGAAAATTTGGCTTGAATTGAAAAAAAATCAGGGGTGAGTGATCGATCGACCACTTAGTGGCCGATCGATTGTTGATGCAGTGATTTCCGAAAAAGTCCGTGTTTTCATTTTGGAAACCTCTATTCCAAGTAAGAGACTTTCTAATTTTCTAGGTCTCTTGTTTAGGCTTATAAATACGTAGTTATGAGTCTAAGGTTTAATATTGGATGCTTATGCATTGAGATAATAGAAATGGTTAAAGCATACTAGGACTTGGGAAATGTTTAAGGGAGAATAGATAGTGATTCTCCTTTTGAGTTTTCATTGAGAAGGTGAGTTGAGTGTTTTTGTACTGATTCTTCAAGGTTTCTTTGAATAAATGAGTAATCAAATCTTGACCCGTGGACGTAGGCAGGTTATTACCAAACCACGTATATCTTTTGTGTTCTTTTTTGAAGTGTGCTTTGTTCATTCTTTTCCGTCGATATTCTATTGTTATTTCCCCAACAATCCTGTGACCCCACCGAGTGTTGAGGGTTCCAAAGCACATCTACTCAAAACCCCCCACATGATAAATCTCATCAGCTATCAGGTGTTTCTGATGTTTATTCTTTGGCATGCGCGGATATATATAAATATAGTAGCATTTTAAGGAGTCGTGCTCATTAAAGCCTTGAGTGTTAAGGGTCCCTAATAATGTGACACATGGAGAGTTGGTCTAAAATTCAACCGTTGGATGTCATAATAGATCTACCAAAAAAAACACGTGACAAAAAATCAACTCGATTAGACATTTATAGACCATCCGATTTGAGATGAGAAGATTAGCTATTTCTATAACTTAGATAGGGCCTAGTGAACCCTAAAGGGTTAATGCTGATAAACTAAGGTTTAATCGAATGGTTTAAATATGACCGCTTAGACTAATTTTTTTGTCATGTATCTCTCAATGGACCCACCTCAACATCCAACCGTCAGATTTTTAAAAAAAATTGTCAAATGTCATCTTCTAGAGGGACCGTTCATTAAAAGTTTTAATGAGTATGACTCATTAGTATCCTTCCTTTTATATATATATATATATAAAAGGAGTATGCAAAAGTTTACTTTGACGTAAATACCCTTTAACTTAATTTATTTAATACATAACTTATAATATAACCCAACTTTAATTAAGTCACTATAAATATTATGTGGGATCCATTATTAAAAGAGAGTTGGTTTAGGACTCTACCATATTTTAGGAAAGACAATCATGAATAGTATATTCCTATAATCTCCACACCGCGCTTGATCGACCCTTATGAGAAAGACCGTAGAAATTCCAGATTAGCACCTGGGGGAGCCACCAAGAAAAGAAGACAACTATGAATTCCCATTCTCTATGTCCCTAGATCAGTTGAAGGTAATTCTTGGCATCATGAATTCGATATTCTATTTGATTCTATTTCAATTATTCTATCGGACTGTGCCTATTTCTAAGTAATGTTGAATACCTTCAAACCTAATTAATCACATATCTCTCTCCCTCCTCTGTAACATTGGTAATGAAAAGGGAAAAAACTATAATAAAAAAACTGTATAGAAATCTCTATTTTGCTATTTTCATGGAAAATGACTCTCTATTAGTAGAGAGTTATACTAATCTAAGGTGAGACTTATGAGACCCACTATTACAAATTAAATTTCTATTTTAATATTTTTATGGATAAAGACTCTTTATTTATATCATTCTACTAATAAAAGTACAAGGAGTAACCTAAACTTTACATGGACATATATACCCTTTAATAAAAAAAAATATTAACTTATAAACTATGTCATAAATAGAATTTTAATGCGTTTAAAAACAGAAGCCTTGATTTAAAAATAAAAATAAAAAATGGAAGCCTTATAAAAAGAGATAAGGATGTTTTACAAAGCTTCTCTTCAAGTATTGTATTCACTCTCAAACTCTATCAAGTATACGTGATTTAAAAACGGAAGCTTTGATTATTAAAAAAAAAAAAAAAAACCAGAAGCCTTTTAAAAAGAGATAAGGATAGTATTTATGTTTTACAAAGCTTTATCTTCAAGTATTATTCATTCTCAAACTCTATCAACTTCTCTAGCTAATATATTGAATACAATATTTATGTGTTTCTCAACGTTGATGCTACTAATGGTATTGGAGTAAAACTGTTGAGATTCCAAACGAGGGTCTAAGATTTGACCTTATAAGTTGAACATAGCTACCCTATAGAGAGATTAGGTTTGATCAAGTACTAATTTTATTTTAAAATCAAAACAAATTTTTTTTGAAGCATTTTATGTAAAAGTATGGCATGAGAAAATAATTAATATCATTATCAAAATCTCAATGACACCAAAAATTTAATACGTGCAACGCACGTGCACCATTACTAGTTTATATATATATATATATATATATATATATATATATATATATATATATATATATATATATATATTATCAAGTCAAAAGCACTAATATTCTAACCATGGAAAATAATTATAATATCAAAATATTTAATTATAATATTATTGTTTTTTATTAGTAGAAGATTATTACGCATGATTCCTTGCTTTTAATACATTTACAAGTAGGACCAGTAAATAATCTTTTCTAATATTAAATTTAATTACTCAATTAAAATATATCAAAAATATATTAATGTGACAACAAATGAAAATATATTAAAATTTATATATTACTTTAAATTATATTTTAATAATGAAAAAATTATACGTGCAAGGCACGTGCAGTGTCACTAGTATATATATATACTAGTAACAATGTAAGTGCGTTGCACGTAAAATATTTTGATGATTAATTTATTTTAAATTTGCCAAAGAAATATGTGCGACTATAAAACAGCTTATCAGTTGGATGGTTAAGTTTGTCCTAGTGGAACCATTTTCGAAAATGATAAATCTTAGTAATTAAACCGAAAGAACATATCCAATATTTTTCTTTCTTAGAATATTTGGTCCAAAAAATTAAATAGAAGAAAGAAAATCTATAACTAAGCAGGCCCTAAATGTTTATTGTAAGTGAGATATATGAAAGTTAATTCCCAAGATAAAAAAAAAAGAAAAAAAATCACAAACTAATGATGACTTACGATGAGAATAGATCAGTAAAAGGTCACCAAGTTCCTTTGGGAGATCCCCTAATAATGCATTAATACTAAGGCTCCTAATGCCATTACCCTATGTTTGGTTGTCGAGAAAATAAGTAAAAACATGAAAAAGAAAAGAAAATTAGACAAAACACAACCAAAAATTGTATTAAGAATCCAAAATTTTCTTTTCTTTTCCATGTTTTCATCAATTTTCTCGGCAACCAAACGTAAGGAAAAAAGAAAGTTAGAAGATGAAAACCAATTTGTTAACTTATATAACAGTTGATAAGTTTCATGAAAAAAATGGATACGTATTAGATTGCTAATGAACGAAGGCAAGAGACCTGTTAGTAAAGATCAACATACTCAATGAGCAAACTTGCCACATTGAGCACACGATAAGGCTGATTCAACCGCATCAGAACCTATGTCCATTGAATAGGTTTTCTGAATAAATACTCTACAAAAACAAATTTAGCAAAAATAATCAGCAACCAAAGCAGGGATGCAATAACAAATCTCAAATTAAAAATAAAATAAAAAGGGATACAAGGATGATTAATTCATGAAAGAAAAAAAACGAAAAACGATTAAACTTTTGGAACGTTATAGAAATCAAAAACCTATTTTATTGGAGACTTTCAGAGACTAATAAGAGTCCTTCCAACTTTCTGTAAAGGTTGAAACGGTAGAATCATTATTTGGGACTCTCTCAAAAGAGAACTCCTTATTTGATAAGGATTCTTGTTCGTTGGATTTGGTTTCTAACACTCTCTATCAAGAGAGACTCCACTCTCTATCAAGAGAGACTCCTTTTCTACGAGAACAACAAATAGAGATTGTTCTCCTCTCATACGTAATAATCATGGGTCCCACATATAGTAAAAAAATATTGGATATTTTTAGTGACCAAATTAAAGTTTGGTTAAATTCTAAGTTATGTATTAAATAAAATAAATTAAAGGATATTACGTCAAGTAAAGTTTTGCTTACTCCTTACTTTTATTAGTAGAATCATATATCATTGGAGGGTATGGAGCATAAGTTGAAAGCTTCAAATGTGCAAGGAAATGACCTAAAAGATGAAAGAAATTCATGAAAGAAGATTTGATAACACACTCAGCTTTAGAAGTGCAAGGAAATGACCAATGACCAAAAAGATGAATGAAATTCATGAAAGAAGATTTGATAACACACACTCCGAATAAAAATATTGTTCTTAGCCGATCATGTTTTTTTTTTTTTTTGGGTAGGCTCTAATCATTTATCTAATCTAGGTTAGTGGGGTTAACGCCGAGTTACAACCCAAATAGTCGGGTTACGGCAGTGATGAGGAAGAACTTTGAGCATGACATTCCCTTCACATCGTGGAGTGCTTTAATGAGTTCTGCAAACTCTCGTTAATACATTTTATACACTTAGATAAATAAAAATTACAAACAGATATAAGGAATATGTTAATAGGAGATGATTAAGTGAGCATACTGTCCTAAAATTACTTTTAGCCAGTGGAAATGGGATGGTTTTGGGCCTTGTTTGGTTAAACTTCTCTAAAAAGTGACTTTTTAAACTTCATTCTTTGCAAAATGTGAGCCAATGAGAGTGTGGTGACTTTCCTCAAAAGTAGAAATGTTCGCTTTTAGTAGAAGTCACCCTTGCTAGCTTCCCTTAAAAATCAAAATTTGGACTTCTATGTAATTTTGATTTCTACAAAAAATAAAAATGAACAATAAACTCAATGCAATTTTTTTACCACTAAATTTCGTAAAGAAAGAAGTCAAGTTAGTCCATAAATTTATCCAAACACGTTAACTTCAGCAGATGTTGAGCATAGTCAGGGGCATAGTCAGGGGCGAAGCCAGGTGGGGGCACGTGCCCCCACTCAACTTTTGAAAAAGCTTTTTTTAACGCATACACAGCCATGAGAGAGATCAAATCACAACCAATTGCAATTGAACTTGGGGAGAGTTCAATCGCACCCATAGGTCAACACGTGTCCCTTTTAATCCCCATTAACCATAGTTAATATTCATTAACCCTTAGGATTCAACAATCTAACCTTGTCTTTTTAAATAAGATATTAAAAAAAAATTAACCTTAGGGTTAAGAAATTTTAACCCTTAGGTTTAAATTTTTCTATAAAAAATCAAGGATAGATTGATGAACCTTAAGGATTAGTGAATCTTAACCATGGTTAAAAGGGGTTAAAAAGGACAAGTGTTGATTTGTGGGTGCGATTGAATTGTTCCTGAGTCCAATCACGATTGGCTGTGATCCGATCTCGCCTTGGGAATGGGGACATGAACTCAGGGAGATTTCAATCTCTCCCACAAGTCAACACATGGCCCTTTTGACCTCTATTAACTGGGGTTAAGCTTCACTAACCCTTGTGGTCCAATAATATAACATTATTTTAAAACAATAATAAATATTAACCCTAAAATTTAAAATTTTTAACTAGAAATAAATAATTATACTATATTATTCAACTATTTAATAGGTATAGCCATGAGGCAAGTTGGCAATAATCATTGAACTATTAAAAACAAAATATTTCTTCTATAGCATGTTATTTAATTATTTGACTAGACATAGCCGTGGGGCAATGGTGTAAACAAAGTGAAATAATAACTGTAAGATATATACGAAACATATGAACAAAATGCCCCCAAAAACTTAGCCTGCAGGACCTACAGCCTTGAACCTAATAATTTTTCACAAATCTATCAACAATTATCATTTTTTTATGAACCATTGTGTGCCCCCACTACTAGAAAATCCTGTCTCTGCCCCTGAGCATAGTGTTCCCTAAGTAGGCAGTGCTTTGACTAACTCAACATTTGCTACAACCGCTCCGCTTGTTCGATCGTATGCTACATTCAACATCATGTTACCCCCTTACAATTTGATGCTCCTTACTACTGTTTAAGAATAAAGCTACACGACTCAAAGATAGCACCCTCTACAATGCTCATCTCTATATCAAACTCCATTAGTCTTTCGGCGTCTCACTTGATCGTATGAAATCAAGTGCCAAATGTTGTGCCTCTTGGATCTTCTTAAAAGCACTTCATAGTCCCAGCCATCCAGTCAGTGTTCCTGATTTTATGACTTAATACAACTTAATTTCAATGATTCCATCATCACTCCTAAGAGGATATACAGAGAGCTTCGCTCAGTTGTGAAGTTACTTCTTGAAGAGAGAGAGTCAAGACAGATTACGTAAAAATGACACCTTATCCAGTTTGAAAGTAACATAGCCAACCAGTGCAATTACAGTAGCAATACGGTGCCAGTGTGCAGCATCAAAAACCCACCTTGGGGGAAGAGGAGGAGAGGGGGGGATGTTTTATACACATTTTTAAAATTTCCACTCCTAATTGTGCATAATGCCATAGTAACTCAAAGAATTGACTGTAACACCAGTTTCAGACCACAAGTAGGCTGAAAATGAACTGTACAAAAAAATGGAACATTGAAATAAGAGCCACCTGGAAGGTTGATTTAATACTCAAAAAGAAAACTCAAAATTGATTTATCCAAGCCAATTTAGTCAAAAAAACGTTTCTCCTTCCAATATCAATCAAACTAGGTACAGCCAAATTTTACAGACGGATCGAAGCAGGATTCACAATACTGAAGTCAGTATATCACCTAACACCAGTAAACTCCTGTTTATCAAAAGAGGTTGCCAATACTTTTTTTTTTTTTTGATCAGTAAAGAGGTTGCCAATACTTATAAACAATAGTGGCTAAGTCCAATAAAAATATGAGAATATGTATATAAGGGCAAACAATGAATGTTTATAAGCTGATACAATAAACAAATACTTTTCTTTGTTTCTTTAGCTTACTAGGTTAAAATGACAAATGGGACACCAGAGACAGGAGAGCTCGAAACAAAATACCATGCTGCAGTTTGGTGTCTCTGATACTCTCTACCCTGTTACAGGCGGCCTTACATTGATATTACTCTTTGAGTGAAGAATTGAGGTCAGTCAGCAGGCAAAAAAAAAGACAGTTTGATCCACTAACCGGCTCAACGATTTACTTAGTTCATCATTTGAACTAGCGTTATCAATCTAAACTCCTCTTAAATTGTTTCAAGTCAAGCATAATCAGAGCATTTGAACTAGGCAACAAACAAAACTAGGAAAACTGTTGGAAGACAATTTAATTTGCTATTGCCATAAAAAAATTTGTGATCATAGAATTTACTTACAATGAAGATCCATTCAACATAAAAAGCAAGTGAATAGGCCAAGGATAATAAGAAACAAAACATCTTTTGGTATGGAACAATGATCGATGATAAGTACCATACCTGTGTATATTGCTGCACCCCTACAATCACTTAGGCTTTCTTCCGCTTTTACTTTTAAACATTAGTGTCCATGGCATATTAAGAATAGCTTATCCTTCTTGTAGAAATCTGGATTCATATTCACATATCATCCAGCAACCTTTGAAAAATTGGTTCTTTCTGGAGGCGGAATTGGTTCTGAATTTTTGATGCCATTATTATTCTTATTTTAGTTAATTTGTTTTTCTTTCCACAAGATGAGGAGAATATCTTTCTGGATCATACTTTATGCACCTTCTCATTCAGTAGAGAGGGGTCAAATCACGTTGCAGGCTGTGCACCGGTCCATGCACGGTGATCATCATCAATATCATTCACCTTACCATTGCGGCTTTCTTGAAAATAGGATACCCCAGACCATATTCCACGGATAAGTAAAATGCTTACAAACACTACGCTTCCAAGGGTGCAGATCACCTAAATAGGAGGCAAAACAGAGATAAAAAATAGGTAAAGTCATAAAGAAGTGAGTGCTAGAAAAGCCAAAATTCTAAAATGAAATGATGCAGATGCATGTCTAATTAATCTCAAGAAATATTCTTGTGAACCCTGATCTGAACAAGAAAGCATACAATTACACGTTTTAAAAGCCATGTGAGGTTTATGCCTCGAGTCAAGGCTCAAGGAAAACACCTCAAGGCTCAACCTTGAGGCTTAAATCCCATGATGCTCACACCTTGAAGTGTGAGGCTCACATGAGGCACACACCTTGCATCTTGAGACTCGCTTTATGCCTCAGGCATGCGCCTCATACATTAACCAAATATAGGGTTCTAGTCCTGTAACTGAGACTTAAAAATATATATTTTTTGTTTAAACTACCACTTAATTTATTATGTTTAACGTGTCTAGGGTTTAAAATCCCCTTTGAGACTTTATTTCATACTAACAATTTTCTCAGTAGATGTTGCAAAAATTTGGAGTCACTAGTCTGCAATGTAGTTTGTGAATTATTTGCAACCCTTTGTTGGAATCTACCATCAACTGTATGAACTGACGATTGAACATCATTTGTCTTTCAATATGTGTGAACAAAAAAAGAAAATCTAGATTGTAGTTTTTCCTTTGTCTTTCCCCCCCAATAAGACGGTTAAATCATTAATATAGTATTTTACCATATACAAGCGCACCAATATATTTCATAATTTTTTTTAGCATATTTTTTCATTTTCATAACTCTTTTTTTAAATTTCTTTTAACAATTTTTATCATTTCTAATTTATTTTCTATTCAGAAAATGGGAATGTAAGGTTTTCACGAGACTTAAGCCTCACGCATTTGGAGGTCCTAATGCCTCACTTCACTTTTAATGCAATGCTTCCTTACAAAAACTGCATTATTGACCCATCAACCACACCTTGGCTATTATTAGGCATGAGCACACCCCTGGTTAGATAACATATACACGATATATTCAGAGTTTCAGGTTGTGAATACCATTACCTTGGATAACATGGACAAGGCACGATCAGATTTGCAGGCTAACTTTTCTTATTTCGTGACACTTAAAAGCTTGAATACCATTACTTTGAGGAGAAGGGTATATGCAATCAGAGGAATACTTGTTGGTAAAGATAGAATTTCTATGGGGTTGAGCAAACACTACACTGTTTATGCATAAAAGTGTACTGGAAAAATCATACAGAACTGCCACTCCTTCACTGGTTTGAACCAAAGAAAGCAACAATATTTCCATTAATATTAAGTTATTAACAATGTGTACATGATCGGACAAGCCAAGAAAGTGTGTGGGCATGTTTTAGAAAATTGCTTGCTAATTGCAGAAAGTGCATCAAAGTTAAGACTGCTAAGGAGACAATTGCTCAAGCAGCTTGACACCAGGTACATAAGGCAATAAGCGTATACGACGAAGGGAGCAGAATCAAGAGTTCAAGCAGAACCAAAACTACAAACATAAGGCAGAAACATAGTATGAACTTTTGGCTGAGTGGGGACCAACTCAGCTAGTCG
The DNA here is from genome assembly GCA_015143295.1 of Tetracentron sinense. NCBI lineage: Eukaryota > Viridiplantae > Streptophyta > Magnoliopsida > Trochodendrales > Trochodendraceae > Tetracentron > Tetracentron sinense. The sequence continues at coordinate 35,749,299 of CM026556.1, forward strand.
TATTGGTGTACAGTTCAGAGAGCTACTAGTACAAGCCTGCGCCATGATAAACATCATATGTAGGTGTACACTACTCGGCAAAGATTGAGTATCTAAAACAAAGACTGTAATCCCCAGGCATAAAGTGGGTATGGACAACATCTAATAAGAGAGTGTACAATATCTCAGTTCAATGTAAATGATGTCATTGAAGAGTGACAATCTGAGCATACAATGATACTTACGAAATCAATTTGTAAAATAAATCTATTGAAAAAGCTTTGCGTCAACAGTACTTTTTTGAGCATGCTGAAAGAATTTACCTCAAGGAATGCCTTCAAAACCCACAAGAATGCCAAAATTATGACTCCATTAACTGAAAACCCCACCTGTGTTCGTCCAAGAATTGATTGTCAATGTGATGAGAAATACAAAATTTCCTTGACAAAAAAATTTATTGTATAGCCCAAATATAACATTACACTCACGACCAGGGGTGGAGCAAGGTATTTTTCATTGGGGGGCCAAAATACATATATAAAAAAAGTAATGGATTTGAGGGTATGAAACTTAGGGGTTCGGGGGCGTAGCCCCCTAGAAATTTTTTTTTGGGGTTATTTTTTTATTTTGAGATTTTTTTCCCTAGTAATGTCATTGAGGTCGCCACGTGTCCCTATTGATACCCCTTAACTATGGTTAAGATTCACCCCACCTATCCTTTTTTTTAAATATCAAAATTTTTTCAAACCCTAGTTAAAATTCACTAACTCCTAAGGTTAAAAAAAAATTAATATTTTTTTCTAAAAACCAAGGATAAATAGGTGAGCCCTAAGAGTGGGTGAATTTTAACCATAGTTAAAGGGTGTAAAGGATGTCAATAGGGACATGTGGCGACCTAAAGGGCATAACCGGACTCCAATGGAGGGCCCACTATATATATGACAAAAAAATTGAGGGGGCCACTATATATATAAAACAAAAAAAAATGGGGGGGGGGAGGGAAGTACCATAAAAAAAATTTAAAAATCTTGAGGGGCCCACTATTTCATACTAAAACAAGAAGGGATTTCCAAAATTTTGGGGGGCCATTGCCCCTTCCCGCCACCCCCCGGCTCCGGCCTGCTCACGACCACAGATTTGAAAGTTAAGTGAAGTGAAAGAGTACTGATGTTTTCCAGTAGAGGAATATGGAGCCAAAAAGAGATAAGTCAAGTATTAATTCCAAAAGGCCAGACATTTGAACAATCCAAAGAGAAGCCATATACTTGAAATATCATGTATTGCATTGGAAAGAGCTACCCCATCCTTGATGTAGAAGGGGGGTACCAGATACAGATGGTTACGTGAAAGATATTGACACATGAGGTATTTAAGTGAAAGATATTGACACATGAGGTATTTAACAATTGAATATTGAGAGTTAAGGTTGAAGGCACAAATTAGAGTTAGCCAGAAATTTATTGATCTTGTTCTACATCATCTTTATCAAGCATTTGTCCTCATTCTAAACATATAGAAAAGTTCAAGATAATAAATAAAACATCTTTTAACCTTCGCAGAAGTAGTGTTACAAATCTCATTCTTGGGTTTTTATCGGCTGAAGTTTTTCTCGGGAGATTTTCAAATATAGAGTTTTTTTGGGGTATTTCTCAGCTAAATCTTGTCAATGATTAAAAGAATAATTAAAATTACATAAAATAGTAATAAAAATCACCAATTTATAAATTCATCACACAAATAATTTTGGGTATTTCTCGCAATATTTTAAAATCTCAGTTAAATCCCGCAACTTATGCGATAAAAAATGAAAATCATATTTCTCATGAGTTTTTTTTTAGAATATCACGATAAAATTGAAATTTTGAACTTAAGATGTTTTTTCGGTATTTCTCGTGAGAAATTGGGTATTTCTAGGGAGATTTGTAACACTGGGTAAAAGCACAAACACTTGTGGCTAGAAGGAGATTCAAATGTGGTACATCAATAGACAAACATGTGCTTAAAACATTGAGTAGTAAAAGAGTGTAGGTGATTAATGAGCCTACTCAATGACTGAAGAATGGCCTGGCTAATTTAAAAAATTAAGGGTCTACAGACCTTTAGAGTAGACCCACCACAACAGATTGCAAAATCCATGGAGAAAGGCTGCGAAAGTGCATTCTTCTCTGCATTTCAAATGATAAAAATGTGCATACACGCAATTACGATTGGTGACCCCCCATTATATTGCAGGTCAATTCGGCAAACAATCTAGCATTTGAACAGTGAAATTAGATGCCATACAAGGGGTGAAAACTAGCTACAAGACGATATCACGGAAGCAGATAGAAAGATAGATGAACATTCCCCAATTGAAAGGGACTCCATAATAATAATAATAATAATAAAATTCTTTTTCTTTCCTTTATCAGATTGCAATTTATGTCATGGTTTTGAATTCAATTACAATTCTTTCGTTGCCTGCAGAGCTAGAAACAATACAATACAATTAAACAGATTGTTCGCCTTTATGAATTCAGATTCGGTTAGAGAGAAAACGCAGATCATACTTATAAATGAATAGTAAAAAGGTACTAATGAGACAGTAATTAGGAAAGCAAAGAGATCCGACTAACCAATTTGGTAGAAATGGCTAACGGGAGGACAGATCTGACGGCCTTCCTGGCTCGCCGGGAGATTTTTCGGAACATATTTTGAACGAACCTAACCAGCAGATCCAAGCTCCGATCTTCGTCGTCTTCGTCTTCATCGTCCGTACCTTCGTCATCATAATCTTCGGTGATGACGGCGCGGCTGCGGCTGCTGCTGTTGCTCCAGTTGGCAGGATCAGCGACCAGATTATGACCTTCCTGGTTAAAATTCGAGATAATTCATATACAGGTTTGAATCCCTTGCAGCAAATCGAAACCACAAGAAGTGTCTGTTCTTCTTTCTTATCAAAGAGAGAGAGAGAGAGAGAGAACCTGTGAGTAGTTCAAGAATCTTCTAGAAGATCTAAGACGATGACGGAATCGAGGGACCTGAAATCGAATGAGGAGATGGTGAGGATGATGATCGTTGATGTGAAGTTTCGTTGGAGGGCAGCAAGGAGCAGAGAGAGTGAGAGTCCCTGCGGATGCCATTGTGGGACTTGGAACTAAAAGAGAGGACAGAGATCAGAGATGGTTAGAAAGTCTTTCATTTTTGAACATCTTCAACCGTCAATCTGAGCCGTTCAATGAGTGGAATCCATGATGCTCAAGGATAGAGAAGAGGGTGTAAATGTGTAATTGAGCATCTGCTCTCAAGATTGGCTCACACCCAACACACATGTCTCTTTTAACCCCTCTTAACTATGGTTAAGATTACACCCCCGCCTCTTGCGTGAGTGATAGGGGTGTGGCCTTCCAAGGGTAGAGGTATGGGGATCTAATCATCCCCAAGGGGTAAGAGCTGTAAGAGCTCTCCTGCCCTAGCTAACTTATGACCTGCTGACTCTACTGGAGTAGGTAAATGATATATGATTCCTATGGGGCCTTCAAAAAAAAAAAAAAAATCTATGGTTAAGATTAACTAACGCTTAGGGATCAACAATCTAACCTTAGTTTTTTTAGAAAAAATATCAAAAAAAAATAAAAATCCTAGAGTTACAAATTTGTAACCTTAGGGATACTATTTTCTTTTATGTTTTTTTTTTTTTTTTTTTAATTTGGATAAAGCTTTTGAGACCCTACTAGGGTCGAGACCATCGAGACCATGCTCTAAGAGCATGGGGTTTCAGGTGGTGCCCATTTCACTTGGTAGGCCCCACTTGAAATCCTATGCTCTTGGAGCATGGTCTCGGCCCAAATGGGGTCTCACTAGCAAAGTCCTTTTTTTTTGTCTTTCTAAAAACTAAGATTAAATTATTGAACCCAAATGAATATTAACATATTAACTAAGATTAAAAAGTACAAATGTTGACTTGTGGGTACTATTGTTTCTTAAATGCCAAGTTTAAGAAATCCTTCTCAAAAGGCTTTTGTGCAATTTTTCATAATTCTGCATTTATGAAAAGTCTTAAAGACTCCTTTACTATCACCATTACTTTAAAGAGAAGTTTCTTTGAATTGTTTTTTTTTTTTAGAAGAAAAAAAAAAGGGATTTAAATATGTACATGAGGTTGGAGAAGCTCTTCACTCCCGTCATCTTCCCATTTCATGAAGCTCTTTACTTTTTTTTTTGATACAAAAATCTATTTTTTAGTTGTTCATGATTTACATTACCATAACCTAAAAAATATACGTTTGTTTGATTTTTCTTTCCTCTATCATTCTTATACTTTTTCACAGTACATACACAACAACGAGTAATTGGTGTTTTAGGATACATTGAATTTGAGTATTCCTCAATAAAGATGAATTTTATTCAAAGTTTTGAGTTTTAATTGGATTTTTTGTTCAAGGAATCGATACCAGCTAATATATTTGACTGGTACACTAGGTCGATACATCTCGATACTATTATCACATGTATCGACATGTTATCTTCAACCTTAGATACAATCAATATCAACACAAAGTATTGACCTGATTTTGAGTAACCGTACACTGTAAACCATTAAAAAAAAATTTGTAAAAGCATATAACATGAAATTTAAAATTTAAAATCATATATGCAATGATTATAATTTTTTCCCTTAGATTAATCATGCTTGTACTGATTTTAACTAATTCATATATATATATATATAAAACACAATAAATCAGATAATGAGAGTTTTTCTTCGATTAGTGTTGTTCTCTCACGATTGTAGTTGCTAGTTAGAGCGGCGTTAGATCTTATTATAATGAATCTCTTTTGTTGAAAATCTCAGCCGAAACAATAAGTAATGAAATATTGGAGGACTCTTTTTGATCAATAGAGTGGACTCCATCGTTGATAAGGAACGAAAGTGACTGTCATTTGAAAAAGAATGATGAGACACAAATGTCTATTTGTCAAATAATTTAGATAAAATTGTCCAAAAAGAAAAAGTCCGCATGTACTGTGTAGATCCTTTAAGAGAAAGATTTTTAAAACTTAGGTATTTGGGAACGAACAATAGTCCCCTCGTCGGCCAAGGAGGAGACTATTCCTCCTTGCTCTCACATAGCCCACCCTTCAACTCCCATTAACTCGGGTTAGTTTACTTTTAACCCTTTAGTTAATTGTTTTTTATCTTATTTTTCTAAAACTAAGGGTGAATGGGCGAACCCTAAGGGTGGATAAATTTTAACCATAGTTAAATGAGGTTAAAAGGGGGACACGTGACAAGAAAATGAGAGCCGAGACGCCCCCCCTCTTGTCACCGACTGAGGAGTTCATTATTTTCCTTTGGGAACAATCCCAAACTTGAAGGGTAATCAGAATCCCCTTCCTTTTTTTTTTCTTCCCTCTCATTGCGTTAAAAGCAATAATCCACTCTTGTAGGGTGTCGCAAGGAGCAGTGTCTCACCATTTTTTCTTGCCAAGTGTCCCTTTTAACTATGATTAGCTCTCTTTAATTGTAGTTAATGTTCTAATCATTGTTTTTTTTCCTTAAAAATATGAACCCTAAGAGCTAGTGAATCTTAACCACAGTAAAGAAAGTAAAAAAGATGAGACGTGGTGAAAAAAAGGGGCGAGACGCCCTCCTCATGGCACCCCACGAGGGGATTATTTTCCTTGCGGTTAATAGAAACTGCATTAACTTATAACTCGTTATTTACAAATAAGGAGATTGTTTTCAATAAACGAGTCCTTAAGCTTGAAAAGAGTAGAAGTTGTTATGACCTATATTTTTAGTTTTGGCGCTTAATGCCTTATGCACAAAATTTCACATCATAAATTCCCATTTTGTGGTGTGTGTGTGTGTGAGAGTGTGTGTGTGTGTGTCTGCGGGGGGCTGTACAAGGCATCCGAAGTAAGCTCACTCGAAAAGGCTGTTAATGGGTCAGATCAGGTTTTGAATCTTAATTTCATAAGATTAGAGAAAGAGAAGATAATAATTCTGATTGTAGATCCGTCAAATCAAAATACATATCTCAATTTCTCGAATTTGATTGTATTGTAATCATATCGAATTTAGATCTATGGTGATTTGATCCGATAAAGATTCAATTATATATATAATATACATGCCTATGTATATAATATTTTTGAAATCCTTATAAAATATTATGCATATTCTCAATCTGATTTGTTTACAGTCGTAGAGAGAGATTTTTTGTTACACGACATCACTTGACACCTTCTTAATATGTTTATAAATTGGGGATTGTAAGGGCAAAATTTGGGTCTACACATTTGAGACAGGTAGCAAAGTTATCAACCACAAAACCGCCTAGTAATACCAGAACCGAGCCGAATGTGTTTCTGGCCAGACCTTCAGGTACGAGCGGAATATCATGCTCTGACCTGATAACCAGCTCGAAATCGACATCTTACCATCTGACCTGACTTTAGCTCTATCAGACTGAACTATCAACCTTCAAAGTGTGCTAGAATTTCCAGCTGCAATACCATCACTCAGTCCATATTAGAAAGTTCTCAAACAGAGAGGGATTCCACTCAAACCCGCAGATTCCATACAAGATTACTTTGCTCTCCTACTAAACAAGTAACACAAACTGTCGACCTAATTAGGAGAAGAAACATGCACTATACTCTCGGTGTTTAAGGAACAGACATAAAAGAGCTGAATTTTGTTATCCTCTCTGACGTGAATTGATCAAATTCCATAAAATATTGATGCAGCAAATTAATGACTTGATGGCTCAAAGGACACACAACACTCCCCCTTGAAAACAAATCTGATTCAATCATCCTAAAAAAAAGCAACAGAAAATAATACACAACATAAAAGAGCTGAATTTCTATGTTTGGGGAGGCCATAAACGTTTTGTTATCATCTCTGACATATGAAATGATCAAATTCCATAAAATATCGATGCATCGAATTAGTGACTCGATGGCTCAAAGGTCATCAATATCTGCAGGCTTTCCATCCACCAGAAATCCTATAGTTTCCCAGTACAAGTAAAATCAAAAGGCTAACATCACTAGATTTAGCACTCCAAGCTTCCACACTTAAAAAGGATCCACCCGTTTTACTGTAGATAGAATGAAGCTTGGATTTGAAGACATTAAATGTAACTCCAATTAAACCCAACCCAATTTCTCAACTTTGTGCATTCTAAAGGAAATCTTCCTTTCAATTTATCCAGGACTCACAAAGCTTCTCTCTCTCTCTTTCTCTCACACCCCTTCTAGTCAATTACACCCATGAAAACAATCATCTCTCTCAATCAAGTCTCACCTATTCTGTTTGACTATACACGGTGTTTGTCTAACAAGTCACCTTCTTCTGCTAAAATTCGAAGAATAAACGGTTAGGAGCTGTGGATATATAGAACTCTCAAGAATTTCTTTTCTTTTTTCCTATTTTTTCCCTGGTTCCTGCTGAACATTTTGTTAAAATGTGCAATCAACTGAGGGCTCACCAAAAGCTTCCTATGTTAGAAGGGACAAATCCTTTCACTCCCCCCACTCCCCCACCCAAAAATAAAAAGGTAAAAAAAAAAAAAAAATAGCTCACTTTCATGAAATCTTTCAAATGTGATAAATTTCCAGGATTAATCACAAAAAAAAGCCTCACAGTGATCTCAAATCAACTTCGACATTTACCATTTGGTCCCAGACTGTCAATAGATGGGTTAGAGACAAAGCCCATCTGAAGAACACTTTGAAGCTCATCGTCCCATACACTTGGTATCTGTAAACAAATGCCTTTAATCAATAGTTCTGGTGAAGAAAAGGATGGGAGTAGGATGATAGGGAAATCTAGCTTACCTGATGCATGGAGGGTAACTGGGGGTCTGTACTCTTGATAGCTGGCAAGGCTCCTTGTTGAGTTACAAATTGGTGGGGGTGAGAGGAGCTCACTCCTGGATCAAATCTGAGAATTGCTGCACTGCCACCTCTTGCATGAAGAATCTACACAGGATGAACTGAGATAAAGCTCATAACAAGACCTAAAAGAAACTGTAATTGATATAGATCTATATTTCGTCTAGCACTATATTGTTCCTAACTTACATCTTGGGATAGAATCCGTTCTATATCAATGTTCAGTTCTGGATTGACAGTGGCAAGTTTCATCGACAGAAACTGCAACAACAAACATCTTTCATATCTTAATCATTTGGAAAAAGAAAAAAATTGAGCAGCATAATTTGATAGCTATGGTGCTTCATTCCAAGTATTAAAATAATAGTTGTACAGAAGATTAGTTTTCGTGTTAGTATGACATACAAGTCAAAGTGAACTAACATGCCAAACATAGATCTCGTAATGGTTTCCTTGCACCCTCTTGGTTAGCATGATGGGCAGTATGAGAACGAGTTTTGCCTCTCTCAGTTGAGGAGACCATTTCCCATATGTTCAGTTGCATCATCCTTTTACACCATGATTTGGCGGAGCATTCAATCAGCGGGTCAGGATAATCCCCAGGATCCTAGGAAGTGATCAGTCTTATTTGGGCTATGTTCTATCCATAAGATGACCAAACAATTTAACAGTTTGGATCTTTTAAGTCAGTGGTTCAAGTCTTCTACAGAGAAAGAAGTGTATTATATTCCTCATATATAAGCTCAAATAAAATAAACTAATGCCTTATTTTAGGTCTCAAAATAGCATACCTCGACCTGCTGTTGTAGGGACTGCACATAGTTGATAATCTCATCAAGCATTACCGCCTTCCCAGTAATCTTTTAATTGTAAATACACCAAGCTAATTAGAATACAGAAGCAAAATAAGAGCTTACTAAGAAATTACACCTTCTTCAGTTACCTTATTGCATCCTGGAACAAGATCTTGAAGAAACCTCATTCGCTCACTAATCTTTTCCCTTCTCACCTACAAGTCACCAATATATCTAGGTTCAAATCAATAGGACAGTGCAAAAGTTTGTTATAAAAAGGAAAAATACATCATATTAAGAACTTACTCTTTCTGCAAGGCTGTGGCTATTGGTAGCCTGGCCTCGTTTGGCTCTAACATGGATGTAATCTTCTTTTAGATCTTCTCCATTGTGGGAACGATCCTTAGATTGTTTACCCATTACTTTGCCACGGAAATTTGCACCTGGGCTTTGTTCTGTTTTATGTTTCTTCTCATCCTGCTCTTTTGGACATTCAAGGGTCTCCCGCGATACATCTTTTCGTAGCTCCGCCTCTGCACTCTATCTCAGAAAAAGGGAAAAATATTACAAACTGGGGTGTTAAACAATCAGAAAAACAGAATTCCTACAATCTCAAAAATGTACCCCAGCTTACTTGAATGGGATCGAATTGAGAAAGGGAATCAGGCACTCTTCTCCTTTTCTTTCCATTAGGAGATGATCCCACTGTCCCCTCATCTGAAATCTGGCGGTCCTCTTGAAAGACTGCGCCATGATCAGTGCCCTTCCTTGAATTTGTTGAGGTCTTTTTGGTGCCACCCTCCTTGTTTGAGCGATAGTCAGTACAGTTAGCATTAGCAACATGGCAGCACTCAGGCAGGACAAAGGAACTAACCATCTCTGAGAAGCTCCCACTGCCGAAGGATGGAAGCTTAGACACTAGGTCGACAAGACTGGGATCGGATGGATACTGAACAAGGTGGGAGGAGTTACTGATTTCATGATTTTCCAGTGCACCAACGGCATAGGGAGAACTATCAATCTGGCTGTGAGATGCCATTGAAGAACCTTTAAATTCCACATCTTGGGGCAACGAAACAATTGTATCCCAACCAGAACCGAAGAATGAGTCTAATCCATTCGAAGACTTACACATTGGAATCGAGCTCATTGTCATTCCCGCAACCTTCTCAGGCTGCGAAGTCGTGTACATTCCTGAAGATGGACAATTCAGATGGCTCCCACCTCTATGCAGAGATCCCAAATCAGCACTATCATCTGCATTCATGTTCCGAAAACGAAACAGAATCCCTGAAAAATCTAGCGAACTGGACCTATTCAATGAAAAAAAAATCCCAATTCAACAGTCCCCACAACCAGACAGTGCAAGTGAATTTAAAAACAAGGAAGTTCTGTGACTAAAGCCAAAGTGGGGTTTGACCATAAAATAGCTGGTAATTACTTGCAGGACTCAACAAGGCACAAGCAACCTTGGCAGCTTTATAGAACCAAGAGGGATTAAAGCAAAAGAAACCCTTCAGCTACAGCATCCCATACACAAAGGAAAAAAGAAAATTCCAGGGTACCAGGCGTATAATCTACACAGCACCAGCTACTTACCTCTACTTTCTATAACCCTAAGATCAAGTCTATACTAGTGTAGAAAATGCCACCCAGAGACAAGAAAGTGAACCTTTCAGAGCATAAAGGAGGCAAGGAAGAAAAGAATGGCATTTGTTAACAGCTAACCAAATTAGCAAAAAAAGAAAGCAGATTCCCTTTTCTCTTTTGTTTCCCAAAGAAACAAAGTATTACCACCCTCCAGGCTTAAATTTCCCTTGATCCTAAACCTAAATGAGGATCATCTGAAGTTTCAAGCAATAAAAATAGGGTGAAAATGGTGTTCAGAGAAGCCCTAATAAAAGCTAAAGAGTGGTTGAAGCTTCAAATTCAATACCCAGCAAACCCCTCAAGAAAGAATGCCAGTTGCATAAACCCTTTTGGGGATTGCCTCAAATGGGTGTCTAAAAAACCGCCAAAGCATCAAATTATGCAGGAACTGAAATGGACAGGGTTTCAGCACAGTCCCTTAAATGGGGCATTGATAGATAACCCTTAGAGCATCAAATGCTAGTCCAAATCTTGCAAGGAAAACCCAATTCACTAATTGGGTATTTGAAGAAACAGCAAAGGAAGAATCAATTCAATTCCAACTTTTAAACATCAAAGACAATACAGATAATAGGAAGGTTAGAGAGAGAAAGCCATTGCTTACCTGCCCAAGATAACAGCAGAATGTATGATTTTAAACAAGAGATTAACCACTGCCAACTGCTCTTGCTGGTAAATTATTTCGACCTAATCTCCTCTCCTCCCAAAAACAAGTCCTTGTTTTTATGTTTTTTTTTTTTGAATTATTGATTTTCTTTATCTGGAGATGTTCTTCTCTTCAACCCCAAGCTTGCCTGATATCTTTTACTGACACACTCGCCAACTATTCCAACAGACCCCTCTTTGCTGTTGTACACTTATTTTCATCACTGTCGAGTGTCAACCAAACCCACCCTCATTTCTTTTCAGAAATGATATACTGGGGGCTCAGGTTCATCACCCTCCATGAACCACACTAACCATAGCCCTACAGATCATCCATCTAGACCTGTGGGAAATTTGTATGGTTTAGATAATAGGATTCAGTGAGATGCCTGTGGCTTTTGATCCATAGTATAGCTTCTCAATTTCCTTTTATCCTTCTTATTTTAACTACTGCTTTCCTTTTCTTTTTTTGGCACTCACAACATATGGAATCTTATCATCTTTTTACCTCCTTGTCCTTGTACGGTTTCCAGCTGTGGATGTTTGCTTCTTGCTGGTTCAAACGATATATTCCGGTCAATTTCTCCTGATCTCGCTGGAAAATGCAAATCTTCCGAACTTAACGGCTAATTTTGCTCTCGAGGAAGGATCCGGTGTGATTGCGGTATAGTGGATATAGGTTTAGATTCTCAATATTATTGGTTGGATAACCAGGTAACCAGGTATAGTATTGATTGGTCATATGTGATGTTTACAGTATTGATTGGTCATATGTGATGTGGAGAACTCGAAACGGGAATCGTCTAGGCCAGACGAAAACCTTCTGGCTCCAATCCCATATGCCAACACGTGTCCCTTTGAACACCTCTTATTGATCCACAGTTTTTAACCTTTTTTTTTTTTTTTATTTGTAAGAAAAATTAAAAAAATTTAATCACAAGAGTTAAAATTTCTTAACAAAGGTTAAAAGGCAATTAGAGAGGCTATGTGAGTGGGCCAGACGATTTTGGCATGGCGAGGGTCTCACAGTTTTGCAAAATAAAGGTGTTTATATTTTTTGAAAATTGAAGGGGTCTATGTGTAATTCCGTCAAACCTCAGGGGTTTTTAATATATTTTCTCAACAATGATTCAAGGGGTAATTTTGAAAGTTTTTGAACCTAAGTGCATGACATCAACAAGGTCTGATTAGTTGATTACAGACGAAAGAGGTATAAGTGTCATTAGTTTGAAAAATAAGAGTGTCTAATGTATTTTTTGAAAATTGGGGGATTTATGTATATTTTCATCAAACCTCAAAGGACATAAATGTATTTTCCCCTTTTTTATTTTTTATGGAGAGATATGGTCATTGAGATAGTTCACCACACCCCGCCTCTTGCTCCAAGGGTGGGTGTGGGTCGTGTGGCCTCTCTCAAGCGAGGTCTCGGGACCTAATCCTTGGGCGATGAGTTGCAAGAGCTCAAATCCTCAAATTAACTACTTAACAGTAGGTAAATGATATCCCAAGCAAAGAAAAAAAAAAAGAGTACACCAATTTTACATTGGATTATGCGTCTAAGTATAGTACATTTAGAGTGGAGTTGGTCTTTGCTCTAAAGTGGATCTATTAGTTTGCAAATTTCTAACCCGACCGTCAACGAGCCCAACCATCCACTTGTGACGGGTTAGGGTTGAGTTTTGCCATGGGCTGGAGGACTGGTTGGATCTCAGGTCATTCAAAATTTCGGTATAGTTCGCTTTGATCGACTATCCCATAATACATGTTTAACCGCTGCCTTATGAATAAGTAACCAAAACAGTTTTCGGACTTGCCCATAATTAAGACAGGATTGCTCTTTGATCCTTAAGCCATGGACGTCAACGATCCTAAGTCCCAACGCTAACTCCATAATTCAAGAATATGGTATTTACAATCATATTCTGCATTAGAATTGACAGAGATCATGTAGTGTTTTTTTTAAAAAATCATTGAGAATGAGCATAGGGACCTGCACATGTGCTGGCTCAAGAGTCAAGATTACCTTTTAGATTGACTCAAACCAAGGGGTTAGGCCTAACCTAGGTTTGGGCCAGAGTGGAAGAGCCTATCCTCTCCACTGTTTCCTTTGGGAGATAGAATCCTTTCTTTTTTAAAACCAAGGAGCCCTTTGGCATCAATTGTGGTGATTCTCTAATTCTAGAAACGAACCAATTTGAATTCTCTAAAAGGATTCTGTGCTGAGAATGGAACAATTAAACAGTCAATCAGACTCCATTACCCATTACTTTTGGATGGGGAAAAAAAAAAATCTCAAATCACTTTTATACTATTCTAGATTACAAAATAAAATGTTCATACATCTAATTAAAAAATCTCATTAAATATATACATGTCATGTTTTAAAAAAAAATCGTAATGCCCCTCTTGAAAAAAGTTGGGGGTGGTGGTGGATAGTGGTGTTACCACAGGGGGTCGTGGCAATGGGGGTTGTGGTGGTGGAGAGAGAGAGAGAGAGAGAGAGAGAGAGAGAGAGAGAGGATATAGGGTTTGTGCAACCCTATTGGGAATATTTAGATTTTTTTTGTTTTTATTTATGTTCGCAAAAAACAATGCTGAAACCCGTTTATGATTGCAAGAAACAGTAAATGTCTTGCCAGATGCAATTTCATGTCAAACAGCCCCCAAACAACTCCAATAGAAAATTTTAAGATCCTCATTAGGTTCAATCCCAAGGGCAAGTCTTACATTTCTGTAGCTATACATTGTGCGTGAAGATGAAAGTTTGCAGTGTTATGAGGAATATCGCTGATTTATTCCCTCAGTGGTCCTATGCAATGAATTGACTCATTCCAATAATTAGACTAAATTCCAAAGACGTTTTACCTCTAACTAAACTCCATCAGTGCAGTGAGCTTTATCCACATCCTGTATGTGCCATTCCATACGCCTTTTCATACTCTTTCCAGCTATAGTGACCATATCCTGTAATCCATATGAAAATCTAAGACATAATGTCAAGATGTCAAATAATATTCAAATAGATCTGCATCCGGGGTTGCATGTATAACAAATACTCTGTATGATACATACCACATTTAAGCTGCTGCTGAGGCCCAACTAAAAGAGACCCATTACCACGCGTGCCACCGGGCAATGGGCGTGAGGTCGGCCTCTTAACCTAAATGGAAGACGTGGTCCTGACCCAAGTAGCAATGATGGATGATACCTAAGAAAAGATTCTCCAGTGTGTATTTGCTACAGCAGTCTTTCAAAACACATTTTCTCTATACATAAAAATGATGATGGATTTGCTTTAAAAGTTCAGCCCATGCTCCACAATCTTTTGGGAAGGTTTAAAACTTTAAAGAAGCTTTTCTTCTTTATAGAAAGTTGCTCCTTCCCTTTTATATACAAAGCTTTGTACACAGCCTTGACAGCTGCTTCCTGTACATGGATTATATTACTGGGTATGGACTTAAAAAACACCTAAAAGTTACATGGATTATATTAAATAAGAACATGACTAGTAAAGCTCAACCCATAATAGAGGTTAAAGAAAAGGTTTCACAATAAAGATTCCCAAACCCCATATCCTTCAATTACCTGATTGACGCATGCGCGGACGAGAATTAATCATCATTTTGTTCTCTAAAATTAAAGTGTCAAGGGCTGTTAAGGATTCTGAAACCATGATGCTTGTTGTTGATTTAACTCACCAAACCCATGACACGTCCGAACAACAATCATTTTAAGCCATTGATGCCTCCACATCTAAGAGTTCCTGCAATGTTAAAAGAGACAGTGGTATATGAGTTACAGAAATTAGAACCAAATGTCAACACTTCATCACGCATTGAGCCTGCCAGGCTCAACTGCATAGTGAGATTGCAAGCTTGAACCCAGCTTAACTACAAATATAGAAAAATCAAGAATATGCGCTGAGAAAAATCAGCTTCTAAAACTATAGACCAGAAAAGACTGTCAATTGAAAATAAAAGGAGAACTTGGGGAAACAATCCAAAACACCTCCAGTTCATATTGTTATGCTCCTCATGCCTAAATACTACTTCAAGGGATCCTAAAAAAATAGGGTCAGACAGTTATCCGGTCCCACTGAGAAACAAATGCTCAACATTTAAATGCTTCAAAACTTATGGCTTCCGCTACAGTAGTGTCAACTTTCACTGCCTACCCACCCTAATGGGACTCTCCAATTCTGATGATTCAAAAGGTGATCTAAAGATTTAAATTTCTATCTTTGACAGTTCTTGGCTGATCCTTCCATTCCAAATGCTCTTTATGATAGTGGAATGTCATATAACAGACATTAGTGAACTATGAGATCATGACTACCCTTATCACACTTGGATGCCAGTCGAGGAGGTTACAAAGCAGATTATGCCCCTCATAGTAACAAAAAAAGGGACTCCTTTTAGCCATTTTCATATCAATTCATCAGTACATCTGTTTAACTCAGATAAGCTCCTTTCATGGTGTCTAACACTGTGAGTAATAAATAGGTCCTTTCATATGGAGAATAAGGAAAATGAGAAGTATTGAACATAGTAATCTAGTAAACTGCTAATTCTAAAATGGAAGATTACTTGTACTATCCTACCATGGTGAAGGGATGCGAGATTGCAGCGGAAAAATCATCTCTTGGATCCGATCAATAAAATGAGATACGGAGGTAGAGCAATGGCCTTCTGGAAGAGTATGATCTAAGTTGAGCTAGGATTTCTCCACAATGGGATTTCATACAAAACTTGGGTGTGTGGTTGATCACACTTGAGCAAAACTCAAGTAACACAGGGAATATTATCAAGAGAGACAAAATCTTTCACACAAATGGAAAGTCTCCACTTTTGCTTTCTTGGTTGCATTCTTTCCTCCTTAGCCAAGGGGATTTATACACCATCAAAGAGAGAGTCGTTAGACTCCTCCATAATTATTCCCTTATATCAAGCAATTAGAATCTGGATCAATGGTCCAGATTCAACCACATTTACCATAGCTCCCTTAGATCAAGTAACGGTTTTTAACGGCTCTTTGGAGTCTTAATGGCTTGGTCAAACTAGCTGTTAAGCCTTTGACTAAGATCCAATGGTCACCCTTTACCAAGATACCCAGTCTGGCTTAGAGATGATCCAACACTCCATATCTCACAATATCAATCATGATCCCTATGCACATGAATGCATCAAGATTAAAATAAGATAGATACCATATAATACATTTAAAAAACATGATCATACATATGCGGTGATGTGATGTGCATGAGTGTGAATATGCATGACGAGATTCACTTGAGGATTTTATCCATCAACCATAGCCGTACGATCGAGGGATTATAGCCACCCGATCTCAATATCCAACACATGGGTCCATGACGGAACCCCAATACAAGTAATAATTTACCTCTCAAAAGATACATTTCCCTTCTCCTTTTCCACCATTCTGCGAGACATTGTAAAGCATAGTTTGTTGGGATTAACAAAGACTTTTAATGTAATAACTATTGTATTTTGGTACATCCAATTTACTGATGACACCTTGGTCTTCAGTTGGCGTTCTTCAGATCAGGCTAGAAAACTAAAACGTATCCTAAGGTGATTTCTAAGTGTCCTTGGGATTCATGGTAACTTATAGAGAAGGATAACAATCGGGATAGCTGGCAGATGCTTATTCAGTTCATTTGAAGAGAAATTTGCGGAAATTTCAAATATAGCTTACGTGTTCCCTTTCTTGCTCTCTCTTACGGTATGGGAACCCCTTTCAGATCTCTTTGGGATCGAGCTGTGGAAAAGGTTTTAAAAAATTGACAATTTGGAATGAGATCTTCTCATTTCGGGCAGAGTGGGGGACCAGTTTGATAATTCCTTATATTTTGCTCTCCCTATTTAGAGAAACGATCCCCAAGACGTAACGCATGCGATCCCCTAAAAAATTTAAAATTTTAAGAAAATAGTTTTGATTGTTATATAAAGTTATAAACACAATTCAGTTATTAAATGCATACAAAAATCATAGAAATCACTAAGTCCCAAGTTCTACTAACACAAGTTGTTCATTTCATCAATTAATGTCAATAAAAAATATCAAGAATTCATTAGAGATACGAAATAAGAGAATAGATTAATAAAACATAATTTTCCAAGACACAAGTTACCTAGAGTCACATGGAATTACAAGCAGCTCGCGGGGTTCATCTTCATCTCCCTCATTGCGAGGTTGAGTATATGGGTGTTGGTAATGGTACTCAAAGTGTGGGGCTTGTTCAAATACAAATAAACCACAAAAATAATCAAGAACAGGCTGCTGCAACTGCAAGCTTGATGATGCTGAGGTTGTCCATATCTACAAGATGAAGATCCATATTGGGTTGAGGGTGGGTATCCATAATCATAAAGACCCATAATAGGGCACTGGTTGCCCATAATCTCCAAACTGAAGTCCTCCATAACCATATCCATAACCCTGCATATATTATGAAGGTGTAGAATAATCAGTACTCCCCCACCCCCACCCCCACCCCCCTCTCTACTGTCATTTGAACGCTCATCCATCGCTCCAATACCCCACTCAACGTCTCGCTCTTGACCAGCCTATGCATCATATACATGTACAGGTACATCCTCATGTCCATGACTAGGCCCTTTATCTCCGATATTAGTGCTACTCGACGAAGAGTATATGTGCTCGACTCTTCGTCTTCCTCCTAGACAACTGATTTCTCTTTATCCTTTTTCTTACTCTGTCTTTGGGATGGACTGGAGGGTAGCTATTACTGTGGTGGAGCTGATGATGAGCATCGTCCTGGTGGGACTATAACGGTGGGGATGGGGGAATCTGCGACTGTGGTGGACTTGGTGGATGTTGTACAAGCGCACAAATCTTCTTCACCAATATGTCACTCAAGATTGGAGACATTCAATACAAGTCCTTCCACCTCACGCAGCCATGAGTCCAATGGATCATCCTCAGAGAATATGTAATCCCAATTAATTGGATCATAGAATACGTTATGCAACGGTTAACTCGACTGTTGCGTACCTACATAGCAAATTTCCATTAGGTAATGCCTTTTAATCTGTTATGTAAAAAAAAAAACTTTTTTACACATCGCATAACATAACGGCGAGGCCCTTATTGAAACCATTACGTAACGGTTTCAGTGTTTTTAAACCATGATTTTCTTTGAGCCATAAGCCTCATGTGTCTTTTAAAACACTGACTAGAAGATTAAAATCTCTCCCCTAAAACAAATGTAAAGCCAAAAAAAATAAAATAATAGATTTAAAAAAAAACTATGATCCACTCTAGACAAAATGATATAATCGGTATCAGTTGTTAGAAAACCATTATCTTTGAGCGATTGTCTTTGGGAAACTCCGGCTATAATGGTGGTGAAAATATCATTATTTTGATATCAAAAGATTCTCGAATACCATTATCGGCTGTTGGAAGTGAGGATGACCCTCCACCTGCTCAACATTTTGCGTCTGAGGATGCCTTATTTAGACTTTAGACATGAAGCCCGTGCATCTCCTGATTGCTCTGTTTCTGAGCTCTCTCCTATTGTGGGTGGTTTGGACATCATAGATGGCCAGATCAACGTTGAGGAGACTATGGCCTACTCGCCAGAACAGGAGTTACCGAACTCTATTGAAGTGCAAATTGGAGAGAGAGTCTCTAGTGGGCTCGATAATCAAGAGGTTAGTGTAGAAAAGACCCCTATTTACTTCGAATCTGAGGAGCAAGACATGGTAAACTCTATTGGATCTAAGGATGTAGATAATGAGCCTCAATTGAGAGATCTCTCTTTTACTGTCAATAATTTGCAAACACCTAAGTCATTAGGTTCTAACTATTAAACTAGCTATGGGTGAAGAAGTGAGCAAAGGAGATGGAGCTTCTACTACTATCAATGAATGGAACTATGCTAAGATTTTTATTTACGAGAAATATATTTGATGAGCCGAAGCAAATTTGTGACGATATTTCTATTGAAAAATCTGAAGAAAAAGATGGTTTTCAGTCAGTGACTTCAAGGAGAAATAACTAAATAAGAAGAAGAATAAAGCATCAACAAGTGATTCTTCTCAAGGTATAACAAAGAGGGAGGTTAGAAAACTTGCTCAATTTAAGGAGTAGTTTTATTTTCACAATTAAGGCATGTGTCTATGTGTCCTTGTAGGGGTAAGGTTTGTGAAGAGAAACTAACTTATTGAAGATGCTTAGATGAATTACAATAACCCTATTGAGGGTTTAAATAGATAATTCAAGACTCCTAATTTGGAAAGGTAACTAATTAACTATAAAGATAATCCTAATCTACTAAAGGTTGTGATCTAAGATTGTGATTGTGATGAGATACACTTATGATACAGTATCTCATCTGACATTTATTTCCCTAATATATGTCCCCCTATTACTTCTTCTTATTAATAAGAGTCAGTCTAAAAATAAATAAATAAAAGTATCAGTTGTTCACTTGTAACTTTTTTTTTTTGGAACTCGGGGTGTCCCCAACCCTTTGGGTCAGGACTAATTCCCGAGGGTGCGACGTGAGCCCGCAACCTGCCACACCAAGTAAGTCTGGGTAAACCCGTGCGGAGCTGGCCCCAAAGGAGGAGTAATTTATGGAACCCAAGACCTCCCACTTGGGGAAAGGCCCAAGAACCACTGGGTTTACTTGTAACTTGTACCAAATTGGTAGTATATAGTCAAAGCAATTCTGTTTCAGCTTCGTTTGCAAATCTTCATCAAGGAAATCTGTATTACATTCCACATAAAAAGTCAGGGACCATACTACCAAGATGTTCAACTAGACGCGGAAGAAGAAAATGAGAACATGCAGCTCTTAATTCTGTGAAAGAGTATAAGCAGTCTTTTGGCCAGCAAGATGATCAAATTGCTAAATAAGATCAAGCCTTTTCAAACCAAAATGTTAAGCCAGCAAAAAGACACAAAATTAGTATAAAAGATAAGAACAGAAAAAAGAAGAATCCACACGTATGGTTAATGACATCCTCTAGACTAGGCAACAAGCGCAAACTGGACTGCTGAAAATCTTCTCATCTCAAAGTTTTTCCCTAAAATCTCAATAACATTTTCCTACAGATCCTCCTATTTTAAGTCCTCTTTTACTGGGATACTCCATCTAACTGTTTGATTTGCACCCTGACTCCTAGCATATCCCCATTTGTTTCAACCAAAATGGGTATCACCTTTTACTCGAACCTCCATAACTACACTTCTAGAAGTGTAGAGTCATCACTAGTTTCTTGCATTGTGCATACCTCATACTCTTATCAATTTGAATAAACGCCCTCTGCCTGATTTTTCTGGAGAAGGTACAATTAATTATTTCCAACATATTGATGATAAAGCCTGAAACAAATACTGAATAAGAGTATATTCTAGCCACATAACTAAGACTTTAAAATTATTTTTTTCCATTTTGTTATTTCTGACACTAACTTAATTTACTGTGTTTAAATTTTGGGTTTTCAAACCCTCTTGAGTCTTTATTACACACAACGGATTTCTCTCAGTAGACGTTGCAAAGATGTAGAGCCACTGGCCAACAGTTTAATTTGTGACTTCTTTGCAACTCTGTTGGAATCCAAAATCCACCCCGTGAATTAATGATTGAACATCATTTGTCTTTCAATATGTATATGAAAAAAAAAGTAAATCTAAATTGTAGCTTTTGCTTGCCTCTCCTCAATTTTTTTAAAACTATATGATGGTTGAATCATTTACATAGCAGTTCCTATACACGCACAATTTTCAATCACTAAATTGTAGCTTTTGCTTTCAATATTCATCATTTCTAATTTATTCCTAACACCTCGTCTCATGCCTTCACTTTCTAAAACAATGCTTCTAACACCAGTAGCGAACATATTCTTACATACCCTCCACCTATTTGTATGCCACACTTGAGCTAAGGTAATAAATATACCTTACAACTAACAAACTTGGATATTATTTCCTAAGCAACAGAACAAGAGAAGCCCATAGGCAGAATGTAGTATGCGTAAGAAACTTCAAACTTTATATATAAAATTCCAAATCTCCAACCCTCCCTATTGTTAAAGAGAATACAAATACTTCCCTTTTGTCTTTTGTCAGTGCCTTATCCCAAATATTTGGGTTGGCAACACAAATTTTATTCCACCATTCTAGTCTATCTAGAGCCATAGTAACAACTATGCACGCTAATTGCGCCATACTATCTAAATCTATACATCCCAATTCCCAACCAATAAAAAGGTCCTCACACATTAAATAAACAGCAAGAACTAACTCTAAATTAAATTTATAATCAGATTATACAGACACAAGATACCATCACAATGAATCCCTACTTAGTTTCTGTAAAAACATTCGTATAACACAACAGAGGCCCTGTCATTTAAGTTGTTCATCCATGCAAATACCCAAAACCCAGTCAAATTTGCAAAATGAGTTATATGGTTCAATTGTCTTTCTCAATATCTCTACTTTAAACACGAATAGACGTATACATATACCTATGAGTTCCATCTAAAATACCTTGGAAGTTGCAATTTAATTTTCCGCACTCCGACACAATCAGGAGACAGGACCGCAACTAAGAAACTTCAAGTGGCTAGGCTAAGCATAGTATCCACCCAGATTATAGGGGTATACAAAGTTCCACCGAACTGAAAATGAGGAAATCCTAGGTCATGTCCTAAAGGAGCAAGGACAGCAATACCTGGCAAAGTAGAGATCTTCACCTATAATTCCAGGAACCCCAATTAGAGTCTCTTCTCAAGAGGTAAGTAAGACATGCTAACACTGGAGTTAGCCTTTCCCACATGGTACTCATCCTATGTCTCTTATTCCCCTTCCCCCAATATACAGCAAACCTTTCTTTTCAATGGCTCTCTTCCTGTATTCATTCAGCATCATATAGTCAAACTCCTCTGCAAGCTTCTGCTTCCTTGGATCATTGTTCAATGAAAAATACCTCAGTTCTGAACAAACGCAACCAATTTCTATAATATCCACAACTGGAAGTAACTCCATAAACAAGTGCATGAAGCAAGGTGGATTTGCCCAATCTAGTCTACTCACAGAGATCTACTAGGAAAGAAAATGAAATCCCATAAACGTCCCTTTCATGGGATGAATTAGAAGACTCATCTTTTCATTCATTGCATCCATAAAATCGCAATTTCCCTTCACAAAATTTTAAGGCGAGACTCATCCAAGCACACCCAATACCAACCCGAACAAATCACCCATTCCATCCATTGAATCACAGTATCTCCTTGCAAAATTTAAAGACAGATGAAATAGGACTCACCTCCTCTTGGAAAATTTCCCTACACACCTCCTCTTGCATAAGGCAACCACTGATCCCAGAAGCCCGCCCGGACTGATGGGAAGGGCACAATTTACATAACAGATCACCACGCTTCCACCATGGCCGCCTTTTTTTCCGGAGCCCTCCCTAGGTAGGCCTTTCCGTGACTTAAACCTGAGATGTGATGCCCGACTATGATACCAATTGATGCGTACCTAACACAATCACTGATCCCAAAAGCCCGGACATACTGATAGAAAGGACGCAATTTAAAGATTTATCATTTGGCACATAACATTATAACATTACAGGATTGAAGCTATCGAAACAAGGCTCCTACAGAAGAGCGGGAACAACAATTATCAAAACCTTTTTAACGTCATCGGAGTTACCCACTGATACGTAGCTATAGCTCATTCCTATTCAGTTTGGGTGGTTACCATATTAATTGTTTATGGGTTTGGGTTGGGTCAAGCTTATGTATATGGAGTCAGTTAGTTAGTAGTACACTTGGAGATGATGTCTAATACGTGGAGGGGTGTCTTGAAGGTAGTGGGGTAGTAATGGAGTTAGTTACAATAGAGCCATTGTTTTTAAGTTTCTTGAATCTTAAATCATTATCCAGTTTATCATCAATTTGATCGTATTCCATCTTGGGAAGGAAGGCTGCCCTTGAAGTAAGCCAAAATAGCACCATCAAAGGGAAAGTAACGTAACACCCACCTTCTCTCTTTTAACCATCCTCAAAACAGAAAAAGAAGACCACTATAACAGATTCATCATCAAATTCAAAATTCACACGGGTTTCATCGACTCTTTCAGATAAACCCAGGGCTTCTTCTTGCTGTATGTACGGAACCAGGGTTAGGGTTTCTTCGAGATTAACATCACACTTGTGTGATCGAGATTTTTACGGATCTTTTAAAGTTTTTAGAGCGCGTACCCATAAATCCCATTTGTAAACCTAAGGCATCCACTTATTGGTGGATGCCCCTCCTCTTAAATGCTCACCACAGTACTTGGGAAATAGTTAATGTACCCATGAGGGTGGATGCCCCCCCCCCCCCCCCCCCTTTCCCTTAAATGCTCACCAACTGGTGAGCGAGGGGGGGCATCCACCCAGTTGGTGAGCATTTAAGAGAGGGGTGGGGGCATCCACCAATGGATTGATGCCTTAAGTTTACAAATGAGATTCATGGGTACATTAACTATTTCTTAAGTTTTTATTCTTTCTTCGAGATCAGCATTACTCACCAGAATCGAAGGAATATCCTAAGTGGAGGGAGTTTGGAATAAGGGTTTATCAACAAAACCAGCGACATGCTAGGGCTTGGTCCCAGTGATAGTGTATCCCTTACTTTGGGGGGAGGTACCGGTTCCATTCCCGAGAGGATGGGAGTTTGTATATACTCTCCATCTGCCAACTAACTGAACAAATACTAACACCTAACCGGTGTTGCCGCCTAAATGTATATCTTGAACCAAAAAACAAAACCAGCGCGGGAAAGGAAACA
Source organism: Tetracentron sinense (assembly GCA_015143295.1). Classification (NCBI taxonomy): domain Eukaryota; kingdom Viridiplantae; phylum Streptophyta; class Magnoliopsida; order Trochodendrales; family Trochodendraceae; genus Tetracentron; species Tetracentron sinense. Next base: position 35,773,091 of record CM026556.1, read on the forward strand.
TACAGACTACTGTACAGAGATTTTGTAATGAGGATGATAACGTACTTCCTTAACAACAACAGTATGAGAATCCCGCACATTGTGATCAATCAAGGCCATTGAAATGAAAAGTTTTTTATTCTTTATGTGTTGGCCAGGCTCTATAAATGCTCGATCTGCCCAAACATCTGGCCCAACCAGTCAAATGCATTAGCTTCCAATTTCAAGGTCAGCCCATGATAGATCCAAGGAGCTTTGCTGAAGCACTGCCCAGCTCTGAAATACTCCTTCTAGCTTACAATTACAATGTTTTGTTTTTTCAACCCTTTGCTCACTCTGCACTTGCAGCATGGACCCACCGGGCGGGATGGCAATTAACCGGCTGCTGCTTCGGGCGCCAGACTCAGCAAACATAGACCAGGATCATGTCGTGCATGAATAGGCTCATAAGATCCAGTAAAATAAGTGATGTGGCATAATCAAAATTATGTTCTATCTATTTACTTAATAGTATGGAAATGCGAGAATTTTAACAGAGATTTCTATTGTATCAATCTACTCTTGCTTGTGATTCCTATTGAAGCATATAATCATGGGGGGGGGGGGGGGGGGGGGACGATTTCAAAGTGAACTCCCCATTCATTAGATCCTCCCAAAGGGCCCTAATACTTGCATTCAAAATAGAACAAACATCCTTCAGGGGTTTCCAAGGAAAGGTCACTATGTTAGATCTTCAGCGCCCTTGCAATGGCCTGGATTTGTGTTAACACAAAGGCCCCAACCCAAGGGACCAAATTTGACACACAAAAAAAAAACTAGAACTAGCCGATTCGTTCATGGGCTGGGCTCAGCCCAGGTCATTGCGATCCATACAGGGTTTATAAGGACCTAAAGTCCTTGGCAGCTCTTCCCCAGTAACCTGTAAATGGAACATCTTCTGTTTTCCTTTTGACCTTTTCCTTGAATCAAATGGAATATACAATGCAGTCATAAATGTACTGATACATGCAAAGAATAAATACAAAGGTAATACAAATTTACATATCTACAGATCACCCCTGAAAAATGGTGGACTGAGGAATGGGCTGGAGAATGTCCCTCCACCATTAGGGAAAAGAGTGAGGAAACAGATGAGGGCGAGGACGAACCCCCACGCATACCTGTCATCTCCCAAGGGGGTGATCTCATCTGTTGCTGGTATTTCTTCTCCACCGCGGAAAAAGGTTGCAAATAATCCCCATGCCAAGCAGAGGACACTGCCACTCAGGCCACCAATCCCCAGCAGCAACGACGTACCAAAAGATAGCAATGTTGCGATGTTTCTTCCAAACAAAGCTTGAGCAATGCGACCTCCTTCAAGTCTTCCACATGGCAATAGGTTCAAAGAAGTGACCACCATTCCTGCAAAGTTTGATTACTCGAGAATCGTTATATCATTTATCCAGATAGGTTAAAGATCAGTGGGATGAAGCTCATTAGGTGAGCCAGTCTTAATTTTTGTGGAGCAACTGTTATAGCCTTTGGTCCAATTATTTTATTGTGATCATGTGTGTAGACCAAAAATGTGTGCTTCCCATAAGTCAATTGCATGGGAAGGCACATCCTGCTAGAAATCCCCGGATGGATAAAATGTGGGGTTTTTGGCTCGAATTTGGGCAGGGGGATCGATCACCAAAGTAGGGGATCGATCGACGAGTTTAGATAGGCTGAGTGGTTTTGGAAACTCCTATTTCGTTGGGAAGTTGCCTTGTGTTGGAATTCCTATATTGGGGAAATTCTAAAAGGGTTAGGACTCATTCATTGCCTATAAATAAGCCTAGGGTGAAGGCTTATAGAGATAACCTAGAGAGTAAGAACCTTAAGAGGCAGAGAAAGCAAGTTGTGAGGTGTGGGTTGGGCTTCCATGGAGAATGGGAGATCTCTCATGGAAAGCCCTTGTTAGCTCTCAAGAGAGGAGAGTGTTGTCACGGCTTTATCTCGGTGTGCTCTCATGGTGGAGAGTATTGGTTCGGGTTTTTGTGTTTCCTTCGTCCTAAAAGAATTCGGGGTTATGTCAGATTTAGGTTGAGAGAGTGAACAAAGAATTGTGGGTTGTGTGAGAGCCTTTCAAGGATTGTGGTAGAGTCCTTGAGTGTGTGTATTCTTATTTATCTTTTCTCTTGTAATCTTCTCTTTAATTATTGGAAGTATATCTGAACCGTTTATAGTGTGGACGTAGCCCTAGAAGGGTGAACCACGATTTATCTTGTGTATTGTGTGTTTGTCGTATTTTCTCGTGAATACCTCTTGATAACAATCGCTTCCGCGCATCTTTTCCCCAACATAAAATTGCCTCCATTTCTTTAGTAGTTTATGAATTGAAAGACTAATGGTGAATGGCCTAAAGAAAAATATATCAATTAGACAGGTAAGGCAATCTGCATGACAAATTTTACTGGTAGCCCTTTGAAGTTTGAACGGGTTCTAGATTGATAAGAATGTGCATCACATGTATCTTAGGCTATTTCAGTTGGGCGGCACCCAAAAATAAAAGGGGAAGAGACTCACCTAGAAGACCAGCAAAAGCAAGTGGATCAACAGGAACGCCCACACCTTCTACTGCATAAGGCAATACATTCCCAAGATCATCTGAGTAAGGTCCAATCACAAATTGAATGAAGGAGAGCAAAGGATTGTTAAAAAAGAATTGAGGCCTTATACATCTGCAAAGAAAGAAAAATAAGTGTGTTACAGAAAGCGTAGAAGAATATTGCACTTACAAGTGTAGTCTAAAAAACTCGGTAAATTTGTGACTCCCCGTCCCATTTTTAAGCCTAGCAAGTCAATATACAATGTGTGTGTCTCTCTCTCTATATGTATAATCAAGAAAAGGAAAAAAAATGAGGACATAAAAACTATCAGACTAGGTTGAGTCTTCCTCAGCTCCTGCATGAGTCGGTGACTGGCCTTTAACACTTGACAGCGATTTGGGAGAGTCAAGTCATTTGTTTATTTTTTTTATTCTGTAAATTTATTACCCTTCTGAGCCAAATCTGAGTCACAAATCCTTATTGAAACTGAAGCTATATACAAGGTTACTTTGGAATACTGATTGCAATCTCAGAAGGCGGTTATAGACTTATAGAGACTTACAGTGCATTGTCACCTCCATTAAAACTGCCATCAGCCACAAAAGCAGAAACTGCAAGCACTAGTGATGTCAAATATGCACTAGCTGTGCGTGCTACTGGAATATCGAAAAGAGCTTTTTTATTTGGCAGTAGCGACTCATAGTTATTAATCACTCCTAAGCATCCAGTCCAATTTGATGGAACAAGGAAAGATGGGCTAAGATTAATACCATAGCGAGCTGCCGTTATCCTTGTAGCAATCTGCAAGTTATTATAAAAGAAATGAACCTTGAATACATAATAGTGGCAGGGATTCCTAGAAGTATACCAAAAAATTATAAGAAACATACACCCACCGACTAGAGTACATAAACCCCAAGTGCAAATCTTACATAAACGAGGATTAGGAGTGGTTATGTGTACTCTCTAACCAATGCAGAACTCAATGTCCCAAGACTAACCACAGATACAATACTTGATATTAGAGTATCATATTTTAAGTGACTTAGGTTAATATAAATTTTCAACGTTTAAGACAGTAATATTCCCATTAAATTCATATGAGAAATCAGTTTCAAGAGAAACTGTCTTTAACCGTCTTAGAAAATCCTCAAATTTCAGTATCGACGTCAAGAACATTAATGAAGTGGAAATTTGTGAAGTTTTGGAAGCATTGAAGATTTCACTCTTTCTTCACAGGCTATTTCAAGGTTGAAGAAGTACCTCCAATGTTATTACATGGACAACATAGATATCCAAGGGACCTTGGAGATTAGCCAACATACCACAGAAGTTCTACTTCAGGGATGGATTAGATATCTTGAATAGGCACACTCTCAGAAAGTGCTTTGTGATATTGCTGAATGGTATGATTAAAGGTGGTCTAAATAAGCAAGCCTAGTATATGTCAACATTAGACAGGAACAAACATTTAGGCATCTCCCTACGTAGACGAGTAATACTCTATAACAGGTGTGAACAGCTTTCACAAGAAAAAGATCCCAATGCTAGTGCTCATTAGTTATTAGCTATTCATAATTAATATGAAATATAGGCTTAAAATTAGTGTAATTTCATGATTTCTACTAACAACAAATTATAAGATTTTTCAGAATCTAGGCTGAGGCATGTAATCACTTCTTGAAGATAGTCAAAGCTTCCCATTGGTGCAAGAGATATGGTCACATTACCTGCCGGATTCAACCAGACTCATTCCAAGTCTCTCCACGACTTTAACAAATTGGATACTGAACCTCCTTTTATTGATGTCCAAAATAAAAAAACTAGAGAGACGAAAACTTAGCTCACTGGTTATGGGCCTGGCTTAAACAAAAAAGGTCTTGGCTGGCCTTGGTCACCTTTCTTCCTTTCTGAATTGAACCCTTAATGGATCTCTTTCTCTTCTCAATCTAAGCAAGAGGAAGTTCTCATTTTCTAAAAATAATTTGATCCTCCACATCATTCTCTCATTTAAAGAAGGATATTCATCCTCTATTTCCTAGGGGGCATGAGTTCATCCCTCACTAGTAATGTCGAACATATGCTCACACCTATCTCTAGGTGGGAAGGACCAAAGGATTCATCCTTCCTACACTGATGATCTTCATCAATATCTAGGTTTATTTATCATACTCGGGTTGGTCCGGGCCTGATCCGCGGGCCATACATGGGTCTATCCCCAATCTGGATCAATATTACACTTGTGGGCCTTCAATTCTTTGGGCTGAGCTCATTCAAGTATCTAGTTCAGATCGGACGGTTGAGGTAACTCAATCACATGCTCATTTAAATTTTTCCTACAAATAGAACATATCAACATGTACTTGTACCCAAAGTTGCTTCAACATGATTCCACCAGACATCATCAACTTCGAGAATTACAATTTGCAAGCCAAGGGCGTTGACCAATTCTAGCATGGTGGGAGAGTGATGTTGACTCCCGCTCTTCCATCAACAAGGCCCAGTTTCATTTTTTAACACTCCAGATCCCTCAAGCAATGATTGAAAATAATATACAATCACAGACTATTAGCATGTAACATACTGAATCAATTTGCAACTCTACTTCCTATTTTGTTCAAAATCAGAGTTTTCAAGAGAGGAAACCAAAGTTTCTAAAAAAACAACATCCTGACCACAACATTGGTCTAGACTAGAACCCCTAAAGGATTTTATAAGCTAGAATATATACATATTTACGTGTTTTACACCGTGTTGATATGTAGAAACTCAAATGTTGCGTGCATTACAACCGTATACCAAACAATAAGTCCATATAGGGAATTTAATATGGTTTAACCGTAAACGCTATTGAACTGAATTTCTATGTATTACTCAATATATTGAGTGAATGCCCTATATTTACAATATAATATATGATTAAGAAATGACCTTCCATCATATTTTTTAAAGCATTTCGACTTTTAGCGCATTTCTTCTAGCAAACAAGTTTATGTTGTACAGTGTTGTGCTCCTCCAACAGAATTTCCAAAACATATATACATGTGTAGTTAATGGCTTAAGACTACCAAGAATAATCTTCTCAAAGCTCATATTATAAACTGAATTAATGTTTCAAATCTAGAGTGCTTTGTATCAGGCAAGGGTTCATGGACAAGCAAACGAGAAAATACCTCAGAAACTCCCAAAATGGAAAGGAAGCCACCAAAGAGAGGCACAACATCAGCTATGTAGTCATCAAATGTGGCATCTGGCTTAAGGAAGAAGCCACTCGTCAAAGCTATTGTCCCAAAAGTTGCAACACATAAGAGTATTGCACTAACATAACCCCAAGGAGTGCTCAGCCTGGTTGACTCAAATTGGAGATCGATTTCTGCCTTGGGTTGCACCATACAAACCTGAAAATTTAAAATTTTCACCGTCAATAAATGGAGACACCTTAAGAATAACCATCATGAACACCAGTATCTTAAAGGCAACTCTAACCAATTTAGAACTTAGAAACTTAAGGAATAAGAGATGGTGTCTTCGCAGAATGCCCAATTACACTAAATATGAACTGTTTAATCCATGGGTATAACTTTCCAAATGGAGAGAGTATTTTTTAATACAAAAAAGTCACTTAATAAAAAACCACCTAGTGAGGGAACATAGAGACAGTCCCAAGATGTAGGGCTGGTAAACTAACCAAGTTGCTCGCGAAGAGTTTTGAGCTTGACTCGTTAAGAGCTTGTTTGAGTTTCTTTATCTAATAAATGAACCAAGCTCGAGCTTGTTTGGTCCTACATGTACTCAACTCGTTTAAGTATCTATTATATGTATCTAAGTATGTTAATATAATTATTGAGTTAAGTATTTATAATATGTATTTAAGTGTGTTAAGCATCTCCGATAATACACATATGTTAGAAGTTTTGATCTGGTTCGTTGATCTAAAATAAAAGAATCTGAACTTTTGATCCAAAAAGTATAAAAGATAACAAACAGAGTAAAAGGACCACGGGCTGGGCTCATCTAGGTAAACAAGACGATCTTGGCTCGAGCTTATAGTTTTGTTCATAGCTGAGCTTGAACAAGAATAGTGAAGTTCAAATCGAGCTTGAACACCCTTGTTATTTAACGAGCCGAGTCTGAAAACCCTGCTACTTAGCTTGGTTCGGCTAGGTTACAGCCTTGCAAGTTGCAAGGATGCCTATACCTCCAACATAATTGTATTTCTACCACTCAATTTTTCAGCCTTCCAAGTATTTATTTTTTAGTTTATTTTCGAGTGGGCAAGCTGGACTTGAACACGACATCTTGGTTGCACTGCACTATGTCAACCACTGTTGTCAGAACCGGACCGGCTGGTCGAACCGGAAAAAACGGGAACTGGTCCCCTCACCAGTTCCCAAACCCCCCAAAATCGGACCGTTTTAAAAACTGGTCATTTTCGTGAAAACCGGAAGAACCGGCCGGTTGAACCGGAACCAGTGGTCAGAACCGGTCAGAAATGGGTAAAAATGGATTTTAAAAAAAAGGATACGGTCGAACCGGGAACCGGCCACTCAACCGGTTCAATGAGCGGTCCGGTTCTAATGACATTGATGTCAACTAATTGAGCTACGAGCTCAAGCCAGAAATATAGAGTCCAATGGGTGATGATATACTTATCATGCTATGGAGGTGATTCAACAATGATATGTAAGCAGACCAGAATTCCAGTTTCGAGTCAAGGAGATAAAACTAATAGCTCCTCATGGGGACAAAAGTCCCCACCCCCACCCCAATGGAGCATACTATTAATAACTCAATCACTTGACTAAGTAGAAATCACATTAGAAATATTCTTCTCCAACAAAATTCCATGGTGAATTATAAGTTAAACACTGACTAAAGAACAGAATTAGATGATTTTCTCATCTTCAATTACCTGCTTTGTTATGTCATCTGTGTTTTCCTCCATGAACCATAGGACAACCTCCCTGTCCGCTGCTTCGGAGAGCTTTCTCTCCAATTTGGGTATGACTTCTTCAATGGGTTTCCTCAAATTTCCTATGAAAATTCCCCCATCTCCGAATCTCCGAACATCAGTCGCGAAGAATGTATCATACCCAAAACAGCTCTTTAACTGACATACCGAACATTTCATAGATTAAGAAAATTCACAGAGAGATTAGCGAGATTCATGCAATGTAATGACAAGAGAATCAAACTCACTTTGTTAAGATCAAGCGCCTTGAAAGCCTCCTCTGCTTTCTCCAATCTTTCTTTCTCTTTCGCCAAACTGTCACGAACTACTCTATTAAAAAATCCCACAATTGGGTTACTACTCGTTTCCATGTCAAGCTCCTTGAGCTTCCGATCCGCTCTCTTCTTCTCAAGCTTTATCGCAGCTTCGATCGAAGGATTACCCATGAACTTCTTGAACTCTTCGTCTGTCTTCCAATCCGATTCCTGCTGTTTGGATCTCTCTTCAGAATCGCCTTCTTCGCTCAATTGAACCTCCACAGACGAATCACTCTTCTGGGTATCGTCGCTGTCAGGTCTCTCCGAAACTACTGCAACAGAGGAGGAAGAAGAAGGTTCGTTCTCTTGTTCATCTTTATCTTTAAGAGAGAATTTAAGCCGATTTCTTGAATTGGGACGGTGAGATAGAGAAAATGAGAGGTGGGTCTTTTGAGCAACTGGGCGTTTGGAGAAAGATGGAGCCACGGAAGTTGGGTTGTTCTTGAGAGCCCATGAAGAAGAAGAAGTGAGGAACAGAGTTGCCATTGGAGAAGCTGTAGAAGAAGAGTTGGAGGAGAGTTCATGCTGTGGTTGCAGAATAAGAGAGTTGGATTGGAAAGGAAGATTGGTCTAGAAACTTTGAGAAATGTTACAGGTGGATCGACTCTTTGAATATTGACAAGAGCTTATATGACCCATCTTTTTTTTAGGTCACTAAAATAACATTTTATTTATGATTTTTTGAACTTTCATGATCATCTTTTATCTCCAAATATTTATTTATTTATTATTATTATTTTATTTTAAGGTTTATTAAAAGGGAAAAAATTTGCGGTGTTTGATTTTTTGTCCTCCATAACTTTTTTATTTTTTTAAGAAGGAAAATAGTAAATTACGGGTTTTATAATGTAACCAAATGGGTCGTTCTCATTGGTCCACGCCCCATTTTAAATTTTTACCAATTATGGTTAAGATTCATTTATCCTTAAAGTTAAGCAATTCAATCTTAGTTTTTTATTTTATTTTAAAATAAAATATTAATTTTAATTTTGTTAAGCTTAATCAAGATTAAAGCAATGCTCAAAGGGTCAGTTAAGTAGTGGATCCAAAGTAGTGGATCCATGGATTTGCAAATCACTGCTAAAAAAAATGTCCTGAGAAGAGGACGAGTCCTCTTCTAAGTTGACCCAGTGTCCTTGTGTCTGTTTTAACCCCTCTTAAACCATGATTAAGCTTAATTAAATTACAATTTTTGTTTTTAAAATCATGATTTGATTGCTTAACCCTAGAGGGTGAGTGAATCTTAACCATATGGTAAAAAGGGGCCATGAACCAATGGATCATGGGGTCAGCTTCTAAGCTGGGTCCATTTTCCATTTCCCAAAAAAAAATACCCCTCTTCCTGATTTGATTGAGATGTGGGTTGATAGGCCTCGGATTGTCTCTGGTGAAGCCAGAAATGGCTTGTCTCGGGCAACCATAGAATAGGGGACAAGTGGTAGAGAAGTCAATCATGGGCCCCATGATTTTGACTTCTCCACACATTATATGACACATGGCAATAAGGTGTTGAGATAAAGGGGGAAAGGATATCAAGTGGGGAGAAGTCAAAATCATGGGAAGAAAATGAAATGACTTCTCCCTTTTTTAACGCCACATGTCTCTTATTCTATGGTTGCCCGAGAGCCCTTTCTGGCTTCGCCAGAGACAATCTGAGGCCGGGTTGATGAAGTCATGAAACCTTGAATACGAAAAAGAGTTTGATGAGTTACACTCTTATCACCCCGCCTCTTGCACTAGTGGTGTGGTGTGGCCTCTCTGTTGAGGGAGGTCTGAGGATCCAATATCCCAGGGTGACGAGTTCAACAAGAGTTCCAATCTTTCAAGCTAACCACTATATAAAACATAGATAACATTCCGAGACAAGGTGGTTACCGCATCTTTGGAAAAAATTGACTTCTTGTGTTTGGGGTAGTACTCTTCTATATATAAAACATGTTTATAGTATAACAGTGTGCATACTGTTAAAACAATGTATATATTAATATACATTTATGTGGAGTTTGGTAACACTAGGCAGAGCTTATTTGAAAATTGTGTTTAGTTGGATTTTAAATTGTTAAGTTGAAGGTTAACTACATGTTTGCATCTTTTTGAAGTTTTTTGAAGTAGGGTTTACCAAGTATCTACTGCTGGTGCTGAGGAGGTCTCTGACTCCTAGAACGAGTGGTCGGTCTCTCCGCACTCTCACGTGGAATCACTGTGACGGAAGAACTATTCGACTTCACGAAACCACTACCCTTGATTTTCAAGCCCTTCCTAAGTCTCTGAAACTTAGCTGGAGGCTCCAACTCAGCAACGTCCTTCAACTCGTATTCCTCCACATTAAGTGGCAAGTAGAGGTTTTTACCTCCAAAATCTTACTTTAAAAAGATGTAGACATGCAATTAACCTTCAGCTTAATAATTTAAAGTCTAACTAAACACAATTTTCAACTAAGCTCTACTTATTTAGATTAGTGTTACCAAACTCCACCTTAGTATTGTATATATTATATTTTGTAACATATATTAGTAGTGTACATATAACATACAATATTATGGAAAATAAAAGTGCATGTCATATTTTATAGTGCCTAAACTATTATAGGGTAAAATTGTACACATTGTTATATTATAACAGTGCTATATCATTTATATTGACATATACAATACATAATACCTATATTTATATATATGAATACATACAAATAAGTAAATACATCAAGCCGAGCCAGTGACTCCCAAATATTTGGCCCTCCAGTCACAACTAGGGTTGCAATCTGGTTCTCCAATGAGGGGTCCCTGCTGTCCAACCCTCTTAATTTTGCAAATTCATCCTAAGGTATGTGGGCCGAATTCTTGAAAGCCCTCTAACTTGAGGGCCAAGTTAGTCCTTACCCGACACTTCGTATGCTCTACTATATATATATATATATTTTTTTTATATATAGGAACAGATTAATACTAAACCTTATATTAGTTCTGTGTCAAAATATCTTTTATATTTTTTTTGGTATTCAAAATACTTTTTATATTACTACTGGGTTAAATTTAGATATAGACATGGACTAAGTCTTATGTCTTATGTCTTATGTCTTATGTTAGCACTACATTAAAATTGGATGCATGTTAGTACTTTGCCTTTATGTTAGTATTGTCTCAAAATATTTTATGTTATTACTATGTCGAAATTAATATTATAGCTTACTAGTGGGCAGCACGTGCGATGCACGTGAGTGAGAGGGGAAGGGGAGAGCTATTGAGAAGAGGGACTCTAGTGGGGGTATTTTGATATATATATATTTTAGGTTTACAAACTTGAGGGACATTTAGGATAAAAAAAATTGTGAGAGTCAAGTTGGTTGTAGAAAATATGATATATGAACATTTTAAGAACCAAAAAGTTTTAGGGGATGGGGCCTTAGCAAGACATTCTTCTGTCGAAGCATTTTTCCAAGAGAGCCAGGAGTTTGATTATGCCACTGAGTCGCAATGTGTCTTTTTTTAACACTCCTTAACTGTGATTAAGATTCACCCACTCCTAGGGTTCACCCAATTATCTTGGTTTTTAGAAGAAAAAAATATGAAAAAAAAATAGCCCTAGTAGTTTGTGAATTTTAACCAAAGTTTTAAAAAATTAATATTTTTTTCTAAAAAGTTAAGGATAAGTGGGTGAATCTTAACCATAGTTGGAGTCTAGTTATGTCCTTGAGGTTGCCATTTGTCTCTTTTGACATTCCTTAACTGTGGTTAAGATTCATTTACCTCTAGAGTTCACCAATCTATCCTTGGTTTTTTTTTAAAAATATTAAATTATTTTAATCCCTGATTAAAATTCACTATCTCCTAGGATTAATTATTTTTTCAAAATTTTTTTCTAGAAACCAACAATAAGTGGGTGAACCCTAGGGTGGGTGAATCTTAACAACAATTAAGGAGTGCTAAAAGGTACACAAGGCGACCTCAGTGGTGTAATTGGAATCTAAGGAATCCGGTTATAATTGTATAAAATTTCAATTCTACTATTTTATAAATAAATAGATGAGTAAGGGGTAGTATCAGTTTTTTTTTTAAGAAAAACACACAATACCAATTAAAGGTGCATTCGAGTCGGGTTGAGTAGAGCTTGGCCTTGCTCAACTCGCTTGAAAGGGATTTACTCTAGGCTCAAGCTCAGCTATTTGATTTTGAGCTGAATTAAACATGCCTTGGCTCAAGCTCGGCTCGTTTACGCACCTAAATTTCCATGGGACCCACAGTGTGTTGCAAGTGAGATTGAATCACAACCAATCACGATTGAACTCATGGAGAGTTCAATCGCATTCACAGATCAACATATGTCCTTTTAAACTCTATTAACCATGGTTAATATTTCATAACCCTTAGGATTCAAAAATCCAACCTTAGTTTTTAAGAAATTTTTTTAAAAAAAATTAACCTTTGGGTTAAGAAATTTTAATCCTAGAATTAATTTTTTTTAAAAATATTTTTAAAAGTCAAGGTTAAATGGTTGAATCTAAGGATTAGTAAATCTTAACTTTGGTTAGTAAGGATTAACAATGACATGGGTTAACTTGTTGGTGTAATTGAACTTTTGGAGAGTTCAATCGCAATTGTAATTCGAACTCGTTGCAAACTTGCACGTGGGAAGAAAGGGAGAGTGAAGGGGGTGAAAAAAAATGAGAGAGAGGGTGTAGAGACCCGAAATTTAATTTCTTGGTATTCGTATCAATTATTTTAATATTCTTGGTTGTCATGATTAATTTATTACATAAGTTTAAAATTGGAACAATTAAAGTAGCATGAGAATGTTTTATAAATTAATCAAGTGAAAAATAGACGAAATCTCCTTTATCATAAGAGGGGCATTTTGGTCATTTTGTGCAATCCAAAATTTATGAAAATTTTAATGTAGATTCTATATGACCTAAAGTAGCTATGGTTCAAATTTTAGGTTAATCCAATAAGAATTGAGCTCTATAGAATTATTCAAAGTGCAGTGGCAAAACTGTAAATACGATGAACAGTAACCGCGTGAACAATACCGCGTGAACAGTAACCGTGAATAGTGTTTTAGCAGTTCTTATCACTTTCTAACTCTGGTATTGCCTATATAAAGACCCTAACTCATGGATTTTAGGTATTTCATCATTCAAAAACTTATTAGAGAGAAAAATAGAAGAAAAACCTATGAGTTCTCATTAAAGAGAGTGAGAGAAAAGGGTTTTGGAGAGATCCAATAGGAGAAATCAAAGGTGTTGTAAGGAAAAAGTACAAAAAGGCTTAGATCCATCCCATTCGCAAATGTTTGATCGTAGGGAAACGATCGTGAGAGATAAATACGACTTCCTTCCTCTCAATATAAGGATTATTGATACAAATATGATGAAGAAATAGATCTAAAGTAAGAACGACAATAGTAAATATGTTTTTATTGTTTTAAACTATGATGAAAATTATATATGAGGATTTTATGATGTTTATACTCAGATTTTCTCATGGAAAATTATATAAGATGATTTTACGATGTTTATACCCAGATTTTTTTTATGAAAAATATATATGATGATTTTTGTAATGTTCTAAATCAGGATTTTCCCTTGAAAAATCTATAGACGATGTTAGAAAATTTTAGATCTTGGTTATCTGATGGATAATATATATATGATGAATAGAGAACATTTTAGATGGTGATTTCCTTGTGATAATTATTTGAAAAAGATGTTGTTTATGATTTTTTTTTATTCTATATCAACAAGGGGAATAGGATTGATTTTGTGGTGTATGAATGATGAGAATGGAGGAAGTTGATGATGTTCAGAATTGATGAAATTATTATAAATTTGTTTGAGATCATTATGTGTTGTGAAAACTAAGGCCCTGTGAGACTTATTTGATTATAGATGCGTATTAAAAATTTAGACGCGGTAAATAAAATTATCCCTTATTTTATTTGACAAATTATGCTTTATATTGATCACTTAGGAGAACCATTGCATGTTTAAATCTATGCATGATTTACAAGTATTTTATTTCATTCACACGGATTCACGAAATCTATACATGAACAAGCATGAGAATAAACAAGATGACAAGTAATATGCAAGTACACAAGGACACAAGCATTATGCATGATTGAGTTTTGCACTGACCGAGTACCCACAGGCCTATGATCAAGGCAAAACCAGCCGTATGCACCGGCGAATGTGTAGACAAGCCGTATACACCGGATAATGTGTAGACAAGCCGTGTACACCGGATAATGTGTATATTGTGTGGTACCTCGGAAAGTAGGGTATATGTTAGTCTCTACCCGATATATGGGGTAGAGTTATTTTAAGTTATTGCAATTGCATGTTGTTGAATAAATTCATGAACAAAAATAGGCAAGATAAATAAGAGAAATAAGCATGAGTAATCAGGTGTAAGAATCAAATTTAATTATGCTTCCGCACTTTGAAATATTGTGAGTTCACTTGTGATGTTGAATCTTAAAATATATTGTTATCAAATCTCGTATATTGTTAGGCAGGATTTTGTATATACGCTGGGTAACTTGTTACTCAGCCGATGACTGTTGTTGTCGGCAGGTGCTAGATTTGACATTTGTGCCCCAGGACCTTGGAAAGAGGAAGAATACGAGGAAGAGCAGGAAGAGCCAGCAGGTGACTATCCTGATGGAGAATGGAACTTGGATTGCTGGCCATACACAGGACACTAGATTACTAGTATATTTGGATTTTGAATTTTAGAATTGTAATAGACAAATTATGGATTTATAGTTAGTTTGAGTTTATGACTGGAGATTCATAGAGGTTGATTTTAAATTGATTATGAGGTCTTAGTATTTATTTCAGATATTGGACTTGATTGCATTTATTTAAAGAAAAAAATAAATAAATAAATTTTAGGTCTATGTTTTTAGAATTGCCTTAAATGCTTATGGTAAGAAGTTATGAAATTAATGATTAAGTCACGTGCCAAAGTCTCACATTAAGTTAGGTGGGATTTTGGGGCGCGACAGAGGGACATGGGGAGAAACCGAGAGAGAGAGAAAGTAAGGGGTGATGGGGAGAGAGAGGGAAGGGTGACGTTTGCAATAGATTTGTGAGAGATATGGAAGGGATGAAATGATGAATTTACCCTTAAAAAATTCAAGCTTTTTAATAACATTCATATCCAACCTTTCTTGTATTCTTCGTATATATATATCAAGGGCTAGTTTAGATATTACATATACATCAATCAACGTTTTGAACCGGGGCAATCCCCTTTATAATAGTAAAGATGTTAACACTTTAATAAATTTATAATATATATAAAATCTATATATACCTTGAGTTAGTATTGCATCAAAATTAAATATATGGAAATAAAAAACATATAGCTAAAACACATAACAAAATATAGAACATATTATACATAATTTAATATAAAAAAATACTAAATACATTGTACTACTTTTTAACTTAAGAAAAATATTCTACTCTACCATCAAATAAAAAAAACAAACACAATAATTTCGGCTTGGTACTCTTTACATTGCATCCTCTGTCCCAAGACTGAATAAAATAGTAGGGTTGATTTTCAGGTTAGTATTTGGTGTTGGTTTGAAAAAAATTTACTATTCTTTTAAACTCTAGCCTTGCCCAGCCCTAGCCCTAGCCCTAGCCCTAGCCCTTGAGAGCAAGCCTAGCCAATTCAAGCCTTGTGGGAGCTAGGGTCAGATTAGCGCTTGACCTTTGTGGGTGAAGGTTGGGCCTTTTTAGACCTAGGCCCTTCCCTTTGGCAGCCCTAGTCATTGTCTAGGAAAGCTTCTGTCTTATTTTTGGTTAGGGTTGTCAATTCAATTGGCAGCCCGCCAGCCAGACCCCCCAAAAGCCCGATTTAAGCCCAATGGCTAAGGCCGGGCTCAAACAATGAAACTCATATTTATTTCGCCCAAGTGACAAAAGCTGGGCTCAGGCCTATATATATGGAGGAAGAACAATAAAAAAAAAAATGAAGCATTATGGATGATAGAGATTGAGTCAAGAGTTGGTTTTGAGGTTCATCCATGGTCCTTAATCACCATTGTGAAATGGCCCTGTTAATCATATATCACTTGTAAGTCGTAACATATGACCTATCTATCACTGAGTAAGTTGATGTGGGTTGGGGGCAGCAACCCGCATGGTAAAGCTTGTATAATAGGGACCCTGCTTATATAAGGACGAGTTGGGCCCTACTATGCAAGGGTTTGAAGAAGCGAAGGGAGCCTAGAAGACTATCTAACGTGGCGCCGTGCTGTAGTGGCACCCATGGGGCAGGCATCCAACCACATCCCTGTCTAGTCATCCATTGGATCATGTTAGGGTTTTAAAACATTATAAATTCATTTATGTTATTCTCTGTTATTAATAGCTTCCCGTGCAATCTGAAGACCGGTGATTAATGGCGTTTAGAGGTGGGTTTAACATGTCGAATGTTTAACAGCCTCGGATACCATAATTTTGTCGAAAAAAAATTGACTAGGTTCGAGGACCATCTCATCTTTTTAATATAATTATTTTATTATTTTCAAGTCAGAGCCACTGCCTCCCTTGCCCCATGGGTATGCCTTCTTAAATTAAATAATATAATTTAAAAATTAGTTTTTATTTTATTTAAAAAGTTTATGGGGGCAGCTCCCCCTTGCCCCATGGCTATGCTCTCTTAAATCTCCTAATCGTTTTCAAGAGAATAATTAGGAGATTCTGAAATCTCATGATAAATGTGCAACCAAATCATTTTCATAGAAACACTTTATCATGGTTGATCAGCGCTTCCAGAGAAATACTAAGTTCATTAATCAGATGGCTTCGGCCATTAAATGGGAGTTATAATTTTCTTTCTCAATCTAATAGAGGGTCTAGATTAGAGTTGGACATTGGGCTGAGTCAAGCCTTAGTACGGTCCAGTCCGATCTATCCAAAAAGCCCAAACCAAGTCTGGGCCTAAAATCTACCCAAACAGTTGTGCCCAAACCAATTCAGTTAGCTTTTGAGTTTGGGCTGAGCCTGAGTAGTGAGCTCGAGTTGGGCTGAAGCAGCTGAACTTAGCCAAAATATATACATTATATATATTCATCTTTTCTTTATCTCTATCTTTATCTTCTTCTTCTTTACTATTATAATGCGAGAGGCAACCGTAGATGATTTTTCTGAAATTTTCATACTACCCTTATATAAAAACAAAACTTCGATTTAATGTTTGCTTTAATTCTCAAACTATCCATTTTCTTTGATTTAATTTTGAAACTACCCTTGCTCATCTATCTATTTTGAATCAGAGCCAATTGCGATTGAGCTCAGGGAGAGTTCAATTGCACTGGTTAACATGTGACCCTTTTAACTCCTATTAACTGTGGTTAACTCCTTCCCCTTGCTCTTACGTGCATCGCATGTGCCACTAGTGAGTACAATCGCACCCACGGGTTAACACGTGTCTCTTTTAACTCCTATTAATTGTGGCTAACTCCTTCCCCTCGCTCTTAAGTGCATCACACATGCCAACCGCTAGTATAAATAATAATAATAAGTATGTTTTAAATGCCTTTATGTGTATAGTAATAACTAACAGATATCTACATGAGTTCAGGTTAGGTCAGTGTTAGGTAAAACTCAACCAAGGTAGGTCCCAACTCTAGCCGAGCCTGGTAAAACCCCAGGCCCTTGAATATACAGTTCTAGTCTCGACTCTCGATCCTGAGACTAAACACTATTTCATACTCGACCGGTTGACACCCAAAAGCTGTTAAAAAAAAAAAAGGGAAATGGAAAACTAATCTAGGGTCAGCTTTGAAGCTGACCCCATAATCTCATTGGTCCACGCCTCCTATTTACCCCGCATCAACTGTGGTTAGGATTCACTCACCACCTATGATTAAGCAATCCAGTCATGGTTTAAAATAAAAAAAAATTAACTTTAATTTACTTAAACTTAATCATGATTAAAGAGGTATTAAAAGGGACACAGTAACGTCAGACACTGCGGTCAGCTTCGATGATGGCCCTCGGGGTCGGTCCTCTTCTCGGGACTCAAAAAACAAGAAAAAAAGGAAGAGGGGGCTAACCTGGGCCATTATATTTACTTAGCATGCTACAAAAGTGCGTGAATTTAACAGGTATGAAGGAGGGCAGTAAAGGCATTAAAAGAAAGATTAAAAAAAGGCATGACAAAAATCTGCATGGCCCGGCAGTAAGGAGGGGGCATTGATTACGCGGATCGCTTTATAGATTCGGGGGGAGGGGTAGCTAAGCTATCTATTGGTTAAATCTTAAAAATGAGACAGTCAACGCGACCGGGCAAAGTTTTTTTGATTTTATATGGCTACGTGGGAGGTCGGTCCCAATCACGAGCCTCCCCTCCCCGCTAAGATTCTGAATTAGATATGGGACGTTGACATGTCCCTCACCTCTTATTTTTCGGACCTCTCCCCCTCCTTCTGTACGGACATTTCTGTGAGTCTTTGTCCCGTCCCGTGCTGTGCTGTGCTGCGCTCTCTCCACCATGTATTATATATTGATTAGGTCCCGACCTATCTTCCCCTGCTTACATCTACTCACTTCATCCACTTGCTTTTCTGTTTTGGGAAATGTTTTTGAGACCGCAGAAGGGCCGAGACCACCGAGACCGTGCATCCCTGCACGGGATTTCAGGTGGGGCCTATCATGTGAACATGGGCCCTACCTAAAATCCCGTGCAAGGATGCACGTGGTTTCGACCCTTTTGCGGTCCCAGTAGCAAAGTCCTTATGTTTTTAGTTTTAACCTTACCATACCATACCAATACCAAGATCGAATCACAGTCAATCGTGATTGAAATTGGAGAGAGTTCAACCGTACTCGTAGGTCTCACACGTGTCTCTTTTAATCTCTATTAATTATATTCAAAAATTTAATGTTTAGTGTTCAATAATCTAATCTTAATTTTTTGAAAAAAAAATATTAATCCAAAGAATTAATATAATAGAATTAAATATTTTAACTTAGGATTTTCTCTAGCGGACGCCCGAGGTGGGAGATCAGGCGTCCACGCATCATTGGACATAAAGTTATATTATTGAACACTAATAGTTAGAAAACCTTAATCATAGTTAATAAGAATTAATGATGACACATGTTGATTTATGGGTGCAATTGAACTCTCTGTCAATCGCGATAGGCTTGGATTTGATCTCTACATACCATACTCTCAATCTCTCTGTCCGTCTGTCGTTCACGCTTTTCTGTTTTCATTTTCCTTTATTTTTTTTTTCAATTTGAAATATTCACGGCGTTGAGAGAGAGACTAATTTTTTGTCTTTTTTGTTTTGTTAAACCCGATAACAACTCAAGCGTAGTTGTGGCCACATTCACACCTTAAAACGGTACCAAGTAAACAGGACTCTACTTGGCTTTGCGTTAATATCCAATGTACCAATGGGCAGGCATGACTCACGAGGATTGAGCAGGTGCAGAATCGTCTAAGTTTGGTAGGACAGCCGACCTTTGGAAGTAAGGGCATGTACCCTTTGTAACTCCCCAAGGTCCTAACCGGCTGTTTGTGTCTCATCTTTTCAGATTCCACTGACTTCTTTACTCGACCATAGCAATGCTGATTATCAAACAAAGAACTTGAACGGAGAATAATAGTATAATATATAACTAGCGGGTGACACGTATGATACACGTGAGAGCGAGGGGAAGAAGTTAGCCACGGTTAATAGGAGTTAAAAGGGACACGTGTTAACCCGTGGGTGCAATTGAACTCGTTAGTGGCCATGCGATGCACATGAGAGCGAGGGCAAGGAGTTAACCACAGTTATAGGAGTTAAAAGGGACATGTGTTAACCCACGGGTGCGATTGAACTCCCCGTAGAACCCCGAATTTATTATTCTTAGTACCTATTATGTTTATTAAATTTTATGGAAAACTATGCTTAATTTTAATGTGTTTAAGCTTGCAAATTTAATACTAAAAAATATTGATTTTAAAACCCAAATAAAACACTAAATTTAAGTCGTTTTTGAGGTTAAATTGCATGAAGAGAAAGAAGGGAAAAAAGTAGCAAAATAGTTAAAAAATAAAAATCGGCGACCGGCCGATCAATCGCCCACTGGCGGAGATCGATCGTCGGCGGCGGCAATCGATCGCCCCTGGCGGCGATTGATCGCTAAAAATGCCATTTTGAGACATTTTTGTGCGTTTTTCCGATTTGTGGAGTCCCTAGGGCTCCCAACACTATAAATACTCCCCTTATACTCGTAGGTTGAGAGTTTCTAAAATTTTTTAGAACTAAAAGAGAGTGAGAGAAGAGATTTTTGAGAGATCCAAAAGGAGGGATCAAATGTTTTGTAAGGAAGAAGAGTAAAAAAGCGTAAATCAATCACATTCGCAAGCGCATAATCGTAGGAAAACAATCGTGAGAGATAAATATGACTTCATTCCTATCAATATAGAGATTTTTGATATAAATACTATGAAAGAGGTAGATCTACGACAAGAACAAACAAAGATCAAGCATGCTTATGATGTTTTATACCAAGATTTTCTTATGGAAAAAATATATAATGACTTTATGATGTTTAAATCATGTTTTTCTCTTGAAAAATTTATATTTGATGTTAAAGAGTTTTAAATCATGATTTTCTTATACAAAGTATATATGATGTATAGAAAGTGATCTAAGTGGTGATTTCCTTGTGAAAATTATTATGTGAGAGATGTTCTTCATGATTGTAATTTTACATCAACAAAGGGAAAGTGAATGATTTTGTAGTGTATGGATGATGAAGAATAGATGAAGGAGATGATGGTTGTAATTGATGAAACTAATACGAGCTTGCTTTGAGATTATGATGTGTGATAAAAATAGGGTTTTGTGAGAATTATTTGATTAAAATTACGCAATGAAAGCTTAGACACGATAATTAAAACTGCCCTTTATTTTATTATTGAAAATTTGGAAATTCTATATTTCATGGGGATTGTTTATGAGAAATTCTACATGTTTTAAATTAATGCATGATTTACAATCATTATTATTGCACTCATACTGATTCACAAAATTAAATATAAACAAGCATGAGATTATACAAGATGACAAGTATTATGCAAGTATACAAGGATACAAGCATTATGCATAATTAAGTTTTGCACTGACCGAGTACCCACAAGCCTATGATCAATGCAAGACTAGCCGTATACACCAGATAATATGTAGACAAGTCATATACACCAGATAATATGTAGACAAGTCATATACACCGGATAATGTGTAGACAAGCCGTATGCACCGGATAATATGTATATTGTGTGATATATCGGAAAGTAGGGTATATATTAGTCTTTACCCAATATATGGGGTAAAGTCATATTAAGTTATTGCATTTACATGTTGTTGGATAAATTCACGAACAAGAAAATAAGTAAGATAAACAAGAGAAATAAGCACAAGTGATCATGTATAAGAATTGAAATTGAATTATGCTTCCACACTCTGAATTGTTATATGTTTACATGTTATGTTAAATCTTAAACCGTGTTTATATTAAATATCATTATATTGTTAGATAAGATTTTATATATACGCTGGGTAACTTGTTACTCAGCCGATGACTGTTATTGTTGGCAGGTTCTAGATTTGATATCGGTGCTCCAGGACCTTTGGAAGAGAAAGAGTACGAGGAGGAAGAGGAGAAGCCAGCAGGTGATTACCCTGATGGGGAATGAAATTTGAATCGCTGGCCATATACTGGAGTTTAGATTACTAGTATTTTGATTTCGAATTTTAGATTTTGTAATAGAGTAATTATGGATTTATAGTTAGTTTGAATTTATGATTGGGGATTCATAGATGATGATTTTAATTGATTATGATGTCTTAGTATTTATTTCAGATATTAGACTTGATTAGTATTTATATGAAGAGAAAAATTTTTAGGTTCATGTTTTAGAATTGCCTTAAATACTTTATGACAGGAAGTTATGAAAGTAATGATTAAGTCACATACCAAAGTCTCACATTAAGTTAGGTGAAATTTTGGGGCGCGACACTCTCCCCGAGTTCAATTGTGATTGGCTGTAATTCTAAATAGATAGATAAACAAAGGATAGTTTGGAAATTAAATCAAAGGCAAGGGGTAGTTTGGGTTTTAAAGCAAAACATTAAATCAAAATTTTGTTTTTATATAAGGGTAATATGGGAATTTCGGAAAAATCATCTATGCCAGCCTCTCCCCTTATAATAATGAAGATATGTTGTCATGAAAAATAAATTTCGTTTTATATATGGCAATTGAAATTTCTTAGCGAAAATATAAGTATAAGGTAGAGGAGGTTTGAGTTCGAATCCCTTCCTTGTTGTCTTATATTGGGAGGTTCGCACGTGCCAAGGGATTTAGATGGGTGCTCTAAGAGGCCCGGATGCCCTCTATACCCAAAATATATATATATAAATATTTATATATCTTTACTATTATAATGGGAGAGGCAGGCGTAGCCTGAATTTTCTAAAATTCCTAAACTACCCTTATATAAAACAAAACTTTAATTTAATGTTTTACTTTAATTCCCAAACTACCTTCATCTATCTATTTAAAGAATAGAATCACAGTCAATCATGATTGAACTCGGGGAGAGTTCAATTGCACCCATGGGTTAACACGTGTCCTTTTTAACTCCTATTAACTGTGGTTACCTCCTTCCCCTCACTCTCACGTGCATCGCATGTGTCACCCGTTAGTGTGTATATATATATATATTGTTAATATTATTTATTTTCTATGGTATAAAAATCTTCGGGATCTAGTTTTCTGTATAAATTTTTATCTGGATTCCTTTCACACACCTCTTTCCCAAATGAGGAAATTATTGTTTTTTGGTAGTCGATATCATTTACCTAGGTTAGTAAATTCAGCCGGTCAGAAGTTAGCATAGGCATTGGAGCTCTTGCTGCTCGTACTCGGGGGACTGGATCCCCAGACCTTCCCCTTGGAAGGCCACACCCTTACCACTCACGCAAGAGACGGGGTGTAAAAATAAGGAAAATTAGTCACTCAATTTGTGTTATCCTATTGTTGAATTTGGTAAGCCAAAGTCCTATACATATTAAACATAACATAAACGCGTTTGATAGGATTTGGGGCCAAAATAATTGTAAAAATAATTTGAATTCTATGAACATAACATAAACACATTTGGTAGGATTTGCGGAAAGAATGATTTTTAAAACAATCTGAATTCTATCATAGATTTTTTTTTATAATAAAAAATCTCTTCTAATAATCAATTTTCATAATTCACTTATATTTCTTACACTAGGGTGTCAATGGATACGAATATTCATATCCAATTCATATCTGAATTCGTTTATTCAAATAATCATTCAAATATGTATCAAATGGATAGAATTCAAATAGTAATGTTATTGTCTATTTATAATCAAATATGAATTTGGATATATTATCTTCGAATTTGCTCAATTGATAGCTTTAATTGACACTACTTCGCTCTTCATATGGGGATGTAAGTGTAGTATACATTTAATTAGACAAAGCCTATGGCAGCCATTGTTGTCATAATGAATGCGAGCCAAGATCCTCTAAGTGGATCTGTATAATACGTTTTTTTAATCTATGCTTACATGTATCTCTAAAAAAAACATATGATTTTTTTTTGGTTACCTCAACTACACCACAAGGTGAAGCTGAAGGCAAGAGAAAGGAAACACACATCACATGCACTCACTCACACACACCACAAACACTCTCAGTTAGGAGTGCTTGGGTGATGCTTACTAAAAAAAAATATATGATAAGTGACCCCCTTAGTACACATCCAACATTTTTTTTAAACCTAAGTTGTGTGTGTGTGTTTGCTTGGGTGGTGTGAGTATTCCCTTGTCTTTGCCTTCAGTCATTGTCCTGTGGTATGATTGAGTTTACCAAAAAGACTCATAACACCTTTAGGTGAGTGTTTAGTCCCACATTGGGTTCCTACCCGAGCATGTTGTCCCATATAAGTTCCTTGGCACCTCAAACAGTTGGTACCCATTTTGAGGAACTCTAGGGTGAAACTTACATGGGCTGCATGTGTGTGGTGCGTGTGTGTATGTTTGCTTGGGTGGTGTGAGTATTCCCTTGCCTTTGCCTTCAGTCAAACGGTTGGTACCCGTTTTGAGGAGTTCTAGGGTGAAGCTCACATGGGCTGCATGTGTGTGGTGTGTGTATGTGTTTGCTTGGGTGGTGTGGGTATTCCCTTATCTTTACCTTCAGTCATTGCCTTGTCGTATGATTGAGTTTATCAAAATAAGAGTTCAAAAAAAAAGGTCGCATTTTTATTGGAGCGCAAATATTCTACTGAATCACTTACATATTTTGACACTGGATCTTCTCCTGTTGGTTCCAGGCGTCACTTCAGCCTTTGTATTTCAATCAAGACTTTGATCGGTGTGCACAAACTTTTAGGTTGGTTGCAAATGCTGATGTGGCTCCTTGAGGTCTTCTTCCCAACATCAACAGGTGAAGCTACAAAATCATATATATATATATATATATATATTTTTGATCTACATTTTAATAAAATTTTTAGCTTGTATTTTTCACCATTTTTTTATTCCTAACTAATCTACAAGAAAAAATATTGACTCAAATAAGGTTATAAGAAAAACTATAGGACAATGATTCAAGTCATATTTTTTTTAGGATATGGTTAACTTAGTGGCCGTTTACATTATGTAACGAAATAGTCGGCGGTCCTCATTGGTATACACCCTACTTTTAAACACTCACCCTAGTTAAGATTTACTCACCTTAGGGTTAAGCAGTTAGACCTTAGTCCTAATCATTTATATACCTAGGTTAGGGGGTTACCACTAATGGTGGGTGCTCAATAGCCACACCAAGACTCAAACACGAGTCACACCTTCTTAAAGGGAGATACACAACCACTGGGACAAGCCCATGGTGCGTGCCAATGACTTAAAAGATAATACTAACCTATTAATCGGGGTTGCGGCTTAATTGCGTATCTCTCACCAAAAAAGAAAAAAAAAGATGGTAAGGCAAAATACACAAGATCTCTACTAATATAAAGAGGAAATTCTCATGTTCAAAATGTTGATTGATAATTATGTTAATTCTAAAAATACCCGTTGACTTCAATTTATCTATTATTTTAATAACAATAATGCTCCCTAAAAAACGTAGACTAATTTTTTAAATTCTCAAATTACTTTTATCATAATAATGTATATAAGGCAAAATTTTCATTGAATGCTTGCTTAATTCCTGGACTACCCCTTACTCATCTATAGTGGATTTAAAATTCTTTATGGTTTTATACTGCTTAACCGTGGTTAAAATTCTTTATTTTAATTTTTTTCTTCTAAAAACCAAGTATAAGTGGGTGAACCATAGGGGTGGGTGAACTCTAGGGATAGGTGAATCTTAACCACAGTTAAGGGGTGTCAAAAGAGACACATGGAACCCCTAGGGTTCACCCACTTATTCTTGATTTTTAGGAAAAAAAAAAGATTAATTTTTTAAACCCTAGTTAAAATTCACTAACTACTAGGATTAATTTTTTTTCATATTATTTTTCTAAAAACCAAGGATAGGTGGGTGAACCCTAAGGGTGAGTGAATCTTAACCATAGTTAAAGAGTGTTAAAAGTGACACATGACGACCTTAGTGGCATAACTGACTCTTCGTTCTCTTAACAAAATGCTATGAAAGAATAACGTTTTGCCAAGATCTCACCTACCTTCTTTCTTTACTATACCCAAAATGCTATTAAAGTATTAAAATGTTTCTACGTCATATTTCTATAAGAAACTTGTCCCACACAATATTTTTCGTAGGAGAATCCAAAATGTCCCTCAAGTATACCCAACATGCTTCTTAGTTTTTTTTTTTTCAAATGCCCTCATTAGGTCCCTCTTCCCAATCTCTCTCTCCCTTTCCCAACATATTTCTTAGTTCTTTTTTTTCAAATGCTCTCATTAGAGCACTCCTAGCAGCCTATCATTTTAGTAAGCCAGATAGCTAAAAAGTGCATAATAACGCCTTAGCAGTCTCAATAATTTGACGTTTTCGGTTTGGTGAGTGTACAGTACTTACCAACTTTGGTGAGTCACTATATACTTACCAAAGTTAAATATCTCTCCCCTCCTTCGTGGGCCCACACAAATAAAATAAAGGTTTTTTTTTTTTTTTTTTGTGGAAGTGACACAAATGATAAAATAATGAGAGTTTTGGTTATTTTGAAAATGCTATTGGGAGTGTTTTAAAAAAATGGCTCCCCAACATGACTTTTTGGAGTTTTGACTATTTTGGTGAGCACTATTTTGGTGAAGCTATTAGGAATGCTATTAAGGTCCCTCTTCCAAATCTCTCTCTCACTTTTTCTCACGTGCATAGCACGTGCTGCCACTAGTTGATGATAATGATGAAAGGATATGAGTTTGAGATTGACAGTGTGGTCCAGTGAAACATGCATGCATGTCAGATTACGTGAGCCGCACATGTACGTGAGTACTCTTCATGTAGCTGCAACATATTCCAACATGATTATTGATAACAAGCGATTTGGTATGTCGCGAAGGATCATATCCGATGGTATCGTGGGGTCCAACACCGTGCATATGTAACATGGCCCATGCTTTATTTGATTTTCGCTCCTTAGAACATCATCATCATCATCATCCCCCCCCCCCCACCCATTAAAAAAAATAAAAATAAAAAGGAATGGCCAAATGGGTAATTTACTAAGATTATTCTGGCCGAGTGCATAAACCAGTATGAGAAATCATTGATTTTTTCTCATCTGATCTCTTTAATTTCACGCCAGTCGTTTTGGACAATGAAAATCTGAAGTTACTGCACCGTTCCCAGCTTGGTACACCATTATTTTGGTAGATATGATTTTAAAAAAGGCGATAGCATGTTCGTCAGGACCATTGATGATGATGATGTTCTCTACATCTACACCATAATTGTAGTTTTTTTACTTTCTTAATCTGGATAGTACGATTGCAGAAGATTAGAACAAATTGGATCTCTAGGGTTAAGATCCACTAGTTTAATATTGTACCACTCTGATTTTCCCTATGCCCATTGAGGAGGTGGTGGTCCACATATCGATGGATCCATGGACAGGTTGATGGTAAAAGGGTATAAGGGGCATTATCCTCAGTGCATTGTGCACCAGATAAGCATCACATGGCCATATATATTCATTAGTATCTCCTTAGTGGTACGTTGGAGTAGCAGTCATTTAACTTAGCATCATACACCGGCTGGCTTCTGCCAGTGGCAATGTGTAGATTTCTCATATGTGAGGGTCATGTTTAATGTTTCATTTCCTTGAGTAATGTTTGATAGTCCCACCATATTAGCTTGCGTATGAATTAGTCTTTAACCCACTAACTACTAATAACCGATGACTAATTGGGGTTGCGGCCTAACCGTATTTCAACTAACAAAAAAAACTTGGCATCGTGTAGAGGGTGCAATTTTACGGGTACTCCCAAATTTACTCCAAAATCCTAATTTTTTAATTCAATTATTAAATGATCAAGATTAAAGTTGACGAGGGCATTAAAAAATATAAAACAAGTCACATCAAATCCTGACCCTTAACGGTTAGCTATAGACATGACTCCATGGAGAGGTATTTTTTTCGATAACTGTGAATATCTTGAGCCTTGAAAACTCATACTAGTCCCACGGGCTACACAGGGAATACTCCTACCCATGCAACTGTTAGGGAGGGGAGCCAAAAATCGAACTCGGGACCTCCGGGTTTACAGTTCGTCCAAGTGACCACTAGGCTACACCCACGGGGATTCATGTAGAGGTACTTTATTCAATCAATTTTTCTATCTACTCTCTCAACAGAATATTACAAAAGAGGAAATGCCTCAAAGGTCGGTAAGGTGGTGGAAGGAGCCATTAAAGAGGTAGATAGATACAGAAAGAGTACCAAACTACAAATCCTAAATATATATGAGGGGGGCATTGAAAGCTAAAGTCCCCCACCAAGAAACACAGCTACTCTGCAGGAAACAGCCACTATTTTCTCCCTCTTCTCTATTATTATACAACAAAAATCTAAACCAATTCCTTTTTCTCAAGGCTCCAGGGAATTGGGACTATTTTCTGGGAAAAAAATTATATTGCTTGTGTTTGGTGCACTTGGAAATGAAATTTTTTGCCAGAAGTAATTTCCCAGCAATACTTTGTTTTTGCCTTTTTGGTTGTATTAAGAAAAAAACTCTTCTTTATAAATAAGGCTTTGCATGTTTTGGAGGGATAATGTAGTGGAAAAGAACTTTTTTTTTCTCCTTATTTTTTAAAACTATTTTTTTTTATATCTCAAACATCAAGCAAAACTGAAAAATTATTTGCAATTAAAAACTCATTTCGCAGCATTCCAAATACACAAATTAGCTTTTCTCCTTTTAGTGCACTTATTTTTTTCCCCCAAACAAACGCAGCCTGAGAAGTTCTTCATGGGGAAAACTTTTCTTATTCCCCTCAATATTCTCCCTCCAAACAAATGGAGCCTAAGTTGATTGCCGAGTACGTGCGATAAAGCTATCTTGCATACAGAGCTCTCTGGATTCCGTCCTTTGTAATTACACTAAGTAGGTGGACTTTTATATGTCTACCTCACCGAGCCATGCTACTTACTATATACACAAGGTGGTACCTTCTATGGTTTCATCATTATTCTACTTTCCTATGCCTTCCATTTCATCTAAACTACTTAAATAAAATTAGCTTTCTTAATCCTATATATATATATATATATATATATATATATATATATATATATATATTTTGATACTTGTCATCATTTATCTAAGGTTAGTAGTTAGGCTGACGGCCTTTTTACCGCCATGGGATACACTTTCTAAAAATTGAAAGACGTCCCATGTTACAATCTTCTTAAATACTGTTCTCTTATTATTGAGGTAGGTAAGCTGGACTCGAATCCTCGTTCTTGCCATTCAAGAACTATCATTAGAAATCAAGTAAATTGCAGCCATGATCTCCGGCTTTCTAACTCAAAATCACTGCCAGGCATGTCTTCGCGATCTTTTTTTTAATTCATTTTTCCGGCGAATAATACGCCATTTCGCTACCAGCTCGAGCACAACTAAGATGAACACGCTCCTTTTCCAACAAGGTGTTACACGGGCATTGCAACTTGGGATCCAACCAATTGACAATGAGTCCACCGACAAACATTTCGTCATGATAATCTTAATTTCATATTATTTTTCGAGTTAAACCTTTTACGACGAAAAATAATCATCTCTTACAATCTTTTCCACAAGAGCTACAATCTTTTTGACCTTGACACTTCCTCTTGTGTGTGACATTTTACTTTGTTATATATATTATAGCTGTTGGTTTGTTCCCCTTTATATATGTCTTCTTGTTTCTTTGTCTAATCAATTTTCATTTTCTTCCTCTCTTTTGGATCCTTTGAAAACATGGTTCTTCATCAGCTCCAAGCTGTAGAGCAACTCAACAACCGATTGTTGCAGGCCCCACCCAACAGTATCAGCCTCGAATGCTTTCTTATGCTTAGACAACAAAGTAACAATCTTGTAAACCCGAAATTATTCACCTTAATTACACTATTTTTATTCAAAGCCTTTGAACTCTCCTAAAAGCTGGAAATGTTGCATATACTTGAAAAATGAGAATTTATGAACATATCATTGTATTCAGAGTTTTTGTCTCGGTGATAAGCGCCAATATATCGCCTCTTAGGAACTCAAACCAACTACACAAAATTAATGATTAGGATCATATGCTCTTAGAAACGCACACCTGAATGCAATCTTGTATGTGGGGGAACTCTTACTCTAAAGAGGAGGAACTCAATTATCCCATCCAGGTGATATTTGACTCCACCGAATTTTTTCCTTGGCGCACATGTGCGTTCGTATATTTTTTAGGATAACCTAATTATGTTAGAAGTTTGTTTCAAGTTAGGTTTCTGATCGGGTATATAATATATAGGATAAAGCTTATGAGACACCCTTGGGGCCGAGACCACCAAGACCATGATCTAAGAGTACGAGATTTCAGTTGGGGCCTACCATGTGAAATGGACCCCACCTGAAATCCCGTGCTCTAAGGGCATGGTCTCGATGGTGTCGACCTCAGGGGGGGTCCCAATAGCAAAGTCCTAATATATATAATATTTGGTTTAGGATTTACTATTATGCAGAGAACAAGTTTGTATGAGAGACTGAGTTCTCTTTGCTTTGAACTAGTGAAGAAGATAACCTCTCAATGTCGGTAAATTTGTCTATTCTTAAGTATTTCTGTTTTTGTATTTGCAAGTTATTTTCCCCAATGTCATTCAAAAGGATGGTTGTCATTACTCAATAATACTCAAGACAACCATCCCAAGCAATTCTCCCTAGTATAATTAAAATGTCTAATACCTGAAAGAAAATCAAGTTAATTTCAACTTATTGTGGGGGCATATTCCAGTTTCTTCTACACCATGTTCTTGTGAGAGCCTCATTATTTAGTAGACATAAATATAATGGTAAATATTGCTTGACCTTATAGGAGGGGACATACATACCCACTCGTGTGAGTACTCGCAGTGTAGAGCTTTGATAGTTCTTTTGAGCCCCACACAAGGACATGTGAATGCTTTAAGGCCAACATCTTTGGTTTGCAGTATTTAGGGTAAAAAAAAAGGGTTTTCACGAGAAAGTATTTACAAAAATTAGCCGACAAAATCCAACTAATTATAGCTATTAAATCTAAAAAATAAATCACCTGAAGTCCTCATTTTTGAATCTATTTATCTCTTTTTGAATAATGGGATGGAATGTCTCTTGCCTTTGAAGAAAGCTCAAATAAAAAGGAGAAATGGTAATGATAGTGTAATGGAGATTTGGGGATTTGACAGTGATGAGATCAGATGAGATTGTGTGGTCAAAGCAAGACTCCTTTGTATTATTGGGAAACATTGAGCTGGTTTTGTACTTAGCAGGACCAAAAAAGTAAAGTGGGTGTAATTATATCGATGGACTATGGGTCACCCTATATTGCTAACATAATTCCAGAGAATTCAATCAGTATCCCTCTTTAAACCTTTTTTTTTTTTTTTTGGTATGGAGATATACGTTGGTGTTAGCATCTCTTCGAATCAGTGGGCAGGTGGAGAGTATAAACGATCCCCACCCTGGCGGGAATTGAACCCCAGACCTCTCCCCCTAATGCTCCTAATGCTGGGGATACACTACCATTGGGCCAAAGCCCTGGCGTGTCCCCTCTTTAAACCTTTCCTCCACCATTTGCAAGATCTTCATTCAATATGGGCTAAAAAGGATCAGCTTCACAAAAAAAAAAAAAAAAAATCTGGTTACAGACAGATAACTGGTCCCACCTTGACCTTAATTGATATCCCCAATTTCATCCATTAACAACTACAAACAGTAACCTCAATTCCCCTCCCCACAACACAATTTCTGTCTTCTCACTTTTCTCTCATTTCTTTTCTTCATGCAAAACTTTTGTAGTTTACAATACAAAGAAGATTATGCATCAGTCCAAGCAGCAAAGACTGGCATGTGAGGAACAGAGATTGCAGGCCTCAGCTGAGCTGATGGGATCCAAGAATTCACAGTTGTTGAAGGACTAACAAACTTGGAGACGGCCACAGGCATTGCAGAGAGCATAGAAGGGCCGGTCTTGACGGGACTGCCTTCTCTAGAGCTGCTCAAGCTGGTGACCAACGATGAAGCGTTTGAGAAAAGGGTCCCCAACTTGGCTGAGGCGTCGACCCCTTGGTGGGCCAAGTTCATTGTATCCATCTCAATCATACCATGTAGGGCCATGGAGAAAGGCGGGTTCCTGTAATTCCCAATGCTCATTGGTTTCTGATCAAGAGGTTCAATATAGGTATTTGGTTGCTGGGAGGACTGATGGAGAACCATTCTCCAATCTGAGCCACCCCCATGACCCTCCTCTGGTAGTATGGCTTCCCCACTGCTGTTATGACCTGACGGTTGGTGATCAATAGCCTCATTATTGGATTCTACCCCTTTGTTTCTCTTGGCAAGTTCTCCCGCAAGTAGGGTACTGCTTGCCGTGATCCTTTCCACATCATATCTTGTTATGTCGAAGTTGGTGACAGCATTTACCCCGCGAAACTTGATAGCAGCAATGTCGTATGCTTCAGCTGCTTCCTCTTGGGTGCCTGAAAATTTTACTTTAATAAGAAATCTAAATTGCTATAGTTACATAGATTAGAGATTGACAAATCCTGAAAATTAGCCTTGTAATCAAAATTTATGTAACCCCTTTTCTTTTTCTCTTTTTTATCTGATCTGAAAGAACAGCCTTATAAAAGTCCAGTTTTACTGAAATTCAGCCTTGTACAATCTTAACATGGCTGATGAACAGCCTTATAAAAGCATCACAAGTGGCTGAAAAGAGAGTTACAAGGGCTGAGTGTGCCTGAAAAATGGGCCTTTTCAAATTCTCAAAGGGTACCAAGAACCTTTAATCTCTTGTTTAAATTTGAATATGAGAATGTGAATAAAGAAGTGCAAGCACGAGAATCAATAAACTTGAGGAACAGTTCAGCTTGAAGAATTTTTAAGCTTCAAAAGCACTTACTAAATGTCCCAAGATAAAGGTCCTTGTTTCCTGCAACCCTGCCGATCCGAGCCTGCCATCTTCCATGTTGATGATGTCTGAAAATTCAGCAAACAGAAAGAGAGATTTCAGAGAAACCAAATTCATTCTTTTACAAAAATGGTGTCAATGCAAAAGGAAACCAGTAGGACCTTGTCACTCCTCGGTACATCGAAGCTCCTCTAGAGAACCCACTGCTTTTCCTGCAAGGAAGAAAGTAACAGATGAGAATCACTGAGAAATGGAAATGCAAGCACCATAACAGAATAAACATTGGCAAGTTTTACCTTCTCAAGTGAGCAACATACTCCTGTCTGCTCATGTTCTTCATTTCTTCGAGTTGTTCTTGGTAATTTTCCAACTGCCATAATAGCAGAAGAGTTCAATTTCACTAACCATAAGCATAAATAGACTGATAAATCCTTGGGGATTAGATCATACCGGGAAATTGATATGGGTCGAGGGTCCCCAATACTTGAGCGCCGCAAGATCGTAAGCTCTCGCGGCTTTCTCCTCCATATCATAACCCCCTGAAATCCAAATTCGGAAATGACTTCAACGAAAAAGATTAAAAAAAAAGAGATCACGGATGTTCAATCATTCTTGAAGAACAGGCTTACCAAGATAAACTGAACAGCATTATTGGATTGAAATGGCATCCACAGCAAGCAAGAACATGAAAAATCAGATATACCAGTAGTCAGGCTAAGAACACAAAAATTGCAGAGTAGCGGAGAGGAATACTTCCAAAGACATACTGTAGATGGATTTTGTTTTCTTTGACTAACCTTGCCTTCCTTTCCTGGTCTGCCCTTCTTTCTTGCAACTATTGTCCCAGAGATGGGCTTCATATCTACCAGTCCATCTATGCCTGATGGAGATAAATCCAAGGGGTTCATAAGAAAATTTACAGAAGAAAATAAGGATAAAAATAAAAGATTGAAGAACAAGTAGGGAAACAGCAAAGTAGCAAGATAGAGAATCCTGGAATGAAAATAAAGATAAACCTAATTTAGGAAACACCATAGATTATAATCAAGAAGCATTATAAAGGGAGAAAGGAAACAGGTATGAACTAACCTTGTAACACCTCTATACTGTGATGTTCTCTGCCCAAATGTGTCAATGGATTTCCTATGAACAGGTTGCTTCTGAGCCACCTTTGCAGACCCTCTCTTCTTTGTTTCCATGGCTACACACTCAGTTCCAGTAGGTGAGATATGCTGTGGAGCTGTAACACAACTTGACTGTGAACCAGGGCTCATGGACAAGCTGAGAGACTGTAAATCCCCATACCCCATTGGACCAGCAGACACAGACCCTCCTCCATCATCACCCATGCAACCAGTCATTTTCTGCTCCAATGCATGATTGTTAGAATAATGCCTAACAACCCAGTTCTTAAGGCCAGGAATTCCATCCTCTGCCATTGGAGGTACCTGGAGATTGCAGTCTGCAAGCTGGGTTTCCTTGGTCCCCTCTAATGGTGTCTGGAACATCTCATGGCCAGTTAGTCCAGAATAATACGAGTGTTGGTGAACTTGAATATGTGGTTGTTGCTGCCTAAATGGTTGTTGAAGAAGGTTTAAAAGATGTTGTCTGCTAGTCTCAGGCTCTGCATTTTGGTGGTAATACATACTGTCTAAGCTAAGAACCATGGCTTCTCTATCATTGTTTCCATACTGATGGGTCCCCATGGTAGCACCACCTAAGAAGTTCTCCAGTTTTGGAGACGAAGTTGGCACCATCCCTTCACAGAAGAAAAGAAATAAAAAACAAAAAAGATTTAGAGATTTTAAGAGGCAATTTTTTGAAAGATACAAACAAATTCCAAAAGAAAGAACCATGTGAAGCAGAAGCAGACCTTCTGGTTGTGATCTATTGAGAGCTTCCATGATACAGAGAGATCCATCAGACTTGAGTGGCATTACAGACAAGTGAGAGTAGAAGCCACCATTTTCTCCTTCAACTCCATAACAGATTCCAGGGTTGTTCATGTGAGAGGGGGAGAGAAATAAGCTAGTTGGAACTGCAGAAGAAACAGCAGCAGGAGGAGCCTGTGCTTGATGATGAGGGTCTGAAGAAGGCTCCATGTTCATGTGAGGAGAAAGAGAAAAGCCTAACCAGTTATTGTTGTTGTTAGTGTTATGATTATTCATGGACTTCATCTTCTTCTCTGTTTTTTCTCCTTTCTCACTTCCAGAGATTCTTAGCAGTATCTCCTGCTGCAAGGCAACTCAATGATTGGGAAACAAATAAACTAATCATTCCAAAATCTCTTGCTTCCCTCCATTTTGAAAAACTGGGTTTTTTGTTTTCTAGTCACAACAGAACTCATGGAAGAAATCTACCCATCTATCTAAATTCTAAACAAAAACCCAACTCTTGAATCTATGCAGTCTCTTTCTCTCTCTATCTCTGAAAAGCTTCTCCCCCTAAAAAGAGAACAAAACAAGTCCCTTTAAACTAAACAAAAAGAATGAGTTCCCACAAGCACAAGCAATGCTGGCTAGTCCTCCTGCATTCCATAGGGATCTGTGTATTTGAGAAGGACCACGTCTTTTGCTTTCTTCCTCCCCAGTCCCCTCCTTCTCTGCTTTTTCTTTAAAGACCCTTAAACCCTACCAAAAACCCAGATGCAATAAAAGACCAGAACCTGCAGCAAGACAACATTCCAACCAAATCTCATTTCTCAAATGGGTGGGTTTACTGGACTGCTCATTACCCTGTAATTACTTGGTGAAATTTTCCTTCCTCCTCTCTTGTGATAAAAAAAATCTAGTGGATTGTGATTGGGCAAGGGTCAGATGACCAAAACGGGTTTGGCTTTTTTTACAGTCTCAGGGCCTTGAGATAGGTTTGAAGGGGAGGACTGGACAACTGTCCCTTCAGTCACTTCATAAATAGGACATCTTCTGTACCACTCTGCACCTCAAGGATCTAATTAAAACTGTTGTTTTCCTTTCAACTTAAGAGGCTAACCATTTCAGTTTTCAACCCAACTTGGTTTCAAAAATAAATCTATATGCTATAAAATAAATAAATAAAGGAGTTGCCAGTACAAAATAATGTTACTTGTTGGATTTTAAAAAATTATAATTGAAAAAAGGGGGGGGGGGACTCGTCTCGCAAAATAAAGCACGTGACCCCACAAGAAGCTGTCATGCTCAATTTTCATACGAGGGGTGAGTCGGTACCGCGAGAGATATTCATCCTTTCCCTTTGTCCCATGGGTCTGTCCCAGTGATAGTGTGTCTCTTTAGAGTGACTCGAGTTCGAATCTTGGTGTCCCCGTTCAATACCCAACATGAGTACAAACCCCCTAACCTAACCCTGATAGATAAATGATTAGAAGCTAGTCAAAAAAAAAATAAAATAATAACAAATAAATAAATAAAATTATTGGAAGGATAATTGGAGAATTTTTTTTTCTCTTACACAAGAATAATTTGAGAATGAAAAAAAATTGTTGGCATTTTTTTTTTTTATATATTTGTAATTATTAAACTATCCCTACAATAGAATATATTTGGGATTGCTCTAACTTCAAATTATTTCTACAACCCGAGCTTTGGTTCATTGTTAATCTCTTATACTTTATAATAATCAAATTTAGAGTGAAATATAGTCAAATAATTTTTGATGGCCATGTTCTGATGTTTGACAATTTCATTTTATTGCCGAGGATTGGGGGTAACCCTTCCTATTTATTAGGAAAAAAAAGAATTGACCTAATCGAAATGTGGCAAGAGAGTCTTTAGCTCATATGTAATGCCAGCTATATTAGTAAAAAATAAATTTTGACGCAACAAATTATATGGGTATCTAATTTTCTCATTATCGTAAGAAAGTTGTATTCGGCTACCAACCTAATTGGAGTCAACAAATCACTCTATTTAAAGGAACCAAAACCTACTGTACTTGGTGGAGTCCAATTACGCCACTGAAGTCGCTAGGTTTCCCTTTAGACACCCCTTAGCACTCACCCCTATGGTTCACTCACATATCCTTGGTTTTTATAAAAAAAATTAACCATGGTTAGAAAAAATTCTAAAAACAAATGATAGGTGGGTGAACCCTATGGGTGGATGAATCTTAACCATAGTTAATGAGTGTCGAAATAAAAACTTAGCTACCTCAATGCTGTAACCAGATTTCCCAAGTTCGGTTATAACCGTAGAGAATTTGGTTCCCAATTTAAAATGAATTGTCCAAAATCTCTCCCTATTCGCTTAGAAGGGCTAGTGAGAAGTGGGTCTCTAATAAACATGAAATATTCCAGGAATGATGAGTAATGGCCCCCCAAAACAAGCTTTTAGTGAGACACTATATTATTATATACCCTGTAGAAACAAATTAACATATTGCTAAGGTCACTTTGGTATTCCAAACTTTAAAATCCAAAAAATAAAATAAAAAATCAAATCCAAACTAACCAAGGTGTAATAGGCAATGGGTTACTCCACAGGACCAATTTTTTTTTTTTACAAAAAAAGGGTAATGGGTTACTCTAATTTCCATTTTTTTGTCCTTTTACTTTTCTTTTCCATGAAAGTGGGGTATGCATACTATTAATATTAAAGGTTAAAACTATAGTTTTAGTTTTTTTTCCTTGAATGCATGTTGCATGCAAATGTGCATGAAGGTGTTCATGGAGACAGATTTTCTAGTGTGAATGATTTGGTTTGGAGAAAGAGTGAGTTTGGAGGGAAAGATGTACTAGGGAGAGAGAGAGTGTGTGTAGACTCTCTTTTGATTATAGCAATGATGAGTGAATCCACCAGTACTAGAGGCCATGGGGTCTCACAGTCACCAGCAATAATACCTGGCCTTGGCAAGGCTTTTGGCTGCCTCTAACACATTTGGTTCCTTTCATTTTCACCCACAAGGAGTGTGGTGTCTCCATTCTCGTACTCCTTTTCTAATGTGGTTAGCCAAAATGTCTTGGGCCTGATTGGCAGATGGGACAAGAGGAGTGAGTATATTGGGTAAATGTGGTTCAAGTCTATAAGAGGATAATTGGTATAGAACCAATCACGGGTTTGGATATCTTGTGGATATGGACTAGAATTTATAACCCATGGTCTCTAGGGTCTACTTAGGCTCCGTTCTTTTGGTGGAACTTTTAAAGTCTAGAACTTTTATTGTTTCATGCCTAATTTTACTAGATGTCTAGAGCTATATTATTTCATAGGGTGCAAAACTTCTAAAAATATGAAACTAAGTTCTATACAAAAATTTGGATATTTTAAGGTCCATAGATGTGGAACTTCTAATTAAATTGAACTCGAAAAATTTGAGATACCATCAACTAAAAGGGTTAGAAACCCTCTCCCATCTCTTCCCACATTGTTGCCTCTTGTTCTAAAACATTAATGTTTGGGAATTTTAAAAGTTCCACCAAAAGAATAGAGCCTTATAGGTTAAAAAAAACTTGATTGGATGGTTGTAATCACTTGTCTAAGAACACTCCTATGGATTATTTTAGATGCCTTTTCAACCACGGAAAATTCCATTTGTAGTTGGTCATTTATTGTGCAAATTTGATGAGCGAGCAAAGATTGGAGAGTCTCCGCTTTGCTAGCAGCACGACACTTGTATTATCTTTCCAAAACCCTATTTTCATGATATAAGCTCTTATTACAAGCTCAACCGAACCATCAGAATACAATACCCTAGAAACCAGAGGATTTAATAGTACCAATTACCACAATCTTTTGATGATTAATAAGAGGTTAATCAATGTTTATTTACATAAGCATCCGATGTTTATAACCTTACAAAAAGAAAAGATGTCCCATTCAGCCATGTCTATAAGCTTAGTGAGAACAATTCATTTGTATAAGACCTAAACTTGTATTTGAGCTGATCTTTGCAAGGCTTGAGCTTAGGTTGAACATGGTCGACCTCAAATGTTTAGGCTTGAGCTTCGCTTGAACAAGCTTACTCAAGCTTCATTTGAGCTCAAACTTTATTCAAGTCAAACCGAGATGAGCTTAGGTTAGCTTAAGCTTGATTCCTAGGATTATTTTGTTTAATTTTATATGAATTTAATAATTATTTTTATTAAATTACAATAAAGAAACAAAAAATTAATCCATTCATATATATAAAAAAAAAAATTGAGGGTAGTCCTTCAGTCCAGAGAGTAGAGAGTTAGTTAGGCTCACGGTTTCTGCTTATAACTATAACTTTTTTTTTTTATTATTGTCACTCAAACTTATTTATTACAAATTAATAATTATTATAATCTTTTTTTTGGTAAACTCAGTAACACCACAAGGTGATATAATTATTGTAATCAAAGATAAAGAAAGTTAAAAATATTATTTTGTATTAATATAAATAATATATTCAAAAACTCGTTTAGGGCTCGCTTTGGCCTGAACTTGACTTAGCCCAAACTATTATTTTCTTATATATATAAGAAAATAATAGTTTGGGCTAAGTCAAGTTCAGGCCAAAGTGAGCCCTAAATGAGTTGAGCTGAATCAGATAGTCTGACTTGAACTTAGCTTGTATAAACATTTAAACTCAAATAAAAGCTTGACCTGATTGGTTCGAGCTTGAAATGCTAACTTGGCTTGAGTAATTAAAAATTGATCTATGACAATGAGATTATAGTCATAAGAGTTGTTAAGAGTTGGAGCAGAGAATAGAAGAGCTAACAAGAGACCTAACCAAATTATATATTATTGCCAAACTAAGCTCTGGACTTGATCCACTACCTCTTCAGGACATATCTACTTAGGGCCATATATGTGTACTCTCCATAAGAGAGTATATGTTGCGGAGGGACATTAGTTCATTACAGAAAGTCATTACTAATTTGCCCAAGTTGGGGACAATTCCATTTGCAAATTTATTCGTCAAACAATCGTGATACCACTCATTATATGGTGTTAAGAGTAAAACATCTATTCATCACACTTGCCCATTGGTCTCCATGATGGTAGTATGTATACCTCAATTGAGTGGACAATGATCGATTCTCATGAATTGGTATGATGAATTGACCAGCTAATAGTTATTAACTTCTAACTTAGATAAATGACAACCCCCTCCCAATTTATTTTTTTACACCATGATACTAAAGTGCAATGTACGCCGCAAGTGCTAGTCTCCGAAAATCCTTTTATCAGTGTATAAATCATGAGGACGAATTCTATGTATAGCTTACAAAAATTCAAATCGGAACGTGCTAGCCTGCATTGGCAAGATCTCCTCGTGCATCATGACTAACAAGCAGTAATATGGTTTTCAGAGCTTCTTGCTTAGGTTGAATTGAGTGGAAGAGGAGATATTACCGAGGGGGAGACCAGGTAAGCATGGCAAATAAACCGGTCGCGCCACAAGTTTGATCCTCTAGCAACAGGGACCACTAGCACTACATGGATACCATAGGGCTGTAACTCAGACACGTAACAAATTTGAAATGGCATGTACTGCAGCGCAGTAGGACCCTCGCCAACAGGTTTAAACCCTCCCCACCACAATCCCTTCATTAACTATTTTTCCACATGTTGTGAAGTTATGTAAAGCATTATAGTGGGCATAACAACCGCCTCACTGCAATACAACGGAACTTGAAACCGAGTCCCCTCCATGGGGATACATTCCCCCCTACCAATGTTGCAACCAGAGAGATATGGTCTATGTTAGATCCACCAAGGTGTTTCTTGTTCATAATTCTAAGCCTAGGGTTGATAATATGCTTTAGGGATTACACTTGTTTTATTCAAGAAAGGCCGACTAAGGTATAACTTGTTTGCCCCATACATGGGTGTTTGGTTGCAGCAATTACTGCATTGCGGGTGTACAAGGGTACTGTAGGATTTTACTGTAGGGGGCATGCAACATTTAAATGAAAATGTTAGTGGTTATTGATGAATTTGTGAAAAATGATTAGGTGAGAGGGGATGGGGGTTCAGGGATGTAGCCCTTGTTTGTTTGTTTGTTTTTTTTTTTTTTTTTTTTTTTTTTGCGACTAGGCTCATCTGTCATTTCATCCATAAGTTTCCTATGTATTATATGAGTATTGTTTCTCTTTATTTATGGGGGCAACTAATCCCGTTAAATAATTAAATAACATAGGATAAAAATATATTTTGACTCATGACTCTGTCTTATTAATTAATTAAATAATATAATATATATTTTTAAAAGTTTAGGGGTAGCTCTCCCTTGTCACATGACTATTGTCATGTTAAATACTTAAATATAACATAAAAGATTTTTTTTCTTCAAATAGTCCAGGGGTAGCTTCTCCCATGCCCTATGTTATACCCTTAAAAAAAAATTATTTTTCAAAAGTTGAGGGCACTTACCCCCATGGCGGTGCAAGTATAAACCAATAGTTTCAAAACCGAATAAACCCATGGCGGTGCAAGTATAAACCAATAGTTTCAAAACCGAATAAACGGTCTGACCAACTAGGTGAACGATTCCTGGTTCAACCGTGTCTTTTTATTATTAAAAAACTAATTTCCTTTTTTTCCCGATTTTTATCATTAATTCTCCTGTTGAACTGGACCGTTCTACTGGTTTTTGGTTCTCAGACTGGATTTTGAAAACGATACAATTTTGGCAGTTTTAGGGACTGGTAGATTGATTGGTTCCTAGTTTTACCGGTTCAACTGGCAGTCCGGTCTAGTTTTCAAAACATGGACGTAAACTATCTTCATTGAAGAATACATTTATGCCTTTAGCACATTAAAAATAAAAACACATTTACTTCTAATCCAAAGCCCAATTGTCCCTCTTAACAAAGATGCCTTTAATAGCTTGCTCTAATGGAGTGGTATACTGCCTCTTACAAGAAAAGGTCATGAGATCAAATCTCAAGGATCTCAAGGGTGATGTCGTGTAAGAGTTCCACTCTCTATACTAACCATTAACATAAGATTAAAAGAAGATGACGTTCAAAGAGGGATCTTTCCGTGGATGATCAAATATTATGTTTAAACAAGAAATAAAGAGAAAAACAAAAGAAGACAAATGAAACAACTGTTCCCTGCACCCAAAATACCATACCAGCTTATTTTAGTAGTGTCTTTTTTGGTCACACGTGGGCCACACGAATGTGACAATTCACTTACATGATGTTTATGTACTCAAATCCGTATGAGAGAGACAGAGAGACCCGAAGTAAATTACAATGAAAAACAAAAAACACTGTAAAAACTAGATAAACAATAGGAGAAAACAGTTAAAAGGGGAGCCTTGCTTAGTCATTTTCAAGAGAAGTGAAGAACATTTAAAACTCCTACCTTCCAAGAAGGCAGCAGCAGCTGATCTTACTTGTACAAGGTAAAAATTGGATGCTCTGGTAGTATCGTAAGTATTTTAGTAACCATAGTCAACAGTCAAAAAGCCAGTCTCAATGCAAGATCTCAACCATCTGATCATTTTTTTCATCATTTGGATTGATAAGGTTACAAGAAAGAGAGAGATACACCAATCAATCCCATATTAGTACCCCTAAAAGCCTCTCAAACATTTAAAACAAAAAAAAAAGGACTCAGACCGAGAGTGAGTAAATGCTGGAAGAGAATTTCACGTGGGAGCGCCAAATCCAAACAAAATCTAAACAAGATCTCGGCAACAGCCAGCCAAACAGAAAAAAGTGGATTATGTAGAGCAGCCGAACTGAGAGCGACAACAGAAGTATGAGACTGTATGACACTGTATGTGTGAGAGGAAAACTCTTTAGAGTTTAGAGAGAGAGAGAGAGAGATTCCACTTTCCCCCACCATTGATTAAAGTGCCCCTTACAGAGCCCCTTTCCTGCAACTCCTAACCTCATCTACCACCCTTTATCTACCTCTCAATTTGCCTCTAATCTCTCTCTCTCTTTGTCCACAAAAGCCATGAATGAAACGTCAGAGTCTAAGGCTAGTGTGTCGTGCACCATAGATTCTCTATTTCTCTTATCTCTCTCTAGAGCTACTATGGTCACTTCAATATCTACTAGGGTTTCTTTGTAGAGAATGAGACAAGACTAGAGCATGTTGTAGCCTTTTTTTTTTAATAGGAGATGACCCCACTAGATTTTCTATGACACAGAGAGAAAGAACCCAACAAATAGAAATAGAAAGAAAACATAAAAGCACCAACCCTCTAATAAGCCATCCCATGCTAAACACCAAAACACCCACTTTCCCATAACCACTCACTGGGTTACTCTCTTAAGAGAATGAAAAGAAAAGCCATTTTG
Source organism: Tetracentron sinense (assembly GCA_015143295.1). Lineage (NCBI taxonomy): Eukaryota > Viridiplantae > Streptophyta > Magnoliopsida > Trochodendrales > Trochodendraceae > Tetracentron > Tetracentron sinense. The sequence continues at coordinate 35,815,788 of CM026556.1, forward strand.
GTAGAGAATGATTTGAAAATATATCTCTGCTTTATTCTGCTCTGGTGTGGTGGGTGGGGTCCCTTTCAGAAGGATCAAGATCAAACCCCTCACTTGCCCCCTCTTAGTTACAAGAAGTGCCATTCATGTCTGCTACAATGTCTAAAATATAATTCATTTGATTTCCACTTTTGCTTTCTCTTCCATAGCATAAGGAATGAGACTTGGAGAGATGCTTGTTTATAGTATTGGGGTTTCTCTAGAGTACAAGACTCATTTGACTTCCTAAGAATGTTATGAAAATGATGGCCACCCAACCCATTTTATTATTTTTAATCTATGGTCAATGCAGATGGGTTTTTTTGGACCACCATGTGATCATTCTGAGAAAACTCCAGGCCCAAAGATAATCTATCTCACACTAATGAATGGTCAGACAATGGCCAATTCTAGCAGAGATCTCTTCGGTAGGACCCATCAAAGGGCATGGCCAAACTCTCCATGTGTATTACCTTCAAGTTTCAAATAAGGATGATATATGAAGGAAGTAGACTAACAACTACAAATTTCTCTTTCGACCAAAAAAACAAAATACAAAATACAAAATACAAATTTTGTCCCAATAGATGTTTGGCTTGAAGTAAATTTTGCTGAAACATGGCGTAAATAAGTAGCAGACATACTATTCAGTATTCACTTGCTTACCCAGCAGAAGGGGGGAAACCATAATTTGATTTATGGAGAAAACATAAATTTAGAAGGATGAAAGTACTTGTAGGGTGTGAAAATGGCTTGTAAGGCTAATAACTTGACAGGTGACAACAATGCTAACCATATGTTATACAATACTAAATCTAAATGGTGGCTTCCGGCCGCATTCCCTCAGCATTATGACATGAAAATTTAGGTAAAATTGTCCCTCCACATGCATGCTGGGAATTCTGAAATGCAATTCATTGCTAAATATATCTGCTTTGGTGTTCCTTGTCCAGGAAAAAATGGTAGTTCTATGTCTTGCCCAAGGATGAACTATCCTTGTAAGGTAAGCTCCTTTCCTAAAGCCCTGCTGATTACCTAGGCTGATGCCAGAATGCTGTTCCCTTCAGGAATCTAGAGGGTTGCTAGCTCTCTTTGAGAAATGTGAGAATATACGTGTGGTGTGAGTCCAACAGAAGTGCTGATTGGCTAGCAAGATTTTGTAATTCCATTTCTAGTATTCCTTCAGTCCTATTGAGATTCCTTTAGAGCTTCAGTCCATCATTTCTGAGGATAGGGCTGGAAAATTGTATCTCAGGCTGTAACAGCTCTTAATTTATCTATCTGGTAGGTTGAGGTTTACTCCAGCTTACCTTCCAAAGAAAAGAATGCTGTTCCCAGATACTTTCTGGAAAGGTTGAGGTTTACTCCAGGAGATTTGTACTATTTTCATCTACAAAATGGCAGATAGGAATTTGACACCAAAGTATATAATGCAATGTAATTGATTAAAGGGCACGTAGTTCTCAAACTGCTAGATGATCATGCAAGACGCCGTGTAAGAGACTTGGGATATAAATCTGAGCACATCACTGGAGTTTCTACATGAGTTGTATGGTTTTGTTTCAATTAACACTTCATACTTATTCTTTAAATTAGATAATAGAGGGGAAATAGAATAACCACAAAACTTTAATCAAGAGCTGTGAATTTGTGTTTCAAGAAATTAATCTTCTTGAGTGAAATAAATTCACACGAGATTTAGTTTACATGTTACATGTTATAGACAATAAATAGAAAACGAACCTGGATTCCGTATTGGGGAAATTTATGTTCGGAGAGATGCTGCAAGCTGACAAGAAATGGCTACTATCACCACCTTCGTATTAATGATGTGAGCAACTGCAACAACAAAGAATTTGTTCTCCATCAGGATACAGTACCCTGGTGTGTTTATAGAGGGATAATGCAACCACCAAGTCATATGACACTGAAGCGGCTGATTTTTGTCTAAATTTTGTAACTCTGTAAATGAGTTATTTTTTGTATCCGTTGGATACCCTACCCTCTTGAAGATGTGCATATGCTCAGATGTAAAGCTTTATTATATATTTGTTCCTCTGGCTGGGGTCTGCCAAACCCAGCTTTCTTGCCCAAAAAAAATGACACAGAAACATCCTTTGTTGCCTAGGTATAGATCTATATATTTTGTGATTGCAAACTTACTCTGGAATTCTTTTAGAAACATTGACAGATTTGTTTGGAGACTTCATTTTCCAGAAATGCAAATGTGAAAAGTATGGAAAGGAAATGGGTTTCTGGCAGTGGTTTCCGGCCACCTCTTTTGTATTAAAGTTGAAGCCTGAAGCTGAACTTCCTTCCTAAGAAATTCCTATGTTTCCCAGTAGGGCTGTCATAGGGGGTGGACTGGGGTCAGCCCTAGCCCTACCCTTACCTATAAGAGTAGGGCCCTAGCCCTACCCTAGCCCTTCAAGGGCAGGGGTTGATTGGGTCCTAACCCTACCCTCAAGGGCCAGGGCCCAGTTGGAAGAAAGAGCGAGAATTTTTTTTGTAAAAAGGCTTGAACGAGAGAGAAAGAGAGTGAGAGAAGAAGCGCAGGGTTAGGGTTTTGACGCAATTGTCGACATAAATAAATAAATAAATATATATATATATATATATAAAGAGGCTTGTTTGTGAAATTACACATATAACCCAATATTAATATTGTTAATGAGGGCTATATTCGTAATTTCATAAATATAATGCTTAATGAGGAAGGGCCGGGTCAGGTTTGGATGAGCTGTGGGGGGGGTGCCCTAGCCCGGCCCTACAGAGTGTCCGGCCCAAGGGTAGGGCTTGGGCGGGTTTGGATGGGCTGGGTACCCTTTGACCCGGGCTATTTTGATAGGCCTATTTCCAAGATACTTCATTTTTGAGGTCTAAAAGCCGTACCAGTACCCGATGATGGCTACATCCTAGCCCTATTAGGGTAACAAAATTCAGCTGCAACTCGACAGTTCAGTATTATGAGAGTTTCTTGCATGCACTGTGCACAACTCAAAACCTCAGGTTTGTGAGACCCAAACATAACCAGTACTTGGACATGCTAGATGGGGATAATTTGCATTGCTCCAATTTAATGGACAAAACAAGGAACTTCAACTCGTATGTCCAGAATAATGTTTCTCACATGCACAATCAAAAGCCGAAGGGTTTGTGAAAACCCAAACTTAACCACACATGCTAGATGTGGGTAATTTGCATGCTTCAATTTCATGGACACAATGCACAAGAAATTTCAACCATCTTAAGGTCAAGTAGGCTATTCAGATCAACCAAAAGTTAGGCTATTCCGGTAAACCAAAAATAAGAGGTTTCCAAGGCTCTTAGTTGTCTAAGGATAACATCAAAGATCATGGGGAATACTTGCATGGTGTTGAGCTGAAAAGTTGCTAGTCTGGGATTTTTTAATTTAAAGTTGCTGTCTAGGTAGTAAATCATTTCTTACCTCAAAAAGTTCAAACGGGCTTCCACGCCTGTATACATCGTTCTTCTTGCTTTTATCATTAGGGAGAACGGTGAACAGCAGTGATCTCCATCCAACAAGTAAGATTGCAGTGCTTCCCATAGTTACCAACATAAAGTTGGCTGATGGTATATGACCTGATGTTGCTGCTCTTATAACCAATCCCAACTGCCAACAAAGAAACAAATAAATCATGGAGCCCATATATGGACCAGTACTTAGGCCATTTTTGAAAGGGGAACATAAAATATGTTGACATACTGGGAAATATAGTGCTTATATTATAATGGTAATTTTAAAAAAAATTTCCTTTTACCTGTATTAGCTCATATATTACTCAACTAGACCTTGGAGAGATCATTATGCTCTCTCTTCCCTAACTCTATGCTCTCTATTTGAAATTGCTCATCTACCATGGTATTAGAGCATCTCTAAAACCACAACCCTAATCATGTCTGACAGGGTTAGGGATTTTTTCTCTTAACCCCAACCCTAATTTGTGAAATCCTACGATTGTCAGCAGCCGTACGGAAAATGACCCAATCATGAAGTTGACACCATTTGAAAGGGAATGATTATAGAGATTAATAGTGTTTTTGATTGAATTTTTGAAGTCGTCTTGAAGGACTTCTGTTGTCTCTTTTGAAGCAATTCCAAAAAATTCCATTAGAGTAGATCTGGTAAGACTGGTATATACTCTCTTAATAGGTGGTTAGATAGATATTTATCGCTTATATTACTTTTGATTCATTGATCAACATTTATTTGGAGTGGTCTCGATTGATTTGGAGATGATTCGAGTATTTCAGGTTTTATTTTACTCCCCCATAGTTACCTTCCCTATATTTTGTGGTTTTAGGGTAAGTTATGATAACCAATCCATGAGTTTATCGTATAACTGGTTTATGAAGGTCGTATTTTATGTCACTCGTGATTGTTGATGACTGTTGGTATCAGACTATCAGTTTCTTATGATTAGCTGGGGGTTTTCAACCCCTTTTGTTTATAAGAAATCAACGATTTTCCTTTGTTTGAAAAATCTGAAAACACTATAATCTTTAATTTTTCAAAAGGGACCTTGAATTTAGGATTGAAAAAATGAAATGGGTTATAGATGATCTACAAGATCTATGAACTAGCCCTAATTTTTTTTTAAAAATATTTAATTAAAAATATTTTGCAATATATATATATATATATAGGGAATGATTCTAATGAGCCATGCTCATTAAAGCTTTTAATGAACGGTCCCTCTAGAAAGATGAAATGCGGCAATCTCTTTTTAAATCCGACGGTTGGATGTTGAGGTGGGTCCATTGAGAGACATGTGACAAAACATTAGTCTGATCAAACGTGTTTAGACCGTTCAATTAGACTCTAGTTTATCAGCATTAACCCCCTAGGGTTCACTAGACCCTATCTAGGTTATAGAAATATCTAATCTTCTCATCTTCAATCAATTGGTTTATAAATGTCTGATCGAACTGATTTTTTGTCACGTCTCTTGATAGACCCGTCTTGACACCCAACGGTTGAATTTTAGAGCAACCTGCCACATGTGACGTTATTAGGGACCACCCATTAAAGGCTTTAATGAGCATGGCTCATTAGAATGCTACTCTCTCTCTCTCTCTCTCTCTATATATATATATATATTGCATATGTACATTACATTAAAATAAGTGTATATACTCTGAAATAGTATATACTCTGCCAGAAGGTATTTAAATTAAAAATTATTTTTTAAATTATTTATGTTGTTAAATTTTTTTTGTAAATTATTTAATTAACTACTTTGAAATGTTATATATTAAAGATACTTAGGGTTCGTTTGGTAGATCTTGTCTACTTCAGACAGATCTAGATAAAATAGATTTGTGACAAAAAGATTCATAAGAATTAGATATATAGACGATAAAATCGTTTGGTAGCGCACAATAACATATATGGCTTTTTTTGTAAAACTATGTTTGGCAATATCATCTTACTGCATCTTTTTGTAGGGGTAGTTGATGTCATTAGAAACAATTGGCAGCCAATTCAAAAGAGATCAAAATAGTAAGAGGAGATTGAATCCTCAAAATCAGATGAAAAAGATGGACACTTGACAAATAAGTTTATAATTGTATGACCAGATTTTTGTATTCTTTATTCTTGACAATGCACACATATTTTATTTAACTAGTTTAATTTTAGGGCACAAATCTCTTCCATCACTCATCTATTTGCATACTAAGTGTGCATCTACTATTGTCTCGCCGGAAGATGAACAAAGTTGCAGCAACATTTTGCTTCGAGTAGGGTTTCGCTTGGAATGAAATCCTCTACAGTTATAACTGGACTTGGGGGAGTCCGGTTATGCCCTTGAGGTCGCCACACCTCCCTTTTGACACCCCTTAATTGTTGTTAAGATTCATCCACCCTTATGGTTTATCCACCTATCCTTGGTTTTTAGAAAAAAAATATTTTCAAAAATTAATCCTATGAGTTTGTGAATTTTAATTAGGATTAAAAAAATATAATATATTTTTAAAAAATCAAGGATAGGTGGATGAACCCTAGGGGTGAGTGAATATTAACCACAGTTAAGAGGTGTCAAAAGGGACATGTGGTGACCTTAGGGGCGTAACCAGACTCCCCTGAGTCCGGTTATAACCCCAGAAGATTTCATTCCGTTTGGACTTGAGTAGGAATTGGGTTTGATTCCTGTGTAGCGTGTCTACCCGCTTTAGACACTCTTCATCTATTTGAAAAGTCATCAAAGTCCTTATTTTTTGAAAAAGAGGCAAAGCCTCCATTTGCTAATTCAAATAGACATCATAAAAGACGAAACCAAACGGTCTAATGTCTATCCAATATAGACAATAGACAAATAGACCTGTTTTGTAGAGATTCCAAACAGGCATTTATTTCTTTTTAAATAAGTTTGAGATGATGTCAAAGAAGAGTGTAGAGCGCGTTCTATTGATGGTAGCATGGTTTGAAATATTTTCGATATTTTTATTTATATCCCCGGTATCACAGGGGTACAAAATATCTCCGATATTTCCGATATATCACACTATAATTTTGAAATATCGTACGATATTTCCAATATATTTTCTATAAGTTAGGAATGTTTTGCCCTATAGTCTATAAAATGGAAAAATATCGACCAAAGGTGAGTAATTGTGAGAGATTTTAAAAAATTGATAAATTTGGGGGATTTTCTCTCTTCTTGAAAAATCCCACTTTGGTATTCACATTTACCTATATTTGTCATTCGGAGTCAAAGTGCACCCCATTTGCACAACATTTGGCAAAATTTCTCTAAAGGTAAAAGCTTCTTCAAATTAGAATGAAGTTTTGCATAATTAGTGTCATTAGTCCTAAAATAAAGCAAATGCATCAATTTGATGTATTTACACTAGATTTCTTAGTTCAAAATTCAAATTTATTACTTTAAGGCGGAAAATTGGGAGACACTCATAATTTTAAATTTTTTTAGCCTAACTTCATGTGGCTCTGATTATAGTTTTTGAGGTGGGTTGGATTATGGATGTATTATGTATGAAATTTTAATTGCATATTTTTATTGTTAAGATTGATTGAGGGATAAATGAAACATTTTGATGTAGACATCCAACATCAAAAAGAGTTTAACGTTTATCATAGGCGGAGGAAGAAGAAGAAGACAAGCGTGTCACTTTGGGTAGATATTTTGGGTATTAAAGACCTCATATGCACACATTGATCATTAGGAAGACCCCACATTAGGAAAGTGTGTATATGAGCTGATTTAACATGATTTTAAAAGCCCAATGAGCTGAACGTTTAGTTATGGAGGAAACCATTTATTAGTAATGAGTTATTTTAGTCTTTTTATTAGTTTGGGTATTCTAGTCTTTATACAAGTCGGGTTTACATCTATTTAAACTTATTTTCTGCTGTAAATTTTTAGTTGATGAATTTTCTGAATGAAAGAAAGTACTTTTAAGCATTCTCCAATTATTGGATTTGGTGTAATGTTATGGGAGTGATTCCCAAATGATTCTTAGTGTGATGCAATGAGAGTGATTCTCAAAGATCTAAGGTATGTTATTGATCTTCGTTTCTATTGATTTTCTGTTTTCTCATTGAAACCATAATTTACAAAACCCTTGATAATTTTCCCTTGCAAGAAACCTCACCCAAACAAAATCGTAGCCTCCCCTTGACTGCTGCCAGCCTTCCTTACCCCTCCCCATACTGTCATAGGCCCTCACAGTCCTTTTCCCTCACTGTTACAGCCCCCTCACACCTGTCCCAGCATTCCCCTGCCCTATTCCTTGTTGTTTCACTTTATATACAGCCCCATTTTTCTGTAACAGCCTTATAATATAGTCTCTATTGCTGTTCCAGCAAATCTGAACCTATTATATTGTTGTTACAGCCCTATTCTTCCATTAAAAAATTGCTGTCACAGCCTCCTATTCCATTCCCATTGCCAATACAACCTTCTTTCAAGTTCAAAACCCTAAAACCATCAAAGTCCCAAAACCTAATTCAATTCCAAACCCTCAAAATGTAAACTTCCATAACCCTATCCCTATATAACCCTTTGAAAACCCCAGAAACAAAAAATCTACATTGAATTAAAAGCTAATCCCTAAGCTTGTGGAAACATAATTACATACAACCCTCGCAGATATAACTGAGGGTCGTATTGCAGATTTGTGACGTGGCCTCGAATTGTTATAAAATTACTTTCTTGAATTTTCTTGATTAATTATTTGTGATAAGATTGTTATTTTATATTTTTCATTTTTATTGTTAATCAAATTTTGATCTCAACACACTATATTTTAGGCCATTGCATAGTCCTACATCAACTTTGGTATCAAAGCTTAAGGTTTGAGCTTAGGGAGTGAGTCTTGCATTTAGATTTAGGAGTCCATCATTATTGTTGCATTGCATTCATTGTTAGGAGTTAGGACACCCTAGAGTCGCCTTGTGTATACCCATGCGTCGTTGTCGTGATTACCAGCCTGACATGGAGTCCTCACAGTTGACCAAACTTCTAGAGACCCTCAACGAGCGACTAACAAACATGGAAGCCAAGATGGATCATGGAGGTACGAAATAATCCAATCATTACCACCATCACCCGTCTAGGAGCAGTAGAGACCTCCATCTATCATGATGATGATAGAGGTAGAGAAAGAGGTGCCGGCACGATGCGTCGTAGAGAGAGAGTTGGTCCACAGCCTCATGAGGTCTATTAGGATCCATATGATCTCGATGATCGGTTGATGAAAACAATAAAGGTTGAGGCCCCAAGCTTTGATGGTTGACTGGAACCAAATATCTTTCTTGACTGGTTATTGGATATGGACCACTATTTTAAGTGGTATGACACATCTGAGAGTCGATGAGTTAAGTTTGCAAAATTGAAATTGGTGAGTCAAGCCAAACTATATTGGACTAATATAGATCGCCAGATTGAGAGAGCGGGCAAGTATCCCATTAGTGGGATGAGAATATGAGATGAATGAGAGACTTAGGAAAAAACATATTCTCCTCTCCTATCAACAAAGGTTAATGAACCAATGACAATCTCTTCGCCAAGGGAACATGTCACTGATTACATTGCGAAATTCGATGAGTACATGATGAGGTGCAATGTAAGAGATGACCCTTTCTAAACATGGTTTAAAAAATCGTCGAAACCGTTATGTAACGTCCATTACGTAAAGGTTTCAGTGGCTTCTGATATCCGATACCGTACATTTACCCGTTTATACCGAAACAAAACCGTAACGCCCGAAACTGTTACGTAACGGACGTTATGCCCGATACGTAAAGGTTTCGATCGTAAGATTGGGTTCTGAAATTCCTTAAACTCATTCTAAAACCTCATCTTTGATTCCTCTTTTTTTCTCTACTTATTTTTAGTACATTTTTTTCCCTAAAATTCTTTTGTTTTTTTATTGATTAACAATTTGATTTGAGATTTAATTCATAGATTTGAATGAATCCAAGGCAAGTTCTTTATTTCGGGTATGTTTTGACCTTCGACCCATCTAATTTCCTAATTTCTAAATTTTGAGCTTCATATTAGCTTTTAAAGTATCTTATTACTCATTTATTCTATGTTTTTTTTTCTTCTATTTATTGAATTTTTTTGGATTTTTTTTAAGCAAAAAAGAAAAAAAATAAGTAAAGGCCGAAACCGTTATGTAAAGGTTTCAGCCGTATCCATTACGGTGTCCGAAACCGTTTTTTTAAACCTTGTTTCTAAATTTAAAACAGACCTTTGTCTAGAGCTCCAAAAGGAATTGATTCATCACATTGTAAGCACCCTTGAGCACGCTTACCAGATGGTGCAGGAATTCGAATTCGAGCTATATCCGAAGCCGCAAGTCAGTAGGCATTTAGCTCCCGTCAACCTAAGTCTTAGCCTACTTCTTTGGGGGTAAAACTCATTTATGTGAGTCGGGCAGTCAGCCACCTAAGAGTCAACCGAATACTCCATTCAATAAGAAAAAATGAGCATTTGGTGAAAATCCAAGGGGAGTAATCAAACCAAGTGCGAGATGTCAAGGTTTTTGGCATTATCAGTGCCGTAAGAAAGACTTTACCAAAAACCTGCTTCTCGAGAAAGAAAGTCATCAGCCTGACTTCAGGACTAGTGATGAGTATGGTAAGAACAATAATGAAGCCAAAACAAAAGCCATTCATATCATCAGTCCCACAGAGTTTGAAAAAAAGGCTAGAGAAGAGGCTATGATTTTTACACTTGTTAAATAAACCTCCTCTAAGCCTGATGATGAGTACTCACAAGAGGTAAAACCCGTGTTGAGAGAGTATCAGGATATATTTCCTGAAGATTTACCAGATAAGCTCTCACTCATGTGTGACATCCAGCACGCAATTACTATGTTGCCTATACCGAAACCCATAGTGTCTGATAGTGATGTAAAATTCATGAGTTTTCTGGAAGAAACTTTGTACATGATGAACATTAGATTTCAGTGTTCATTTGTCTACCACTCACAGGAAGATGGCCAAATTGAAGTTGTCAATTGGAGTTTGGGCAACTTGTTATAATGTTTAGTTGGTGATCACAATAGGACGTGGGATCTAGTGTTGCTTGTAACTGAGTTTGCATGTAATAATTGTCAAGAGGACCCTAGGCACGAGTCCAATGAGGGTAGTGCATGATTTTGTGATGATTCGGGTAATGCCTGAGTGATTATCGCAAGGGGTTGCAAAAAATCTATAAGCCCGTAATGTTGGTCCATTCAGAATATTGAAGCGTGTTGGTTCTAATACGTATATTCTAGATCTTCCACTAGACATGAGTATTACCACAATATTCAATGTGGGGGATCTTGTGCCTTTTCGAGGTCCAAAAGTCCCACCCTCTAACCTATTCTCCAACCATGACACTCAACCTGACGAGTCCCTACTACCATTACCACCTCCTCCACCACCCATACCTCATAGAAAGGAAGAGGTTGATCATATCTTAGATGAGTATGTGGTTTCCACCAAACATAGAGGGTATTAAAAGTATATTGTCAAATGGAAAGATTGACCACTGGAAGTATATTGCACATGTATTACTAGAAACGATCTATAATGGATTGATCGTAACATCTTGGATCATTGGTGTAGTTATGATTCATCGGGGATGAATCTTTTTCAGTCGGGGAGAGTTGATGCGGACATCCAGAATTAAAAAAAAATTTTAAGTTTATCATAGGCAGAGGAAGAAGAAGGCCCACGTGTCACTTTGGGTAGATGATTTTGGGTATTGAAAACTTCATATGCACACATTGATCGTTAATAAGATCCCACATTGGGAAGGTGTGCTTATGAGCTGATTTAACATGGTTTTAAATGCCCAATGCGCTGGACTTTTAGTTAGGGAGGAAACAATTAATTAATATCGAGTTATTTTATTCTTTTTATTAGTTTGAATATTCTAGTCTTCATATAAGTAGGGTTTACATTTATTTAAATTTATTTTATACTGTAAATTTTTAATTGATAAATTTTATGAATGAAAGAAAGTGTTTTTGAGCATTCTTAAGTGATTAAATTTGGTGTGATGTCATGGGAGTGATTCCTAAAAGAATCTTGGTGTGATGTCATGGGAGTGATTCCCAAAGATCTAAGGTATGTTATTGATCTTCTCTATAATTGATTTTATGTTTTCTCATTGAAACCCTAATTTACAAAACTCTAGCTCATTTTCCCTTGTACACCTAACCCAAACCATGACAGCCTTCCTTACCCCTCCCTATATTGCCGCCCCCACAACCATGGTTAAAAAACACAGCGAAACCGTTACGTAAAGCCTGTTACGTAACGATTTCGGTGACCCCCGATACCCGATACCATACATTTACTAATTTATTCCGAAATAAATGCGTAACGCTCGAAACCGTTATGTAACAGGCGTTACGCCTGTTACGTAACGGTATCAGACGTAGAACTCTTCCGCAATTTGGGTTTTAAAATAAATAAAAAAACTCAAAACAGTTACCCGTGAAGAATATGATGAATCTCTCTACCACCAACCTTACATTCAACCAAATAGAAATGATGAATCTCTCTACCACCAACCTTACATTCAACCAAATAGAAATGATGATGATGAAGATGATGTGTCAACTCGTAATTCTATGTGGCTTTAGCACTTAGCAGATGAGTATGTATCTGGATATCTGCTTATATGGAGTCTGAACTGGATTCTGTGTATGTTTCAACTTTCAACTTTCGACCCATTTAATTTCATTATTTCTACATTTTGAGCTTCATATTACTTTATAAGTATCTTGTTATTCATTTATTGCATTTTTTTTTATTTTTTTCTATTTATTGGGATTTTTTTAAAGCAAAAAAATAAATAATGGCCAAAACCGTTAATTAACAGCGTTATATAACGGTTTCGGCCATGTCCGTTACGATGTTCGAAACCGTTTTTTTTAGCCCTACCCACAACCCTTTTCCCTCACTGTTACAACCCCCTTACACCTGTTCCAGCATTCCACTGCCTATTCCTTGCAGATACACATTATATACAGCCCCCTTTTTTTGTAACAACCATATAATAGTCTCTATTGTTGTTCCAACAAATCTGGACCTATTATATTGTTGCTACAGCCCTATTCTTCCATTAAAATTGTTGTTACAGCCTCCTATTCCAATCCCATAGCCAATACAACCTTCCCGAAAGTACCCTAAAACCATCAAAGTCCCAAAACCTAATTTAATTGCAAACCCTAAAACAGATATGTCACGCCCCGAAACTCAAACTCTCAAGTCTCAGGGTGTGAGTTCTCATTCAACCACTTTGGCTCATATTATATAAATTTTGTCATTCTTCACAACAATAAAAATTTGAACTTCAAAACTCACCTGTATAATATGATTCATTAGAACAACTATCTACGAATGTACAATCCACTCTATATACATCAAAATTTTCATCACTATTTATTAAAGTTCGTAGTACAACATTAACCTCAAGCCCAAAATATACCTCTGATGATATCTTCTTTTTCACCAACTATATCTACAGACACCACAGTAACCTTCCATAACCATAACCTTATATAACCCTTTGAAAACCCCAGAAACGGTTTGGAAATCTACATTGAATTGAAAGTTAATTCCTAAGGTTGTGAAAACATAGAATTTCCCACAACTCTCATAGATATAACTGAGGGTCGCATTGTAGGTTTGTGACGTGACCTCGAATTGTTATAAAATTGCTTTCTTGAATTTTCTTGATTAATTATTTGTGATAAGATTGTTATTTTATAATTTTCATTATTATTGTTAATAAAATTTTGATCTCAGCAAACTAGATTTTAGGCCATTGCATAGTCCTACATCACATTTTATGTAAGTTATATCAATATTAGTCACTCCTCCATTATCGTACATTTTTGCCATTTTCTCATTGCATCTCTTATGTATATTATCTTTGTTTTTGATTTTTTGATTCTCAAATGTGTATTAGCATCTACTTTAACATTTCATGAAGTTTTATTTTTAAAAACCCATATTTTTCTCATGTTCTCCAAATTTTCCCTCAACATGCAATATATTCCACCTAAAACGATATATCTTTTATCTGATATGTGACATCCCGCATTATCGACATTCAGAAATCAGAACCTTGGATGGTAGTAAGCTAAGGACAAGATATAAATTTTGTAGGTTTTGAGTCTCTAGGTGGTGGGATTACTTAATTTAAACCACATTTGTCGGGTGGGTATACAAACATTAACATTTGCCCTAGGCCCCTAACTGCTCTCGAGACATTAACCAGGCAATGAGGGAACACCCAAATGAGAAAGAGGCAAAAAAAAAAAAAAAAACGACCAACTGATGAAAGAGAAGGCCTTAGGGGCAATCATATAGGTAGAGCTAGGCTGAGTGGAGGCAATGGTACTAGTGGGGCTGGACTGAGTGAGACTGAACATAGTGGGAATGAGAATAATGATGATGAATTGATGATGACTCTAAAGATTCATATTCAGGAAGATGAGAGAGATGCAGATATCGACGACTTTTTTTAACTTTTAAAATTCTTAACTCTCATATGTATAATTATAAATATAATAACAGGACTTAATATAATTTTTTTTATCATTCTTACCACTTATTTTATACAATGTATCCAAGTTTTTTCTTGTGTATCCAAGCATTTCAGTTTATCTTAATTTGTTTTGGCGTATTACAGTACGGTTGCCTGATCGATAAACCATTCAATACTGATATTTTGAACCATAGTTACCAAAGTGAAAAGCGAATACGGGAAGCAAAGCGAGAAGCGGGAAACAAGACTCAAAAAAACCTTAGGAAAGAGGAAATAGTCAAAGGAAGTTGTATCTGTGAATGATGGGGTATACTAGAGTCTATAGCCTAAGGTGTAGGCTCTAAGCAAGTGTTGGTTTGGAACCTAAAGCACCTAGTTTTCCACAAAATCTCATATAAGATAAAATTAAAGGCGGAGCTACCCATAATAACATAATGGGAACGAAAAACCTATATCACGTGATGGAAGCGAGCTTCCACCCTTTACATAGCTTCCCAGCAACTACGTTTTGAATTATGCTTTGGTTAAGGGTATTTTGTTTCATTTATTGATGATCACTCTAGATTTATTTGCATTTACTTGATAAAGTGCAAACATGGAGTAAATCAAATGTTTCACATTATCCATAAAATGATTTGCACCACGTACAATGCTTGCATCTAAGCTTTATGCAAAGCAAATGGGGAGAATATGTATCCAATGATCTCACTCAATATCTTCAAGCCAATGGTATTAATTCTTAATCTCTTTTCTGTCCCTACACCCCTCAGCAAACTAGGAATGCATAAAGGAAAATCATCATCTTCTTGACGTAATTCATTCTCTTCTTCGAGTTATGGCCCTTCCGTATCTTTTTTGGCCATAAGATTTATTGACGTTTAGTCATCTCATTAACAGGATGCCTACCAAGGTTCTTTATGGTAAGTCCAATGTGCACATCTCGTCCAAATACTCCATTATTTCCTATTCCATCGAAGATTTTTGGGTGTATTGTGCTTTGTTCATGACTCGCACCCTAATCGTAGATCGTTCCAGTCATTGTATTTTGTTGGGTTTTCCATTTCTCATTAGGATTATTGTTGAATGTATCTTGATATGAGCAAGTTCTTTATTTTTATGGATGTGAACTTTAAATTTTTTCCTTATTTTTCTTCCGCTGCCAAGGACCTCACTGCATCAGATGTACATCTAATTGTTTCACATACCTTGCATTCCAGATCAACTGATAATCGTTCCATTGTCTTCTCTTGCAAATGTTTCTGTTGCACTTTATACAATCACTTATTATCAAGAAAGAACAATGCAGTCGACTCACTCTCAATTTTCATGTCTAAAAGTTCAATTGACTATTATTACTTCTTTACTTACACCCTCTTAGTTGATCCTAATTCTCTTCACGATTCATCCGATTTACCCATTGTTATTCACAAGGGTGTATAGATATGTACTATTCATCTTATTAATTCCTCTCTACAGAGGTTTTGTTTCCTTCTGAAACAGTATTTCTTTTTGTAACACCCCCCTCCCCCCTCCCCCCTCCTCGTATTATCTCCTTACTAGAACAATTTGAATGAAAGAAGCTATGACGATGAAATCAACACTTAGCAGAAAGAATTATTCTCGTTGCAAAAGGGTTCACACAAGCTATGATATAGGCTATCATGAAACCTTCACTCCTTTGGCAAATTTGAATTCAATTCGGGTGGTTATCTCAGTTGTTGTGAATACAGACCAGCTCTTATTTTAGTTTCTTGTATTCTAATTTAAAAATTAATATTGCTAAGGGTATAAATGTCCAACATACAAATAGAATTAGTCGAGTTGAACTAAGCCAAACTACATCCAGCTCGAGCTCGACTTATTTATTAAACAAGTGCTTTCTATTAGCTTGGCTCGACAAGCTATTTCATTATGCTCAAGCTTGGTTCGTTTCGAGCCAAGTCGAGCTGGCTCAGCTCGTTGACAGCCCCAGTTACATGTTAAGAGTGCCTTTTTCCATAGCAATTGACAAGCGGATGGGTCTAACCTTCCTCCTGGTTTCTAGCTGTTGGGGGGACTGAAAAAGTTTGTAAGCTCATCAAGGCAATTTAAAATCTCAAGCAGTCTCCTTGAGAATGGTTTGATTGGTTGAGTCTCTCTATCCTCTACCTTGGTTTTCATCATCGTTTGACCGATCATACAGTTTGTTCATATCCACTTTGAGGGCACCATTATTATTCTTTTAAGTGTATGTTGATGACAAAGTGGTTATTGGAGATGAACTTGATTTCAGCTCGCAACTTAAGACTCATCTGAGACAAGAGTGGAAGCTCTCAGATTGTATTAGCCCATGGGCATACGAAAGTCCAAACCATGTAAATCTTGTGTTTTGGTTGTGTTCTCTCTCTCTCTCCCTCTCTCTCTTTGTATTTCTATTGACCCTACAACCACATTTTCGCATAAGAGACTGCTATCAAAGTAATGTTAAAGCCTATTGTGGATCACTGGTACAACAAACAAGTTTCAGATCAGTTGGTAACCAGGTAAGAACCAACAATACAACATCATCTCATCCTCATTATTATCATCCAAGCCTTATCCCAACTATTTGGGTTGGTTGCATGAATTATGTTTCACCATTCTACTCTATCGAGATCTTATATTCTCATCATTCTCGTTTCATAAATTTTTGAATTAGTTCAACAAATTGAAATTTTTGTTGTAATTAGAATTTTTTTAATTTACTTGTTTTCCTTGTATTTTTGTTTGATTCAAATTAAGTAGTTGCTGCAACCTTTTTGAACTTTTATTTTTGACCGTCACTTTAACATTTTCATCTTTATGTTGTGTACAGTAACATAACACTAACATTGCTCTCAACTTTAGTCCCATATTTTTTTTTATGAAGAGCATAACAAGAGGTGCATATATATATATATATATAGAGAGAGAGAGAGAGGTGTTACTATAGCTTGTTAACATGGGTTAGAGAGGAGAGTGGCCCTCATGCAGCCCATAGCCAGAGGCAAGCCCAAGGGGAGACCACACTTGCGCGCCGGCTGGCTAGCCCTGCCACGTCAAGCATAGTCTATGATACAGGTTTTTACCCTTTTGCTCACATGTGTGCAACATGCAAGAGCTTTAGAGCCCCTCTTTATTATGTGTGAATAGGCTTTAAGACTCCACATTACAAAGAGGTAATGGCTAGGGCTGCACTCAAGCGGAGCTGGCTCATCAGCATGTTCAAGCAAAACTTAAGCTGACATTTAAGGCTCAAACAAACAAATACAAGCTTTTATTTAAGCTTGAATTTTAAACCAGCCGAGCTTTTGCTAGACCTTATTTGATTCGGCTCGTCTTGTTTAAGGCTTGACTTGAGATATTACACACACACACACACATATATATATAATATTATTTTTGGTCATGTTGTTTATATTAATATATTTTAACTTTCTTAATCACTTAACTTATAATATATAATTTTAGAAGAGAATAATAACAAAGAAAGTTAAGAAGTTAAAAGCAAAAATCATTACCCTAAATCTCTACTCTCTAGACTGAAGAACTATCCTCAAATCTTACTTTGTGTATGAATGGATTACTTTTGTGTAGTCTTTTGTATTATAATTTATAATAAATGTTTTTATTAAAATCATGTAACATTGACCACAATAACCCTAAAATTTGAATCAAGTTTCAGCAAACCCGAGCTCAACTCAACTTGAATCAAGTTCGAGCTCAAGCTATTGAGCTTGGCCAAGCTCAGCTCAACATAATGACAAAGTCAGGGTTCGGGAATAATTCGGTAGGGGTCAAGTTTGGAAAAATTTGGGGAAAGTTCGGAAAAAATAAAATAATAATTATAAAAATATATGGAACAATTTGATTAAAAATATACAAAATTAGTAGTTTTTTTGCCAAATTTGGGAATAATTCAGAAAATTTGCAAATAATCCGAGAATTCAAAAATTCGTGAATAATTCGACAACCCAAAAATTCGCGATTGCGTTTTTTGTTAAAGGGGGGCTCAGCTCAGCCCAAACATAAGTCTAGTAATGGCTCACCTGTAAAGGGTCCTACCATGTCTATTTTATATATACAATTACTCACAGAAAATCAGTATAGTGCATATTTTGCTCCATTTTATCCTTCAAATTTTTTTTTGAATCAATAGAATACTAGACAATTGACGTTGCCTTGGTATTGCAAATGCTCACCAATCATGTTAAATCCTGGAGTTTGATCACCAAGAACTCATATGCACCTTCTACTGAGGAGAGGTGGGAAATAGATTTTTAAGGTCAGAGGTCCTCAACACGCCTCAAGCAAAAATCGGTAAGTCAATTCCAGTTTCCATTTATCTTTGCAAGTCATTTCGTTTACGGTTCATCATCTTGGTGGATTGGAACTCCGCTCTTATGAACAACTTATAGGTATAAGCATAATTTCAGTGGGTTAATCACACATATTTCCAAATGATTATACTACTCATATTCATGATCACTATCATAACCCAATAAAAGAATTTCAATGCACATCTAGATCCTATAGTTTTGCAAGACATATTCAACCTCAACGAAAATTAAATTTACCGGAATCCCCAAGGCCCATGATTTGGAAGCAGCAATAACAGCTTTTGGCAAACCGTTCATTCCTCTGCCATCTTCCCCATAACCACCAAGGAAATAAGCACTTAAAAACCATCCTGTCAAACCATTGAAATCTCTAAAAAATTACAAATCCTTTCAAACTCATTTTCTCAAAATCAAAAACGAAAAAGAACAACCATACCAGCAATAAACGGGTCAGCTGTATGAAGGGTCTCGACGTCAAGAACAGGGAACCCATGGCTGAATCTTCCGACTGCAGAGAATAAAAGCAAAGCCAAAACATCCCCACCAGCAAGGAGAGCTACACGACTACATTGAGACCATAAAACATATTTTTCTGAACACAAATCCTTCAAATTCAGAGTAAAAAAAAAGATGAGAACAAGAAAAATCAGAATTTCAACTTACCCCCACTTAATTAGCTGTGAAGAAGAATTGGGTTTATCGAACTGAATGACACCTTCCAGAGGAACGGAATCTTCTCCGACGAAAACAGTTTCCTCATTGTTGAAAGGAGGAGGGGAAGGAATTGTGGAGCTGGAGAAAGCTTGTTTTGTTGCAGAAGTAGAACCTGAATCACCACCTCCCTCTGCATTCGTGATAGTAAGATTTAGGGGTTTTAGAGGATTTCTGGAGACGAATTTAGGTTTACGCTTAGAGAAGAGAGGTGGGTTTGGATTTGAGAATGGAGAAGAAGAGAAGGAAGAACATCTCCTGGCGGATAAAGCTCCGTTTGGAGCTTGGGTTAGAAGAAACATGGTTTGTACTACTTAGCTGGCCTTGGCCACCCGTTCGTCTGATTCTCTCATATATACATGTCTCTAGAGGAATGATAGACTGTTCCACTGTCAATCTAATATCGTGGATAAGGGATGCCGCTGTAATTTCAATTTAGATCAGACGGTTACAATCGTTTTGTGGGGCCATTAACTTAGTGGGACTATCATCTCTCCAATGCATTTATTATTATCTTGGGTAGTATAGCGGCTCTGGCCCAATGCATACATGGGTATAGATTTTTTGCCCCCTCTTTTTGCCTAATTTTATTTTAATTTATTTTGACCAAGGAAGATCACAGGAGAGGTGTATTGCACGAGTGAGCCACACAATTTCTTATTCAATTCAAACCGTCTCGATCTTCAACCAATTATGTACTTAAATATGACGTACCCACGATTTCCATTATCTAAAGAAATGACCAGTCCTCATTGGTTTCATTGGTTTGCGCCGCACTTTTAAACATTCACATGTTATGATTAAGATTCACTCACCCTTAGGATTAACCAATCCAATTTTTGAAAAAAAACTAAAATCTTAATTTTAATTTAGTTAAACTTATCCAGAGTTAAAGGGATGTACACCCAGGGTCCGCTAATCACTGCTCTAAATATAGTTACCTTAAGTAAGAGCGCAATTGCTTGTTTCCAATACCCAACAGCTTCATCAGAAAAAGACTTCGAAATTTCAGAAACTCTTGTTGGGTGTGGCCTTTGTCTCCACGCAATTCCTTTGCTTAAAACTGCAGTTCAGAATTTCCTATTTAATTCTGCTCTCAAAACACTTCTGGTGTCTAATCTTAATCTACATTTAACTGAATGAGTTATCTCATACAACTCAACCGTCAATTCTTTTGGTGTCTCACCTATCAGATCTAACTGAAATAACGATATTTCTCATAAACCTTACTAGAAAAGTACTTCTTGGAAGAGGGCCTTGGGAGAGTTTTGGACAGGCACGGCCCCCAAAAGGCGGGAACCCGAGTGACAACTGAAAATGAGGGGACCTGCCTCTAATCCTCCTCACAGGCCCTATCACGAGGATCTTTTCGTGTCACAGAGGCTGAAGCTATTTGCTCCAACCAACCCAGCTGGAAGATCCATGAAATTCTTGATGGTATTCGAGTAATGAAATGCTGTTGTGCTCACATTTCCTTCCAATTCTCCAATCGGAAGACTAATTCAGAGGCTCACCTTGCCCAACAAGCTCTCTCTATTAGCATTACTGTTGCCACCTCTCTAGGGGTCTCAAACCCCTCAAGCCCTTTAATGACCTGTTCTGTATATCCAACTCATGCGTAGGGTATATATTGTCGTTAAAACCCAAAAAAAAAAAAAAAAATTTGATTTTGTGGGCCTCCGTCAATTGCAGCAGTCACATGTGCACAATGAAACAATCCAGTTTGCCAACCCAAAGAGTCACCTGTCATGGCTTACAATGACAACATTATGCATCCACTTGGCTGGAAAAAAAATAGTAGTTGGAGCTTCTTACAACATTTATTCTAGGACACCAAATTGCAAACTATCAAGAATTCAAACTCTAAGAAGCACCAATTCATTAAATTTGAGAGTTCTACTGGTTGGATGTGGCCTATAATATGAACAAAATATCCTGGAAAAATTTAGATTATGTTAAATTCCTGGGTAACAAGGAGGCCCTTTATAAAAGAGTCCAAATAACCGCTTTTTCCATTGTCAAAATCTAGTAGAACAAGGCTGCACAGGTATTGGCATTAGCCAGGATCAATGCAGCCTTTGGACCTACAGTGATTGATCATCTGTCCAAGCCCAACAAGAAGCATAGAGGACTCCGGGACTCATCTTGCAGATTTGTTAAAACAGTTGATCACCATCAAAGGACCATTGTTCTTAACCATGTAATACAGAAGCATCAACACTAGATCAGAAAATTACAACTGAACATTAGAGGATAAAAGTCAGCACATCACTATCATCCACAAACCCATAAACTCTTTTACCTTTTTTTCCAAAAGAGATCCTTTGGTGGGATCCATTAAATGGTAGGTCCATTCTACCTGCTGCATGTACAGCTAAAAGGACTATAAACCATTACAGAAGTTACAAGGTTGTTGTAAATGAACAAAGGTGCAGTATATGAGAGATGTATACGGATTTATCATGTATTATAAGGCAGTTACTCCACCTGGTCAATCAAGCCAACTACTATTACCACAAATTATACATGTTGTCCCAATAACAAACAAACACCAGCTGTTGTAAGCAGACTGCAATATCAGAAGCCAATCCATAGAAGACGTCGTTCAAGTAGGCACTGATAGATTCAATAGTTCACTGGGGTTTTTTTTTTCAGAGGTTACTAATCAAGTATGTGTATAGTAGGCGGCTCCTCAGAAAAAGTTATCTCCAACGCTACTCTCCTTACAAGAACTTTTTTTCCCGGTATGCCACTCCAACCATATCATGGTGATTGCAGTCTTTCAAATCAAAAAAAGGTACTAGATTAAAAAAAAAGTGGGGAGGGGGGGATTTTATAGGCTTTGCTTACTGAGTGTTCCATTCAAAAGGAAAAGTTCTTGAAGCTTACTGAATTCCTCTACTACCATGGATGCCTAGAGAAAGGAAAATTTCTGCCAGATAACCATCCTACCACACCTAAGTGATAACCTAGAATAGTTTCATCAGAGGAGTGCTACCACTGGATATGAACAATCAGGTGTTACACGGATATCTGCACACAAGCTCCTTTAAAGAAGTTGTCAAGCTCTCTAGAGTGTATTGCCACCCACAAGTTTAGTCGTGTACCAGCCTCAAACTCCTCGTAACTGATCTCTTACGTCCATAACACATCATTCCTTCAAGAGAGCCCCCCTACAATCTGCTATCATGGACAACCGCAGAAGTTACACGTTTACAACATAAAGTGCTAGGTCTGTAATCATGAAGACTTCGATTTCATTGTTGTATAAACATATAGACCAAAGTGACCACTGGCATATTGATGAGTGTGCAAAAATACACTCCAAACTAGTTATTACGTAACCCTTTATCATCCTTTTTAGTCTGGATTCATGAATTAAAGTCTATATTCCAAACTTATTCTACCATCTATAGATTATACATTCTAAGTGTTTTTATATTATTTTATGCAAAGAATTCACGTAAACAACTTTCATAGAAATCAACAGATAAAGCTCAAGTCCAAGAAGTCAAGTCTCATGTCAAAGAGTCAAAGCCCAAGTATAGAAAGATTCTCTCACACATGGGTGAAGAATCTTAGCAAGATATGGATGAATGTGATTTTGGCATAAAAAGGATAAAACTCTCTTCAACTAGAAAGAAAAAGTGTGTTATATTAATGTTTCAATTTTAGAAAAAGGAGAAAGCCTATTTTGGTCGCGGGAACTCTTTATTTTGGGCGGATTTTGAAATTATAAGTTTCCCTTTTGCTTATTTTCTTCTTTCTCTTAGTCTATATAAACCTATAGAGGGGGAGTTATTAGAGATCTTTTATCCCAGTCTCTTCTTTTCCCTTGTTATTGTTTTAGTTTTTCTTTTGTATGGATTGCTAAATTCCTAACCTTGGTTAGGACGGAATTCTCTTAATGAGGTGATGTTAGTTTGATTTAATCCAATTAGTGTTTTTAATGTTTATGATTTCTATATTGATAATATTTTTTGTTTGATCTCTCTTTCAGTTGAATATTTTGGATTTAAACATTTTCCCTAGTTCAGTTAGGCTTTTCTTGTAGTTGAGTAATAGTTCTTAATTTCTCAAACGAAGAAATTTCATCATAGCGGATATTATTCTTTGATGCGGTATTGCCTCCGGGTATATCGTCATCCTCGAGTTTTTCCGACAAAGTGCAGGCTTGGGTTAAAACTTGTTTTGAATAATTAATTGGAAATTGATTTTAGCTTTTTATTAAAATCTGAATTTCTAAATCTTCTGATTGAGGGTTTGGGATGTGAAATCCCCAATTGAGTTATACATTAAATTAATCGAATTGATATTACACCATTCAGAGGAGAAAACCCGATGCCTTGACGCTTTCTCTCACTCATATTCTTCCTAAATTAATTGAACTTTCTCTACCAAAAATTATACAAACTTTTTCTCTACTATTGTTCCTTATCTTCACTGCTCTTTGTGGATCGACAACCCTTTTACTGTACTGCAAAGTACCGCATATCTTTGAGCGACATCACATAACGTAATCTAAATTTAATTCTCACCACTACCCTAGACAAAGGTTATACTATGCAAGGCTTTGAATATAGATTTCGCATGTCATTTCGAGCCATGAAAAAAGGATATATCGATGATATTTCGATATCGCGGGAAAATAGAGAAGGCCTTGTGGTTAAAAAATGAGGAAGAAGATCTTTGCAGTGGAGACTAAGACCTTCGAATTCGGCTACAAGGAAAATAGATAAGGCCTTGTGGTTCAGATTGTAGAGAGAGGAAGGGGCAATTCGATGGAGCTAAAGCTGGGGGAGAGGAGCTTTTGGTGGTTGCTTCGGTTCGTAGGAGATTGCGTAAGATTGACTGGGGATTCATACAGGGTGGAAAGGTGCAGATGTTCTTCAAAAATCATTATACTGGACAGGAAGAACTCAAAGGGGGCATTCATCTCTTTGCAGGTAATCCCATCGGACGGAGGAAGGACAAAATGGATTATTTTCCCCAAGGTCAGCAGGGGGTTCGGATGGGAAGGGGTGCTAGCCTCTTTAAATGGAATCATTCCAATTCACTATCAGGTAGGGCGTGTTGCAGAGAATGCAGTGAAGAATACCTCTGGTTTCCAGGGCGGTAACTCAGCTGGGCAATTCCTGCCCCTCCCTTCCGAAGACAATGGGGTTTGTGAAGGTTGGTGGGACAGGGCATTAATTTGTACCTTCTCCAATGAGAATGCCAGTTGGGCCAAGTTGGAGGAGTTCATTCACTCCCTTCTTCCTAACGATGATCAGCCTCCGTTGACCCCGTATGCGCTTGGCAAAGGACTGATCGTAGTGAAGCATTCGTCCTCGTTGAAGGAATTGGTTGTTAGGGGTACTTGGCATCTGCTGAGAGGAGGAGTAATGCTCATGCATAGATGGTGGCCAGCGCGGGAATATCTCGAGACCAGCATCCAGTGGGGACTAAGGAGGCTTTAGGGGGAGCGGAAGAGCAGTGTCATATAGCACAGTTAGTAGAGGGGACAGTGGAGTATACAGAGGGTATAGTCCAGCCTTCTCTGGGGAAAGAAGCGAGAGCCAGAAGGACCTACAGGTAGTCCTTCCACAGATGGGTGAGCAGGAGATTTCTGCTTGGGTGGTAAAACAAATGGAGGATGTGGGGAAGCACTTGGGCCTATCTTCGGAAGGCCCTGCCTCAGAAACTGCCAATCTTTTCCTGAGTTTAGAAGGAGGACTCAAGGAGGATAGGGGAAGATCCAGAGTAAAACAAAGTGGAGGTCGAAGGAGTGCATCAGCGAAGGAATTAAGGCGTTTAGAATGTAACGTCAATTATGACAGAGTTAGAAGGGGAGGTGAGCTTGCAAGTCCGAAGTCAGAGCGGGATTTACAAATGTTTAGATGATTAGTTTTTCCATTTTATCTTGGAACATCAAGGGTTTGGGCCAGTTGGAGAAGAGGGCATCAATAAAACAGTTCGTTAGCTCGAAACACCCATGGATTTTATGCATCCAGGAGACCAAACTAGCGACCACTCGTGAGTATCATATTCGGGATTTGTGGGGTGATTAGCTTCCGGGGTGGGCAGAGCTTCCGTTCTCGTTGGGTGCGTCTAGGGGCATTTTGCTCATGTGGGATAAATCGAGGGTGGAAGTGTTGGAGTCAGAGGTGGGGGCGTTTTCGACTTCCATCTTGTGCAGATTGGTAGGGGAGGATTTTATATGGGTATTTTCGAGGGTGTACGGGCCGGTTGGGAGGTCAGAAGACTTGGACTTTTGGGCCGAATTAGAGGATGTAAGCGCGAGATGGGGCAAACCATGGTGTTTAGGAGGGGACTTCAATAGTATCAGGTTCCCCTTAGAAAGAATCGTGGGCAGCGCCTTTACTCCTAAGATGCAGAGATTTTGGGACTTTGTTAGCCGTCAAGGGTTGATAGATTACCCTTTGAGAAGAGCTCAATTCACATGGTCTCTAGTGGGGAATAATCGATCAGCGAGTAGAATCGACCTTTTTGATCCGGAATGGGAGGCCCATTTTCCCAATGTTGTTCAGTCTTCTCTCCCCATACCCATTTCGGATCACGTGCCTATTTTATTAGAGTCGGGAAGGTTTGTGGGGAGGGCTAGCCCCTTCCGATTTGAGAACATGTGATTGGAGGACGATCGGTTCAAAGTCTTAGTAGCCGAGGTATGGAGCCAAACAAGGGGATGGGGGTCAGCTAGTACTCGATTTGGGATAAAGCTCAAATCTTTGAAAGCTCGATTACAGATTTGGAATAAGGAGGTGTTCGGTAACATTCAGGTTAGGCTGGCAGGAATTCTTCGGGAGATAGAAGCTTTGGATAGCCTGGATGGGGTGCAAGATCTCTCTATTTCAGAAGCTAGTGCGAGAGATGCAAAGAAAATGGAATATATCTCAACTCTTAAACTCGAAGAAATCAATTGGAAGCAAAAAGCTAGAACTCGATGGCTCAAAGAGGGAGATGGGAACACTAAATTTTTTCATAGGATGACTAATTTTAATCGAAAGAGGAATTTTATATCCAAGTTGAGGGTGGACAGAGAGTGGGTTGAGCAGGAGGAAGAGATAGAAGCAAAAGTAATTTCTTATTTCAAGAACTTGTATAGTGAGAGGGAGAGGAGGCGCCCTAAGCTAGAAGAGCTCTCTTTTGCGAGACTTACTCCGGATCAGAGGACGGGCCTTGAGATACCCTTTGAGGAAGCAGAGATGCTGGAGGTGGTTCGAGGATTGGCTAGTGACAAAGCTCCTGGACCAGATGGGTTCACTATAAAGTTCTACAGGAGTTGTTGGGAGATAGTGGGGCCAGAGTTCATGGAAGTAATGAAGGAGCTATATGATTCCGGGAGGTTTGATTGAGTTATGAACAACACTTTTCTAGCTTTGATCCCAAAAAAGGAAGGGGCGGCGGAGCAAAAGGATTTTAGGCCCATAAGCCTTGTCAGCAGTATGTACAAAATCTTAACTAAAGTGTTGGCAACTCGAATAAAGAAAGTTATGATCTATCTCATTTCTCCCCAACAAAGTACGTTTGTTGGCGGGCGCCAAATTTTAAACGGGATCCTTATAGCAAACGAGAGTATTGATTCAAAGGTGCGAGCAAAAGACTCGGGTATTCTTTGCAAGGTAGATATGGAGAAGGCCTATGACCACGTCAACTAGGAGTTTGTTCATTAAAACCTAGGCAGGATGGGTTTTGGGTGGAAATGGAGGCACTGGATGTGGTCCTGCATTTCGACAGTTTCTTTCTCCATCCTGATCAATTGCAGTTCAGTGGGTTATTTTCCTAGTTCTCGGGGGTTGAGGCAAGGGGATCCTCTCTCCCCTTTTCTCTTTGTTATTGTGACGGAAGCTCTAAGTAGAATGTTGTCAAAGGGCGAAGGATCCCTTTTTGAAGGCTTTCGGATCGGTCGGAATGGTTTGAGGATTTCGCATCTCTAGTTTGCGAACA
The DNA here is from genome assembly GCA_015143295.1 of Tetracentron sinense. Classification (NCBI taxonomy): domain Eukaryota; kingdom Viridiplantae; phylum Streptophyta; class Magnoliopsida; order Trochodendrales; family Trochodendraceae; genus Tetracentron; species Tetracentron sinense. Next base: position 35,842,843 of record CM026556.1, read on the forward strand.
CTCTTATATTTTGTGGGGCTTCGCGGAGGGATCTTCTAAATATAAGATGGATTCTTAGATGTTTTGAGGCGGTATCAGGGCTACAGGTAAATCTAGCTAAGTATAAGATACTGAAGGTGGGGGAGGTCCCCATCCTAGACCACCTAGCCATGTGCCTAAGATGCGTGGTAGGGACTCTCCCTTCAGTTTATCTAGGAATGTCTCTCGGAGCGCCGTATAAGAAGAAATCAGTGTGGAATCCGGTGTTAGACCCTATTGTAAGAAGACTATCCGGGTGGAAGGCATCGTATCTTTCGAAAGGGGGGAAATTGACCTTGATCCAGAGTATGTTGCAAAATCTCCCAACTTACTTTATGTCGTCTCTCACTATCCCTCGTTCAATAGCTCACACCATAGAGAGGGTTTAGAGGGAATTCCTTTGGAATGATAGAGCTGACGGGGCCAAGTACCACTTAGTAGAATTGGCCCAATTGTGCCAACCAAAGGAGGCAGGCGGGCTGAATTTAAAGTTGCTCCTTCAAATGAACAAAGCTCTGCTAGGGAAGTGGGTGTGGAGATTTGAAGAAGACAGAGACAGTCTATGGAGAGCAGTGATAGAGGCCAAGTATGGAGTGAATTCTTGTTGAATTCCCCGGGAGGTTAGGGGAACCCACGACATGGGGTTGTGGAAGGGAATAATAGCGAATGCAAGTTTGGTAACGCCTTATTTCAGATTTAGGGCGGGGCGAGGATCGGAGATCAGGTTTTGGAAAGATATTTGGTCAGGTTCCACTCGTCTCATAGATGATTTTGGGAATCTGTTTATTATATCTGCTATAAAGACATCCAGGTGGAGGAATTTTACGAGAGTAACATGGGCGGAGTTGTTTGGAGTCCAAGGCTGCGGCGAGATCTAAATGATTGAGAAATCAGCAATTACTCTAAGCTACTGGAGCATATCACTGCGGTTCACTTGTGCCCAGAGCTAAGGGATTGCAGATTGTGGTCTAGGGGTAACCAAGGGAGGTTCTCGGTTAGAAATTTATTTCAGTCTCTGTTATCTTCCCCGAGGATTTCGTTTGCTCATAGAGTCGTGTGGAACCCCGGCATACCCTCAAAAGTATCTTTTTTTCTTTGGCTGGCATCGTTGGACAAACTCTTAACTGGGGACCATTTGCAGCATAAAGGTTGGAGTTTGGTGAATACATGCTTCATGTGTCTCCCCAGACGGAAAAGACAGTGGACCATCTGCTTTTCCATTGCCCCGTAGCATCGGAGGTATGGAACTTCTACTTATCCCGCGGGCTTCCCCTTCATCATTTCATAACCTCCTCGATTATTGGTTACGGGACAGAGGAACGGGGACACGGGAGGAGGTGTGGGGAGTGCTTCCGGGGGCAATTTCATGGACTCTGGTTAGAAAGGAATAATGGATTTTTTGACGACAAACCGGCAACAACGGCCCGGATTTGTGCTCGAGTCCATTGGACTGTTATAGAGTGGGTAGGCTTACACAGTTCAAGGGAGGAAATCCAAGATATTTTGTATTAGATCCATGAGGATCACAAGGGGGAGGCTCAAGGTAGAGTAGGTAGGCCGGGGCCGGGTTTACTTGCTTGAAATCCCAAAGGGTTTCCAGTTTAGCCATGTATCTTTCTTTCTGCTAATAAGATGTGTTATTGATCAAAAAAATATATATATTGCAAGTGGAGAAAAAAATAGTGAAAAACATAGAATTTTTCAATGAAACTTTAGAAAACGTTAAAATAGATGTTAATACACATCTGAGAATCAAAAATTTTTAAAAACAACAATATACATAAAAAATGCAATGAGAAGTGGGCTAAAAACGTGCAACAATAATGTATGATTCATTAATAATGATGTAACTTACAAAAAAAGTTGAATTCATTTCTCAATCAAGTATATCAATTAACTCAAATACAATCAATTTCATACATATTAGTTAATACATCAATAATGATATCTCCAACTCCAAGTTAAATGACATATTTTTAGCTTGTTTGAGCTATAATTTCTTGTTGATATTTTTATATATTGTCAATTGATGACCTCAATATTCTTACAGGACTGAATCAATTTGTGTGAAAAAGATGAATATTATTATTTTTATTATTAAAAATAATGATAAATATTTATAATATTAAATATTATTATTATAATTTATAATTTCCTGACTTTAATTAGATGAGACTATCAAATAATATCACCTTATATTTACTCATGCTCCGATTAAGGATTGTTTAACTAATGTAGAAATTCTAAATATCTTTTAAAGTTCTTTTATCTCAAGAAATTAGGCCAAAACGTAATGGTAAAGAGTAGTGTTCTTCTTTGGTTTAAAATTTTATTAATTAAAATTTTCATGTTTTTAAATAAGTAGGACCCATTAAAAGGTGGAGAACAATTAATGTTGAGCCTACTAAAGTAATATTTACTAAATTTAAAAAATTAAAATTATAAATTGTTATTTTACTAAACATGTGTAATAGTCCTTCTAAGTCTACTATAGAGAGTCCTTACCATATAGTTAAAAGCATGAAAATTTTAATATAAAATTTTTATTTAATAAAGTAAAGTAAAGGATCCAAGTACAGTATTGCAATTTTTAATTTAAGAAATATTATTAGGTTAATACTACCAACACTCATATTTTATACAATTTTTTTTAATATCATTAGTGTGTAATGTAGACCCTATTGTAATTAATAACCTTGGTGGAAAGAAATTATAAAAGAATATTATATATAAGAATCATTGTATTAGTCCATCAAAAATTTTATGTTCGTAATTTCTTTTGATTGTATTGTATTTTCCATATAAGTTTCATGTATATACAAATGTATAAGGCTAGCATATGGTAATTTCAGTTTGGTAAAGTTAATCCCTTTTTCAAAGATAAGAAAAAACATCTTTTAGTTTGGAAAGAGACAATTTCTTTTGAAGTCCTCGTACAATGGTTTTTAAAAATTTTTCTTACTAAAATATCTAAAACTTTATACCATGTATATGATAATTTATTATACATAGCCAAAAAAATTTTATCTATTTTTCTTCCTGATACCTAAACCATCATAAAGTGTTTATAAAATTTATACAACTATGTATTAATATAGTATAAAAACCTCTCTTATAATTAATAATATATTAGAATTTTCTTAAAAAATTATTAAATAGCAAGTATAAGAGATTATTAATTATATACTATAAAACCAAGTTGGTTTCATACAAATTTATTAATTATTAGAGATTATTAAGTTATAAAATATTAATTATAAGAGGGCTTACTGCAAATTGTAATGTAAGGGAGGGGTCTCTCTCTATAAAAAAAAAAAAAAAAAGAGGTAAGAATGAAAGTTATTTATAAATAGGTACCTTATAGTTATTATTGAATAACTAGGGTTCTATTTCATAATTACTCGGTATAACTTAAACCTAAATCCCTAAACATAATACATTCTTACTCAACAAGAGTAAAAGAAAGAAATTGAGAGAAGAGGGGAGAGACTCATCGAAGGCGACAGGGAGAACGAAGAATGCGACGACAACGAGGTCCTCTGCTACGGGTATGTACCTTCCTCCCTAAATCCTTCTCAAATTCCTTTTTTTTCTTTCCTTCTTCTTTCCCATGGATTCTTGAGGTTTAACCATTGTTTAAATAACAATGGAGTTCATGAGTATGTTGTAGCTTGGTGTCCGTGAAAGTCTGAAACCCAGATTCCTTCTGTCTCTCAAGGTCATGAGATCACTATTTTTTTATATTTTTTTTAAGCAATACCGCCCATATATCGTGCGATACCAAACAGAAAATGGTTAAAAAAAAATAAACAATGACTTATGAATTTCCATAGAAATTTACGAAATATCACACGATATTCCATAAATTTCGATCAAAATATTGTATAGAACCTTCATTTCTGGTCTAAATGTTTCGGGACCCTTCAAATTCGATATATATCGTCGAAATATGCAACATATCGTTGAAATTTTGAACAATGTCCAAGAGTAGTTTGGCATTGATATTCATTCTAACAATGCTGTGAATGGGACTCTAGTTGCTTTTAGGTGGAGTTTTATACTGTTTAAGGGTTAGCTTTGGGTTGATTTTATATACATTCTTAACTCAATAATAGAACAGCAATCCAGAATTGTCCCTTGTTACCATTTTCCCTGAACTGTCCCTCGTGGTAATTTTCTATTCTTAAACTTGTTTTCAATCAATACCTAGGGAAGGATCCCGACTCTATTTCCTAGCCATGGTTCAAAATTTTGACGATATTTCGCATATTTCAACAATATAAATCAATTTCAATTTCAAAGGGTCCTGAAACATCTAGACCAGCAATTAAATTTTTTTACAATTTTCCAAGCATTATTTTCTAAAATTCGACCGAAATTCATGAGTCACGGTTTAGGTTTTCTTTTTTACAATTTTTCGTTCGGTATCGCATGATTTATGGACGATATTGTTAAAAAAAAACAGTGATCTCGTAACCATGAGAGACGAAAGGAATCTGGGTTTCAGACTTTCAGTTTTGCAGATTATCACTGACACCAAGATACAAGCTACAACATACCCATGAACTCCATTATTATTTAAACAATGGTTAAACCTCAAGAATCCATGCGAAAGAATAAGAAAAAAAAAAAAAAGGAATTTGAGAAGGATTTAGGAAGGAGGGTACATACCCGTAAAAGAAGACCTTATCGCCATCGCATTCTTCATTCTCCCTATCGCCTTCAGTGAGTCTCTCCCCTCTTCTCTTGATTTCTTTCCTTTACTCTTATTGAGTACGAATGTCTAATGTTTAGGGATTTAGGTTTTCGTTATAATAGGTAATTACAAAATAAAACCCTAGTTATTCAATAATAACTATAAGGTACCTATTTATAAATAACTTTCATTCTTACCTCTTTTTCTTTTTTTTATCGAGAGAGAGAGAGATACCCCTCCCTTACATTACAATTTACACACTAATGATATTATAAAAATTGTATAAAATACAAGTGTTGGTAGTATTAACCTAATAATATTAAATAAATTAAAAATTGCAAAACCATACTTGGACATAAATATCCTTCACTTTACTTAATTAAATAAAAATTTAAAATTAAAATTTTCATGCTTTTAACAATATGATAAATGGTAAGGACTCTCTATAGTAGACTTAGAATGACTCTATTACATATGTTTACTAAAATAACAATTTATAATTTTTACATGGGTAGATAATAATATTAAATTTAGTATATATTACTTTAGTAGGCTCAACATTAATTGTTCTCTACCTTTTAATAGGTTATACTCCTACTTATTTAAACGCGTGAAAACTTTAATTCATAAAATTATAAACCAAAGAAGAACACTACTCTTCACCATTACGTTTTGACCTAATTTTTTGAGATAAAAGGACTCTCTAAAAGATATTTTGAATTTCTACATTAGTTAAACAGTCCTTAATCGGAGAATTGAGTAAAAATATTGAGATATTATTCCATAGTCTCACCTAATTAAAGTCACAAAATTAAAAAGTATAATAATAAAATAATAATATTTATTATTTTATTATTATTTTAATATTAAAAATAATAATATTTGTTTTTTATATACAAATTGATTCAGTCCTGTAAGAACATTGAGGTCATCAATTGACATAGCTCAAACAAACAAACAAACTATGTCATTTCATTTGGAGTTGGAGATACCATTATTGAAGTATTAACTAATATGTATGAAATTGATTGTATTTGAGTTAATTGTTATGCTTGATTGAGAAATGAATGCAAATTTTTATGTAAGTTACAACAATATTAATGAATCATACATTGTTGTCAACATCAGCGCACGTCTTTGGCCCCCTTCTCAATGCATGATTTGCATCTCTTATATACATTGTTTTCTTAAAAAAAATTATTCTCAAATGAGTGTTAACATCTATTTTAATATTTCCTGAAGTTTCATTGAAATATTCAATGTTTTTCACCATTTTTTTTCCATTTTTTCTTTCATGTATATTGTTCCCGCGATATCGATATATCTTGCGTAATATCTTCGATATATCTTTTTTCCACGGCTCGAAATGACATGCGAAATCGATATTCCGAACCTTGCTCTTGGATGACAAGACAACAAATGACATGCAAACAACATAAACATAAACCAATCTCCAAGATGGCATTGGAAAAAAAGGGGAAAATAGAAAGGAAATTTGCATACCCAAGATCCCAACCCAGATGCCATGTCAGGCTGTCAGTTCAATTTCCAAGGCCAGGCTAGGGAAGATGAGTCATAAAGGTGACTCCAGATTATCATAAAGTTGGGACTTGGGAGACTCATGAGTTGAACTCCTGCTTAACCCCAAGCCATTTGGCTAAAAGAGATTAAGCAAGTCACTAGCACTTTAAAGACGAAGAGGAAACAGAAAATATGAATAAGGATTTCATTTTATAAATTTTATTAACTCATATGCAATGTTGTTAATGGGTCCTTCAACCTGAAAAAGGCTCAGAACTATTCCTCTACCCATCCCAAACAAATCTCATAATGTGTGGCTACTCTCACTGATACGACTAGGGCCTTTTTTTTTTGTGTGGGGTGGGGTGGGGTGGGGTCGTTAGGTGACAAAAGGAAAAAGAAAAATAAAGGGTATTATACATTCATTTTTAGCATAGAAATGTTGCGAGACTACCTATTAATCCCTTTTTTTTTTATCGGTACCTATTATATCTTTTCAATATGTTCATTGATGATAGTTCCTATGGCGACTTAGTTAACTTTTTTTGTTGTTTCATATGATTTGTATTTTTATATTTAGTTTTTGATTTTATTCTCCTTATTTTTTGTGCGCATGGGGAGGGGATGATTTATCATTTTCCTTCACAGTATTCTTAATGCAATCATAATTGCCTCTCCTTTTAAAAAGGAAATAGTTATGAGCATGGTTACTGTTTAATCAGTAATCAGTCTATGACTTTGATCGGTTAATTGGATTTGCTTACTTTTTTCTTTTTCAGTAAATCAGATATGGCATTAAAGATTATAAAAAATACAAGAAAATGTTCACCAATAGGTGAACTAAAGTAAATAAAAGCAACACGAAAATAAAAACAGCCAAAAAACAAACACCAGCTCTACATAGGACAAAAAAGGGAAGCACCCTAATTTCCTTAAAATCCTCCCTAATTGAGATCCATCCAAGAAACTAGCTCTACTTGAAGATGAGCGAAAAAATTCTCAAAAAGGCTCAGCTGAATTGTCAAAGAACTACCAATTTCTGTCTTGCATACACCCCAAGTAATAGCACCCAAGAGAAGCCTCCACACCACACTCAAAGCAACATCCACATCACACAAGACCCAACTGAAAATTAAGTCCTGAAAGCAAGGGGGAACCAAAGAATTCGTCGATAGTATAGAAAATAACCACAAATCTTGCAAACCAGAGGACAATGGACTAATAAGTAATCGACAGATTTCTCTTCAGTCAAACACATAAAGCATGACGACTTTGTCTACTCTTTAAATGATCCAACATGGGGATTTTGTCATGGAAGGCCGTTTCGAAGAAAATGGAAATCTTGGATGTTATATCGGGATTCCACACAAACCTGTGAGACAGAGAGCAAGAAGTCAAGTCACCCACAGTTAGAACGGTCCCACACGAAACTAGCCAAATCTGACATTAGACCAGATTCTTATGTCAGTGGTATGATGGTTGGGCTTCATCAGTTATAGACAAAACTCAATAACCTAAGTAACTCCCCCAACTCCCAATAATAGTTACCAAACACCCATATGTACTTGTATAATACTTTTAAGGGGGATGCAGTTTAAAACAGTGTAGTTTTGTCGTATTACATATTATACGTGTATGGTCGTATAATACCAATTTAATACACAAATTACGTATTAAACGCGTACAATATGCGTATTTTTGGCATACTTTTACCATGTTAAACGCTCATTCTGTATTAAATGATTGTTATTAGTTAATATCATGATTTTATTTATTTATTTAAAATTATTAATTATTTTTTAATTTCCCGTACTTTTGCCGTATAACACACGTACTTCCCAAACGGATCATTGCCTTATTATACCCGTACTTGGTAACTATGCTCCCAATCATTTAAACATCTCCTTAATTTCAAAGCAGGAAGCTACCTTACACTACTTATCAAAATCCAGCGAACATCCCATGAGACCTCTTATCTTCCACTCTGAATCTAGACCATAAATGGACACTATAATCTTTTTTCTGATCGGTGAATGGACACTATAATTTTCCTCCACAAACAATCTCTCTCCTCTCCAAAACGGCAAAACCATCTATCTAGGAGAGCAACATTCACATCTCAAGCAAAGACTTCATGCTCAAGCCCCCCTTATTGATGGGACAAAAAACCTTTTTTTCCACTTAACCAAATGGTACTTCCTAGCATCTTCACAATCATTCAATAGAAAGTTTCTAAAAAGAGTCTAAAGGGATTTAGCCACAAATACTGGAATGGTCATGATCAATAAATAATAAGTAGGAATGCTCGCCAAGGTGCTTGTAATGAGAGTCAGCCTACTTACCTTCTGAAAGATACTAAGTCTTCCAAACAGCCAACCTACTGTTGACTCTTTCAAGCACCAGATCCTAAACCGATTTAGCTTTGAATCTAGCTCCCAATGACTTAACAAGGTACTAAGCTAGAAAACAACCAATCTTACACTTCAGCACTCCATCTAACTCCGACTAATTGGACACCTCCTCAACCCCAAACACCTCGCTTTTCAAAAGTATAACTTTTAAACAGGACACAACCTCAAAACATTTGAGGAGGCATCTAAGGTAACCCAATTTTCAAAGACAACGCATCACAAAGGACCAAGTCCAACATATCATCTACAAACTAGATGTGGGATACCTTTAGACGCTCACGACCCACCTCAATGCCTTCAATGGCACACTCTTCCGCCTTATAAAAATTTCTACTCAAAAGACTCTGAGACCACAAACGGAAATGCAAAAAGGGATTTCCTTGCCTTTATACGAGCTTCTAAATAACCAGTTGGATTACCAATTTACCATTAACCAACACCAAGAAGAATATCGATTTGTAATAAATTTAATCCACCCTCTCCATTTCGGCCCAAAACCCGTTTTCCTCATCTTGTAACCTACAAACTCCCAATTAAGGCAATCGTAGGCCTTTTCCAAATCTAACTTGAAAAACAAACCCCACCCTACATTTGTTAGCCATCTATGTTTCATCTACCTATAACAAATGTGCCCTGAGGAGGTGAAAATTGGAGTCCATTATAGCAAACCTACACGCCAAAACATTAACCAAAATTCTATACATGTTGCTCACCAAACTAATAGACCAAACTTCCTTAAGATCTTGATACCCCCACACACACCCCCACCCCCCCAAAACTCTTTGGAATCCATAAAATAAATGTGATATTCAAAACCTGATTAAAAGATTCCTTACAATAGAACTCCTCAGCAACTCTCATAAAATCGACAAGGATGATAGGCCAAGACCTTTGCCAAAAAGAAATCGAGAATCAATCTGGTCCTAGAGCTTTATCTCCTACAATATCTTTAATTACTCTCAAAGTTTCATCCACCATGAAATATCTTTCTAGCCAAATCTTGTTCTCATCCAAAATTTGATAAAACTCCATCCCATCTAGCTTAAGCCTGGAGTAATTTTTTTCCTCATTAAAAGACATAAATTTCAGTATTTCACCACCTCTTTCCTAATCTCCTCACCCCTTTCCTCTTTCCACCAAATTAGACCCCATTCTTAGCTAGGAAGTAATTCACCACCCTTCCTACATAGTCACAAAGTCGAAGTTCAGCAATTATTCATCTAAGAAATTTTTTGACAACATTCAGAAATAATTCGGGAAAATATCGGGCAAGATATGAAAAACATATAATAATATTAATAATTATGAACAAATATATTCCATATATTAGATAGTTATTTGAGACTTTTTCAAAATTCGTGAATAATTCACTAAATTCGCAAATTTTTTGAAAAATCGTGATTTTTTCTAAAAATTGTGAATACTTCGTGAATTAACGTTCAACAAAAAAGTCACATATTATTTGGGACTCTTTGGGAAAATCAGAGAACTTTGTTACTTTTTTTTTATCGGTAAGAACTGTTACAATGCCCTCCTGCCTTTTGTCATCCAATGAAAAAACTTGGTGTTTCTATCCCCTACTTTAAGTCACTCGATTTTGGATTTCTGCCACCATTGGATTTGGAATTTCCACTAGGTTTGATATGGAAATTGGTAGTGCTGTGGAACTTTTTAGTCATTGCAATAATATGAAAGGAAAAAAAATAGTTCTAATTTTGAAGGTGAAAGGGTATGTGAAAGGGTATTCTATCTTTACCCAGCAATGGTTTGTGATTTTTAGGTTTCCTTTTACTTTTTCTTATTTGATAAGCTTGATATCAACATTTGAAGAAAAAAATGGTTAAAAATAATAATCATCGGTGGATCATCTTCATAGTCCATGTGACAAATACCCTCAAGAACATCCAAACATTAAAAACGAAGATTCTCTTTCATCCCGCACACGCACATCACACGACAAGAATCTACATCAAGGCATTTTGGGAAAAGATCATTTGCATGGTAAATATTACTTGACCCAAAACAAGAAGGAACACAAACAAACAGACGCTTTGAAGCCCAGCTGACTTTCGCCTTACAAAAGGGGCTTAAAGGTGGAGTCAGAGGGAATTTCAAGCTGCCTATATCATGTTGAAAAGTCTAAAGAACATGACACCAAAGCTTTGATACCCACTCAGGCAAGAGCCTCAATCCCAAGCCCTCCTTCAATGAAGATTCAAATCCATCAAAATGCTTAATCACAGCAGATAACCCATTTCAATAAAACTTTAATGACCGTCCATGCGAATACTTTGGCTGCTTGACAGCCTAATTCCCACCGCCTCTTTAATGTCTATGACATTATTGAGAAGTAAAGATCAGGGTGATACTTGAAATTTGAAGGCAATTATATTACAAGGGAAGACACATACCGTATTGATAAATTACTGAAATGAAGGATGGATGACACACAATGGCAAGACATTTGAACAAAGAACAAACATCCAAACACTAAAAGTAAGGTGAAAGCCCCAATCCAGATTCGTAAATTTACTGACCTCAATGCTCATGCAAAACATGCAAAGTCATCAACTAGGGTTACCAACAGGATTAGACCTAAATCGTCCATCTGGTTCTCTCTGATTCTGCTTGCCAGCAGCACCATAGCTTTCCCCAAAACCTGAAGAATCATTGTCCAATTTCTCACTGTTGCTCCGAGGCATTGTTGTACTAGCCTGCACCTGTGCATCACCACCAACACCCTTATTCCATTGACCATTGGCGGCAGGACCCATGATCCCTCGATATCCACCAGATGTCATACCCATGACCCCACCAACCCCCCCATTCATGTAGCCAGGAAAGATGGCCGCATTGCCATAAGGCACTGGACCCCGTCTAACACCAACCATCCCCGGGCCAGTCCAAGGACTCCTCGGGCCTCCAATTGGAGTCGCTCCATAACCAACTCCACCATACCCTGCAACAGGGTATCCTCCTCCATAGGCACTTGGTCCATAAGGATAACCTCCAGCACTCCCATAACCAGAAAGAGGGGGTGCAAAACCCGGAAAAATCCCATACCTGGGACTATAAGGCGGGTAAATCCCACCTTGATAACTACCAAAGAGAGATCCCCTTCCGCCACCCATTCTCATATTATAGCTGTTATAACTGTTGTTGCTACCATTGTTATTCCCATCTTTGGGCACGGCCCTCTTGACCTCCACGAGCTTATTGTTCAACTCGTGGAAGCTCTTCTGAGTCACATTCTCCACCGCGTCCTCCGAATCGAAGGTGATGAACCCGAAGCCCCTCGGCCTATGGGTTGCACTATCATACATCACAACCACATCTGTAATCCTACCAAACTTCTCAAAGTAGCTCTTGAACTCTTCCTCAGTTAGGCTAGCAGATAAACCCCCTACAAAAATCTTCTTAGTCCTAAACTGATTATTACTACCACCATTACTACTGTTCTTACTCGACCCTTTATTCTGTTGTTGGTGGGGATGGTGGTCATGGTGTTGGTTTTGGCGTTGTTCACCCCTCGGTACTGCTTTTTTCACGTCTACCTATTAAAACACGATTAAAAAAAAAAGGAAAGAAAAATCGATATTGTTTCTTGAATGAAATAAATATACAAGTCACAGAGAAGATTGGAAGTTGGACTTCCGAAAACGAAAGGAGGATTTGAACTAACCATTCTTCCTAGTATGACATGCTTGTCTTGAAGGGCTTTATCAGCTGCAGAAGGATCCGAGAACAGAACAAAACCGAACCCTCTGGCATTCCCTGTGCTTTTCTCTCTCATGATGACAGACTCCACAACATCACCATACTTGTTAAAGTGATCTTTCAGGGTATCTTCATTGGTTTCCCATGAGATTCCTCCCACAAAGAGCTTTCCTTGATCAGAATCCATGAAAGCAAAACCAAAAACCCTAAATCCCAGAAACCCCAAATACCTACAAACCCTAAAAATTGCCAAACAGTGGTTTTTCTTGAAGAACCAGAGAGAAAAACCCAAAACCTCTCTACTCGAAGAAGGACTGAGAAAAGGAAAGAAAAATAAAAATAAAAATGAAAATGAAGAACATAAAATGGAGTAAACTAGGGTTTTAAATAGTCAAACTGGATAAACTGTTTTTATTACTTTGAGGTGACCAGATAGCCCAACCCGACTACAGTGATTGAAAGACCGTACCATATGCTTTCGAATTCGACCGTCCGATCTAAGTCCTTTATTCCAATTCAATATTTTTAAACCGTCCGATTAAATTTTAATGTCCTAAGTTTATTTAATTTTATAAACTATAAAAATCATTAATTTTCCGAGATTGGTTTAAAGACCTGAACTATTTTAACAACTTGTGGACCCACATTCCAACCATGAATCCCTCGATCGGGGTAGAACTTGACTATAACTTATATAGGCAGGTGGGATCAACGGTCAGTGATTGAGATTAGGTTTTCTTTCCTAGATTCTCAGCCGTTCATCTTATTATATACTAGTTTTTTTTATTAATGTATATGTGGCTTTTCTTTTTATTTTCATTTCTCTCTTTCGTTGAAGGGATGATAGGTCTTTTTAGGGTTTAGGGGTGGGACGAAGGATGATTTCAAAGACTTGGTTACTTTACTCATTTGTCGGCGAATTACGTACATATCTCTCCTTCGGTATTAAGGCGCTGAACCAAACGAGTTCAAATCACACCCAATCCCAATCGCAATTGAACCTTGGGGGGAAATAACTTTAAAAAAAATGTAATCTTATGATTAAATTTGTTTTGGGTGGTACTAGGCCCACCCAACTTTTTACAGTCACCTAAAACTTAAAATAAACATTTAAAAAAATGATAATATTATCCCTACCTTATTCTTCTTCCCCACATCTATGAATAAAGACATCGGTACAGGGTTTTTTTTTCTTTGAGTAAAAAGATTTGCAGTTTATGTTTTGTGTTTTGTAACTGCATTTCTCATTAAAGAGAGGCTTTGCATGCAAGCCATTTGTGTAACTCTCAGAAATTTGAAGACACTATGCCCCCAAGAAATCATGCATTTTGCTCATGAAAATTAGGAGATAAAAAAAAAAATGATAACTCACTTATAAAATCAAACAAATAGATATCATTTTTAGGTAGTTGACTAGAAGAAGGGTTAAATTTAAAAATTTTAAAAAAAATTATATGCCATCAAGAACATTAAAGTATGCAACCAATCCAAGTGAACCCCTTAGAAAAAACGTATTGTTTCAAGATCGAAAGCGTTACACATTGATGGCTGACTCAGATGACAGCTTGCTGCAGGACGAGAAATAGAAAGATTCTTGATATTATTATTTATAAAAAGAGAAATGCAAACCCCACTTACACGAGAAATAGAAAGATTTTTTATATTATTATTTACAAAAAGAGAAATGCAAACCCCACTTACAAATAAAACTTGGTTTGAATTACAAAAGAAATAAGAGGGGTAATTTGGTTCATGCCCGGAGGAGAGGGGATTGCTAAGATCTTTGATAAAATAGAAGGGGTTGTTGGTGTTTCTTTAACGGGGAGATGACACCAAGAAGAAGAATGGGGGCATTAGCGTTATTCTTTAACTTCAGGGTATTTTTTACGTTTTTTTTCAGTTTGGGGGTGTAATCATAAAAAGTTGGTGTGCGCCTAAAACCACCCTTTTTTAACCTATCTTATCAATGGTTGCCAAGAAAACCAAACCTTACCTTTTTTCACTATTTCTCACTTGAGTAACATTTCATTCTTAATTTTTTCTTAACTGCCTCTCAACCATTTCTCACTCTTTATTCCTACTTCATCTGTTGGTCCCCACACTCTTTTTTTCTCTCTTCTTTCCCTCTCTTCTACGAAAATAAACATGTTCCTCTTCTTTTTTTGAGTTTAAATACTTTCCTTTATCGTTTTGGGTAGAGCTCTCATTTAAACCTAAGTACCTAACCCTATGTTTGGTTGCCGAGAAAATAAATAAAAATATGGAGAAAAAAATTGGATTTCTAATACAATTTTTAATTGTGTTTTTTCTAATTTTATAATTGTGAAAAGATATATAAATATATAACTATCACAACGTATCTAAATCATTACAAGGCAGCCACTATCTACACATATTAAAGGGTGTACCGTGATGAATTTAGACCCAGTTACTGAAGGTGTAAATAGGCTGGATCGGATTGGCCGCAATCCAAAAATCGGGAGATTGAATCACAGTCCGAGTTCAATCGCACTCAGAGGCCAACACGTGTCCCTTATTCACTATTAATTGTGGTCGAAATTCACTAACCCTTACGGTTCAACAATATAACCTTGGTTTTTAGAAGAATAAATAATAATTAACTCTAGTTTAAAAAAATTAATCATAGGGTTAATATTTTTCATATATTTTTTTTATAAGAACTAAGGTTATATTGTTGAGCCCTAAGGGTTAGTGAATCGTAATCACAGTTAATAGGGGTTAAAAAGGACACGTGTTTGCCTGTGGATGCGATGCAATGCAATTATAAACTCGCGCAATTGGCTGTGACTCAAACCCAAAAGTTAGTTTGCGACCTCTGGGCACGGCCAAAGTCCATCCCTCTAGACATTTAGTAAGGATGATTTGTTGGATCACTGAGCTAGTCCTGTTAAGATAAGGTCAAAATAGGCCGTGAGTTCTGCCTTTTAAGAGCCGAAAAAGGCCCATTTTCAATAACCATTCATGGATCATGCCTGAAAACCCATTGCGCTGACCCACCATTCGATGAAAATCCCATGACAGTCATTAAAGTTGCTCCCTATGCAAGGAATTATCCCAAAAGTATGAGCTTACCTATTTGTTCCATCCCATTCTTCAGGCATATCATGAGAATCAATGGAGAATTGGAGATTGGCTCAAAGAAGATTGTAGATTTAATAGTTAAAAATTTAATTTAATTTAAGTTTTGGTACTCAGGTTGATTTTTGACCTAGTAGTAGATCTGCTAGGTAGGAAAAAAAAAGTATGGGTATTCCCTCTACTCCATCAAATTTGAGCTGTTGAGAAAAGCTGTCCAATGTTTTGAATAATCTGGATAGATGAGTAAGAGAACCTGAGAAACATAAATAGTTCAAATTGAACAGTAATCAGATTGATAATCTGCATTTGAGATAGATAAGTGATGGATGCATAGATAATGGATCCAAAGAGTAACTATGGAGCAGAATAGTTCAATTTGAACAGTAATCTGATTAATATTCGTCATTTGAGACGGATATGATCCATGATGGATGCATAGATAATGGATCCAAAGGATAACCATGGAGCCACCTCATAGGCGCATGAAGATAATTAATGATATCCATCTCTCTCTGTATATCAGTCAGTTTCTCAACTGAAAAATAAATTGTGAAATAATTCTAGATCATTTCCATTTCCTTTCAATGGTTTTTGTAATGGAATCTGAGTGTTGTCCAAGGCCATGTTTATAGAAATAACATCATGTTTTATTAATATTATTATTATTCAAAAAATTGTGTACTGAACTCTATTAGCATGGGTTTATTATTACTGGTTAAGAAAAGTAAGGATTTACAGCTTAAACTACAATGACCCAAAACTTTGACTACTCATCATATACATAAACTAAAATGGTAAAAACAAATGTTATTAATCACTGTTTTGAACAGTGTTTTGCCAAATAGTGTTTTTTAAAAAGTGTGTGAGGCTTACGTCTCAAGGAGAGGCTTAAGAAAAACGCATTGAGGCTTAACCATGAGACTTAAATCTCATAAGGCTCACACCTCAAAGTGTGAGGCTCATATGTGACACATGCCTCATGCCATGAGAATTGCTTTATGTCTATAGCGTACGTCATAGTCACAAAAAACTGTATTTTTATAGGAGAAAAAAAAAAAACCTGTTTAAACACGCATTAATACCCTACCATAGAAAACGGCTTTTAAAACCTATTTTTTGAAAGAAAAAAAAAATGTTTATTATAGTTTAAAACGCGTTTAAAACGAATAATACAGGGAAAAAAACATTTAAAACAAATAATACGAAAAAAATGGATAATCTTGAAAAAAATTTGGGAATGAAGATTATGTACATATTGATGACTTTGGTGACGCTTTTGAGCAATTGATGGATATAAATGAGTGATTTTATTAATGCACGTATTATAATCTTATTTTTAATCTTGATAGTTGATGTTTTAATGAATTTTGATGCCTTGATGAAATGAATTAGATGTTAAAAGTGATGTTATAATTAGCATCATTTCTAATTTTTAAAATTATTATTTTTTCTTTTATTCTTTTCCCGAAGTTTTCCCATATTTTCCCGAAATTTTCAAATTTTCCGAACTTGACCCTTGCAGAATTCCCGAACCCCGACTTCGAGACTATGCGTCTCGTACATTAACTAAAACTAAGCCAAATAATTGAGATTTAAATGTCATTTTTTTTTAAATTGTTATTTGTTTCAACTAATAACAAAATAACATTTTATTTATTTCAAATAAGACATTAAAAATGATATGATAATATTGGTTTCAACTAATACTTAATTTAGAGTCACGAGAAGAGGACCCTAGGGTCTTCTTTTAAGCTGACCGCAGTGTTCCCGTGTGCCATTTAACACCTCTTTAACCATGGTCAAGCTTGATTAAATTAAAATTAGTATTTTTGTTTTTCTAAAAACCATGGTTGGATTGCTTAACCCTAGGAGGTGAGTAAATCCTTACCACAGTTGATGTATGGTAAAAATGGGGTGTGGACGAATCGGATCATGGAGTCAGCTTCTAAGTTGACCTTGGCAAGGTTATGAATGTCAATATCGCTCAACATGTCGAGCCACAAAAAAAAGATGTATCGAAAGATATATCTTTATCGGTGATTTTTGGAAAAATTACAAAAAGATGGGGCAAAATATGAAATTTTGCAGTGAACCTTCAGGAAATGTTAAAATATATGTTAATACACATTTTAAAATAAAGACATTTGAAAAAACAACATACATACAAGGTGCAATAAGAAGAGAGCAAAGATGTGCGCTGATGAGCGACGATAATGTATGATTAATTCATTTATCAATCAATCAAAATCCATATTTTATAAAATTCATAATAATACAAACATACATAATACAACCCACCAAAAAAACTACAATCACCACCAGAAGGAATTACACGGAGGTTCGAAGTCATTATCTTTGTCTTGACTAGACTGGCTATAATACTGGTTCTCTACATACGTACAATACTGTGCCCAATTCATCACATTATATTAAAATTTTAATAAGGCCTTATATTAAATTTTTAATACATTTTTTTTGGATTAGGTTTCTAATATAAATCAATATTAGTTTTTAACATATTGTTTCTATCATATAATATTCTTTTTTACATGACACATCATTTTTAGAAATTTGCTATACTAAAAATCTTTTAAACAAAGTAAACCATGAATAGAATATTAGATGTGTAAAGTCGTTCCAATGGCTTCCACTGTCTCGGTTAATAATATTTTATATTTTTTAACATATTAATAATTTATTTGAAAAGTATCAAAACTTTTAATGTTATTAAATAATATATTTAAATATATTAAATAATTTATATATTTTTTATTAGTTAAATAAGTTATATTGTTTGGTCGATGTTACTAAGTACATTATTTAGAATTTTTAATAAATAATAATAGATTATTAAAATTCATAACTAAATAAAATATTCATGAATTTCATGTATAATCCTTAAAATAAAAGGTCTTATATTAAAATTTTAATTTTTTTTTTTTTTTTGAATTTGATGTATAGTATAAATCAATATTAATTTTTGTCATTAGGTGTAAAATATAATTTGGTGGATAATATAAATCAATATTAAGCCTTATATTAAAATTTTAATAATTTTTTTTTAAAATTTTAATACTTTTTTTGTATGACAATTAAAGAAGAATGTTTAATGATATAGGAATGACCCTAGCATATCCTTGTTAGGGTTACTAAAGTTAAAACATAAGAAAAATATGTTTAATGAAATAGGTGATGGACTACGAGTGACCCTAGCATACCCTTATTAGGGTTATTTAAGTTAAAACATAAGAGCTGGAGTGACCTTAGAATTCCCTTGGGTTATACTTAATAAGCTAAAGTCTTAAAGATAAGAGTAAGGCCTTCATCTATATTGATCAACAGAACCACACACAAAAAAAAAAATTGCTCAGAGCTTGGAAAGGAAAAGAAGAGGGGAGAAACGATGACCTCGACGGCAAAGGCTACAGCCCACGGCAACAACGGAAACTCACAAAGACGGTGACGGCGACAACAACAACGATTGTAAGAGGTATGTAGCCTCTTGGCTCCCTCTTCTTCCTTCTTCTTGCTTTTCTACTCTCAACCTTTTTTTTCCTTTTTTATTTTTAAATCAAAGCTTATGTTTGATTCTATGCATGAATGGTATAACATTTTTCTCATTTAAAGATGATGAATGGACACAAATCATTCACGGATTTTCTATAGCGAATATGGGTCTGTGAACTGAGGACTGATTCCAGTCCGTAATTTTACCCCTTTTTTTTTTGTTTTTTGGATGATGCATGCACACCTGGAAAAAAAAGGGAATACAGTTTGTTTTTCAGATTTGGTCGATATCGGGAGATATCGCCGAAATATCTCCGATATCTCCCGATATGATGTAAATTCTTTTAACCAGGATATAGATGTGTCGGTGCTGAACGATATTGAAAAATATCAGCTATATATCGCCGATATTGTCGAAATTTCGAACCTTGGACCTTGGGGTCCGTTTTCTATTTCCTCATAATTTATTATGTTCAACGTATTAAAACTTTTAAAACACAAAGTCTAACTCACACTAATTTTCGTACTTAGACATTGCAAAAATTTGGAGTTACTCATCTAATGTAGTTCATGACTTCTTTACAATTTTTAACTAAATTCTAAATTCATCACATGAATTAATGATTGAACAACATTTTCCATATGTATAGGAACGAAAAAGTAAATTTAAATTTAAGTATTTGCAAGACCTTCTTCTTTTTATTATTTTTATCGTTAAATAAATTATATAATATTTCCTATGTATATGCATGCGCCCACACCCACACACAATGTCCACAAATACCAATATATGTATGTGTGTGCGTGTATATATATATATATATATATATATATATACACTATAATCTTTCATTAACATTTAAAATCTTTTACAATTTTTCTTATAATTTATTTATTTGTAAGAATGAGAGAGCATGAGATTTTCCTGTGAAGCTTAAGCCTCACGCATCTTGAGGTCCTAACGCCTTCGCCTCAAGCTTTCATGTTTTAAAACACTGGTTTTGAATTATATAATAAAGTTGTACTCTTACCTGTTATTCAAAAAACTTTCATCATTATTTTTCCCTAAATGTGTTTGTTTGGAGGGAAAAGTTTGGTATGCTGGAAAATGATTTTTTTGCTGCAAATATTTCTAGTACTTTATGCATGAGGGGAAAATTCTCTTAAAAATGAGATTACTTCCGAGAAAATTTTATTTTTCACAATATTTTCCCATCAATCCTTCAAACAAAAGGAGCCTAAAGGTGGAACTTTGAGACAAAATAAGGTATTGGTACAGTAATACAGTTGCATATGAATGTGCAAATAGGGAAATCAACATGCAAATCCAATACACATACATGAAACATTTATGTATTGATTTGACACGTATATTGTGTTTAACACAAGTTTGTTAAATATGTTTCAGAGCTTTGGCCAAGGGATTCCTTCAGTAAGCAACAAATGGCAATGATCATACAATTAGTAATTGACAAGAACTACAGATAGTCCAAGTAATACTATCACCAAGGCACCTCAATTGGGTAATTGAGCATACATAGTGGATCTCATATGGGTAAAACTCCATACTTGGTAGATTCAAATAACCAAATGGCTAAACAACTCAACTGCACCTACAAGCCAAGCAAACATTGCACATTTAATATGTATAAAATATATGGCAAAATTTCCTGATTATTGGGAAAAAAAAAATTCCTTTATCAGGCGATCCACAACGCTCCTAGTTGCAATGGTGAATATCTAATATTTACAGTCAAGAAGGCACTGTCAAAAGACAACAAAAAAAAAAAGAAACGAGAAAGAATAGTACTTCTTCACCCATAGCAGTTCTACCATTTTTTCAAAATATCCCAAATAAGTTGCGATTTTTTCGTTAAACGATGAACATGGAGTATGCATGACTTATTATTTAAAATGAAAAATAAAAAAAGGCCTGTTTAAAAAGTCCCAAATTTTGCAACATTTCAAAGAAAAAAAATCAAAAAAATTGCTAATATATGAAATATTTATTATAAGTATTCTTAATCAAAAATCTTATTTATTATTAATTCATCTCTTGAGTGACAATTTTCCAATTCTTCCCAAATTTTGCTGATTTTCTCTGATTATTTTCCCACATGACTTGGCATTAAATTAAATTAACATATAATTATAAATATTCCTTATTAGTAAAATTATACTTAATGAATAATTGTTAAAATAATAATATGTTACATGCAATTAATTAATAATATTATTCTATTTATGTGTACCTTTTATTTTTTAGATTATTTTAGTAAAAAGAAATCACTCGGCGCTTTTCGTGCATCGCAAGGGCTTCATGCTAGTGTACACTTTGGAATACAAATCATATTACTATGTTATAGAATCAATAATCATCCATGAATAAATAAAT
This sequence comes from Tetracentron sinense, assembly GCA_015143295.1. Lineage (NCBI taxonomy): Eukaryota > Viridiplantae > Streptophyta > Magnoliopsida > Trochodendrales > Trochodendraceae > Tetracentron > Tetracentron sinense. The sequence goes on from CM026556.1 coordinate 35,864,207, forward strand.
TTTGTTATGCTAGTCAGCTATATATCTATGTTTACAAATTTACAATAACCACCATAATCATGGCAGAGAGCACCTGCATTTAACCAGCTACATTAATATCAAACAATATGATATGCATCACTTATGACATATCATTTGATAAATAGGTGTAACACTTAAAGTGGACAATGTAACATACCAGATGCTACACAAAGGACCAGTTACCCAATATCTGAAACATCTATATGCAGTCAGCTTCATGCAGCTGGAACTTTGCAACATATGTCAAGGATTTCATCTAATGGGGCATGATCACCCGTCCCTTCGTCTTTCCTTGCATACAACAACTGCTTCCCTTTGAAGACAAACATCCCTCCCTAATAAAAGGAAAAGAGAGATAAAACTGAAAGGGACTTGTGAACCCATTCAATGTAATAAATGAGTTGAAATAACATTCTCAAATATTAAAAAGAGGGAAATGTCAGACCTGTTGCAAGACGCTACCGCGGTCATATGGGGTGGCTTCAACAGTATAGTTCTTAACAGCTTTCTGCAGAGTCTCAAACCTTGAAAACACCTTGGCCTGTCATATTCCAGTTATGATGGAAGAAAATTACAACTTAAACACCATAAAGATGAATTTGTATCTAAATCAAAGTTCCTTTCCAGAAAACAGGGAAAGGAGATTACACTGGCTGGGTTGAAGAATGTGCGGCCAAAACCATAATATAAGCCCAAAACATCATATGCCTGAGAAAAGAGAAGTTAATCTGTTAGAGCTTACAAATACTAGTACAAATATACAAACAAATGTTTATATTTATCCGAGAAAAGATTGTGCAATGACACTAGATACCTTACGGTCAGGATCAGCATATAGGCAATCCAATGGAAATGGTAGCTGGCCATATAACACCAAAGAAAAAAGAATCAGCTTGAATGATCAAGATAAGACCCATAAAAATGCTCTACCGAATGGCAATTTGAAGTTCTTAAACAAAAGCATTTATATCCTTGCATACTTAAAATAAATAACATTATTTTGCATATTTGAAGATTTTCTGGTATTAGGAAATCTGAAGGTTTTCATTCCTCGATTCACAAAAAGGATGGACACATATTCTACTTTTACTCAGAGAAAAATATGCGGCAGAGCTAATGCTAATGCCAATGCAACTCAATACACCTTAAAAAACTTGAAGAGGACGACACTTGCTCCAGCTAGAATCTAAGCTCGTGCTAAGTGTGAGAATTGTTAACTTAATACTAAGTCATATTTGGTACCCCATTGACCGGTTGCTTAGATGCCTTCAAAATGGAGAATCAACTAGGAACGACCTCCTATTTTTCAACACATTCAATATTTGAGATTACCCTGTAATGAACAGAAAAGAAGGATGAGTACCCGCTGGGCAAGAATGCGTGCTTTGTCAGGAGACCCAACCCCAACTGCAATTAGTTTCACACCAGCTGACTCAAAACTTGGTTTTGACTCTTTCAAAGCAGAAGCAAGTTCCCAACTACAAAAGTGGAAGTAAAAAGAACAAATGGGAATAATTAGATTTCAGATATGCATGCTATAACTAAATCCTTCTTCTTGAATAAAATATTATTTCCTTATTAACTGGAATTGAAGTGAACTTACCAGCAGGGGCAGCCAAAATGCCTTAAGAGTGCAACTACAGCCATTCCCTGAAAGAGAATTTTGTTATGCCTATGTTGAGGACATAAACAGTATAGACTATATCAAATATGATACAGTTACAGTCACGGGCAGAGCCAGGATTTTCTAGTAGGGGGGCACGCAAAGGTTGATTGAAAATGGTAGTAATTGTTGATAGATTTCTGCGGAGAATGATTAGGTAGGCACAATATATTCTGGGTCTAGGAGAATGGGGTTTAGAGGGGTAGCCCCTGATTTTTTATAAAAAAAATTTACGACTAAATTCTTGGGCTATTTTGTACATATCTTATGAGTTTCTCTTTGTTTACAAGGTAGTCGTCCCCTTGCCCCATGGTTATGCCCTATTAAATATTATAGTATAATTTTTTAAGTGGACAACTGCCCTTGTCCCATGATTGTACCCAATAAAATAATTAACAAATTAGTATACAAATACATATTTTTTGGGAAGTTTGGGGGGGGGGGGGGGGGGGGGGGGGCACCTGCCCCATTCCCATTGCTATAACCTTAAAAACTCTTGTTTTTCAAAAGTTGCAAGGGCATATGTCCCCCTAGCTCCGCCCCTGGTTACAATATATATAAGAAATAACTTCCACAATAGCTTGCCAATAATCATTTTGTCTAGAACTACACACGTAACACACACAATTGGCACAAGGTAGAAACTAATTTAAGATGGCAACAAAAAAAAAGGAAATAATACATTTTAAGGCTGGACCTCATTGGTCCAAGCCCCCCTCTTAAATACTCACTAACTGTGGTGAGTATTTAAGAGGGGGGGGGGCTTGGACCAATGAGGTCCAGCCTTAGGTTTACAAATACATGTCCCAGGTAAGTTAACTATTTCCCTTTTATGTTTAAACCAACAAATTTATTGTTCAACTACTAAAACCATTCAACCCGTAAAGGACTGAAATTTAAATGCTCGAGTTGTTAATAACTTAATATAATAGGGAAATAGTTAACGTACCCATGAATTCCATTTCAAAACCTAAGGCATCCACCTATTGGTGGATGCCCCCCTCTTAAATGCTCACCAAGGAATTCATGGGTATGCCTATCACTACTCAATATAATACTTTCAGAATTCCAACCATTGTCGGAGCTTGTGCCTCTATCTTTGCCCAATAAAGAACAAAGAGTTCTAGGTTTTTCTTTTTCGAATTCCCATGACAAATCGGCTCAGCTTGTGAATATATCTTTGCTCGATAAAGAACAAAGAATTCTAGCATTTCAGAAAGTACAGTACAGAGTTTACAGACTTAAAAGCGGAAACCTCTGTAGAATGGAAAAAAGGGAACAACAATCACAGTCATTGTTCATAGAAAGTGTAATGGAAAACCAGAACAACAGTACTTCGTATAATTAATTCCATTCCTACAAATCGAAAGGTTCAAAGAAAAGATATGGTAAATATGCTTCAGATCAGAATTCCCGTTGACTTGATACAAGCAAGCAATTCTCAAGCAGATTGAAATCATCTCAAAACATTTCGTGTAAGAGCATCTAAACAGGAAAAAAAAGAAAAAAATTAAGAAACGAATGAAATAAAGAACAGAATAACCTCTTTCTGATCCCAGAGATCCTTGAACAGAACGGGTTCACCAGCTGCAGTGAAAACTCCGACATCGCCGAGAATCTCACTGATACCATCGCTAAATTCAGATGGAGAAGCTCTGGCAACGAAACGAAGACTACTCTTCTTCGTTAGTTTCTTCGAGCGGAGATTAATGGAGGAAAAGGGAGACGATGGATGATGAATTGCAGGAAATTGAGGGAGAGATGGATGAGATGATGAAGGAAGAGCGCGAGGTTGTTGAAACAATAGGGTTTGTGCAGAAACCACAGCCATGATATGTTTCTGTTTCCAGATTGATCGAGTGGAAAGAAACCCTAGAAGCTGAGAATTTCTTCCCCTTCCAATCACTTGAGAACTGAGAGAATACGAAAATAACGTAAGTTTTTGTGAGGGGGAAGATATGTCCACCAATGTGCCAAGTATATCCGGTGGGCTCTACTCACTAGTCACCAGAGCTTAGGAACCAAATACCCTACGGTTATAAGCGGATTCTAGGGAATCCTGTTAAGTCCCTGAGGTCTCCACGTATGCATTTTGACATCTTTAACTGTGGTTAAGATTCACCCACCCTAAGGTTCACCTACCCATCCTTAGTTTTTAGGAAAAAAAAAATTCTTTTTCAAGAATATCTTTCTTGTGAACCTTTTTGTTTTTTTCTTTGAGGGGGGGGGGGAGGTATTCTACACATTCCTTCCTTAATCTCCGCTCGATGCTCACCCATCCACCAAAAAATCCCCTTTCACTTTTTTCTTGTACTCATTCCTTAATCTCCACCGCCTCTATAAAAATCCTATGTTTTTTGCTAGGCCTATCAAAAAAACCCTAGTCAAAGGGTACCCGACCCGACCCGACTCGACCTGGCCCTTCCAAACCCGTCAAAGCTCGGCCCTTCTTCGATCCTTGGGCCGGGTAGGGCCCAAAACTAAGAAGTCCTTCTTCCATGGGGTCGGGCTAGGGCTGACCCCTGCCCGCCCCGCCCTCCCCACTTTAAGAATACTTAATTTAAGTTATAAACTACTAATATAGCCCCCATTAGTGATATTCACATGGGGTATATTCATAAATTCATAACCGAACCTATTTATATATCAATTTTTCTTGAAAGTCATCACAAAATTTTTCAGAGTTAAATATATTGTATGATTGTATCACCTATTTGAATGATTTTCTTGAACAAAATCTCGATCTCTTCTGGCCCTTTAGCTTGGCCCAGCCCAGCCCTAACCCTTGAGGGCTGGACTAGGGCCCAATCAACCCCGGCCCTTGAAGGGCTAGGGCTGCGCTAGGGTCTTACTCTTATAGGGAAGGGTAGGGCTAGGGATGACCTCGGCCCAGCCCCTAACCAGCCCTTTGACAGCCCTAGTTTTTGCCCTTCTCTTTTAAGTGTATCTAAACAGCCTTTCTTTAACCGCATTCGGTCGCCAGTACCAAAAAAAAACTCATTAGGTCGCCGTACAAGCCTCTAAATTCAAAGAAAAACAACTCATGAAATCGGTTAAGTATGCTTTTCATCTTGATTCCATAGACTTCTTTCATCTTGACAGGTCAATCGATTTAATAGGCATTTAGGCTTTGCAAGTTGGGCTGTAGTGTAGAACGTGATTTCTCTTTTTTTTTGAGTTCTCCTTTTTTTTGAAAAAAATTTCTGATTTCCTTTCCCCCTTTCAAATAGAACGATTGGGTGTGTATTTTTTTATTTTTTATTTGGTTGAACTCTAATCACTTGTCCCGTGGTTTCTCCTGGTTTTTGACACTCTTTTTTCTCTTCCATGTTTTTTCACTATTACTCTTCGCTCGTTTATGTTTTAGATTTATCTCTGCATAATGAAGAAGTAACTGAAATGATACTGTATCCAGGTCTGTTGCTTCCTATCTTTGTTCAATTATATGCGTCTCTCATTCAATTAAAAAGAGTTCTTTGGTTTTTCGGTGCTGATCTTGCTTCTGTATTGTACCCTAATCCTATGTATAATACTGGTATGTTGGAAGACATTCTTAGAGGAGAACGCATAATTTTTAAGGAACTACAACAGGCTTTAATTTTACTATGAAAGTATGTATCAAGTTATATTGATCATTTTCAGTTGCAATTGTACACTTTTATTTACCTCTAAATAAGTTTTTTTTTTGGGTAAAGGTAACCAACTAATACACACACGCCCCAACTGACCCAACACATCTCACTTTAAGGTGAGAGGGAGGAGCCTTAAGTAGTAGGAGAGCGAGAAATAGCTAGCCGATGTGGGAGTAAGTTAGGTAATTTCAATGTGTTGGGTCCCGTCTTATGTAGTTGGGGTGTGTGGTTGACATGGTGTGTGTGAGTTGTTTACCTTTATCAAAAAAGAAAGTGGGTTATACTAACCCTGGACCTTGGACGGTTGGAGTACCCCAACTTAGTTGCACATCTAAATAGGGTTGCTTTACATTATTTTGCTTTTGTATCCTATCAACTAGAGTTATTTGACTACAAGTTCTGCTCAACTAATCTCCATAGTAACTTTCATTGTGTAATATACTATGTTATTAGTATTATTAGGATCAATGTAATAAGGTGGATGAGATACATTGTATCATTACCATTGTATCCCAAACGGTTGGTACCCGTTCTGGGGAGTGTTCGGGTGAAGCTTCTAAGGGTTTGAGAGTGTGTGTTGTGGTGTAGGGTGTGTGAGTGGGTGTGTGTTTTCCTGGCCTTGACGGTAGGTATCGCCTTGTGTTGTAGTTGCCTTAACCAAAAAAAAACCTAAGAATAATATTAAATTATTATTAATTTGATTTGCTTAATATGATGATACATAGTATATCTTATAGCATAATATATTGTGTTCGTTGTATGATGATATAAATATTGGAAATGCTTAACTTACTGCTGCATTTGACTAGGTAGTTAAATTTGCAATCCTCTTTGGTCCATGCCCTCCTTTTTACCACATATCATTGTGGTTAAGATTCACTCACTCCTAGGGTTAAGTAATCTAACATTGGTTTTTAGAATGTAAAATAAAATAAAAATATTAACCTTAATTTTCTTAAGCCTACCATAGTTAAAGGAGTGTTAAAAGGGACACGTGGCCATGACATTTGACTACATAGTCAAATGAGTTGTGCGCTAATCATTGCCCTTGTAAATATCATACAAATAATATATAACTACATAAATATATTAACCGTATTTTATAATTGTTTTCATATATAATGTTCGTCTTTTGGCGAATATGATGAAGCCTGCTCCACTGGTTTTCAATTATTATCTTTTATGGATATTATTAAATACATCTTTTTTAGACAAATATATCTTTAAAATTTCTTAGGATACTAACTGGTGGAATTAATTTTTTACTATAGTTGGTGAGCATTTTGCTTAGATTTGGTTTTTTCTTTTCTTCAATTGGCTTGTGATACAATTCCACTCAATAGTTTCGGAGACCTTGGATACTCTATAGGTCTATGTTCTTCAATTAATTCATTTTTTCCCTTCCAAACAGGTGTTATATTCTACTTTTGTTATACTTAAAAGCATGAAAACAAAAATTGTCCTAACTGATACGAAACGAGTGTTACATTTCGGTTTCTGTAGCCCCTGTACGATATTTATATTAGTACAAAACGGGCTATACGTATCGTACATTAGCTATTTATGTTTTCATTCATTGTGTAATTATAATTGTGTTTGCTACTTTGTCTTTGAGCCTTTTCTCATGATTTATTATTAACTATTTGGTAATTTAATTGACTACTCTACATTTCTATAAATCTACTTGGTCTTGACTTATTAGTTTTGGCTATCTTTGTTTATTATATGTAGTAAATTTGATTCCTATGACTCATCTGATTTTTTTTTAAAATTTTAGTTTGATTTTTTAATTTATTTTTAAAAAAAGAAAAGATTATATGTATAGTTCGAAACCGATACGTTTAGGTTCTGTTTCAGTTTGGACGATAAATCTCCCGAAAATGTATTTTTAATCCTTGCTTAAATGTAACAATTTTGATATTTTCATTTAACAGAAAATGCACATAAACCTGGTGTTAGATTATTTTATTTATTTTCAAGTGCATGTCCTAACTAGTAGATATTAAAACAAGTGATTTTGTGCCGCCTGACACAAAAAAGAAATGTTGTTTTATCATTAAAAGAGAGGAGAGTATTGAAACTTTTTGAACTGTGACAATATGCTTAAGCATTCCTCCAGTACATAAACTGAGTGAGGGGTCAAACTTCAGAGAAGAAAAATATGCAATGTCGATATGCTGTCAAGTGGCAATCTGACATCGGCTGGGGAAAATTTTGTGTTCGGAATGAGATTGATATGAACAAACCCCTCAAAGATGACATCCAGAAACGGTCTACGCATTGTATATAAAAGACTTCCCAAGTTCAACAATAAGGTTATTAAAAAAGTACTAGATGTTAAAATCATTTTAGTTACAACAATTGGAGGACTAAACTATATCTCTATTATTTGTGACATGTTTTATTGTCCTTCATTTAGAGAAATACAATCATAAAGAGTGTATTAACAAAAGAGAGAGAGTGATGCCTAGCATTATTCATTTTACAATCTCCTACCGCATTCTCCCCTTTTCCATGCAAAAAGACAAGGGTTTTCCAAGTGCATTCTCTAAATCTCAGTGGTTCTCCTAGCAAGTATGTTGCAGACCTCATAGATCCCCAGTTGGGGAGTTGGAAGCATGAATGATTTGGTCCACTTTCAGCACCCTTAGAAACTGATCTGGCATCCGCAAAAAAGATTGGAAATTCTCATTCAAATCTTTCTATCAACTTGTATATCAGTGTGAGCCGTGAGGTCCCTCATCCTTGTAGCCCTTGCGATTATAGTTCTCATTGGCCCTTCGGATTGAAAGGTTATATGGTGCTTGAAAGCTCTTCCTATGCTGCTCAATTTCCAGTGGAGATGCTTATCTAATTCTCTGACAGTTAAGAGAGAATCTTACGAAGAAAAGAGTTAAGAGCGGAACCCAGTGCCCCTTGTGCAAAAGAACAGTAGAATCGATTTCCGACATTTTCAGCTTGTGTCCGATGGCCAGAGCAGTTTAGCATGGATCTTCTTTGGCCATTCCAATCCCAAATGACGATGGTGTCCACTTTAAACAGTGGTAGCTCTGTTAGATGCATGAGAAGCACAAGAGGAGAACGGAATTCCGAAAGAGATGTTAGTCCTTTTGTGGCACCTAGGAAAAGGCTCCAAATGAGGATTTTTTTTTTTAAATCAAGACTCTTGGCTCATGCTTCTGAAAGATTTGTGAAGCTTATTGTCCTCCAGATCAGTCTCATAACACTGTGTTGTAGTGACTGAAGCCCTTGGAGACCCCCTTGTAGATGATTGTTGATGTAACAAGTTGGGTAGAGAAACAAATAATACCAATCTTTCGTTGAGTGTTAACTTTGTGCATGGTAATCAAATCACTATTATAACATATAGAAAGCTAACAACACGATGGTCATAAGAGTCCATAGGATCATAGCGAAAAAATTCATTTCAAATCTCAAATTTTGTTATTTTAGTATTTTTAGTTCAATTTCGGGATTGAGAATCTAATTGTATTGGAAAACTCTAAATTAAGAGTTATTTAAGTGTCTTAATTAATTTCTAGTTTTTGTTAGAGATTAATTTTCATGCAGAGCTCTGCATGTCCCTTTTTAAACTGTCCAGGGGTAAATGTGTAATTATTCACACATTTGCCCCTGGACAGTGTAAAAAGGGAGCTCCGCACATGCAGAGCTCCACATGATATTTAAACTGTTTTTGTTATCTTAGAAACTTTACAATTTCGGATACCTTCACTTTTAGAGAGGAGTCAAATTAGGACTCAGGACACTTAATTGAGCCATAGTTTTAAGGTACCTCTTCAGTTTATGATCAATTAATTTTCTTAATACTTTTGGGAGATTCTTTTATTATTTTCCTCACGGATTGATGGGGATCTTCTCCTTATTTTTCTACGCTGCAGCTTGAGTCAATTATGTGAAGATAAATTGTTCATGGTGGAATAGGACTAGTTGTGAGTGAAATGCTCCTTGTTTGGGGAGATGGAATCACAGCCAATCACAATTGAATTCAGGGAGAGTTCAATCGTGCCCACAGCTCAACACGCGTCCCCTTTAACTCCTATTAACCGTTAAGATTCTTTAACCCCTATTAATCATGGTTAAGATCCTATAAACCTTAGTGTTCAATAATCTAACCTTAGTTTTGTTTTAAAAAAAATATTAATCCTAAGAGCTAAATATTTTTTAATACCTTTTAAAGAAAACTAAGGTTAGATTATTGAACATTAAGGGTTGGAGAATCTTAACCACGGTTAGTAAAGAACAAAGGGGGCACGTGTTGACCTGTGGGAGCAATTGAGCTCTCCCTGAATTCAATCACAATGGGCTGTGATTCAATCTCTTGTTTGGGTGGATCCGTGGGCATGTTTGAAGCTGTGGCCTTATTAGTCAGTACCCCATTGGGGATTATGGGCCCTTGGTCTGCAGTTATTGAGGAATCTGGTTCTTTGGTCTCAATTAAGGCCATGGAGATTGAAACTACAGTTCTCCCTACTGATTCTCAGACTTTGATAGCTGAATGCAGATCGTTGTTAAAGAGGTGCCCCAAAGTGCAATTGACTTATAGCTGCTGATTGAATACTACAGCTGCCCATGTTTTGGCAAACCAAGGCCTTACAGGAAGCTAGTCTTGCTGTTCACTGAAGCATCGACCCAGGAGCCTTCCAGTTTGTTGCTGGGAAAAAAGAAGAAGTTAATAATAGTCGTTGGAATTGCTATAACAGTGGGCTCTTTATCTATCTTTTTTTTTTCCCTGTTAGTATTTTCAAATATGAAGTTCCATGTATTTAATTTGAGAAGAAAACTACCAAAATTGATGTAGAACAGGCTGCTGGTGATTTTCTGGAACGTTTGGATTATTTTTTTAAGAAGTGGGCTGTCAGAGGAACAAGTAACTAATCCCTGCACGACCTAATTTCTAGCTGGCACAATTTTGTGCTTGGATATAAGAATGTTTATTATTATATATCATTAGAAAGCTGTCGACAAACCTTACTACCAATTAATTGATCTTGAATTTGTTGGATCCCAATGTCATCGTGAAAAGAGGTCATTTGGATGGTGAAAAGCACTTTGAAGCCAAAATTTCCTATTTTAAGTCATTTTCATTTTGCTATATTGGGGACTATTTTGGGTTTCGAAAGTCTAATTGGGTCCAGAAACCATTAATTAGGGGTTAACTGTTTTAGCCCGTTTTAATGTTTTTCTATTTCTGAAAACTTACTATTTCGTCTGTTTGAAAAGTTTGAGTTGAATTAGGATTTTAGATATATTTAAGCTTTGGTTGTGATTTAAGTTTTCAGCTTTTTGATCAATAAAATTTCTTTTTCTTTATAGTGAGTTTTTTTTTTTTTAATACTTATGGGGGATAATGGTTAGTAAAAACCGTTATAAGGATGATATACATGTACACCTCGCCTCTTGCACCAATGGTGGGGTGATGGTGGGGTGTGGCCTCTCTCATCCGGGAGGTCTCAGGATCAAATGATATCCTCCAAAAAAAAAAGGATGATATCCCAGTATAACATAAACGGAGCAGAACAAAACACCATTTTAAGACCATGATATATATACCACTTTCTGCAGTTACAATCTTCAACTTACATTAATAACACAGTAGGCGACCGTTCTTCTTTCGTTATTTGTTTGTTTCAGTATAGGATCTTATGGGGGCAGGTCAAGACTGAGACTTATTACGAGGTAGGACAGAAGGATTCAATCCCGAGATCTTCCTCTCATGAGGGAGTGCTGGTCGGTGCTCGAGCTTGAAAGAATTCACTACTATAATCATCTGTTCTTTGCTTCCGAATATTCAAATCATAATATCGTGGAGGTGTGTAAGAATCCACAAAAATCAATTAACTAATTAATTAACCATTTATTATTCATTGCATGTGATATAAGAGTTGAACAAATCTTATTGATGGGTTAGAAAACCTCCAAGTAATCGTATTGTCTATCATCCTAATTGAATATATAGAGGGATAATATGGGAAGCATCTTAGCTAATATTCTAGGAGTAAGTGATCCAACTAAGCACCCTTTTGGGGTTCCTCAATTTCACCGGCATTCATCTTCTCCTCAACAAAACATCATAAAATACTCAAAGCTCCTTCCTCATAGAAGCTTTGATTGCTCTCTCTCTCTCTCTCTCTATCTATCTATCTATATATATATATATATATATATAGGGATTCTTCTCTGTTTGTATTCTCTGCATTGGTTTTGGGTTATGGGCTTTGGTTTGTCCCAATAAGAGAGGAACTGTTCATACTACAATTGTTGACGCCATGAGTAGAGCACTAACTTGAACTTAGTAAACAAAACTAACTTGCATTGATGTGTTGGAATTGGATCCATAGGTAAACCCACCCACCCCCCCACCCACCCTCTTACTCTTGGTGTAAAATATCATGGTAATGGCCATTGGAAACGTCATCACGTGGTGATTCGTGGTCCATGTGGCATGAGAACCACATAAATATAATACACACCCTTTCACACACACACATATTTTGTGGAGGTCAAGCAAATGTGCCACCACATGCCTCATAGTATAGAACGAATGGTAATCAAAACCACCTTTTAAGCTGTAATAGAAAGAAGCTAGTCTTTAGAAGGGAAACCATATTGCCCAATTGCCTCATTAGACCTAGTAACCATAGTGCGGAGCAAGAGCACAAGGGTATTACTGTATTGCAAAGGTTTTGGTTAGTAAGAATTAGACAAAAGCAATATCTGTTTCCATTACAAAGTGAACGACATGCCTAAAAGGTTTCTTTCATTTGACAATATAAGGGCCCACCAATCCTTGAAAGTAGATGGACTATTGTTATCAAATTTTATTGTATTGTAGGATAATAGCTCTTTCCAGGTTTATGAAAACCGGACCGGCCGGTTGAAACAGTAAAACCGGGAACCGGTGAGTCAACCGGTCCCCAAACTACCAAAATCGGCATGTTTTACAAAATGGGTCTTAAAATTAGGAACTGAAAGAACCAACCGGTTCAATTGAAAAATCAGTTAAAAATCAGATGAACCTGCCACTAAAAATGAAATATATATATTTTTATAATAAAACGATACGGTTGAAACGGAACCGGTCACCCAACCAGTTCGAAGTCTAGTTATAAAAACATTAGCTCTTTCAATATATAAATTAAGTATTTGTAATCCATTATACAAGGCTATGGTCAAGCAAAGGACAATGACAGTGAGCAATTAGCAAGGAGATTGTGGAAAGATAAACACTAGAGAACCTAGGAGCTTGAGAGGTTTCATAAAGAAATACCCAACTTGATGCACTTTAAAGACCAGGACAAGAGAAGGGCAGCCATGGTAGCTCAATGAAGATTTTTATTCTTGTTTACTTTGACTAAGACAAGGGGGATAAGACATGCCTTTGGGATTACACACTTTGTGGAATTGTGAGGTCAGGGTGTGCATTGAAGCCCCTATAAAAATTAGGGTTTTGTTTTCCATGCTCATAGGGTCTAGTTTTTCTTCTTTTTTCTAAATTGTTGAGCTGCAATCAAAACGAACCCCATTATCCCTATACAAGACATTTGTGACCTCTGACCTGACCCCCAAACCCTAACTAACACATCCATATATTATTTTATTTTAAAAATTGGATTCCATGCACTTCCCTATGCAAATGAATACCTTGTATTGGAAACTAAAACTGTTTTTTCTTCTCAAAACTTGAATTCAAATGAGAGAGAGAGAGAGAGTAACCCAAAAAACCCTAATATATAATTGAAGTGAGCATGTGAGCTTTTGAGTCAGCAAAGGCAAGGTACTCACATGGGCCATCATGACCTCCACCTAGACTTAGGGGTGTTATCTATGATCTATCTTCTTCTAATTATTATGTTTGTTTTTGCCTTTCCACAAAAATAGAGTAGGTAAAACATAGCTAATAATCTCATAAAAGTACTGGGATAATGTCCCTGTCCTAGTCTCTGTGTGCTTTGATGAACTGTACAACCTATACATCTATGTTTATCTTGGCAAGTCAATGGAGTTTGGTAACTCTTTGGACTGGACTTGTTTTCTACTGAAGCCCATCATTCACACTTTAACACCCTAATGCCTATATTTTGTGAGAGGTTAGACAAACCATAGTTTCATCGATAGAAAAGTGTCATTTAACTTGGGGGAGGAGTCATGTTCGAGTCCGGGCAGTGCAGCGGTTGAGAGCCCCACATTTATACTAACTTATCCTGCTATACTTACTAATCTTTTGTAAGGGATAAAATTCGTAAAAACTAATTAACGTTTGGGAACAAGCTCGCTTTTGTTGTTTTGTGCACGAAAGTGACACGTGGACGTATGTTTGAGTCACGTGCTTAAAATAGGAGGATACACATTATCTAATGCATAGCGTTCACGTTGTACAAATTAAGACGTATCCGTGGTCTTGCGAAACAACGTTCTCGTTGTGGTTTCGACAACGTTTCCATTGTCTGGTGCAAAACGTAGACGTTGTATTCTCGACAACGTTTCCGGTATTAATTGAACAACGAACTCGCCGTAATTCAGATAAGGATGTCCAGGTCATATTTTAAAATATATACAACGTATTCGAGCTCGAGTCAACAACGAGACCGACTCGCAGGAGGAGATAAGCAGGAGGCAATCGATTGTTCTGACAAGTGGGCCGAAAGCACTGCCTCGGTATTTAATGCAGGTCACTTCTGTGTACTGTCAGACTCAACCGACTGAACTAATGGTAGGCTTTCACGTGTGATGCAACAGGTGGTAGATTTTACTGACATATTTGGTAATGAGTGCAGGACACGTGTTATGGGCATCTATGGTCATCTATGGCCATACCAAAGGTTAACCTATAAATACCCCGAGAATTTCAGTGTTACAGGGATCGAAAGATAGACATATTTTATCAGTGCTCCTACTTGCTTTACTGTTCATCATCTTCTTCTTCATCTACTTACTTTATCATCGGAGTACAGGTCAGGGTATCACACCCTCCAACTTCTACCTTCTACCAGTAAATCAGAGGTGAACATTTGCAGCTGACGTGTGTCCTTTCCGGTATTTTTCCCCCTCAAAAATTGGCGCCGTCTGTGGGAAATAATAAACGAACCTCCCTTAGCTCTTTGTGATCATGACTGATCAAACTTCTGTGCCCGGACTTGAGAATCAAACCCCTCAGGCCACTCCCTCTGCACCTTCTGTTGCACAGACTTTCATCCCTGGGGTCAGTCCATCATCTGACCAGCCAGGAAGGACCATGCCCCCCCCATCGAACCTTCTGTCTCTGATCGTATTTTGATGATGTTGCAAAGGCAACAATCTGCTCTGGATCAGATCACCAGACACCAGCAGATGATGCAAGAAAGGCTTGATGCGTTCGAACATAGTAGACTCGAAGGATGATGGGCCATCTCAGAGACTATCAGTGAGACGTCAGCTTGACTTCTCTTCTCCCCCATTAGCACCAGAGAACCGCGACACCCGGTTCGTGTTTCCCCCTACTGAGAGAGAGGCAGGACAACTTCCAGGTCGTATGGAGCGTTTGCGAGAAGGAGCAGGACAAGAAGATTCGAGAGGTGCTGCCGAGGGAGCGGTTGTTCAGAAGACTTGGATGACTTCCAAGGAGGTGGAGGCTATGATCAGTGCTCGTGTCAAGAGCATGAAATGAGGGATTCCTGATCACTTTGCTCAGTCGGCAAAGGACAACGTCGAGAACTCTCCTTTCACAGATGTCATCAATCAGTCATATACTTCCTCCAAGTTTATGACTCCTATCTTTCTCATGTACACCGGAAAGACGGATCCGGATGAGCACTTGTTTGACTTCAAGCATGCGATGGCAGTTCGCAATCCAGATGATAATCTATATTGCAAGGCCTTCCCCAACAGCCTAGCAGGAGCGGCATCGAGATGGTTTCATAACCTGCCTCCCGGTTCAATCAGCTCAGGTCGGCTTTTATTGATCACTTCATTGTCAATAAAAAAAAGAAAGCAAGTGCAGATACTCTCTTCTCTCTAAGGATGAGATCGGCGGAATCCTTGAGGGATTTCATTTCGCGCTTCACTAATGAAGTCCATAGCATCGATAAAGTCGATGAAGGGAGTTGTATTGCTGCTTTTAATAATGCTATCCCCAGACATTCTGAGCTTTACAAATCTCTGGCTCTTGACTATCCTGTCAAGATGGATGAGATGATGGTTCGTGCAACCAAGTATGACAGGTATGAAGATGATGTATCCGTTGTGCCGAAGCCGAGGACGAGAGGGGTGGACATGGTAGAGAAAGCACACCGGTCGTCTAGAAGGAAGGAGAAGAGGCAGAGGTATGAGTCTCCATCGTCTGAGGACTCACCACCTAGGAAGCAGAAGGAGAAAGTAGTGTATGTGACTCAGCGGGATCAGCCGGTTCGGCGCCCGTATAAAGGTAATTATAATCAATCCCAGCAGCAAGGTAGGACGGAGAGACGTCCTAGCCCGAACATTCAGCAGCTGGCGAGGCAGCAGCATCAGCTCCGCCAGGAGCAGCCACCAGTGCAGCAGGAGAGATGTGTTCAGCCTAGTGAGAGGCGACCTTTTGCAGCTCGGACAGACCTCATCCATTTTACTGTCAGTCCAGCGAGCATTATGAAGTCTATGGAGAATCAAGCATACTTCAAATGGCCTGCTAGAGCTGTACAAGATGTTACGTCGGGACCACGGGCACATGAGTATTGTCAATATCATAAGTGTCGTGGTCATCTTACAAACCGATGTCGTATCTTGAGGGAGTACTTGGAGAGACTGGTCCAGGAAGGATACTTAAGGGAGTATCTCAGTTTTGATAACGATAATGCAGTGCGCACCAGAGAACCGTTATCTCAATCTCGTACAGGAGAATCTGCCAGTAATCCAAGTACCAGCGGAGGAGGACGAGGGGCAGCCCCTTTAGGCACTATCAACGTCATCTGCCGAATGCGAGCACCAGAGGAGGACGTGGAAAGAGATTTCAGAGCAAAGACGAGGAAGATGTCACATGAAGCTGAGGTTTGTCAGGTGCAGATGCCTGCAAGAAGCATGGGACAGGTGCTTACCTTCTCTGATCATGATTTGGCAACGGTAGTCCGGCCTCATTATGACGCTCTTGTTCTCACCATGAGAATAGGAGATTTCGACATCAAAAGGGTGTTCGTAGATTCCGGAAGTGGGGCAGACATTTTGTATCTTCATGCTTTCACACAGATGAAGTTGGATCCGTCCGTTCTCATCTCTGCTCAGACTTCGTTGTTTGGGTTTGATGGCAGTTCGATGAAACCGTTAGGAGACGTCGTCTTACCCGTTGTGGCAGGACCCGTTGTCCTACAAACCAGATTTTCCGTTCTGGATGCTCCATCGCCTTACAACGCAATTTTGGGTCGATGGTGGACCCACGAGATGAAGGTTGTTCCCTCCTCGTACTATCAGGTGTTGAAATACCCAACACAGGATGGACCACAGGAGATCAGAGAGGATCAATTGGCATCGCAAAAGTGTGACTTCCCTCCTTCCGTTGTGCCTAAATAGCAATTACAGGTCGACACCGTTGTGGAAGAGAGCTCGGAGGCTCCCTTGTGCAGGCCTTCCGTTGAGCCCACAAAGACAGTCAATTTGGGAACGGAAGAAGAGCCAAAGGTGTTGCAGGTCGGGACGAGCTTGACAACGGACGAAGAGGGCGAGCTGCTGGAATTCTTGAAGAAGAACCTTGATGTCTTTGCATGGTCGCATAAAAATATGACAGGCATCAATCCGAGCATTATCTGCCATCACCTCAATGTTGATCCTGCTGTCCCTCCGGTGAAGCAAAAACCTCGAAGACTTGCCCCTGCCTATCATGATGCAGTGAATGAAGAGATAGACAAGCTGATCCAGTTTGGGTTCATCCAGGAAGTGCAATATCCTGTCTGGATAGCTAATGTAGTGGCCGTACCGAAGACGAATGAGAAGGTAAGAGTTTGTATTGATTTTACTGGTGTCAATAAAGCTTGTCCCAAAGATTTTTTCCCTATGCCAAGAATTGACAGGCTCATCAACGCCACTGCTGGCCATGAAATGTTATCATTTATGGATGATTATTCGGGCTATAATCAAATCCTTCTAGCGGAAGAAGATCAAGAGAAGACCACTTTCATTACAGAGCGTGGCCTGTTCTGCTATCGCGTTATGCCCTTTGGTCTGAAAAATACCGGTGCCACATATCAGCGTCTTATGAATCTCATATTTGGGCCACTCCTCGGCAAATCGGTTGAAGTTTACATTGATGATATCGTTGTGAAGAGTCGATTTCGGAATACCCTGGTGACGGATCTTGTTGAGCCTTTCTCTATTCTGAGAGCTTTCAATTTGAAGATTAATCTAGAGAAGTGTACTTTCGGGGTTACCTTTGGCAAATTCTTGGGGTATCTTGTGAGTCAGCGAGGTATTGAAGCTAATCCAGCTCAGATTCGAGCTCTGCTGGACATGCCGGAGCCCAAGTCAAAGAAAGAGATCCAGAAGTTGACAGGATGTATCGCTGCACTCAACCGTTTTATCTCAAAGTCATCTGATCGTTGTAAACCTCTTTTCGAGCTCCTACAGAAGGATTCTATTTTCGCATGGACGCCAGAGTGTTCTCAAGCTTTCATTGCTTTAAAGGAGTATTTAGGCTCAGCCCCTATTCTCTCTGTCCCTGAAACAGGTGAAGTCTTGTACCTGTATCTTTCTGTCTCAGCGCAAGCCATTGGCTCAGTCTTGGTCAGATGTTGTAGCGGAGTCGAGAAACCTGTGTATTTCATCAACAAAACCTTTCTTAAGGCAGAATGCAATTACAGCAAGCTCGAGAAGGTGTGTCTTGCTCTTGTTTTTTCTGTTGAAAAAATTCGTCCTTACTTTCATGCTCATACTATCGTTGTCATCACAACGTATCCTTTGAAAGTCGTGTTGGGACGACCCGAGTTGGCGGGAAGAATGTCGAAGTGGGCTGTGGCTCTGAGTGAATTCGATATTCAGTATAGAGCGAGAAGTTCAGAGAAAGGGCAGGCAATGGCAGGATTCCTTTCAGACTTCCCTGTGGAGGAGGAGGAGGAGGAGGTAATTACTGATCTTCGTGAGCTCCCCGATGAGGTTGACAACGATGATATCGCTGTAGATGGAGATAAATCTTCCGGATGGGTTGATTGGCTGTTGTACGTCGATAGATCTTCCAATGCAAGTGGTTCAGGACTTGGTGTTGTGCTCATTAGTCCGGAGAACGTGAAAGTACAGAAGATGTCACGTCTTGGGTTTACTGCCTCCAACAATGAAGCTGAGTACGAAGCATTGCTGCTTAGCTTGCAGAGTGCGCGCGAGTTGTAGATCTTTAAATTGAGAGTTTTTTGTGATTCACAGCTTGTAGTGAATCAGGTAAATGTAGACTATGAATGCAAGGATGATCGAATGAAACAGTATGCTGCACTCATTCATTCGCAGTGTGAAGCGTTCACTGTTGTGGAGATCAAGCATACCCGAAGAGATGAGAACAGGCATGCTGATGCTCTGGCTTCTCTTGCTTCCATGATGCAGTTTGATGAACCCAAAGCCATCCTCATGGAATACAAAGAATATCCTTCGATAGTGCTCCAGGTTCAGCGGGAGGTATGTTTTGTTAATCCAGTGCCAAGTTGGATGACAGGGTTGACGACCTACTTGAGAGATGAAGTTCTTCCTATCACTGTAAAAGAGTCAAGACGAATCCAGTTCAAGGCACCTCGTTATCTCCTGATGCAAGGAGAGTTGTATAGAAAATCTTTCGGCGGACCTTTGTTGAAGTGTGTTCATCCTGCAGATGTAGAGAGGATTCTTGCTGAGCTTCATGAAGGGATTTGTGGCATACATTCAGGCGGGAGAACGATAGCACATCGAGCCCTGGGGCAAGGATACTTCTGGCCTTATATGCAAGCTGATGCTCAGAAGTATGTTAAGAAGTGCAGTCAGTGTCAACGATATGCTCGGTTAATCCATGCTCCAGCTCAAGAACTTAACACTGTCTCTCAACCTTGGCCATTCGCACGGTGGGGTCTAGATATTGTGGGACATTTCCCTAAGGCACCAGGAAATCTCATTTTTCTCCTCGTGGCAACCGATTATTTCTCCCGTTGGATTGAAGCCATTCCCCTTGCTCGTATCAGAGAACAAGAAGTAAAGAAGTTCATGTGGGAGCATATCGTCTGTAGGTTTGGCATACTTCAATCCATTATCACTGACAACGGAAAACAATTCACAGGTCGTATCATTGCAGAGTTTTGTAGTGAGTTAAAGATCAAACATATTTTTTCATCTCCATATTATCCTCAAGGGAATGGCTTGGCTGAAGCAGCTAATAAAAATATATTGAACGCTTTGAAGAGAAGATTGGAAGACTCGAAGGGGAAGTGGACTACCGAGCTGCACAACGTATTGTGGGGATATAGGACGACACCGAGGAGTCCTACAAACGAAACACCTTTCTCTTTGGCCTATGGCCTGGAAGTTGTCATTCCTACTGAGATTAGTTTGCCCACATTAC